>CM023483.1:41975683-42575683 GCA_013339685.2 Hyalomma asiaticum
AGAACCTCATCTGCTGTCGCGCAGTCCCGCGACACGGCGACATCGCCACCCAGAGAAAGCGCTGTTCCCAACGCAAGCTCGGAGCTGCCAGCCTGACCGATGGCGGACAGCCGTTGCGCTCGCGAAACGCACTGCTGTCGGTCCCTCGGCTTTCTTCTAGCTGGACGCTGGGGTTTTCCCAACGCAAACACGCTCGGTACGGCGTCAACACGAAGATAACGCCGACCGCCGACTACATTCGGCAAGTAGTCGTCGCTGGCGAAATGTGTCGAGCACACTTTTGTGTGCTTCGTCACGGCAAACAACTTTCCTTCGTCGCGTTTGATTGCAACAAGCCATCTCTTTTTCAGAAGCGGGTCCTTTGGGAAGGCGAAGAACGACACCTGCAAGTCGACAAAAGCGACGTAAGACGCGCGCTAGCAAAAGTAACACATAGGAAGCTAACGAAATGTATAAACGCAGACTTGCCTTCGAGCCGTCATCGCCTAATACTCCTCGCTGTTTGCAAAGCGGCACGCAGCAATGCACAGGCATGTCACCGAATCCACAAGCGATAGGATTTTGCGGCGAGCTAGGGGTGGTGTTCGCCTGTTCTCTACGTGTAGCGCCCGCGAGTCCGACCAACCGATAGCGGCCGTCTCATAGTCCCCATCCTTCTCAATAGGTGGCGCTGTATTCCGAAAAGGGTCTATTAGAAGGCAAGATGGCGCACTCTTCTACAGGACAAGTAAATGCCGTTCCTGAGCCGCAAAAGGTATAACAGGTACCGCATAAAAAGTAGAAAAGTGAATATTAAATATAAACGTCCAAATATAGAAAACACTGCCAGGAGTATATTTACCGCTCTGGGAAGGGTGAGGGGGAGATTTACGATAAAATTTAACATTGGAACCGGCACCCTAAAAAAAAATTGACGGCAGATCCACGAGGTGAATGATGATGAGATTGGGCGAAGCTCCTGGAAGTAATCATCGGTTAAACCGTGAAATTCCTTCCGTTAATTCGCCTGATAAAAATGACGTGAAACGATTGATTAAATGGCGTCTTTCGTTAAGCAGCTGGCGTCTTTTCGTTTTGCTTTAGAAACATCTGGCGTCTTTCGTTAAGCAGCTGGCGTCTTTTCGTTTTGCTTTAGAAACATCTGGCGTCTTTTCGTTTTGCTTTTAGAAAACATCTGGCGTCTTTCGTTGGTTTATTGCATCAATCAACGGCGTTTTGAACAAAATTTTTATTGTTTAATCACGCACAGGAGAAATCTCACCAGGCACTACCTTGGAGGTAAACAATGGCTGCTACTGGGAATGAGAGACAGCAGAAGTCGGCTTTTAACACTTCTGCTTCTACTAACGTTTCCTACTGGAACATGCCAATGGCTGCTAATGGGGAATGAGAGACAGAAGAATTCGGCTTTTAGTTAACGCGCACGCTGCAAATTTTTTTTATTGTTCAACAACGCACAGGAGAAATCTCCCACCGGCACCACCTTGGAGGTCAAAGCGTAAGACTGGTTACGCACTACGACTACGACTACGACGAGGGACGAACGGGTGCCGCTTTAAGGAGCTTCGCCCCTAAAGTAAATAACTACGAGAACACTGGTGGGGACATGATCAAAGACGAGAGCATCATTAAGTGGACCGACTTAACAAATGACACATCTGTACAACATTTTTCAGCTGAACGTTTTCCCAAGAAAGCTACATTTAAGCTGCTTTGAGAAGTGCTACGCTGTGAAAAGTCTTAGTGAGAGGCGTCATCAAATAAATGGCATATATGCAGTTTTCCCTAGTATGTGCACCACTGATTCTGTTTAGTGCAAGTGCTTTAATGGACATCACCGAAGAACAAAACTGCGCGGTCAGGCCACGTTGGTGCACTCGCTAAGGAAAAAAAGAACACACACACACACACATTTACGGTTCAAAACTGGAAGTAGCTTTTAGTGTGCGAGGAGCGCGTCGCAGTGCGTCGTCTGCTCCGTTCCCCGATGGATGGATGGATATTAGGAGCGTCCCCTTTACAACGGGGCGGTGGCCGGGCCACCAAGCTCTAGCTTTATTTCTTTTTTGTTTACAACCATTTCTTTTCCCGAATCACACATATTTTCACAAATAATTTTTTTTCCTCGTCTATTTATTTTATCTATTATCGTTCTGCTGTGATGGAACAATCTTACCCGAACTACCTTGCGCTTTTGTTTGCTCCATACTTTTGCGCCACCAATGCTCTAAGCGCCTTTTACTTATATCTATCGCCGGCATGTTCAGCTTTCCCCTGTTACTCCTGAAACCCATGGCCTCCTGTAGGGTAGTGTCCACAGCTACACCTGGGTGGACATCTGTACATTCAATCAAAATATGGTCTGTCGTTTCCCTAGCTTTTCCACAGCACGTACATGTGTCCCCCTTCTTTATTGAATTTCGCTCTGTAACTTCGGGTTCTCAGGCAACCGGACCTTGCCTCAAACAGTAAAGCGCTTCCCTTTGAATTATCGTAAAATTTTTTCCGCTTCACGCCCGACCCCGCGCTCATGCCTACAGCGCCCCTTGCGGCATCGGTGCGCTTTGGGGTCACGTTTGCGCCGCCGTTGCTCACACCTCCCCATTCTAGCCACCCTACCCGAGGGGGTTACTCTTAAATTACTTTTAAATTAACATTGCCTCCCTTATACGGCACTCTTGGTTCGCTTAGGTTCGCTTAAAGCCCCTTGATGTTGGCAAGTAGCTCCACTCTTTGAACCTTGACGTCATGAAAGCGACGCACAACTTGTTTTCGCACGCTTCTAGCCTTCCCTCGCCCGCCATGCACCTGCCCAGCGGTGGTCGCCCTGCGACTCCTAGCGTGCGTTTCGCAAGTGTTTCCGCCTTTCTGTAGCGGTGTGAACTTCGTTTGCTGTGGAAATCTCTTGCTTCCATTCGTTTCAATGCAGCAGTAAGCCAGAGAAAGGGCTAGCATGATTTTCGATCCCTCGAGGACAACTGAATGTTGTGCGCCGGAAGCAGTATAGCTCCAAAACGTCGGGGAAAAGCATGTCCCCCGTCTAAGCACACAGTTCCGTGCGAGTTGACTGTTGGTGAAGTTGCATGGAAATTTCAATGTACCTTCATACCCGGACTCTTCGTTCAGTACAGCAGAGAACGCCTATATATTTTGTTGACTTGGTGCATTGGACCGCGTTCTCGTGCGTGCGCTCGTTTTCAAATGATGTAATTCATAAGTGCCTGTAACTCCTGCCTCGTAATTGTGCGCGCTGTGCGCGCGTGTCTGTGCGTGTGTATGTGTGTGAGCTTGTGGTAGCGTGTGTGAACGCGTCTGTATGTGTGCACGTGTTCGCGCACGTCATGTGTGCATGTATATGTGCGCGTGTGTACATGTTCGTACGTATGTGTCCGTGCGTGCGCGTTCGTGCGTGTAAAATGTATGTATGCACGTATGTATCTATGAGCGTGCTTTTATTGTGTGTGTCTGCGTATGTATATGTGTATGGGCAGTGTGTGTATGTGTGTATCTATGCATGCATGTGTTTGCGCGTGGTGGTATCTGTGCACGTGTGTATGTATGTATCTATGTGCGACCGTGGGTATGTGCTTGTCGCATGTGTGTTGATACATCGTTACATGCGTGTGCATGTATCTATGTGTGTGTGGTCGTACGTGCATGTGGCGTACGTGTCTGCGTGTGCATGTACCATGTTCGGGTGGTCGTATGTGCTTGCGTGCGTATTTGTGCGTGTGTTCGCTCGTGTACGTGTATTATGTGCGCGTGTCCGTGCGTGCGTGTTCGTCTGTGTGCATGTATTTGAGCTTGTGCATCGTGTATATATGACAGTACGTGTGCGCATGTGGTCTCATGAGCATGCGCGTGTGTGTATTTTTGAGTGTGTGTCTGCGTATGTGTGTACGAGCGCCCATGCTTTCGTATGCGCGCGTACGTGTGTGCGTGGGCGAATGTTCATGTGTGCGTGTACCCGCGCGTGTATGTGTATGTATGTGCGCGCACATGTGTTGGTATGTGCGTGCGTGTTGTGCTCGCATTTCATCGCGACAAAGTATTCGCCTGGTGTGCGACCGATGGCGGCGCTGCGAACGGCGCCTGTATGACGTCAGAGCGGGGATTCGCGCGCTTTCGTCTGCTACGTAGGCCCAGCGCCGTGTTGAAGCCACCGTTGCGGTAAATCTCAACAAAAAAGCAGTTCAGTTGGTTATCTCGCGTATGGTGGCTACTGACGCTGTTCGAACAACCGTGGGTCTGCTTTTAACGTTCATTTAGAACTACGGCTCTTTGTTTTTTAGAACTGCGGCCGCTTGTCTCCGCGGCGAGTGCTGCGCAATGGTGAAGTACTGCTCTGTGCCTCAGTGTACTTCGTCCGCTCGTGAAAGAGGCGTTAGCTTTCACAACTATCCTAAGGACCCAAAGCTGAAGAAGAAGTGGATGGTCAAGCTCAGAATGGGAAAGCGCCCCACGCCTTCATCGACCGTGTGCAGCAAACACTTCGCGGACAGTGACTTCTGCTACCCACCGTACGCGCCACTCTTCGGTAAGTTTGTTACCGTGTTTAAGCGCCTCGCCAATACTTAAGCCGTTTATTGCACGCAGGCTATAAGCATAGGCGACTTACACCAGGTGCGGTGCCATCCCACAACCTGCCGCGAAGGCCCCTAGACAAGGAGCCGACGACGCGGCCTCCGAATCGCCTCGCGGGTAAGCGCGCCTCGTGAGCTTAGCTGAGCGGCGCAGGATGTATGAGACTACGGCTGCGTCTGGATGGTGTACATAAGTATTTTACCTACGAAGCCACGAAGTCACCTACGAAGTCTCTTTTCATTTATAGAAATAATAGAAATGGTGCCGCAATTAAATATTTCATGGTGCCAACATTAAACATTCAAACTAGTCTCAATAGTGAACTTGCCTCTTAATTTAGAAACATTAACACAATGCAAAAGGCGATATGAACTCGACACCAACTGCAGACCAGCAGTGAACATAAATTCTATGTTATGTTACACGTTGACATTGCCTCACTCTGCTTTGCACGAGCAGCGAGCATTGGCCACTTCACTGCTGTCGATCACGACAGAGACGTTGTGCGGTGGGTTGGTGAGTCCACTTGTTTGGAGGACGAGAGCGGCGACGGTGATGCGACCTCCGTTGACGGCCTTGACCGCGCATTCAACAACGTGGCCTGCGTCGTACACCGCCTCGCCCTCGATGAGACACCGCGACGTTTCGCAAGCTTTATCTACATACTTGTAGATGCTCGAGAACGGCACGCTTACTGTAATATCGAAAGAAACACCCAAACTAATTAGTATCGTACGGCGGAAACAAGATAACGAGCGCGAACACTCACACATAGTTTCACTTTCTTACTAGCAATGCGGTCGGTGGCATCGGCGCACTCGTCGGCCATCCGGGGGATTTCTTGGCCCTGTCGATTGGGCCGCAACTAAAACAAGTTCAAGATTACACTCGAAAACAATCGTTGCAGGCGTTAGTTGACCGTCGCGAGGCTGTTCGTTCGACAAAGTTCTCACGTGAAGCAGACGATACGCGTACAGGAGCAGCGGCTGCTGCAGCGCGGTTGAAATCGGAGTCCCCGCTCTGACGTCACACGCGAGAGGGCGCCACTCCAAGATCTCGAGGCCAATAGGCACGTGCGTTCTGTATAGGCTCTATCGAAAACACAGCTAGTGTTTTGCACAGTGGCATTGATACAAAAGCATCCGGCCCGCCTGTGCCGGGCAATTCACTTTAAGTAAACCATTTGTTCTTCGCTACATATTTAATCTATTTAGTAACCATTTGCACGCAACACATTCTCCGGTATATTCTACGCTGCTTGCATTGTATTCGTCGCCGTACGGCCAGCCCAACGGACGACGGAGAGGCAGCAGCCATTGGTAGGTACTCATTTTTAGGGGCGAAGCTCCTTAAGCTGTGGGTCAGTTGTCACGTATCGTCGCATCGTGTAGCCTACACCACTGTTTATGAAGTGCTCACTAGATGGCGCTGCGGTGCTCGCTTCATTCAGATGTATGGGAACGCGTAGCATGGGAGTCCGTCCGTCCGTCCGAGCGCTGCGGTGCTGCTTAGCCATAGTAGGTGAATTGATCAACAGATGGCGCCGAGGCGCTCGCTGCGTGCTCAAGCGTGATAGTTGTTGTTATGTGGGGTTTAACGTCCCAAAACCAGCTCTGATTATGAGAGACGCCGTAGTGGAGGGTGGGTTGGTTGGTTGGTTGGAAAACTTTATTGTGGTCCTGCAAGGCGCGCGTGCAAGGCTCCGGAAATTTTGACCGCCAAGGGTTCTTTAACGTGCACTGACATCGCACAGCACACGGGCCTCAACATTCCGCCTCCATCGAACTGCCTCAAGTGTGATAGGAGAGCGCTAGATGGCGACACAGACTGTTTGTCACGTCTTTGATGACGTACTGGGCAAGATTCACGGAAGATTCACGGTTTTTACCGATGAACATCCGCAGGTTCGCCCACTCATCATCATTCACCTCGTGGATATGCTGTGATCTTTTTCGGTGCACTCTCGCTTGTTTTAACCGAAGCGTCGCGAAATAAAAAAATCCACGCATATCCACGGAGTGAATGATGATGAGTGGGCGAAGCTCCGGAGTTCATCGGTAAAAACCGCGAATCTTCCGCGAATCTTGCCCAGTACATCATCAAAGACGTGACAAACACTGTGTGTATATATACAAGAAATTGTGTATATATACAAGAAGCTGGAGATCGTTCTGTGTTACCGTAAAGCACCCTTGACATTTCCCACTCATGCATGTCACATACGTGATGTCATTTATGCTCCTGGTCTTTATGAGATTCCTGCGCTCCCACGTCGTGGATCGTGCCGAGTTCCGGATCAATTTAGTTAACGCGCACGCTATGAATCTTGATAGTTCAACTACACATAAGTGAAATCTCCCACCGGTACTTCATTGCAAGTCAAGATCCAGTGCATATATATATATATATATATAATATATATATATATATATATATATATATATATATATATATATATATATGGGTGGCCGGTGAATGGTTCTCCAGCGCGAGCAGCCGGTATTTTTCAATCAAGAAACTCGCTAGAAGACGCTGCAGCCTGCGTCAACGTTGTCTCTCGCGGGTGAGGGCGCGTTCTCCTTCTTTGCGAGCTGGTAGAGCGTTTATCGAAGAAAGAGCGTTTGATGATGATTGATTGATGATGATGATTGTGGTTCGGTTAGGAAAGGACGCTAATTTCTGCAGCCCATGTAGGGAGCACGGCTAAGCGTCCGTGGGGGTGGGGGGAAAGGGAGGGAAAGAGATAGAAAGGAGAGAAAGACCGTAGTGGAGGGCTCCGGAAATTTAGACCACCTGGGGTTCTTTAACGTGCACTGACAACGCACAGTACACGGGCCTCTGGCATTTTCGCCTCCATCGAAAATGCGACCACCGCGGCCGGGATCGAACCATAGTCAACGCGCGCCTTACGCTCTCTCTCTCTCTCACAAGACAGCAGATAGAAGAGTGAGAGAGCTCGCGCGCCGGGAGGCACGCGCCGAGGGCGAGCGCGAGCTTCCCGGCGCGCCGCACCGCTAAAGCCCCTATACCTTCGGAAAAGTACCGCCATCTCTTGAACTACGCCGCTTCCTCCTCTCCTCGCCTCCGATAGGGTGACTGCGGTCACGTGGTAGCGCGCGCGCGCGCGCTTGTTTTTTTGGTATTTTGTTTTCTCCGACGCTCGGCGCCATGTTGGACGCGTCAAGTGTGCTGTGCGTTCGCCGGACGCGATGTGCACGATGTGTGAAGTGCGTCTGGCTCGTTTTGTTGCGGTGCAGGGTTGCTGTGCCTTTGGCTGCCATAACTGGGGCACCCACGGGAAGAAGCTCTGTCATTCCGCGCGGACAAGAAATTGTGGTTTGTACCCTGAGGGTATTTTAATAAAGATACGTTTATCCTTCTTTTATTTTGTCGGTCTGTCTTTTTCTTTGTCGTTTGTATTGCAGGGTAATTTTTATTTTTTTACTGCCCTGCCGACAATGTGTTTCATTTTTGGTGTAAAATATCTGTAGATGTCATCACTTATTTGTACTTTTGCAAATGTTCTATCGCATATAAGTGTGAAAATGAAAACATGTTTGAGGAAGATATGCGTTCAGACAAAACCGAAAATACCCACCTACTTATTCTATAGAAGTGTCGCGTTCCAAACGCGACACTTCTGTAGAATAAGTAGGTGGGAGTTTTCAGTTTTATTAGAGTAGTTTTAACTGTTTTTTGCTTGATACTATTGGCAGAACACAGATTGTTTAATAACCATTCATAGAACGAACAAGGACCGTCATAACATCCTGGATGTGGACTTTATTTATACGTGATAGGGTGCACTCTCCTAAAATAGAAGTATGCATTTAGCCGTTTCCTGTATACCCCTTTTTCATATGTGAGAGAATTTCCCTCAAGACGGAACAACATTGCGAATTTAAAGATTATCATGGCTTTTCGCAAGAGCAGCCCGTTTCTTCAACAGCGCGCACGCCGCGTGTGCTTGTTTTGGAATGAAACGCTGGCGCTTGCAAAAAAAGAAAAAGAAGAAAAAGAAGGCTGTATAGCAATACATATGACGAAGTACTGGAATTTTTCATTGCATCGAGGTCACGCTGTGGAATGTGTTCAAAGAATACGTCGCTTGTAATGGGCGACACCCTCTGCAACAGCGAGCGGTAATTTCGGCAGTAGTAGTGACGCGACTGCGTTAGTCGACTTCAACGTTCACAACGCACGAGCTCGGCCGTCCAGCAATTAGAAATAGTTTCCGTGTGTAAGAACGATATTGATCACCTACATCGGCAGCAGCCAGGCAGGCAGGCACAGAACTTTAGTTTTGTCCTGAGAAACTGCAGTTGGACGTCCCCTTTTAGGCACCAATACGGATCCAAGCAGGGTGTATACTACGCTGATGTAGCAGGGCCGTCGCCCACCGGATTCTACACGGCCGCTGTAGTTCACCAGGACCAACGTGTTAACGGGCTCTCCTATCGGGCTTCCAACTCCGCGCGGGCTGAGGAAGTAGCAATAGCGCTTGCCGCCTCGCACACAAACTCCAGAGTAATAATTACAGACTCGCGCAGAGCCTGTGAAAACTACCTGGCGGGCGAGGTCTCCCCTTTAGCCTACCAAATTTTAAAGCGAGCAGTGAGGGATTCTGACCCCTCACCCAAACGTATCGTTTGGACTCCGAGCCACCAGGGCCTTAGAGGTAACGAGGCTGCGGACGCGGCCGCCCGCGCGCTTAACCACCAGGCACCTCAATCAGGCTTTTCCGGCTCAGAGACTAGGCAACCACTCCTACGATTCCGAGAAATTGTGATGCATTATTGCGAACTCCATCGGCACTTCCCAGTACCTGCTAAGGGCCTGAGCAAGGCCGATGAACGAACACTAAGGCGCCTGCAGACCAACACCTTGTTGTGTCCTGCAATTGTGAAACATTTTGACCCTAAAGTCGATGGGCGGTGCCCCCACTGTGGGGAAGTCTCCGATAACTTTCACGTGGTGTGGGCATGCCAGACGAATCCATCCCTTCCCCCTAACCCTTCCCCTACTAGAGAGGCATGGGAGGCAGCCCTACTCAATTGCTCAGGACTTGAGTCTCAAAGGGCTCTAGTCCAACGGGCGCGGGTGGCGGCCGTTGTCCAGCGGGGTCCCGGAATAAGGACTCCCCCTATGTAAAGGGTCCTTGTGGCCTGGAAACTCTTATCAATAAAAGTTTTTCACACACACACACACGCAGGGACAGGAAGACCGTGGCCCTCCGCCCTCTCGCAGGCTCTCTGGACAGCCCGAAGTTGAACCGAAAGGTCGCCGCTTCTCAGGGCTTCCTCCCAGTCCTCTTCTTTGCTGAACTCTGTGTCACGTAACGCAGGACATTGCCAGAGCATGTGAGCTAGTGAGCAGTAAGCCTCTCCGCAGTTCGGACAATGCGGTTCAACGTTGGGCGAGAAGTTACTAAACCTGCCTCGCGAAGGGAAAGACCCCGTTTGGAGCATCCTGAAGGCCGAAGACTGCGGACGAGTGAGTTTAGGGTGAGGAAGTGGAAAGACCCTCCGAGAGAGACGATAATGAGTCACGATCTCGTGAAAAGTGAGGAGCGGGTCCCTGTACCTGCCGGCATCCCCGCCCGCGAATTCGCCGGGACCGCCGCGGTGAGTGAAACCTCGCGCACGGTCATGGGCAAACTCATTGGCGTTGGGGACATCGGGGTGTACGTTGGCCCCCATGTGGGCGGGAACCATGTTATGGTGTGAAACCCGGCAGCCCCCTCGCTGCCGAGGATAGCTGCTGCCTCCCGCGAGATCGAGCCCGAGGCGAAAGCTCTGGCAGCGGACCGCGAGTCCGTGAATAGATTTGGACGCGATACGTCCTTCATTGCTACAGCAATGGCAATTTGCTCAGCAATCGTTGCCGAAACGTTTCTAACCGACGCAGCACATAGGAGCTTGCCACTATGGTCGACTGAGACCACTGCAAAGCGATCAGAACGCCCGTACTGTGCTGCATCGACAAACGTAGCGAGGTCCGGGCTGTCTGCAACTGACTTCAATAAGGAACGGGCCCGAGCTATGCGGCGTCCTACATTGTACTGCGGGTGGGCATTCCTGGGAAGTGGAGCTACGGCAAATGTACCTCTGATAGAAGACGGTAGAGTCACTTTACATTCGCGAATCTGTGTAAGACCGCAGCCAATGGACTCCAGGACACGTCTACCGGCCTGCGAGGACGATAGGCGCACTACCTGAGCCATTTTCTGCGCCTCGATCACCTCCGAGAGGGAGTTATGCATGCCCAGTTGTATGAGCTTTTCGGTGCTCGTGCTGAGAGGCAACCCTAGAACTCGCTTTATACTCGTGCGCATTAGTGCGTCGATTTTTGCCTCTTCCCTTTTGGACCAGTGCAGCGCCGAAGCGACGTAATTAATGTGGCTCATGAGAAACGCATGGTAGAGCCGAAGGAGATTGCTCTCGCTCAGCCCGCCCCTGCGGTTCGAGACCCTGAGTATGAGCCTAAGCATGTTCTCCGTCTTGGAAGTGATGCGAGCTATAATCTGCGAGTTGCCACCCTTTGACTCCAGCAACAGTTTGAGCACCCTGATGCAGTCTACCCTGGGGATTCTCTGCCCGTCACGTGTGTATAGAGATATTGGAATGTGCTCTAGAGGAGTGAGGTTCCTCATCCCTTGTCGGGTGGGTCGGTAAAGTAACAACTCGGACTTGGCAGGCGACAGGCTCAATCCCGAACCGACTAGAAAGCCCTCCGTGACGTTGAGTGCCTGTTGAACTGCCTGCTCTACCTCGGCATCGGATCCTCCCGTTCACCACACAGTGATATCGTCCGCGTAGAGAGCATGGTTAATCCCGCGAACCGTGGCGAGTCGCTCGGAGAGGCCCTTCATGACAATATTGAAGAGCAGAGGAGAGATGACGGCCCCCTGTGGAGTGCCTCTCGCTCCCAAGGTAAATTCCGCGGATTTTAGTTGGCCGATCTTAATGGAAGCCCTGCGTTCCCTGAGAAAGGAGCTAACGTATGCGTGGAAACGTTGTCCCAGACACATATCCGAGACTGCCTCAAGCACAAACTTGTGAGAGATGCTGTCAAAAGCTTTGGCCAGGTCTAGAGCTAGTATGCCTCTAGTATCTCTGGTGGTGGCAACACCCATGAAAGCACGCAAGACCTCACGACAATGTTTGCAAACCGCGCCGAACTGGCCAAACATCCCAGAACAGCTTGCACACGTAATTGGGCAGGCAGAGGAAAAGTAGCCTGTGAAAGGTCATGAAGCTTTGAGCGAGCACATCCATGGGCATTATTGGCGTTGCTGCAGTCATATACGATGAGATAGTTTATACGCACGAGAACTGCTTCCTTCCCAAACGACGTGGCTTGACATCACAGCTGCGATTTAAATATTTTTGCTGATGCAATAAATAGCATGCCGTGTTTACAGAATTCAATTTCAACCATTTCCAAGTAAACCTAGTTATGGATACCCGCACCAGATACACAATGAAATACTACGCTCCGAAAGGAAGCGTAAAAATGTGCAATTTTCTACACATGAGAAAGCAATTCGCTCCTGCTGAGAAAATCAACGCAGAAGAGTGAATCAATACATCAAGCCGTACTCGAGGCAAGTCACACGTCCACGGCTGGACTGCGGCAGCGGCGGCGCGCAACCGGCTCGAAAGCTAACCGAACGCTCCTGGCGCTTTCCAGGGGGCGCCGCTGTCACGAGCGGAGAGGAGGTGGCCGAGGGGAGAGTAGATGGCGGTACTTTTACGAAGTAGAGGGGCTTTACGCACCGCAGCGCCATCTCGTGTTCATTCAGAGACCTAGAGGTGGCTGCTACGACGACGACGCCGGACAAGCCTAAGGAGCTTCGCGCCTGAAACATTTGTCACGAAGTTATATTGGAAGCATACTATCGTCACGCCAGTTTCACAAAGGATAAATTCCTATTTGGCGCTTGAAAGGGCCGAGTAAACAAGCGCGCACACACTATTCTGAATGCGGTTGCAACGCGCCACTGGAGGATTCAGCGTGCCGTGCGCATCGCTCCGGCGCGGGGAGGGAAGAAATCCGAGGAGGATTGAGGGGGAAAGCGCGCGTGTGGAGGAGAGTGTCGCTACTTTCCAACAAGGTGCTTTAGGTTCGCTGCGGTGGTACCGCCATCTAGGGACGACAGATAGGGCCAATGCTAAAGGAGGAATTGATAGGGCGAAGCAGATTGTCGCGCTGATTCGCGCCGGCAGTCAGCGCTTCGGTAGTGTTCGCGCGTCGGCCTCCTCGACGCAAGCGTCTAAATGTCGCATACCACCTATTGTTACTAGCTCTAGTCACCTAGGGACAGAATATTTAGGGATTTCCGATAGTGGCGCTGCCACACCACTGCGGCGCTTTAGGGTGCTAGAACTTCTCTTTCGCGCATTTTGCATGCTCGAGAATTTTGGCCGGTGTTGGTCGCTTCTGCTATAATCTCGCCATGAGTCGGTGGCGACGGGTTGCTCTTTGTACGACGACTGATGTCGATCGCGCGTCCTTCAGCTTAATCGGCATTTAGCCACATAATACGGGAAGTGTTTGCCCACGGCGACTTCGCGATGTCCGCCTTTTACGGGCGTATGCTGCGATGTGCCACCTTGCCACAACACGTAAGTTATGTTTACTTTTTATTTGGAGCTTTGCCCTGTACGAGCGAGACAACGTCTGTGCCATCATTCTACTGCGAGTGCAGAGCCTGTTGTTGAGGAACATTCAGGATAGCTGGGGAGAAATTAGCTTCGAATGTAGCGTTCGTGTGTATGCTTCCTGTTCTGCTGTGCTGGGTGTTCTCAGCACGTCCGGTCGACATGGTTAGAGTGTATATCTCTAGCTACTCATTCAACACTCGGTTTTGTCTGATCGAGACATCGCATTCATGCTGGCTGATCAAACAGTAGGAATAATCCCTTTTCGCACTAAATGGGCACGAACAAAAACACACCACGAGTCGTTGTGGGGCAGCATAAAGACGGGGTTATGGTCCCGCCGCGGTGGTCTAGTGGTTATGGCACTGGGCATGCTGATACGAAGGTCGCGGGATCGAATCCCGGCCGCGGCTGCTGCATTTCGATGGAGGCGAAATGTTGAGGCCCGTGTGCTGTCAGTGCACGTTAAAGAACCCCAGGTGATCAAAATTTCCGGAGCCCTCCACTACAGCGTCTCTCGTAATCAGAGCTGGTTTCGGGATGTTAAACCCCACAAATCAATCAAAGACGGGGTTATGGATGACATTACCGGCAGGAATGAGCGAAGCTTAGCTCAAATGACAAGCTGTGCAAAACACCAGTGGGCAGGCAGTCCAGCGGCTCGTGGTTTCCTGAGCATGCCTTGCATTGCACTCCTTATCGCTCACTCAAAGCTGCTTCTATAAAGAACTTTTAGCTGGCCAGACAGTGGTTCTGGGCTTACTGCCTGCAAGAATAATACGACAAGCATGCTTTCTGTGTCACCTGAAGGTAGATTTACAATATGCAAAGATAGGACGGCCACTTTGTGACACAGCACAGTGCAAAATGCACAGGACTTTGCTGATGGTTGTTCAAAGGTGCATGCCTGGAGGTGGCTTCGCTCAGAGCAAGCTGTGAGGAATGTGGTGAAACTGCGCATATGCAACTGCCCCACATTAGAAAATGTCTTTAAAAAATTGTGCTGCCGTCTTTAATTTCCTTGGAAATCGTTTCATGATTACTAAGAAGTAACACACAGTGCTGAATTTTTGAAAATACACGTATGAAGACCAGATGCTCTCTGGTCTTAATTTGTGTCTTGTCAAAAATTCAGCATTGTCCGTTCCCTCCTTGAGAAGCTACACGTTACCACCCATGCATCTTCCTTTAGTCCTGACAGCGCTATCCTCAGTTGTCCCATGTGTGGATTCGACTGCTCCTATTCGGCTGGGTTCAAATCTGCACAGGCATGGAGTTTATCATTGTAAGCAATGGCTGTTAATGACGAAGGCAGGGGCAGTGGACATCGTTGCCACCAAGTGCAGCCATTGTAACGAGCCCATAACAGCTTGCGCAGTAAATGATCAGTCGGCATAACATAGGGTTAGTGGGTCAATGCTCAGGGGAATGCAGCACTTCATGGTTGAGAGATCACAGCCGGTACGTTCTGCTGTGTTGCAGCTGGAACTTGTCAGCCATGCTTAGATAAGCGTGTTGAAGCCTTTTTTAAGGTTTAGAATGCCTGTGATCAAGTAGAATGTCATGAATGATTGTTTGCTGTAAATAATGACTTTCAATTTCCTGTTTTCAGGAACTCCAGCCAGAGTAAGGCTTGTGAGTATCATTGCAGTGCAGGATATTCTCTGCCCGACACTTTGAAAGAACATTGCAGCATGGTGAACCTTCATCCAGAGTCCTCGTGTGGAGATCTCCATAAAAATATTCAACTCTCTTTGCCAACTGGAAAAACGTCCCTGCAAATTATGCCACCTCTGAAAGAAAAAAGTGTGCATCTTCAATGAGTCATCCTCCTGTTAAGCTGATAATAAATGCTGTAATTACGTACATTAATTAACTTTCTAGCACTGGCATTGAGAGAATAAAACTTGTGTAACTACAAACCACCATGCATTGTTAGCTTGAAACAAATGCACATATACTTGAGTGCAAAGGAGTAGTAATGCCCCGCCACGGTGGTCTAGTGGCTACGGTACTCGGCTGCTGATCCGAGGGTCGCGGGATCGAATCGAATCACGGCCACGGCGGCTCCATTGCGATGGAGACGAAATGTTGAGGCCAAAGTACTGTGCGATTTCAGTGCCCGTTAAAAAACCCCAGGTGGTCAAAATTTCCGGAGACCTCCACTACGGCGTCTCTCATAATCACTGTTGGTTTTGGTACCCCATGAATCAATTAAAGGAGGAGTAATATTTGTCACAAGAAACGCGAGAACACTACCTATGCTGTGCCCTAGCACAATTAAATATCAGGCGAAACGTTACTTCTGGGTTCGCCACAGTGCGTGTTGGAAAGCAAAACTTGAAAATTGTGGCATCTCATGGTGTGGCCAAATTTCGGCCTTTGTTCACAGAAGTAGCAAATTTGTGTTCACTGAGCACAACACCGTCTCTACAGTTCCCGTGTTCGCTATATCCATGTTTGCTTCTACCGTGGTCTTCTTTGCGGTGTAGGGTGGTGAAGCTTCAAAGGACAGTAAGGCTTCTATGTGAAGTTGGGCAATTTGTGATAAAGCTTAGCAATTGACAGTCGGAGCCTTTCAGGTCTAGGTTTTGTAAAATGTAATTGTGCAGATGACAGGAAGTCTGGACGCATGAAATAACAACGAAGCCATTTCTTGAAAACACTGAAGCGGCACAAGAATATTACGATACGTATATGCACTAAGTCATGATGACGCAGCAGCACGCATCTTTCAGTTTGCACGGCACATTTCAGTTTGTGCGTTGGAGTTTCTTATGTGCCCTACTGGTAGGCTTACCTCATGCCACACACATTCTCCAAAATCACCTAATCAATTCAAGCAGTATTTGCAAGGTCTCATGCACCTGTTTAACCCTCTGCTGTGTTTAACCACATTGGTGTACTTCCACCATGGCCATGTCAACGCCTTCGTCTTTTAGTACAGCTATAATATGAAGGAGGCCCTGCACAGGTACATGGAACATGGTTGTGGCAACATTGCTCATTTCTACCCACAAGGTCCGCAGTATCTTTTCCAACACACTAGTCACAGATAATAATACGGAAGATGGCTGACGCAACATCGTTTTCTGGTTGCTCCTGACATGACCGGAGGGAGGCACTGTGACTGTGGGGCCATTCGCTGCTCAGACGCTGGTAATTGAAACTTTTG
This sequence comes from Hyalomma asiaticum, assembly GCA_013339685.2. Lineage (NCBI taxonomy): Eukaryota > Metazoa > Arthropoda > Arachnida > Ixodida > Ixodidae > Hyalomma > Hyalomma asiaticum. The sequence goes on from CM023483.1 coordinate 41,992,106, forward strand.
AAGACTGTCATCAAATAAGACTGAATGGCTGGCAAAGAGAAATCAAACTCTTATTGACATTCTTGGACAGCAACGGCACACATGCTTTGTACCTTCAATTTTAAAGAATACATGCACATTGTAGTAATTATGTTATACCCCTGTACACAACCAGAGAACTGCCGTGTCGTTTTGAGCGAGTGCATTTTCGCACACGGCGTGTCACTTTGGAAGGGCACTGCAACATGTGAAAGAAGAAGTCCTGGGTTTCATGGCAATGCTGATGGATGATGAATGAGTAGGTGCAGCAGTGCATGTTTAGGCAGTGTTGGCTGACGTATTGCCGTGCTGTAGCCATAAGTAGCATGAAGTATAAAAGAAGGAAATTAACAGCAGCCATCACCATGAACTTTGGTACAAATTTATTTATTTAATACCCACAGCGCCATACAGGCATTACAGAGGGTGCAGAGGAATAACAGGCATGGAAATTGCAGGTTCACATATATTTGTGCAGATGAGAAAATATAGATGACGAAGGCAACAAACACACAGCTGCATCGCGGACAGTTGCTTGGCAGCCCATGGGATCAAACAAAAGCGCATAGAAAGCTTACGGTGCGCCTGCACATAAGGCAACGCAGTGGCCGTGTCCTCCACTATTATGCGTCGTCGGCGGCGGAGGATCTTCAGCATTGCGTCCTGCAGGAACCGCACCTCCATCGTCTGCCGGATTGGGTCTCGGAGAGTGGTCCCGGTGCACTGGCGGCAATCCGGCGAGATGCCAGGCGAAGGTGAACGGGATGGGCGTCGTCGTGGCCGTGCGCTCCGGCGACGTAGTCGGCGATGTCGCGAGGTCGTTCACCTGGACGCGGCGCGTTCACGTCGAAGCCACGCAGTCCCATCTTACGGTACTGGCAGAAGCGGTGGGTGTGCCCGGCTTCTCCGCAGTGGTAGCCTAGTGGGCGGTGGTTAGGGGTGCGAAAACGTCAGTTTGCCTCGGCGCGCGCTGGGTTACTTGCGAGCGGGATGGCGTCGGAGGTGGCGGCAGTGGCTGGCGACGAAACTGCGGAGGCGTTGGGTCCTGGCGTGGGCGAGGAGCGGCGGCAGCTCGGCGTGCAGCAGTGGCGTAGGTGTCATCGCCTCTGGTTTGGCTTGCGGTGTTTCGGGAACAGGCAGCGATAGCTGTATTCCTCGTGAACGATGTCTTCGAGGGAGGCTACTTGAGGCTGAGACGACGCGGGAACATCCGGCGCTGTTCCGCGCAAACAATAGCCCTTATAAGCTCGCGTAGGTCGTCGGGGCCGAGTCCTTGGACTTGTGCGATGTCTGGGAACATGCGGCGATTCTACTGGTGGGTGCGCATCTCAAGGGTCTTTTCGATTGTCGTCGCCTCGGCGGGGAACTCTGACACGTCTTCGGTGGGTTTCATATCAACCCGGCGAAGAGCTCCTGCTTCACTCCTCGCATGGGAAGGCGAACGTTCTCCTCAGATTTGTCGGCGTGGCGGAGAAGTCGCGTCATCTCCTCCCTAAAGCTGGTAACGTTTTCATTCGGGAGCTGCACCCGAGTCTCTAGCAGTGATGCGGCTCTTTCCTTGCGCATGGCAAAGGTGTGCAGGAAAGCAGCGCGGAAGTTGTCCCAGGTTCGAAGCGGTGACTCTCGGTTCTCGAACCAAGTCCTTGCGGCGTCTTCCAAGTAGAAATACACATGGCGCAGCTTCGGGCTGCCACTTGTTGCGATGTGGTCATACATGTCCGGCAACCTTTCCGGGCCGTCGTATGACGATCCGCGGAAGGTAGCAATTTGGTGCACGACCACGGTTGTCGGAGGCTTTGCTTCCGTTATCGTGGTTGATGGTTTCGTTGTAGCCCTTGTCCTTGTCGGGAAGCGGCTGGTATTCTGGCGGGAGTCCTTGCTGTCTGCGGCTAGCTCGAAGGATTGGCTTGGATTCGTTCTTCTGGTAGCGTGGTCTTGGCTGGACGGAGGCGTGCGGTACATGGATCGAGAAGCACTTCCACCAGATGTCACGTGGCCGTGACGCGCGCAGGACTCAAGACGATGTCAGGCGAACTGTTTGTTGGGCCCAAGCCAGCACCGCAATTGCGGTGTGAGCAGTCGACGGAAAAGACTGACAAACGGCTAAAGGCGCCGGCTTTTATACAGACGCCATAGCGCGTTCTCACAATATCTGAAATTCTAGAAGGCACTCAAATGTGCGCGTCAGCCATGCAATGTTCCAAAAACGGTCAACACGTCTCCTGAAGCAACATGCAAGATAAACACGGATTGCGTAACCGAAAGTGATAACGGCACTCGCCGCAAACAAAAAAAAAAAAAAAGCGCACGTGTCTAAGGAAAGCGACAACGGCTCTCCACTTAAACAAACCAAAACAACCGTACGTGTCGGTACGCACGACGCGAGTTACATTTCCAAGCCAAATCAGAGATGCAGCCAAAAAGTCGTTGACGAGTAAAGAAAATGAAAGCAGTCAATGCTCCACATGGCCAGCTACTCGCCGTGACGGAACAGGCCGGAAGTCGCACTCGGAACCGAAAAACTGCAAAGAGAACGAGCTTGCCCGCGCGACGAAACATCGGCAAAAACAGGCAAACGGACCTCCTGCAACCGGATATTTCTTTGTGGCGGGGCACCGCATTGCCAGTGGGTGTGCACTATACCAAACAACTGTGACAACGTATTTTGATACGTCAAGATTGATCTCAGAAATCAGTGTTGTCAGTCAAAGTATGTAAATGTCTAGGCTGCAGTGCACTGATTAGGCCGTGAAAAAGAAACACGAGGGTTTGAGGCGAAAATGAATCGCACATAGAATGAGCGCTTCTTATGCGCCAAACGGAGATACTGAAATACCAGTAAACAAAATTCAGTCAGTCACTGCCGTCACCATACACACGAGCGAACAGAGGCGTCAGTGCGGTATATAAAAGTATGGGTGCGTGAATTAACACAACAGTTTGATTAACATTGCTACAGAGAAAGAAAAGCAACGCGTCCGATGCTTTCGTTTATGTCGGAGTGAATACTGTTCAATTTGTTGATCAGGTAAGACTCGCAAACTTCTCGGTCATGATGAGTTTTAAATCCAGATTGCAGTATTGCGGCCGTGATATTTTCAAAAGAATGACCCGGAATCGGGACATGCTTCGATAATGGAAGATGAGGAAGGCTATTAGCATGGGCACGGTGGTTGCTAAAGCGTAACTTGAATGACGTCTCCATTTGACTGGCGTATTGTTTGCGACAAGCGGAGCACTCAAGCATTTAGACTACATTGGCGCGGTCGCAATTGAAGTCTCCGTTGATCCTTAGCGAAAAGTTTGAACCGGTGCTAGTTGCGCGTTGCGAACTTGTCATGTGTGGGCAGGCCTTGCAGCGGGGTTCATTGCAAGGGCGACAGGCACCGTGTACATAGATCGACTGGCTGTACAGGAGGATGTGAGGGCATCATGTGCAGGTTGCGGGATCGGCGGTGAACGACCCTTGGCGGTTTCGAATAAAAAGTCACAGTTTCGCCGCAAGGGCGAAGCAATGAATGCAAGAAACTGTAATGAAGTGAGGCTCGCAGCTTCAGGAGCAATATTAATTGTAGCAAGCACGGACTTGCTAAGTGAGCGCCTCCCCTTGGGCAGCGCGTGCTGGTACGAAGGGCTTTATACGCTGTGTGTCACAAAGCTACGCATACAAAGCTAGGGGAGGCCGTTAAATGAACAAACAGAAGATGAGCGCGAACTATCAAGTGAAGCACGCACGAAACGAACGCACAGATATACACCGAACGAGCGCGAATAAGCTGTCACAATGGATAGTCTCAGTTTGAACAGCGCTCCTGTTGCAAAGGCGGCTGCCCGTTGCGCTCCTCGCGCCATCTCGCTAGTAATCAAGAAACGCTATAAGCGCCTGCCGTCTCCGAGTCCTGCCAGCGGTAAAAGGTGTGCATATAAGAGTCGCCGTTAGCTCCTTCAAGCGTCTGCTCGTTGTGGCGTAGTGGTTTGCGCCACGCGCTGCGGTGTAAGAGGTTCCTGGTTCGATTCCGCGCGTGGGAAGCATTTATCCGAATTATTTTTCTTTGGGACTTTATATATACATACATATGTACATCCTTATACATATACGGTTCATGACGGCGGCGACGAGGACTGCAAAAACCAGCCGAGACTGTCCATATAATTGCTATCCCAATAAATATATCCTTAAAGCGGTCGCCCTGATCCAGGATGTTATGGTGTTTCTTTAAAATGCTTGTCACATTAGGAACAGACGCTGAATGCGTAAGGACAAGATTCACATTGTCTCGTGATAATCGCGCTGATTATTTGTTGCTTTTATGTAACTCTCGTTGCCCTCAAGCCCTGCGTGGCCCGGGCACCAGATCAACCGATGGTGGCGAGTAGGTGTGGGTCCTAGCAGCCTAAGCGCCGTGGCAGGAAGGCGGCCTGTTAAAAAGAGCCGGCATGCCTCTTCAGAGTCGGATAGAAGCAGTGTTGTACACGTTCCTCCAGAAAGCTCGCTCCTCGTTCCTTCCCGATTTTGTAACGAGTTCCCGTTACAAGTTCCTTCAATCAGAAAGGAACGCGTTCCAGTTACATTACGGAAATTAGAACGTGTCGTTACATTTACGTTACATTTGATTTTTAAGATTCAAAATAGTCTCGGAAAACTGTGAGCTGAAATTAAGTTACTTAAACGCTTTAAAGTCAATCGAGCTACGTACATTTCGTGAACTTGAACCTTACCGGCAGCAGATTACCGAGATAGAAAATATGGAAATAAATGCTTCTAGACATTTTTTCAGGGAGCACCGAACGTAGTCCCGAATTGTTCACAGCGAATTTGACTCTAGTCTATTACAAGTGCAACACATAATGGGTCTGCCAATGAGTAGCCAGAATAGTGCTCCTCAGGTGCGCAGATAGAGAGTCACTCACATTCACCAACACATGAGACATTGAGTAGCAAGCCTACATTTAACACTAAAAGCTATGTATGCTGTAGACCTGTCGATTTACATCAATTTACATCAGCTGTCTTTTTTTTTTTACCGATGCTGCTTTAATTAATTACTTTGCAGTGCACTTCTCCCTCATTGTGACTCTGTGCGTGACTGCTTCTCATGCATATTGTAAAAAGAATGTGCTGCGGAAGTTCACTCTTTTTTTGTAATGCCCCCCTTACACAATGCCTCTTTGGAGGCCTGTAAGGTATTTTTGAATAAATAAAAATGAATAAATAAATAATAGCTCATGCTTCACCCGCGTCTATCAATACTGCGACAAGATTTCCCGATATGTCGTCATCATTTGCTGCCCTAAATTTCTTCCCTCAGTATTAGTAGTCTTTTTAGTCATTTAGTAGTCTAATTGACAGTTCTGAATATATTATTTTGCTTAGGTCCCACAATTTTAAAGCATTTGTGACAGTGATACTGTTCTTTCGCTGTTATTTATGGTGGTGCGCAGCGTGTGTCGGTGTGGAGAATTCGAACTGCATGATCAGCTGATGAGCTTACCGACGACGACGTAGGAGTATCTTTTTTTCTTATGGCGTCCTAAGGAGTACGCTTTGTCTGTTCAATTTCCACAGCAGCCCCACTTTCATGCAATAGTGAAATTACATTAATATGTGGAGAGTAAATAATAAATAAATAAATAAATAAATAAATAAATAAATCGCCTCACGTGCATCATTTCATCGGAAGCCAACCAAGAAATGATGTCTGAAAACAAAAATGACGTATGTCACGCTTGAAAGGTTCGCAGCAGCACAACCGCACAACCCAAGTAGCAAAAACTTGTGCATGTGCTATTGAGCGTGGCTCTAGTTCTTATGAGATCAAGATATAGTACAAATCATACCTAATGTGAACAAGAAAGTAACAAATGGGCCGATTTACACTTAGAACACCGTGCCCCGCCACGGTGGTCTAGTGGCTCGGCTGCAGATGCGAGGGTCGCGGGATCGAATCCCGGCCGCGGCATTTCGATGGAGGCAAAATGTTGAGGCCCGTGTGCTGAGCGATTTCAGTGCACGTTAAAGAACCCCAGGTGGTCGAAATTTCCGGAGACCTCCACTACGGCGTCTCTCATAATCGCAGCTGATATTGGGACGTTAAACCCCACAAATCAATCAATCAGTCAACACTTAGAACACAAAGCTGTCTTTTCGTTATGCGAATAGAAAGAACATTAAATAAACCATACCTGCACGTGCTTCTTTAAGTTTCTCGCCGATCTTTTCGACACTCCACTTGTATTCTTTGATGGAGCACAAGTCATACATTGGGCTAAACACAGGCGTGCGATGTTGTATTCAGTCGGTTGAAACATCGGGGGTAGTCATGGCCAGGAAGCAATCTATAATTCCACATCGGCACTCATTGCAACAGAATCTGATGGCACAGGAGGCGAGATGGTGTTCCGTGATTTTCGAATGCCAAGTGAAAGATCATTGCAGTGTGTCCAGCCTTCAGAACGACCCTTCCTTGCTCTTCAGACTGGCTCAAATAAAGCGAAAGACTTCTACCCCTCACCACGTGGTTGGTGTCGTCCCGCGCGCTTTCCTGTCGATTTCCTGCACCCCTGCTGGCACCTGAGAGTTGTTTCGCCATAACTACGGCCCTTTCGTCGACGCCTTTCGTCACAGCAGGAGGGCCAAGTTTTCCTTTTTCGGCGGACGTTCTCGCCCCATCAGCAGAGGCCGGCAGCGTGTCGAGTACAGTATGCTGCGTCGGAATGGTCCAGTAACACTCTTGTTTGGGCTAGTTGGTACATTCTTGACACAAACTCGGTAGCGCAAAAAACACGGACGAAGAAAAGGAAACACAGACAGGCGCAAACTTCCAACTATATTTCTGAATGCCAAAGCGGGTCTATATGTAACTGCACACCCTTTGCACAGTTTTGACCAGAAAGTGTCTGTTATTATTGATATGTTCTATGGTGCTTCTGGTGGTCTCAAATTTACGTTTGAGAAGCCTGTTCACGATACCCTCCAGTTCCTGGATTTGTGTTTATTTTTTACAAGTGGTCACGTGTGCTGGATGTATAGACCTAGAACAAGCAAATCTCTGCTTCCGTACAATAGCGCCCATTCCAAGCTAACAAAAAGGGCAATTGTGTTACTGTGTTGTCGCTCAGCACTGGAGAAGTCGTGCCAACATAGGATAAGTGAAAGCCTTGCGCTGCAGGTGGAGCGCTTGAACAAAGCTGGATACCCCTCGGATGTAATAAGAAGCTCGTGTGAACGACGTCTGCAGAATCTGAAGGGGAGTAAGAAACAAATGCAGCAGGTAGACGAAAACAGGCCACCGCATGTTATGCCCTACGTTCACCGCGTATCACATAATATGAAAAAGGTCGCCAACCGTTTCGGTGTAAGAACGGTCTTTACGGCTCCGTGCAAGTTGGCAAAGGTTTGTGCTTTGATGCACAAAACAAGGGCCACGACTTGTAAGAAACACGTCGATCCCTCCACTAAGTGTATAAACGGTGTGGTATACAAAATACCCTTGACCTGTGGTAGGTTTTACATAGGCCAGACGGGGCGTTGTTTTAACGAAAGGGCACGGGAGCATAGTCTGGCTGTGCGTTCAAACACAGGTGGCCACCTAGATTTTCTGCTTCTCATGCATATTGTAAAAAGAATGTGCTGCGGAAGTTCACTCTTTTTTTGTAATGCCCCCCTTACACAATGCCTCTTTGGAGGCCTGTAAGGTATTTTTGAATAAATAAAAATGAATAAATAAATAATAGCTCATGCTTCACCCGCGTCTATCAATACTGCGACAAGATTTCCCGATATGTCGTCATCATTTGCTGCCCTAAATTTCTTCCCTCAGTATTAGTAGTCTTTTTAGTCATTTAGTAGTCTAATTGACCGTTCTGAATATATTATTTTGCTTAGGTCCCACAATTTTAAAGCATTTGTGACAGTGATACTGTTCTTTCGCTGTTATTTATGGTGGTGCGCAGCGTGTGTCGGTGTGGAGAATTCGAACTGCATGATCAGCTGATGAGCTTACCGACGACGACGTAGGAGTATCTTTTTTTCTTATGGCGTCCTAAGGAGTACGCTTTGTCTGTTCAATTTCCACAGCAGCCCCACTTTCATGCAATAGTGCAATGTAAGTGTAGTCGAAATTGAAAGAAACCGTCTTCCTGCCAGGTCAAGAAACAAACTGGAAAGGGAGTAGTGGAGGCATATTTTATTGCTAGTGTGCTGACAAATGCGTAAGCATGCCTTCCTTGACATGCTTGCAAAGGAGCAGCAGTTTTTAGATGGTTTTTTAATCGCACAAATCAATCAATCAGTCAACACTTAGAACACAAAGCTGTCTTTTCGTTATGCGAATAGAAAGAACATTAAATAAACCATACCTGCACGTGCTTCTTTAAGTTTCTCGCCGATCTTTTCGACACTCCACTTGTATTCTTTGATGGAGCACAAGTCATACATTGGGCTAAACACAGGCGTGCGATGTTGTATTCAGTCGGTTGAAACATCGGGGGTAGTCATGGCCAGGAAGCAATCTATAATTCCACATCGGCACTCATTGCAACAGAATCTGATGGCACAGGAGGCGAGATGGTGTTCCGTGATTTTCGAATGCCAAGTGAAAGATCATTGCAGTGTGTCCAGCCTTCAGAACGACCCTTCCTTGCTCTTCAGACTGGCTCAAATAAAGCGAAAGACTTCTACCCCTCACCACGTGGTTGGTGTCGTCCCGCGCGCTTTCCTGTCGATTTCCTGCACCCCTGCTGGCACCTGAGAGTTGTTTCGCCATAACTACGGCCCTTTCGTCGACCCCTTTCGTCACAGCAGGAGGGCCAAGTTTTCCTTTTTCGGCGGACGTTCTCGCCCCATCAGCAGAGGCCGGCAGCGTGTCGAGTACAGTATGCTGCGTCGGAATGGTCGCTTGCAACACGACTTTCGGAGAATCCTACAATTCCCCACTCAAGCAAGCCGGGAGCGTCCGTGGAAACACAGCAGCTGATGTCTTCTCAGCGATCTTCAGTTGGACGTTTGACAAGAGACCACGCCACCCTTTTGTTCACAAACCCCAGCCGGCTCGGTCGTGCTGGCTGGCCTTGTAGTTCTGTTCTCCAAACTCTCGTGGTTCACGTTTCCGGCTGCTAAGTATCGCCAGCCCGCACACAGCTACGTTGACCGAGACACTGCCTGCCTGCTAGCCACGTCACATTATCTTGACTTCACGGTAACATTTGCCGCTGCTCGTCTGCTTCGCCTAGCGGTCTCCTACGTAAGAAATGCCATTGGCGCCGAGGCCCACACGTTTGAGCCGTAACCGCATTCTCAGAATTAATACATTGAGCAAAGCGCGCGTTGTCAGTGTCTTAGTTCGAAGGGAGCTCCTTGGCGGCGGGATCTGAAGGGACGAAAGGAATTTCGCGGCTGGCTGCGTGCTTGCGTTGCCGTAGACAGCCGGAAACATTTCGCCCAGCGACAGTGCGCGGCCACCGTATGGGGGTAACGAAATGCACTTGTGTGGTGTGCTTACACTGGCGAAAGAGAAGTTTCGCCTTCGTCGAAGCCTCGAAGAGGGAGAGTAAAGGAGTGACGTTTTGCGTGGAGTTTTCTTTTGAGTGACGGAGACTGCTAACAGGGAAGCGGGGACTCAAGGCTCGGCCTCGGCGGTTGTGGCCCGGCCTATCCGTCCTGCATGCGGACCTGTGGAACGCTTATAAAAGGAACGTCGTTCCCCCTGCCGTTACTGCATAAATGTAACGCGTTACCGTTACAGTTCCACCAACTCTTAAAGGAACGCTGGCGTTCCTTCGTTCCTCCAAAAAGGAACTAGTTCCAGGAACGTCGTTCCTTGGAACGACGTTCCGTACAACACTGGATAGAAGTACTGATGGCTCTCCTCTACGCTCATGAAACCTCAATGCTAAAGCGATGGCAGTTGCCTCTGCCTTTGTGACCGAGGTCGTACGTAGGGAGGCGCTCGTCAGCAGCCTCATGTTGTTGTCAACGACCGTAATTACGTGCTTGTGCCAGTCGTAACGGGCCACATCGACGTATGTTACGTTGGGCGCTGACTCGAGCTGTTTTCGGAGCCACTTGACTCTCGCAACACGTCGTTCAGCGTGACAGTCGCGATTCATATTTTTTTGGCACTGGCGAGATCGTGATCTGCCTGCGGACCACCGTAGGTACGTTGACCAGCTCCTCATCAAGGTGCTGTGGATACGGAGAGATTCCTACCCTACTGAGTATTGTCCTGCCTGCTGCAGTTTGACTTAGGCGATTCCTCTGAGAGGTGAGGACCGCCGCACTGAGCTCGGCATAGTGTATACCAAGTGCTAACAGTCGCTCTGTCGGTGTGCTGCCTTAAATGCGCTTCTAATGAGGGAGTCCACCTGGCTCTCCTCACTTTTGTCGAGTGGGTGGTACGGAAGGCCACCCTGCTCATAATCAAGGCCTGAACAAGATCGTTCTCCTTCATCCCTTTCTTGTGATTCGCCGAATCATTCTAGCAATCTGCTTAACTGATGTTTTAGGGGCGAAGCTCCTCAGCGCGTGCCTCTGCTGTCTTGTGAGAGAGAGAGAGAGAGCGAAAGGCGCGCGTCGGCTATGGAAACGCTCTGTCTTAGACGAGCGCTCTACCAGCTCGCAAAGAAGGAGAACGCACCCTCCCCCGCGAGAGACAACGTTGGCGCAGGCAGCGTCTCCTAGCGAGTTTCTTGATTGAGAAATACCGACTGCTCGCGTTGGAGAAGCGTTCACCGGCAAAACCCATATATATATATATATATATATATATATATATATATACACATACATAGGCACTGGATCTTGACTTGCAATGAAGTGTCGGTGGGAGATTTCACTTGTGCGTAGTTGAACCATAAGGATTCGTAGCGTGCGCGTTAACTAAATTAATCCGGAACTCGGCACGATCTACGATGAACGTCCCGAGCTTCGCCCACTCTGACTGGCTTTGCCATTCCTTTGCACCGAGAAACCTAATATACGGTCTTGGGTCACCTCTGCAATGGCATGGCCGTCAACCTCTAAGTTTATGTTGCCGTTGCTCTTGTAGTACTTACTGCGCACTCGTATAAGTTCAGATTTTTACAGCGTAAGCTGTTATGAGATCACAAGAACGGCGCCGTAGTTGTCCGCCGCCGCCGCCGCCCGTGTCCGTAACCAATATCGCTCCTCCACGGCCGGGCTGAAGGAGTGACACGCGCGCACAAGTGCGCTCGTCGCGTTGCTTCAGCCCGGCCGTGGCTCCTAGTGAAGAACAGGACAACTGCTGCCATCTATTGGCGCTGCTCCACATAGCCTTCGAAATGCGTTTTTACGAAGCGCTGCCTCGTGAAGCAGTTTTGTCTTATCGTTCCTTGCGTCACGCGACAGGCGACGTGCGCATCCCCGGCAGCAACTTGGCTCTTCGATATACCTGATGGCGCCTCCTCGCAAGATGCGGGCCGCTGCTGAAGAAGTGAATCGCAGAGTTACGCGCACAGCATACCGCTGTGCAGCCCCAACCGCAGAGTTATGGCGCAGGGGATACCCACCACCTGCACTAGTTTCCCCAAGCGTTTACAATGGCCTCTACGAAGGTCGCTCCTTCAGCTTACGCTGTCACTGTCCTGCGATTGCGCGCAGGCCTGGCTCTTTTCTGGCGCGCAGCTATTTCTTGCGAAATCCGCTACGGCTGTCGCGGCAGCTTGTAGGGTTTGCTATTTATGCGCCAACTTCGTGGCCCAAAGGATAACATCATCCGCATACAATGTGTAGCCAAGATGCCGGATCTCGTCGAGTGCACGAGCAAGTGTGCGCATAGCGATGTTGTAGAGCAAAGGGGAGATGACCGCCCCTTGAGGTGTTCCCTTGTTAGGCATCGAGAACTGTTCCGACCTTGTCTCACCAATTCCGATGGTGGCCGTCCGCCCGGAGGATTTAATATAGTTGAATATTCGCTCTCCGCAGCCGATTGCGTTGAGCTCTGAGAGAACGGCCTCGTGTGAAACGTTATCAAATGCCCCTTTGAGATCGAGGGCTAAGATCAAATGTTCGCCGCCACGGGGCACCGTACTCAAAACCTCTTCCTTTAAAAGGAGGAAGGCGTCCTGGGTCGATAGCCCGTTACGAAAACCGATCATGGTTGCTGGGAAAAGATTTCCGTCCTCTATGAAATTTTGAAGCCGTGTTTGTATCACTCGCTCATAGAGCTTTCCCATACAAGACGTGAGCGAAATGGGCCGCAAGGCTCCGAGAGAGGGTTTTTTACCCGGCTTGGGCATAGTTATTATCGTGGCATCCTTCCATTCCGGGGGAACGCGACCTTGCGACCAGCACTGGTCGTTAAGGAAGTGCGTAATCTGTTCAAGGACTCTGCTGCTGAGATTTCGGATCATGGCGTTGGTAATTCTATCGGACCCCGGGGCAGAGTTCCTGTTGGCGGCCTGTGCTGCAACGAAAACCTCTTCCTTAGTGATTGGGGCGTCCAAGTCAGCACGTTCGGTGCCCGTGTACTCTATGTCGCAAGGCGGGACATCATCAGTACATACATACCGTTCCTTCAGCGCTTGGATCAGCTCCTCGTCGGTGCCGGGGTAGTCGTGCACTATTCTTTGGATAGTGCGGCTCCAACATTGCCCTGAGTATCGCCCATGTCCGACTGGTCCCCAGATTGCCGCGGAGTGATCCGCAGAGCTGCACCCAGCCGTCGGTGACGAGTTTCGCCTGCGTATTTGTTCGCTTCTTCCGAAAGCACAGCGATTCGTCTGTAAAGGCAGCGGTTTAGGCGTTGCCTCTTCAATCTCTTGAGCAGCGCCCTTCTACTATCCCATAGATTCAGCAGGTGTCGATCTACCGCAGGCGCTTCCGCCGTGCGCGTTATTTTCTTGGAGGTTGCCTTATGCGTTTCGCGGATGAACGCGGCCCACCCATTGACATCACTAGGTACGTTCTCCGGCAGAGGGCGCTTTCGAAAGGACACCCAGTCGGTCATTACAACGTCACCAGCGACTCGTCCAAGTTTCGGCGATGATATGGAGGTACTGATGATGTAGTGGTCGCTCCCTAGATTTCCATCGAGGTTCGACCACGTCGCGTTTTTAATGTTTAAGGTAAAAGTCAAATCAGGGTACGTATCCCTGCTCACGCTGTTACCGAGCCTGGTGGGTGCTGTCGGCGGAGTAATTAGGTCAAAACCCAATTTGGAGGTGACGTGCTCTAGTAACACGCCCTTAGGTGAATCGCGGTTGTAGCCCCACGCGGTGCTAGGAGCGTTGAAGTCGCCCACCACCACGAGCTGATCTTTGGTACCAACGACACGTGTGGCCTCCTTTAGGATTTCGGTAAAGTCGTCATGTCTCTTTTTGGGAGGACTGTATATATTTAAGATTACAGCGCGCACTTTTCCTCGTTTGTGGGGGAGCACGGTAACTACTTGGTGATTAATTTCGGTGCTATCGCAATGAGTTAGCGTGGCTGTAATGGATTTGGTCACCAGCGCTGCGACGCGAGGGTATTTCGGGTCGTATAGCGTGTAATATCCCTGCAATGTGACGGGTCGGTTCCCGACTTCTTGCAGGCATACCACATTGGGTGGGATTAAAGCCGAATGAATGTAATTCTGGAGTGCCGCCGCCCGTTTGTGGAACGTCCGACAATTCCGCTGGCAGATTTCTAGGCGGTCGGGGTTTTGCATCGCCATGTTGGCTACTACTCTTATTGGACGCGGCGGTCCTTCGGTAACGGGGCTGCTCGTAACGCGTTTGTTCATGGCCCTTTGCATACCTGCAAGTGACTCGTTTACATATTGACGCTGCTGCTGAATTGCCAAATATTTCTTTGACTCCGAAAGCATTTCGCGCATCTGCTGCTGTAACTGCTCTTTGAGTTCGGAAGCTACACGCTGCTGGTGTGATTGCAGCTCTCGCATTAAATCCTGCAAGCCTTGTAAGTGTGGCCCCATTTGTAAATTGGCTATTGTGGGCCCCCTCGCGAAACGGCTCTGAGAGATTTTGTAGCCATTTGTGCCACCGACGGGGTGGTCACCACTGCCTTAGCAATAGTGCGCGTTGCCCTGTCGTGCGTTTCTAAGGCGTTAATACTAGCTTCGAGCTTGGCTTCTAAAGACGAGATGATTTTCTGGAACTCGAGGCGTTCCTCCTTAATTTGGTTTCTGAGTTGCGCTCTATAGCTCGCGCGTTTTGTAACCGAGCGGAGGGTCCCTCTTAGCCATACCAATTCTAGCTAGGAAGATTCTTGTCCACCAGCGCTTCACGCGACAAAAATACGGGGAGCCTCATAAGTCCCTTAGTGGTGAAGATGCCGCCGATCTTCGCAAAATTCAGACAGATGTTTACCCCCATCTACAGAAACTGCACGCAATATATCCGACTCTATACCCGGCCGTGTGTCCGTGGAGCGGCGGTAGGCCGACTCTCTACCACATCTCGTGGGGATGCGCGAGCAAACCAAGCGACTTAGCTTGTTATCTCGGCAGCACTTTAATACGAGCAGTGGGAGGCACAACTCGCCAGCTCGGAGGTGCAAATGGCGCTCCTGGATCGGGCAGCCAGAGCCAGTGGAGCCCTGGCTGCCCCAACCATTGAAGCTCCAAGTTCACCCTTCCCCCTTTCATTCTAATAGAGTTACTTCTCTCTCTTATGTAACTCTGTACGGTCAATGTTCTCCGCCTTCTTGAGGGGGTCGTCAATTATTTGCGACGGGTATCTTTGTCTGGTGATCGAAGGTCTTCACAGTTACGAACGAACTCACTGTTGTTTGAGCGGATGTGCTTAAATCTAATGGCCTGACTATATGGAATGCTAGTTTTGCAATGTCTTTTGTGGCTACTTTGGAAATGCAGGTACTGGTGTCTATCGGTAGCCTTCCTATGAAATCTGGTCGTCAGTTTTCTACAGTGACGTAAGAAAATTGGAACTGATCGTCGAGTATGAGTGCGAAAACGATATGCTTGGATGGGCATTGTTAAAATCCTTGATGAAAGAAAGAAGCTCGGTTTCACAGCGATGCCAGATTAAAAAGCTATCCTCAATGAAATTTAAAAGCGGCACATGCCTTGTATTTTCCTCTCTCTGACGAAGGCCGTGCCACGGCCGAAGCGTTGGGCATAAAAGTATTGCATTCTCGTGCGTGTACCCGCTTCTTTTCTTTTATATATATATATATATATATATATATATATATATATATATATATATATATATATATATATATATATATATATATAGTATATATATATATGTGTGTGTGTGTGTGTGTGTGTGTGTGTGTGTGTGTGTGTGTGTGTGTGTGTGTGTGTGTGTGTGTGTGTGTGTGTCAACAAGATTTTCTTCAGACTTCCGTCTAGAATTAGAAAAAGAATTAGAAAAACGTTGGAGTGAACGGCAGTGTTCACAGATAAAACCCTTATTCCAACGTTTCGGCTGGAGTTTCTCAGAGTTTTAGGTCCAGTTAGCAGGACAGTCATTCGAACAAAGTGCAAAGGCAAAACTATTCCAGGAGGCAAAGAAATAAAGAAACATCATACACCAACGGGCAACGTGGGTGGCTCAGAGAGAAGCAGACAGACGACATGAAGCGATGGAGGTGCGGCCTTTAATTATTGCCACGTGTGAAATGTCGAGCCACGTGAATGGGATAAGGGCTTTGAGTGGCAAAGCAAGCTGTGTGCAGTCTTTGTGTGAGGGATGCGAAGGAGAGAGAGAGGAGAAGGTGAGTAATGAGCATGCGACAAGGGGCGACGCGCTCTAGCTGCGTGGTAGTTTATGGCCTTCCTTAACAACACAAACGAGGAAAAAAGAATAAAAAGAAAGGGCCCGGGGATATTGCAGGAAATGCACGTTGAACACATTGGTAGTGATAATGTTTTTCTTTATGTACTTTGCATACGAGTTTAGCTATACAAAAATAAAAAAAAATTGGCAGATCCCACGTGCAGTGGGAATCAAGGAAATGCAAATGCAAGAAAAGACACTTCAAGTTCGGATAACGCCAGCGAACTTCAAGTGTCTTTTCTTAATCTGGGGAACCTTATATGAATCTTTGCTCTATGACATTGCGATGATTTGTGCGATCTTAGCGATTCGTCCGGGTATTTTCTGTATGCTTGCTCGAGTGTACATACATATTCGATACAATTTGCAAATAAAGTTCTGTTGAAAGATAGCGCTCTGTCCTTTTGTTTCGGTCTGTTTGGCCGTTTCCCGTTTTCCATAATGCGCTATACCAGTGCAAGTACGTCGATCCAACTCGCCCAATCTTCAACACTTGTGGATTTCATGTTGTGATCTGTCACTTATGTTCTTCAAGCAGTCATGTTATGGCATACCAGTTTTCGTATACATCCCATTAACGAAACGGCCAGGAAAGCACTAAGACCGTGAAATGTAAATCATGCCTCTCATGACATGCATGTCATGATTTTCATGTTTTGACCCGTCATTTATGTTCGTCATGCAGACATGTTGTGGTATAACAATTTTCGTAAACATCCCATTAGCCAAACGGCCAGGAGAGCACAAAATCGTAGGCGGCTACATAGATAGATAGATAGATAGATAGATAGATAGATAGATAGATAGATAGATAGATAGATAGATAGATAGATAGATAGATAGATAGATAGATAGATAGCTCAATGTCGCCGAAGTTCGCTAAGAAATGCTTCGCATTTAATAAGTTTCTTTTCTGACTGTTACGATTAGTCACGGAGGAAAGTGAACCGCCCCGGGCTCATTACTTCTGTGCGAAGACGACCTGAATTTATTTATAAGGAAGCATTCGCGCTGTTCGAGCTCTCGTGTGTCCTGAAAGCCGGATTGCTGATGCGCTCAAAAGAGTGACTGGGCAAGTTTATGTGTATGGAAAATGGCAAATTAGGGAGGCCGCGGTAACATATGTGCCCTGTGGTTGTTGAAACGCAACCGGAGCACGGTCTCTGTCCGGCCAATGTGTTCTTTTTGCAGACTTCATATCGAAGTTCATATATGGCGTTGCTCGAATTGCAATTAAGATCGTCCTTAATTTCATACATAAAGTCAAAATGAGAGGCTTGCAATCATTCGCAATATGTTTAACGCGCATTAACGCGCGTGGATTGTGGTAAACTTAAGAAGATGAGAATCCTCGGACAAGCTCTCATGTTAAAGCTTGGAGGACATCGTGATAGCTCGGGCCGTGCTTTTAAATTGACAGGACGCGTACGAAGAACAGGAGTGTTTCCGCGTAATAATTTCAATCGAAAAATGCTTAAGGCATTTCGATCGTCAAGGTTCTGCAAGGCCTCCATCACGAGCTAAAGGAAACGTGAAATATTTAATGCACAAGCAGAAGGATGTGGATAGTTGTGGCTCATTTAGTTGATTGATACTTACATATCGCTCGCCCTCAACGTGCGTGTTCTCCTCGTAGTCCAGCAGCAGCTCGACTGCCTCGACGTACTCAGCGTTGATGGCGTGGAGCAGGCTGTCCTGAACCTCGATGCTGGCCGCGAGCAGCGTCTCGAGCAGCGGCAAGTTTTCGTTCTCGATGGCCATGTGAACTGCAGTGCGACCCAGCGAGTCGGCGCAGTTTATGTCCAGCAAGTCGGCACGCGTCTTCGCTAGGTTCACTATCCTGAGGGGAAAAACAACGTCACTTCACTAGAAGGTCCATGCGAGGAGGTCTGCAGTCTCTTGAATTCGTCAAACATGCCTGCATATTTCATTTGTGAAATGACAGGACAGTAGATGTGCAAACCAAACCCCTGGGCCACTCCATAACAAAAGCAAATCCCACGAGCCACTTGAAAGACCAAGTTGGGAGCGAGGGATATAAACACATCACTCGGTGCAGAACGCCATTGAAGGCCTGTCGTTGAAAAAAAAAAAATTGGCAGATCCCACGTATAATGGGGATCAAAGAAATGCGAAGCACGAATCAGGAACATAAAATGGATCTGCATTGTTGTCTCGCTACACCGAGTTAGGTACATATGAAGTTAACGAAAGGGCCGCAAGAGCACCATGACTGCGGCAAGTAAACCATGCCGCTCATACACGCATGTCATGATTCTAACGTTATGACCTCTCATTTACGCTCTTCATGCAGTCGTGTTGTGCCATAGTAATTTTCGTATACATCCCATTAACGAAACGGCCAGGACCGCACCGAGACCGTGGCATGTAAACATGCCGCTCATGACATGCATGTCATGCTTTTCATGTTATGATAAGTCATTTGTGCTCGTCATGTTGTGGCTTACCAATTTTCGTATACATCCTACTAACGAAACGGCCAGTAGAGCACTAAGACCTTGGCATGTAAATCATGCTGCTCATGACATGCATGCGATGATTTTCATGTTCTGACTTGTCATACAGTGGCGTACGCGCGCATGTAAAAGCG
The DNA here is from genome assembly GCA_013339685.2 of Hyalomma asiaticum. Lineage (NCBI taxonomy): Eukaryota > Metazoa > Arthropoda > Arachnida > Ixodida > Ixodidae > Hyalomma > Hyalomma asiaticum. Next base: position 42,010,500 of record CM023483.1, read on the forward strand.
CAGTGGCTAGCAGACGACGCGATGAGCTATCCACATTTGGGAGCTTCGTCTACTCGCCGCTCGCCTATAGAGTCTGTATGTTAACACTATGAGGCGAGGGATGGCGCAACACATGAAGGAAGGAAAAACTGAGGAGGGGCCATGACATCGCATTCGTGAAGCCTCCACATGGTGGTTGTGGTCTTCCCCTTTCTATCAGGTGGCTACCTCGAGGTGCCTTCACCGGCAAAAAAAAAAAAAAAAAAGAAACAGGCGAAAGAACTAAACAAAATTACACCCGTTCTAATTCGCCACACCACTCAATGCGCCAACGACCGCCATTAGGAGAGTCTTGCTTTTGTGACGGAGGTTGACACCAGGTGTTGCACAAATGACGGATTCCCAACGACGGAGCATGTTCTGATTGAATGCAGAAATATCCACCCAGGTGTATGTTTGAGCACTACCCTACATGAAGCCTTGGGTTTTAGGTAGAGCAATGAAAAGCTGAACATACCCGCGACTGAAATAAATAAGAGACGGTTAGAATACTGGTGGCAGAAAACTAGAGTGAACGGACAAATTATCCGGAAAAATAATGACTTTCTCCCATAAGGGGCAGAGAATTGGGCTATGAGTTTACGTTTTTGGCTATAGTATGATCGATTTAATTGAAGTAGATTTAAAAGGCATGAGGACAACTTAAAGAGAGAGGGGTAGTAAAAAAGAGAAGTTGTAAAGTTTACTTACGAGCCTGGTGGCGCACATGTCACCGCCTCGTTACAAAGGGGACGCACATAGCATCCATCCATCCATCCGCAAATCAGACGGCGCATGCGCCGAGCCGCTGCGACGTGATTTGCCCTTGCGTCTACCCCGGATGGAGTGGCACGTGAATGTTATGAGTATTCCTTGTAGTCGCGTCACTTTCAGGAGCATACGCACTATTTACTGTGGAAAAGGAAGCTCGAGCTTCTTTCCAAGCAAACGCCAAGAGGAGGGCTCCGTCTGCAGTGCAAAACCCCGGCGGCTCATTCTGGAATATGCCAAGCGCGCGTTATCACTGGCTGTTGTTTCGTCCAGCACTCCTCGGGTCGGTATTGCTGGAAAGCTGCCACGCGACATGCTCGCATCTCTTGCTGCCTTTATAGACGGTTTCGCCAGCGCTTGCAGTTCTCTGGCAACATTGTGCGTTCACCGGAAACGTGCCCTAGAAAGCCTTCCTGTTTATCTTGTTTTCGCGTGCTTTCAGCGTGCGTTGGTGGCCGCGGCTGCTTGTGTTCCGATGTTTTCCGGTGATAGAATTATTACGGTGAGGCTCTCGCGACTCGGGCGCCACACAACAGTTTTGAAGTCAAAACGTTATGTTTCCCGACAGATGAGGCGGAAAAGAGCGCAGCGACCAGGCGGATCCCGCAAAGAGCGCCCACATTTGTTCTGCCCACTCCTCAACGCATACAGAGGCGATGCTCAGACGTTAGTCTGAGGTCCTCATTTACAAGGTACTCGTCTGACGCCGTGGCATTCCACCCACGACAGATAATTGCGCTGACACCTGAAGTAGATAGAAAAGCGTGAAAGCTGGCTAAGGCGAAAAATCCACCGTGAAGGTGTTTCTTGTAGTTGCTGCCTTATCAGCGATGTGTGCGGTTCGAAGCACCATTCGGGAGCAGCCTCGCTCAACGTGAATCGCCGCACAGCATACGCCACGGTGCCCATGCCAATTGCAGTGACGCCGTGCATTTGCTTTTTTCTTTATGAGAGCGAGAGTGGATTGGCGTCGGTGCGAGCAACTGACTCATCTCCTTGCCGACAATGGACATCGTCGCACCCTAGCTCATTTATCTTTCGGTGTGACTGCGGGCGGGTTAACCTGAATGTGATTCGTAAATGGCGTACTCGTAAGCAAACCATAGTGCTTCGCATCACTCAGCCGCACCGGACTTCATTACATAATGAGTACGTTCAATGTTATTTCAGTCGGCGCACCGAATACCTCAGATGATTCCGATCGGCTCCGATCTCTCGGATCCCGGTGTGACACAGGCGCATCGATATAATGATGTTCTATCGTGATGACCAATCGTAATTGCGTGTGTCCACTGTAGCCCGTATTAGGCAGCTTAGAACACGTGTGATAAAACGTAAGTTACGCGATTATGCGCCGTGGCGTTCCGTACACAACTCCACCCTTTATGTGAAAAAGAGATCATTATTACGACCTTTTTAAATGGTGTTGTCACAGTGAAGTTAGCCATCGGTTTAAACTGATTTTAAGAAAGCTAGGCACGCTCGACATGCTCTCCGCTTGTTGCCTTTTATTATCATTTTATTGCTGTTTAACAGGCTTGTCATAAAGTCGAGCAATCTTGCTTACCTTTCTCAAGGATTCTGCAGTTAACATAACTTTGCTCAGCAACATTGGCTGACGTGCAGTCACACAGATCGTTTGTCATCGCTCCCTTTCCAGCGGATCTCCTCGCCACTCTGCTTGTACCTCTCTCGTCGAGCCCCTTCATGTGGACATCGCTCTAAACACACGTGAACGAATGCGCTAGAATTAATATACCAACAAAATCAAATGCACCAGGCAAAGACTGTTGAAATAGCTTTACTGGCATGGCTGCAACGGAAGTCTTCTTGGGCAGACCTTTCGGCGGATTCCTGTTTGTTCGCGAGCAGCGAAACCGTCAACAGAAGACGTTGCAGAATCCTCGCACACGATGTCGCAGCTGCTTTAAGACGCTTGCACCGCTGAACGCTTTCTTTATTTTAGAACCTGGCAAGCGAGCACAATGGAAACGCCTGTGTTTGTCACCTTGCCTCTCAGGGGAACCACAAACACCACGCAAATTCAGCCGGCCTAGGTGCATACAAACGTGTTTATTTTAAACGACAGAACAACGTACGCCGTTCACGCCAGCGAGACTTGAGCGTATGATTAAGTGTCTATTTATTTTCGTTCGATATGCGATATTTATTCGTGCGATTGGTTCACCCGTCTCTTGTTTACGGTAACGTTGTTGCGCAAATAAACAATCTCAGCCGGCAATACGTGAGCATGGCACCGGCGATGTTGCACTTCACGCCGCCGCCCGACGGATGGCTTGCACCTCTTCATAAGACGCTGTTTGATATTGGCCCTCGTCATGTAGCGACCATCGTCGATGACGAACGGCCGACATATGTCCGAGTAGTGCCAACCACTGTCGTAGCAGCGAACGGCCCGCGTCTGCAAACGGGAAGGGTCAACACTAAAGCGGCGCACTCTGCACACCAGTGCAAGCCAAAGGTGTAGTTCCCCGTAAAAGGGAGAGGCCGCCATGGTTAGTGGAGGCTATGGCACTGTCCTCCCCGCATGCACGGTTGGAGCAGCCCTGCAGGTCCAAGTGCCGTCGATACACCTTGTGTGCTCAGGCATGGCCCTCTCGATGTCCCCATTTCGGTGGACGGAGAGAGGCGTGCCCTTAAAAGGCGGTGTTGTTCACCTCCTCATCACAGGTCGCCTGGTATAGTTTCCACCGCCAAACTTGGCACTAACATTACTAGCGGTGCCTAGTAGCTAAACAGGCTGTTCTTTATACGACCTTCAAGACACACGCGCTCCCAAAATCTCGGAGGTTGCCTTGAGTTTCCGGCACGTTGTTTTTGAGCGTGGACGCGCGTGAACGTAAGCAACAAAAGCACGCAAGGCTAGGCAGCACGCACGGGTGCAAATCGCTTCTCGTGCGCACACTTACGTACATGTTGCGTTCCCGGAGCATCACCACTCTCAGGTATGCCTCGTTCGCGCTTTTTCCGCCAGAAGGCATGCAAGTACGTAAAGTTCGGTTTGTGGCGTTTATCATGCAGTACAAAAGCATGCAGTGGAGAGAGCATTCCGTTCTATCGAAGGTGTGTGCACGCCGCATATTAGTCATTCAACCACGAATCGAATACTTCATTGCGTACTCTCTAAAAAGCTGCTCGAATACCCGCACGAGAGCGTTGCAGTGAATGACCTCGCGCAGAAGCGTGCGCCACTTGGCGACTCCGCTACCCGTTTCGCTCTGATTTACGTGCACCGCGCTCCCGTGCTTTTTAGCCTGGCGCTTTCTGTTGGCGCTGACTACGCGAAGAAATGTTCTTTGCCTGGTGGAGGTATACAGTTTCGCTGTAAAAATCTCCCACACGTGTTTTATCGCCGTAATGGCTGTCATTCCATTTTTCTTTCCTTAAACACCCCCGAAGCGTTATTACATAAAGGGTAGGTTTTTTGCACAATCGTAAGGCAACAATGATGCGTCAAGCAATACATTTGTTATGCTACGCATGAAGCTTGATGGGCAGAGTGGCGATGTCGCCGGAAAGGCCATTCCAGCTGCTGTGGGCGAAAAGAGCCGGCGCGGAGTCGCAGGACAGTGACAGCGTAACCGACCTCCTTAGAGGCCGTTATAAACGCTTGGGGAAACTAGTGCAAATACAGGTATCAACTGCGCTCTGCGGTTTGGTCTGCACAGCGGTCTGTTGTGCCCGACCGTTGCCTGCGATTCCCTTGTTCAGCAGCGGTCCGCACCTTACGAGGAGAGGCCCCATATTTAACAGCCAGGTTGCTGTCGAGGCTGCGCACGTCGCGTGACGACAAAACTGCTCCACGATAATGATGACGGGAACTACGGCGCTGAAAACGGCGGCCGTCGTTGTGATCTCACACAACAGATTGCGCTGTAAATTGAAGCGGAGAATGTTTTAGCGCATGGCCGAGTAACTTGTAGCGTATGAGTGGAGCGATGAGATATGCGAGGCGTAATATAAGGTGCGCGACTAAGCGAAAAAGACAGAGGGTTGCAATGCGTCGGCGAAAAGACAAGGATGATCGGTTACACTCAGCTGTTAGGTATGAAACAGTGATGATTCTTTCGAACCATCATCAGCCCATCTTATGTCCACTGCAGGACGAAGGCCTCTCCCAATCCTCTCCATCCTTGCCTGTCCTGCGCGAGCTCATTCCATTTGACGCCTGCGAATTTCTCGATCTTACTCTCTGTCGTCCACGGCTGAGCTTACCGCCTCTTAGTATCCACTCCGTCGTTCTAACTGTCCATCGGTTATCTAGCGTTCTCATCACGTGGCCTGCCCATGTCCATTTTTTTTTCTTCTTAATATCGGATGTTATGTTGGCGACTCCCGTCTGTTCTCTAACCCACTCTGCTCTCTTCGTATCTATTAGAGTAACGCTTATCATTTTTCGTTCCATCGCCCGCTGTATGGATCTATTAGAGTAACGCTTATCATTTTTCGTTCCATCGCCCGCTGTATGGTTCTCAACTTCCTTTCTAGCTTTGTAATTCTCCGCTTTTCTGCCCCGTATGTCAGTACTGTCAAAATGCAGTAAGGAAGACTAAATGAACCTCTACGTGCGCAAATTTGGAGTTACTAGTGCGGCCTACCACGGGCGGGTTCCAAATGACGTACTCTAATTTTGACCCGACTAATGATTTATGCGCAAGCAGTTTTATGTGTGGCGGAGCATTCCGTAAACGGCGTTTTAAGAAGCTCAAGGTTCTGTTAGCCGATGACGTGAAGTTGACAATGTGCGTGTTCCAAGCAGCGTTGTATACACGTTCCTTCAAAACAGGAACGAAAGCTTGTTCCTTTCAAATTTTGTAACGAGTGCCCGTTAAGGGTTCCTTTAGCGCGAGAATGAACGCGTTCCATTTACACTTGGGAAACTGGAACGTGTCATTATATTTACGTTGCATTTGATGTTTAAAACTGAAAATGATGTGGGATAACAGCGAGCGCAGTTTCAGGCAAACAAAGGCCATTCAGTCGTTCCGACTGTTATATATAGACCTCGCTTCCTATTCTGACATCTGTACGTCGTCCTTGAACTAAACGAACCTATGTAACGCGTCCCGAATCAGTGTATTCCGAATACTGCTCTCGACTGGTCCCTTGTCTCACGCGCTCCAACATAACGTCAGACGAGCACCCCGTAACTACGGCCTGTGCAACCACATTTCGAGCCAGGCGACAAACCATGGGAGGACTGGAAACATCTACGAGCAAGCCACCTACCGCCACGCGAAGAGCCCTAATCCCACGGCCGACGCGACGCCCAGACTTTGCCCCTTCCACCTCCAAACACCGGTCGCCAAAAGCCGACGAATCAAGTTGCGTACCTCCTCGAACAGTTCCACGCCCTCTACAGACCACACAAAAACGTAATACAGGCGTCTGCTGTGTTCGACACGATGAAACGAAAAGAAAACCAAGCATTCGACGAGTTCGTAACAGAGCTTCGGAGGCAAGCGGGAAAATGCGACTTTGGGAACAGGAAAGACCGACTCATTGGCGATCGCATCGTCGTAGGAATATGAGACGGAGCACTCAGAGAGCGTCTTTTGCGTGAACGGGACATCACACTCGACAACATCATAACAACGTGCAAAGCAGCGGAAATTTCCAAGAAGCACGTAAGAGAGCTTCAAGAGCCGAATTTCGAAGTGAAAGCTCTACAAAAGCCCAAGCAATGGAACTCACGAAAAGCAGCAACAACGAGGAACCGGCAGCAGAAACCGCAGCCGAAGCCGCAAGAAAAGTGCTCGCGCTGTGGAACAACGCACAGACTACGCGAGTGTCCTGCCTACGGTTCCAACTGCTATAACTGTGGCAAATTCGGGCATTTCGCCAGCCTGTGTACAAGGCCAACGAGGCAGCAACGCCTCCCGCCAGCGAATAGGTCTCCTTGAAGATCCACAGCAACAGGATCAGCAAGAAGATTTTTTCTTGGAGCGTCTCGACCTCCACAACGTAAACAGCAAGTCCAAGCGGGCAGAAACGATCAGTGTAAATGGCTACATCAGCTTCAAGCTAGGCACTGGCTCCAACGTAAACATAATGTCCAAAAGCCAACTCAACACGTGGGCTGCGCAACCTGTATACAAGCCAACAGCAGCACGAGTTACAACCTACACGGAACAGCAATTTCCCATCGAAGCTGAATGCGAACTGCACTGCTTAACTGGAGAAAAAGAGTGTAACCTGCATCCTCGTCGTCAGCCAACCGCTGAAGCCGATTTTATGCGCCAACGCGTGCAAAGCCTTGAATCTCGTTACGAGAAGGCAGCCGCAGCGATCGACTGTAGCTGCGTGCACAGCAATACAACGACTTGAAGAACTGCTCAACGACTTTCCTGATGTATTTGAAGGCCTCGGAAAATTACCGGGAGTTTATTCTATACAGCCGAAGGGAGGAACAACTCCCACGGTGTCAGCTCCACGTCGCGTACCCAGCGCCTTAGAGCACAGAGTCAAAACAGAGCTGCAACGAATGCAACAAAATGGAATCATCACCGAGACCACTGAGCCTTCCGAGTGGGTCCATCAGATTGTTATCATCGACAAGAAATACGGCGGCTTCCGACTATGCTTAGATCCCGAAACTTAAACAAGGCCGTCAAAAGGCAACATTACCAGGTGCCTGTGGCGGAGGAGCTCTTTGCAAACTTGAGCGGCGTGAAGATATTCTCCGTCCTTGACGCAAAGAGTGCTTTTTACCAACTTGTCTTGGATGAAGCAAGCTCGCGTTTGTGCATATTTATGACGCTCTGGGGAAAATATAGATTGCTTCGCCTTCCGTCTGGTCTCGCAACAGCACCCGAGCTCTTCTAGCAAGCCATCGACAGGGTCTTCGAACGTCAACTTACCGTCAAGCCCTACTTCGACGAGGTTCTAATCGCATCAAAGAGCATTGAAGAGCACACAAAAGACTTCAGTATTGGGTTCACAGTAGCACGCGCCAACAACCTCAAGTTGAACAAAGCTAAGCTCCAGCTGGGATTGACGGCAATTACGTGCTTGGGTCACCAATTTTCATCTCAATGGATAGCTCCAGACCAAGATAAAGTGAAGGCCATCAAAGCCATCCAAATGCCATCAAACAAGCAAGAAATGCAAAGAATGGCAACCTACCTAACTAAATTTATTCCCAACTTCTCGGAAGCTACAGCAGCTCTATACGTGAACTACTGAAGAGAGAGGTCCACTGGAACTGGACGCAGCCACATACCGACACAGTGGAGCTCATTAAATCGAAGCTAACGACTGCACCGGGGCTTCGCTACTTTGATCCCTCAAAGCCCATCACAGTCTCAACGGATGCCAGCTCCTACGGAATGGGTTCAGATGCTGCTGCAAGAACCTGTGGCTTACGCATCAGCGGCTCTTACAGCAGCGGTATGCACAAATAGAAAAAGAGCTTCTGGCTGTCGTGTTCGCATGCGCGAAACTTCACTACTACATCTTCGCGCGACATATCACAGTGCAATCAGGTCACAAACCACTGATCGGCATCCAGAATAAGGACTTCAACAAACTATCACCAAGAATCCAACGACTTCTCTTTCGACTACAGCGGTAGGACGTCACTATACTCCCAATAAAGTTCCACTTCTGCTCTCGACTGGGCTCGTCCCTTGTCTCACGCGCTCCAACAACAAACCCAACATAACACCGATGATCCGATACATCAAGGCCATAATTAACATAAGGCTACATCACAGTAGAATATGATCTACTATAGCGACACCTGTATGGCTATTCTGTGGAAACACATTTTGTTCACCTGTACCATTCATATATGATTTCCTACTGAGTAGTTTGCCCAGGTTGAAGCATTATCGTAAGCCGTTGGTAAACTCCATACTTCTCAGCTGGCGACTGAAGGACTACATTAAAAATGAAGCTCCCTTTTTATTTTCTTCTTCTTTTTGCTGCTTGACAATACCTTAAAGATGACACCGCCTTGTGTAAGCACTTGCGAGTTTTACGGAGCAGATGGCGCTAATAGAGTTGACCTGCCAAAGCTTTATCATACGTCAACCAATCAATGGATCACAGTTCAATGCACCAGGAACCTCTGGATGGTTTTCAGTTCTCTGCAGCATGACTAGGTCCCTGAAGGCCCTTACAACGTATACAGCTGCTCAATTGTGGTTACAATAATACTCGAATGTGGTTACAGTAAGGTTCACACCAAATGTTTTAATACAGCATTAAGGTTTTAATCAATAAATAAATAAGAAGAAAAATACATAAAAACGGAATTCCGTAAATTCAACAAGTTTCACAGTGTGTTTTCTAGGCCGTAATCTAGCCAGACACTCTTGAGGCCCACCTCCAAGAGGTACGCACGCAGGTAAGGCTTCAAAATTAATATGCGTCATTAAATCGGTGTCGTTAGCCATTGTGTTACAGCTGCTCAACGTCGCTTCGATATGGGCACAGCATGCGCTCGACTGAAACCCCGCAGCAAAGAAACAATAAATATCGGCTTGCTTCGCCTGCAAATGAAGTGTCCCTCATACGTCACACCCTGTATTCTCCCTCTCCTCTCACTCTTCCCATGACGAATGCAGTGGAGGTTTTGCTGAATTCAATTCAAATATCCCGCGTTCGCTCTGCTCTCGCGCCATGTATTGGGACCTTTATTACAGTTGGCTTTGTGCATTTAGCAATGACGGTGGCGAACTACAAATCATTATTAAGGACTTAAAGCGGGAAATTGTTAGAGTGGGACTAAAAATGAATAGGCAAGTACCAAAATCATCTCAACAGTCTAGCCAAAGAACAGGAATTTCAAATTAGCGGCGAACCCTTAGAATGTACGTGTGAACGAATACGTACGTATACCTGGGGCAGTTACTAACACGGACAAACTCCGCAGAAAAGGATGGGTTGGAGTGCATTCTCGGGGGCATTCCGAGATCGTGACTGGAAACTTGTCACTAAAGCGAAAAGTATTTAGTCACTGCATGCTCCCGGTACTAACGCACGGTGCAGAAACGAAGAAAGCTAGATATGAAATTAAGGAGCACGCCGTGTCCAATGGACCGAAAAATGTTAAGGGGTAACGCTGAGAGATAAAAAAGGAAAGTGGATCAGATAACAGACAGCAGTAGCGGACATTACTACTATCAATTAAAAGAAAGTAGTGGACCTGGGCAGGACATGTCATGAGGAGGAAAGGCAACAGATGGACAATAAGAGCGACGGAATGGATACCAAGAGAAGGAAAACGCAACAGAGGCAGGCAAAAGCTTAGATGGAGGGAACGAGCTCGCCCAGGATAGGGCGGATTTGAAATCGCTGAGAGGGGGCTTCGTCCTGCAGTGGACTTAAAATAGGCGCGTGGTGATAAGGATGATGATGATGACAGCCGGTCCCAGAACCGCGGCTTTTTCGATACCACTCCTAACGCGTTAATTTTTGATTAACTAACGTAAGACCAGTCCAATAAGTGTCGGTAATTAAATGAACGCTTCTGATCACGGTTACGTGAATATATTTTGCCTCAAATAGCCCTGAGGTTTCCTTTGCACAATACAATGTTGAGTTGCATAAGGCGGATGACTCGACAGACAGACAGAGACGTTTAGGCATACCCAAGTAGGACATTGCAAAGGCGTACCTGGTGACGGTGGGTATGTCGCCGTGCTCAGCGGCTAGCAGGTACTTCTTCTCGAGTGGGGTCAGCTTCCTGCTGGCGATTCCGTGCTTCATTGAACGCACCTTGGACGTGAAATGGAACATGGACGACGTGTTCTCATCCTCGCTCCGTATGGACAGCTCAGACTCCTTGCGCCTGCGGTAACAAAGGGCGAATAGTGATGCAGCAAAAGGAACATTCTAGAGCAGGTAAGCAGGCTCTGTTTGGATTAGCTATGCGCTCACTGTCGAGTGGAAATTTTGACTTGGTAAGAAACAATGTTGTTTTATGGGGTTTAACGTCCCAAAACCAGTTCTGATTATGAGAGACGCCGTAGTGGAGGGCTCCGGAAATTTCGACCACCTGGGGTTCTTTAACCTGCACTGGCAACGCACAGCACACGGGCCTGAACATTTCGCCTCCATCGAAATGCAGCCGCCGCGGCCGGGATTCGATCCCGCGACCCTCGGATCAGCAGCCGAGTACCTTAGCCACTAGACCACCGTGGCGGGGCTTCGTAAGAAACAAGAAAATTAAAAAAAAAGGAGCACAAGAGAGTGTATATGTATAGAAAAAAGAGTTGATATACGCAAGAAAAAAATGATCTACCAACTAGCCCAACAACAAGTTCTTTAAAAAAAATGGTTAGGGCCCGCACATATGTCAGCCCAGCGCTTCACCGTGAAAGCAGTTCTGGTTGCCATGGTAGCTTTCACGAAGGAAATTTTTAAATAAATTCGTCGCCTTAACGACGAAAAATGAAGCGTGCATGCAGCAGAGAAATGTATTCGGATCTCCGCAAGTGTATGCCGCCTGGTCTTTCTGTATGGAGAGGGCGCCTCGTCACTGAACAGGGCAATTGTACACAAGCGGCGGTTGTCGGACGACATTGCACGCGCCAGAGCCCGGCGCAAGCCACCAGGAGCGGATGCGAGCGTTTGAATCTTGCAAGACGTTGTCACCGGGTCGTTATGCGCAGCCAATGCAATGCTTGCCGACGGCTGCCTTCGCGTTTCTGGAGAAGAGTGCGTCGCAACACAACTGGCCACACAAGAGTTTTGTAGCGGTCGTATAACGCGCCGGCACGACGCCGCGGATCTACGCCCCATATCGCCGACTGCGATATGCATAGCGTCATCATTCCTAGATGGCCGTACCACCGCTGCGAACCAATCCGCCTTTTGCATGTCTGTGTGGCGCCCTCTCGCGGACACGGCACGAAACAATCTGTACGGCGTCCCGCCGAACCTGTCGTGCGCTCGTTTCTCTATGGCACAACATGGTCGGGCAGCGACATACACAGTGAGCGTTGCGGTTATTTTCGATTTGAAACGCTGTACGAATTTCAGGGAGGCCTTTCCGGCATGGTGAACACTTACAACGAAAAGAGCCGGCCATGGGAAAGCCTTGGGCGTCCAAAAACGTCGCAAAATGCCGCCCCAACGGGAAAGGCACGCAAGCGAGCAGACGCCGCTTGCTTGAGTCCGGTTTGTTTGAGAAAGCGTGCGTAAAAGTAATAGGGGGTGGGTGGGTGACCTCGTGAAAGCGTACGGCACCTGCCCCTGCATCCAACCAACACAGCCCGTGGGCCTGCCTCCCACAAAGGCCAATGCCACGGTGTCGGTGGCAGTGGCCGTCACTGTTCCCGCTACGAGTGCCGTGGGTCACGGCTACCCGACGAAGACGACGCAAAAAGCGCGATTACACGCAAATACCACTCGCTTCTCATCGGCGTTCAGTTGAACAGCGGCATTGTATGCCACTATGCCAAAGGCAAGCTTTCTGGAAAAAAAAAAGAAAAGAAGCGGCATGCTCTTAGTTCAACGAAATAGCCCACACCTAGTGTGGGAACGCAGCACGAAAGCACCCGTGATCGACACCTGTAGGGCGTGCATGCAGTACGACAGACAGGTCAAGCCCCTAAAAAGCAAGTTTGCACTACTGTACCCAAGCTCACGCTGTCTGCACAAGAACCGCGAGGATCGCTTTTGCTGACTTTTTGTGTTTTGTTATTCGTTGTTTTTCTATACGTCCCCTTTCCGTTTCTCCCTTCAAAAATAAAGCAGTCGTCCTGGTGCGCTGAAAGTGAACGGACGTGTCGTGCTTTTTCCAACTCTCCGAAGTTTCTGTCCGATTGAGCCTACAGAGAGCTAGAGCTCAGTCCGCGTAAGGTTTGCTGCCAGTAGCGTTTGTTCAAGCCACGGAGCACCAGAATACCTGGCCGGAGTAACGGAAGGATGTACAACGAGGCCAGAATCAATCAAGATCCCAATCGAAGCGCAACTAAAGGATTCATGGCACGAACGAACGAGGAATATTCGGGGATGAGGTGTGTGTGCGCGATCTAATGTTTAATGAGTTGAACCCCACGTCAACTCACGGACTTATGTGAAGTATTCGTCCTCCATCATCAAATACAAGAGGCAGCGTGCTGGAATAACACCTCTATCTTGCAGGGTAAGATTTCGTTATTGTGATGATCCGAGTGACCATGCGCACTGCCGGATGTCTGTTTTTGCCTATCCGTGTCGTTCTCAAAAAAAAAAAAAAAGAACTGTTTGATTACGGGAATAGGGAGCAATGGTTTCACTGAAATACAAGCTGCGATGTGTTCGGCGCGCGGTCTTCGCGGCTAAGACCGTGTCAGATATGCCGCATTTGCCTGCCTGCACCATATGATGATGTGAGAGAACTTCATGTAATCAAAAATGTGTGTCTGGATGGCGTACCGGCCCAGCTGGCGCCGAGTATCATTACTTTCGGTAACGAGTACACCGTTGCGCACTGCGCGCCGCTTGCGTCGTCTGGTAAGATGCCGTACGCAAAAGGCGGATTGGAGTGCAGTGGAGGGGAGGCGATTTCAATCTCAGAGCAATTTACACACCTTTGCTTTAACCGGACTTCAGTTAGATGCAAATGTAAATCGGTGTAATGGAGGTGTAAGGCCTGTCTGTTCCTCATGACTCCAATGCCTCGGTGGTCGCTATCGTCGCATCACGGGTGTACGTGGGTCCGAGCGGGGTGGTACTCTTTCATTGTATTGTGAGGAAATGCTTTTATTGCAGCCGAGCTACGACGACGGAGACGAAGAGCGAGCCGAGCGCGTGGTGGTGATCCGTGTAGATGAGGGAAAATGTACAAGTGGTGATGTGCAGAGATGACGAAATCCCAGTCGTACGTTTAGCTTACACTAATTCCCTCCAGCGGTGGAAGCGGCCGCCTAGCCGCACTAAGGTATCCGCAACTCCAGAAAAAATGGTTCATCTGGCAACATTGCTGAGAAATGGCTTCTATATCCAGGGTCACGGCCGCGCTTCCGCTTAGCGGTGTGCTTAAGTCTCTTGATAGTGGGTTCGAATCGCGATGCTTCGTCGAATGCGAAGTTGTTCTTGCTGCCGAACATATGATATTAATCGGTCTAAAATGATTTGAGCGGCGAAACAGCCGAAATAATTGCGCTGTGCGTTCAAACGTCGCACTTGTTCGGAGACCCGCATCAGATTTTCTTAAGGAAAAAGAGCCTTTCCAGCGAGCCTGAAGTTCAAGAAGGCAGGTACGTGTTCATGCGTAGCAGGCCTTTCCGAAAAATGCAAGCACTTACGCGCGGCGCTGCTCCATTGAGTACAAATGCGTCAAACGTGTTAACAGAGTGCAGTTCTATGCGCGGTGCCGGAAGACAAACTTAGAGGCGCGGTGAACAGATCGAGGGCTCAAAAGTTGGAACGAGCGCAATAAATTCTGAATTCTCACCAGATAAACTCGAAATTCAAACGCGCTACGTGAAACGATCACACATTACCTCCATAACCACCAAACAAATTACGAGGCGCAGCGCGCGCATGGGACGAAAGCGGCGAACGAAGGCAAGCGCACGCTTTATATCTATTTACTACAATGCATGCGGGCAAAAGTACGTCAGCAATAATGTTACCGCGGTTCAAGTTTAGCATAGGCACGCTCAGAAAACGTTACTAGATATAAACGTATAAACTATGTCGCTATTTTGTTCACGCACTTGCCTAAACTAAACTACACTCTGGCTATTCGAAAAGCGCGCATGATAATAAACGCGCGCACACACAATCCGTGTACTAACCGGGGAGGAAGAAATCGTCGCGAATGAAGTGCCTGGACCAAACTAGCATAGTTACCGTCACCTTCTTGCCGATTTGCAAAGCGTCGTCGGCTTCTTTGGGGAACCGATGAAACGACTTGTTGCTGTCTTTGCATCGCAATGACACGCACTGAGGCACACAACAAAAGTCTTTTGATGAGGATTCTGTCTTTTTCGGGCTTCTTCGAGGCGGCGTGGCGTCGATCAAGGAACTATAGAGCTGTTTTACAGCCCGCGGCAATGCGATACCATGCCGCGTTTCGAGGTCGACCTTGGATCGGCCGGTTCCAGGGGCGTCCGCTAGGTGGCGAGCATTTAGATGGAATCGCGAATTACGAAACGCGCTGAATGTATGGTTTCTTAGCGAGGAACGTGCACCATTTCTGTCCCTCGGCAACGGTGGTCAGATGGGGGCGTAAGGGTCGAGACGCGGTAACTCGCCGGTGATGTCTGTTCAATGACTGTGTAACGTCCAATAAAATGACTGGTTAATTTTTGACATAAGACTGTAGTGCACACGGAGTCCAAAGAAGCACCTTATCGCCAGGAGAAAAAAAAATTGGCAGATCCCACGTACAGTGGGAATCAAAGAAATGCGAAGCACGAATCAGGAACGTAATATGGATTTCCATTGTTGTCTCGCTATACCGAGTTTGGTACATATGAAGTTAACGAAACGGCCGCAAGAGCACCATGACTGCGGCATGTAAACCATGCCGCTCATGACACGCATGTCAAGATTCCTCTCATTTACGTTCGTCATGCAGTCGCGTTGTGCCATAGGAATTTTGGTATACGTCCCGTTAACGAAACGCGTGTCATGTAAACCATGCCGCTAACGATATGCATGCGACGATTTTCATGTTATGTCCGGTCATTTATGTTCGCCATGTGGTCATATTGTAGCATACCAATTTTCGTATACATCCCATTAACGAAACGGCCAGGAGGTACCAAGACCGTGGCATGTAAACATGGCGCTCATGACATGCATGTCATGCTTTTCATGTTATGATCGGTCATTTGTGCTCGTCATGTCGTGGCATACCAATTTTCGTATACATCCTATTAAGGAAACGGCCAGGAGAGCACAAAATCGTACGCGGATAGATAGATAGACAGACAGACAGACAGACAGACAGACAGACAGACAGACAGACAGACAGACAGAGAGATAGACAGACAGATAGACAGATTGACAGACAGATAGACAGACAGATAGATAGACAGACAGATAGATAGACAGATAGACAGATAGATAGATAGATAGATAGATAGATAGATAGATAGATAGATAGATAGATAGATAGATAGATAGATAGATAGACAGATAGATCTAGATAGATAGATAGATAGATAGATAGATAGATAGATAGATAGATAGATAGATAGATAGATAGATAGATAGATAGATAGATAGATAGATACGCTCAAAGTCGCCGAAGTTCGCTAAGAAATGCTTCGCATTTAAAAAGTCATAGCACGGTGACCAGAGTCGTAGCGGCACTTCCGTACCCCCTGGGAAATGCTTGTGTTAATGCGGGTGCGGTGACGGCAGTGCGCATGCTGAGAGAGAAATTCTTCGGAGAAAGGAGCTGCTGAGAATACAGAAGCCGACAGAAATGATACAGTCTAGAGCGAAACTTGGTGAGCGACCACAGACGAGGAAGAATGGAGAAAAGCCAGTGATGCGTTGCGTAGCCGCGTTGTAGGCAAATGTTACGAACCGGAGGGTTGCGTCCCAGTTCGTATGGTCAGGAGCGAAGTACGTTGCGAGCAAGTCCGATAAACCACGGTGGAAACGCTCTGTCGTTCGTCTGCGGGTGATAACTCGACGTGGTCTTGTTGATGGTGTCTGAGGCACGCAGGACTTCAGCCAGAACGGACGAGAGAAAAGCTTTGCCACGGTTACTGAGAAGAAGGCGTGGGTCGCGAAGGCGCAAAAGGATGTTGTGTAAGGAAAAAATTGGCGACTCCCGCGGTAGTGCCAGTTTGCAGGCGGGCTGTCTCAGCGTAGCGTGTGAGATAGTCAACGGCCGTGACAATCCAGCGGTTGCGAGTATGGGTCTTCGGAAGAGGGCCGTACAAGTCTATCAATGACTTCGCAGGGCGACGCGGGATAAGGAAGAGGCTGCAAGAGGCCCGAAGGAGCAGTAGTTGATTGCTTGCGGCTATGACAACGGGCGCAGGATGCGACGTACTTGGCAACGACTGTAGAGAGGCCGGCCAGGAGCAGCGACTTCGTATTCTGTCGTAAGTCTTGTGGTAGCCTAGACGACATGCAGTCGGATCATCGTGAAAAGCTTCGAGCACCTCCCGTATCAGGGAACGAGGTATGACGGGGACCCACTTGTTAGTATTGACATGATAAATGTAGAGTTGTAAAGCCCCACCGTGAAGCCTGAACTGTGTAAGTTGTCGACGAAGTCGGGCTTTGGGAGGTAAAAAAAAAAAACCTTCGAGGCGTCCTACAATACTTCTGCAGTAGGGGTCAACACGTTGGTGAGACACAAGGACAGATGAGCGTTCTGGCTGCAGCCGACGAAGGGGACGCGTGCTGTACTTTAGTATGGAGAGTCGATGGTGATTCGTCGTTCTTAGCCAAGGGGTAGCGAGAGAGAGCATCGGCATCCTGGTGTTTTTTTCCAGACCTGTAGGTTACCTAGAAATCGTACTCCTGTGAACGAAGCACCGAGTGCCCATGGCGACCCGATAAGTTCTTTAGCGATGAAAGCCAGCACGGAGCGTTGTGGTCGGCAACGTCAGTTAAGTGACGGCTGTGGAGATATGGGCGAAATTTTTGCAAGACCCAAAAACAGCAAGCCACTCTACCTCGCGGAGGGGGTCAGAGTGTGACTAGCGTAAGCGACAACTAGTTCACGAGAGCTGTTGTCACGTTGCAGGAGAACGGCTCCGAGACCACGACTGCTGGCGTCAGTGTGGAGGATGGTGGGTGCGCTCGGATCAAAGTGGCATAACACCGGGTCGGACGTTAGGGCATGTTTCAAAGCCACGAAAGCACTTTCACAATCTCCATACCAAACGAATGGGGCTTCACGTGCGAGGAGCTGATGGAGGCGAGAGGCAAGCGTAGCATAGTTGCGTATGAATTGCCGGAAGTAAGAAGCAAGTCCGAGAAATCTACGCAGGTCTTTTTGACGCACACTGCGAGGAAACCTCAAAACGGCGGCGACCTTCTCAGGGTCCGGTCGAATCCCTTATTTGCTGCCCCAGAGCGTCGATGCTCTTGCTGGCGAAAGTGCACGTTTTGGTATTGAGCTGTAGCCGAGCGCATGCGAGGCAGGCGAGCACAAGGCGTTCGAGATGTTGAGAGAACGTGGTTGAAAACACGACTATGTCATCAAGATAGCACAGACGTCTCTCACTTGAGTCCACGCAAGACACTATCTATCATGCGTTAAAATATGGCAGGTGCATCACAGAGCCCATAAGGAATCACGTTAAGCTCGTAAAGCCCATCTCCAGTGGCAAAAGTGGTTTTTCCCTTGTGAGATTCGTACATCGGTATCTGCAAATAGCCCGATCTAAGGTCGAGGCTAAAAAATATTCGGCGCCGTGTAACGAGCACAGTGCGTCGTCAATTCGTGGCAGAGGGTAAGCATCCTTGCGTGTGATTTTGTTCAGGGCGCGGTAATCGACGAAAAAACGCAGTGAACCGTCATTGTTCACCACTAGAACTGCTGAGGACCAACGACTTGAAGAGGGACGTATGATATTCCGTCAAAGCATGCCTGCCACGTTCTCTTCGATGACTCTGCGCTCCGTATGAGACACGCGATATGGGCGCCGGTGAACAATACCAGAGCCGTCAGACTGTGTACTCGCGGCTGTAGTCGTACTGAACGCGGGTGAATTGACGTCAAACAAGGAATTCCTGAACACGCCGAACAGACCTTGTCTCTGGGCGGTGTAAGGTCAGCATTTATGGCTGCCCAGAGGCAGTGAGTAAAGGTGACTTGAACTCGGGAGGTCGAAAGAGCAACAATTCCGATGGGACACTCTCGGGGCAGCATTTCAGGTTCGGGTTTGATTCAGGGCGGCAAGAAATGCGCAGCCCTCAGAGAAGCGAATGAGGCCAGGAGTAATTCCTCGAGAACGTCCGTAGGGTGAAATAAAGTCGTTGAGGGTGGCAATGTTGGCTTGTTGGTAGAGCATCTTGAGTTTGATAGTAGCGCACGCTGAACACAGACGAAAGTAAGGCACACCTGACACACCCCGGCACTAACATTCAACAAATGATTTATTTTTCCGCAGATCCCGCTCGTACATATACCCTGAAAACGTTATGCTACACGTGCGCACTGCTTAGAACTATGAATGATGACTAATGGGAATCACCCAAAGCAACAGGAGTACATATTTCGTCGACAAAACAAAACACCTTCAATGAGTCATTTTTTCCTTTTTGTTTTCTCATGTTGGCTACCTTAATCCGCTGAAATCACAAACAAAAGCACTTTACTGAGAACCCATGTATGCGCAATTCATGCCCTACTTACGCATGTGACACACCTGTGGTGTGTCAGGTGTGCCTTCCTTTTTTCCGTGTGCAGCGTGCGCTACCGTCGAACTCAAGGGTGAAATAAGCACGTCGCCATCCGCAACGGTACTGGAGTGAACGCCTATAATTGGTTCTCTAGATGGGCAGAGCACATAGTCGGAGGAGGGAACGAGTCGCACCTCTTCTTGGTGCTGGGGAAGAGAGGTGGCATTCAAGTGCATAAAACGCTGATGACAATAGGTACATGTTGATGCAGAAGATGAGAAGCAAGAATGACGTCATGTGCGCACTCCCGAAAGACTGCGAAAACGATGTGGTGACGTATCCCATCTATCAAGAGAAGAACAGTGGGCGAATGACAGCATTGGTCGCTCCGCGCAGATTCACTTTCGGCAACAAAAGTCGGCACGAATAATCGAAACAGCAGCACCTGTGTCAACGAGACCATCTGCGCGGATACCTTCTGCAAGCATTACTACCAAGTTCGACAGTCTGTCCGGGGGAATTTTTGGCTGTTCGGTGAATGCAGTTTCCCCTCCTAACACTGAATCGGGGAGCTTTCCGAGTGGGACGAGCGGAAGGCAGGCCTGAGAGGCGACTCTGAACGACGGCGCGGAGACGGCGACCTACGACGAGGATTGGCAGGCACATCAGTAGGGTAGGGCAGTGAGCGGTCAAAGGAAGAGCGGTAGGACGTCCGCTGGTAGCTTCTTGCTGGGCGAGCGCCTGTGCGTTCGTCCGGAACGTACCCTCGTTGCCCGTAACGTCGTTGATGTCGGCGGCAAAAGCGGGAGATGTGCCCTCGAAACCTGCAGCAGAACCAAATTGGTCGAGCAGGACGCGAAGCGTTGTAATAAGGCTGTGGGCGCACCGGCGGTGAGAACGAAGCCACAGCGGCGTGTTCTCCTGGCGTTGGAAAAGAGTGGAGGGGTTGGAGGGGGTCGCCGGACAGAGCGCCGGGACGTTCGGCCGGTACCTGGTGAACGCAGTTGTCAGAGCACGTGAAACGTGATTGTGACGCTATTTCTTGTCTTATGACGTCTCTTAATTACCCAGAAGGAACAGCGCAGGAAGAGGCCTGGCCGTGAAGCTCTTCACGAACAATGTCGCGTATCAGGGTGCGCAAGTCGGTGACCGAATGGAGACGAATGTCAGGCGCATAGCGACTGAAGCTCGTGGAGCCACCGGCAACGGGTTATTGCTGTATCTAATAAGAGGAAAAGCGCGGTGACGTCACTACTGGCGCACCGCAGGTTGTATATTGCCAAGCAAGATGCTGGATTATCAGACCCGGCTACGACAACGGCGACGAGGATGCTGAAACGAATATGCGATAGGAAGGGGCGGATCCCGTGAAGGACTGAGGCAGGTGAGAGCACGGCATGGCCAAGATGCGGGAATTCGACGCCTTCATGGAGGACGGCGACGAAGATTCGAGCACTACTGCCAAGTAGCCACCGTATAAGTGGAGAAGCTTAGTAAGTCGGCCTTCATAACGGTCATTGACAAGAACGCCTACAAGACTGCTTCTACCGGCGACCCCTGCTTCTAAGAATTTCCAAGATCCGGTGTGGAGCGAAGGCAAAACTAGTTTTTGACAAATTGGTCGTAGGTGACTCAATGTTTGCTTGGGATGAAGCGACTGACAAGCGTCAGAAAATTACTAAAAGGGCCAACTGACCACAGCAGAAAGACTTAACCACAACAATTCTGAATATTAATTGTCCAAGTATTGTGACCAAAGTAATAGTACTTGAGACTCTTCTGGCTTTACATGACTCTGAACTTGTACTAACAGAAACCTGGTAGGCTGATGATATATTCGACAGCGAAATAACTCCAAAAGATTACAAAATATTTCGTAAGGATCGTAACAGAAGAGGCGGGAGAGTCGCGATCTTATTTAAAGCTTCGCTTCAGCTCTTTAGAATGCCCGATGTACCGGATGTAGAAGCTTTGTTTTGTAAAGCTTACGTGAATAACGCCCGACATTTACTTGGAGCTTACTATCGACCCCCTGGCTCTTCGGCTTATGGTATTGAACAGCTTATGGTTCTTGAACAGTCTTATATGAAGTGTTACGTGAAAACTGAAGATAGACTAATCATGGCTGGCGACTTGAACCTACCTAACATTGATTGGGACACTTTTACTACTCAGTCTTTCAAATCTCCTGAATCAGAAGCACTCGACATTGCCCATGATTTCGATCTTCTACAGGTTGTTAATGAGCCTACGAGAAAATATAATATGTCTGAATCGGTGCAAGACCCATTCTTTGTAAGAGGCAACATAACCAATCATACTGAGGTTCAAGTAACGAATGGCATCTCGGATCATCTTGCTGTTGTATTAACTTCAAAGGGCACAGTATTACGTCAGCATAATGAGAATAAAATGTTCCCTAATTTTGCTCGTGCAGACAATGAATCGGTAATTGATGAGTTGAGCTTCCTCTATGAAAGTTTTCAAAGCAATACGTGCAGTGTTGCCCCGCCACGGTGGTCTAGTGGCTACGGTACTCGGCTGCTGATCCGAGGGTCGCGGGATCGAATCCCGGCCGCGGCGGCTGCATTTCGATGGAGGCGAAATGTTGAGGCCCGTGTGCTGTGCGATGTCAGTGCACGTTAAAGAACCCCAGGTGGTCAAAATTTCCGGAGACCTCCACTACGGCGTCTCTCATAATCAGAACTGGTTTTGGGACGTTAAACCCCACAAATCAATCAAATCAATCAATACGTGCAGTGTTAAAAACAAATTGTACAAGACTGTATAGAGCGCTTGGTACCTAAATTAATTTTAAAATGTGTGCACAAAAACCCTTGGATTACTCGAGATACTATGCATTTAAAGCGCAAATTTAATAGGCTAAAATGAAAAAAACTTTAAAACCAAACTGTCATGAAACTAAGAGTGCCATAGATCAGGTATCTGAACAGTTAAAAAGCAAATTTCACAAGATAAAGGAAAATACGTTGGCGTAACTCTCCCAGTTTCATAAAATCATCTCCCGAAAATTTTTGGAGAACGATTGAAGAATATTCTAATCCTATTGACACATTTACTATACATGGAAGATGTGAAAGCAACGAAAAGGTCATTGCTTCTGCTTTCAATAACCATTTCAAAAGTGTCTTCACCGAAGACAATGGACGTCTGCCAGAATTTGGTATGTCGGTACCACAGGTGCCTAATATAGAAATTTCTTAACAGGGCATCCTAAATTTACTGTTAAACCTGAATGTTAAAAGGTCATCTGGACCAGACGGTGTACCTAACGCCTTTTTGAAGCAATACGCGGAATGGTGCTCTAAGTTTTTGCATGTACTCTTTACGAGGTTGTCAAAAGAAGGTGTCTTGCCGGACGACTGGAGAACTGCCGAAATCAAGCCTATTAATAAATACAGTGATAAAAACTCTGTTACTAATTACCGCCCAATATAACTAACCTCAACAGCATGTAAAATTCTTGAACATATAGTTCACAAACACATATACACTTTTCTTGAAGAACATAAAGTACTTACAAATGCTCAACACGCTTTCCGACTGGGATATTCTACCGCTACACAATTAGTTGGCATTGTACACGTTTTTGCAGAGGCTTTAAATAAAGGCACACAGGTGGACGTAATATTTATGGATTTTAAGAAAGTATTTGATAAAGTGTCGAACAAAAACTTGATTCGTAAGCTAAGGCATATAATAAACAACGAAGAAATATTAAGTTGGATTAAGGCCTACCTTTCAAATCGCTGTCAACATGATCGTTCAGTTGGGTTTCTTCCGAAAGTGTATCAATCGATTCTGGCGTTCCCCAGGGGTCCGTTCTGAGGCCTTTGCTTTTTCTGGTGTTTATAAATGACATTAATAAAGGCGTTTCAATGAATATTGTAGCGGTAGGAGGGTATAAGAAGAGATTTATTATGGGCGAAGTTCTGCCCGAAAATAGGGTTAACAAAAGGTGAGTCGCTAAGAGCGTTCAACACACACACTGGCGTCTCTTCTTTGACTGAGCCTACCAGGCAAACTCCAGGGCTCGTGTCTCTGTTACTGTATCTCTGTCTCGTGCGCGTGCACGAGAGGCACGCGTTGCGCCGCCACCACGGAGACGGATATGAAACGCGAGATAGCAGACGCTCTTCGTGGCTCGCTCGCTACCATCGACGCTCAAGCAGCCTCAGCGTCAATATTAGGTTGTATGCAGATGATTGCGTGTTGTACCAAACTGTGAGTTCTGTACAGGATCAGGCGAGGGATAACTTTCGGAACATTATTTTATGGTGTGAGCAGTGAAAAATGCCTATCAATTTTGAAAAAGAAACCTGTTTTATGAGCGTCACTAACAAAAAAAAAAAACATCCCTTTACATAATCTACTGGTGACCAAGTCCTTTCCGAGGTGGAGCACTATAAATACTTGGGACTGCTATATAATCACTAACAAACTCTCCTGGAACACGCACTGTGGCAGATTGCCGCGTCTCGGCCCGCAGCAGCCAGTGCCGGCCAGCTGGCCAGTTGAGAGCCGTCGTGCCCAGCAGCGCGTCTATAGGCTAGTCCTGGTACCGCGCATGGCCGAAACTACCGAGGGTGAGCAAACTGACGTTCTGTTTACCGGAGAGAACGCGCTGATTCGACTAGCTCGTCGCCTGTACCGTACATTCGGGTACACGTTTTAGGCACGGAAGTATCCGCGCTTCTAGACACTGGCGGCAGCGTCTCCCTCATCGGAGATCACATTTTTCACTTGAGCCAAACGCGTCAAGTGCAACTCGCACAATGCAATACGCGTTTGAGGGCTGCTAATGAAGCATTAATAACGGCGCGAGCTGCAGTGCGTCTCAAGCTCTCCTTTGCCAGCAAGACTTGCAGACAGCGTTTTATTTATTGTCCGGGATTGGCAGTAGCTACTGGGGCGCGACTTTATCGGGCGAGAGAACATCGTGTTAGACTTAGCGAACGGTGGTTTCCGGGTTAATTGCACAGGTGATCTGTGTGAGTTCGCTCCTGCGTCACTGCCCGTGTCTAACGCTCATGACTCAGCCACGTTCCTCTGCAGTTCTGTGATGCCATCTAAGATATTGGAGACTGTCGAAAAAAGTCCATTTCAGGATGCGCAGAAGCGACAGCTTGTGCGTACGCTCGAGCCATTCGCAGCCATGTTCACGGAGAAGCCAGGCTACACTCCTGTTCTGCGTCTCGGCCCTTGTGAAACCCTTGCGACTGGGGACCGACCGGAGCCGTTGCCTCGTCGTAGAGCGCCTGCCTCGGCTGCGGGAGGCCGTGGGTTCGAATACCACCGCCGCCGGGCATCCACCGGTTCCGAAATGGGCACAAGCATACCCCCGGCCTGGCGCTCGGCTTCTGTTCAGGGGTGCTAGCTTGGAAAAGGAGCCTGCGCCTTGAAAGCCCGTCGAAACCCTCGCGTCTTGGTGGCCGGGGCTCAACACGGAAGCATAGTGCCGATGCGGTAAGCTAGTGGGAACGTGCGGGCCGCTGGGGACCAGTGCCATCGCGACCACGGAGGGAGTGTGCGGATGGCCAACGGCTTGAGACTACGGACGACGACGATGGCGAACTGCGCGCCTGTGGTGCTGGGGGCGCGCGCTGGTGTTCTAGCCTAGGCCAGGACTAGCCTAGACGCGCTGCTGGGCACGACGGCTCTCAACTGGCCAGCTGGCCGGCACTGGCTGCTGCGGGCCGAGACGCGGCAATCTGCCACAGCACATAGATAATGTTGTAGCCAGTGCCTTCAGGAAGTTGTTCTTTTTAAGGCGTACACTCAAGCTAGCTACCCCTCAAGTACGTTTGCTCGCCTACAAATCAATTAGCCGTGCTATGTTAGGGTATGCTGTGATGATTTTGGTCCCTTCGCGAAATCAAAAATCGAAAAATTAGAAAGAATACAGAAAAAGGTTCTAAGATTCATTTACGACTCATATAGTGGCTGCTCTATTAGCGAATTCATAAAGAAAGGTAATTTGCCCCCGGTGACTGAAAGAAACCGTGTTTGTAGACCGAAGTTCCTTTATCAGTTGGTAAATGGTCATTACAAAACTAGCACACCACATATCTTGATTCCATCTACAGGTTACGCAACCAGAATCCGACATTCACAAACAATTAAGCCTTTGATGCAAAGAGTCAATTTCTTTAAATATTCTTCCTTTTCTCGTACGATAAACGATCGGAATAAACTCTCTAACGAGGCTGTAATGCAAAAATATTTGGTATCGTTTAAAGGGCATTTGATTTGAAGTGTTCTGTAACCTGTTGTGGTTGCTTTGCCATAGTTCGTTGTTCTTTCGGTCCGAATGTACGTTGTGCGCGTTCATGTTTACGTACCACCCTGCTATGGTCTAAGTTAGACCGCAACATTTATAAATAAATAAATAAATAAATAAATAAATAAATAAATAAATAAATAAATAAATAAATACTCAGTGACCATTACGAGCCTGCAAGTCGAACCGTCGCAGAACGATTCAGGCTCATCAGGCGGTACCAAGCTGAAGGTTAGACAGTAGCGACGTCTGCGGCTGCCCTGAAGCACGTGGTCGTCACCGCAGGTGCGGCACATCCCTTGAAGACGCACTACGCGAACGGTTCGTCGCTGGACTGCGAAACCCTGCTATCCAAACGGGTCCACTAAAAAGAAGGAGTTGTAGTTTGAATGTGCTTGCGACTTTGCCAGAAGCGTTGAAATGGCGGAGCAGGAGTCGAGGGGGGGGGGTTCGACCTGGAAGTGGAACGGAAGCCGACGTCCATGCGATAAGGAAGACAGACAGGAAAGCGGCATCTGCGATTAAGCAAGGTAAAGACAACGCAACCATGACACGATGCGGGAAAGAGCACGACGCTAGTACTCGTCGTTATCGGAAAGCAAGGTGCTACAGCTACGGGTCACTTCGCTCGAGCATGCAGACAACGGCCGCCGGTTGCGGGAAAAGTTCACACCGTTGCAAACGAGCAAGAAGATAATGAGATGTTCATTTACGTCGTACATCACGCCGGCGTTGCGAAGCAGCCGTATCAGAAAGAACTTATGCTCGGAAGGGAGCGTGTGCAGATGCAAGTAGACAAAGAAGCAGCTCAGACATGGAACTCATCGTGAAAGCGCTACCACACAACACAGAGGAAGAAGAGATGAATTCCATGTCTGAACACAAACTTGCCCAACAGTCCACTCTTTTGAAAGAAGCAGCTGTTACTCGTGGGTTCGGGTCCCACCGAAGGCAGGTTTGTCTTTTCGTCCACTTTAATTCCTTTCTACTTTCTCCACAATTACAATACCACAAGTAACTTCCCCTATGCTTTCCTAGGCCTCATTGTCTGTTTGCTCATTAACTTGTTTCTAACAAATAAAGAACGAGCCCTTGACCCCTTCCCTTTCGTTATTTCATAGCTTGGGCCTCGTTTCGGCAGACTTGGTGCCTTAGGTAGCATGCGAGGGCTTATTGGGCAGCAGCCATCTCATCTAAGTTCACGTTCTACGTGACGCCGCCTTGGCTACGAGTGGCGCTGCCTAACACTCCCAGGATAATACGTACATAAATACACAATAAAGTGGACGGGGGGACGACCGCCTTTGTAGCTCAGTTGGTAGAGCATCGGACGCGACATTCAAAGGTCGGGGGTTCGGTTCCCACCGAAGGCAGGTTTGTCTTTTCGTCCACTTTAATCCCTTTCTACTTTCTCCACAATTACAATACCACAAGTAACTTCCCCTATGCTTTCCTAGGCCTCATTGTCTGTTTGCTCATTAACTTGTTTCTAACAAATAAAGAACGAGCCCTTGACCCCTTTCGTTATCTGATATTGGAAGACCTTTATGGAAGCAACTAGTGAATCCACCGCCGCTCGCACAGTCTACGCTTAAGCTGAAGACGTACGGCGGAGCGCCACTGGAATTGAAGGGGCAAGCCGTGGCGCTGGTCGAATACACGGACAGCGCAAGGTTCTGCCAGTAATTGTGGTACCATGAGACAAGACAGCGCTACTTGGACGCGAGTGGATTGAGAAAGTAGACGTCGATTTGAACGGCATTCACACGGCGCAAGCGGAGCTCACGGCGGAACGCCTTACAAAAAGGTATTTTCACCTCTGGGTTAGGGCTAATATAGGGCTTTCAAGCGAAGCTTTCCTTAAAAGAAGGCAGCTTGCCGGTGTTTTTACAAGGCACGTCCAGTACCATATGCCTTAAGGGAGCGAGTTAAAGAAGGGTTAGCCTACAAGCTGATGGGGTGTAACGCAGAGTGACTGGGCCACGCCGTTGGTGGTAGTCGAAAAACCAGGGAACAAAGTGTGTCTCTGTGGAGACTATAAAGTGACAGTAAATCCCTGTGTTAAAACTGGTCACTACCTACTGCTAACAGTTGAAGACATGTTCACTGTCCTAGCGGGGGACACAGTGTTTACAGTTTCGGACTTGTCGTCAGCGTACCAGCAAAGTGAACTGCAGCATGACTCGCGGCTCTTGCTGACTATAGACACCCACACGTGCTTATTCCAATATGCTCGAATGCCCCACAGCATTTCCAGTGCGCCGGCAGTATTCAAGCAATAATGGGCGAGTTGATGAAGGGACTAAGTGGAGTAGTTTGTTACCTTGACGATGTCCTCATCATAGGTGCAGACTACAACGAGCGCCTGGCACGCGTGGAAGCAGCCCTGCAGCGCTTCGAGAAGCACCGCGTCAAAGTAAGGCACGAAAAACGCGAATTTTTTTGTGCAGTCCGTAAAATATCTGGGTCACACCATTGACGAGACAGGCGTGCACCCTTGCTTGGAAAAAGTGCAAGCAATTAAAAAGGCTCCCACGCCTAAAATTGCACGGAACTAAAGGCCTATCTTGACATGTTGACATCTTATTCACGGCTCATGCCAAACATGTCATCTGAACTAAGACTGCTCCACCAACTTGTTCAAAAAGAGGGTACGGAGGCTGAAAAGGCATCTCAGAAAAGCAAGAAAATGCTCACTCAGGTTCCAGTACTAACCTTCTATGACCCTAAAAAACCACTGGGTACCGTTTGCGACGCATCCCGTTATGGGGTTGGTGCAGTTTTATTTCATGTTGTTTGCGGTCAAGAGATAGCATACGCGTCACGCACGCTAAGCAGTGCTGAGAAAGGCTACGAGAAGGTGGCCGTCGTGTCCGGGTTAGAGCGCTTCCACAGATAAAGGCGAGAGTTGACCGTCCACTAGCTGGCCTGTTATAAGAATGGCCCACATCCTACTAACGATAGCCATAAATATGGACACAACTTAAAGCCTTCTTGGTTTGGCAAATATTTAGTTGACATTTCTGCCATCAGTGGTTTTGGAACCTCTAAATGAATGAGTGTGACGAGGCTTCACTAAGCGAAAAGCTTTGTTGACCGATGACAGTGTTCTTGAGTTGTGCGATGTTCGCAGAGATTCGAGTCAGCGTTGCGGCGGCACTGTTGCACGTGGAGGAAAAACCGATGGCGTTTGCATCAAGGTCTCTAATTGCATCAGAGAGTAATTACGGGCAAACAGAAGCCTCGTATATTGTCTTTGGAGTTCCATATAAGTGACTTTAGGGTAATAACAGATTACCAGCCTCTGATCAAAAGAGGCAGGGAAGTGCGGTGGCTACCGCGAGAGTACATAGATGTTTGTCCTTGGCTAACTCTCGCTGCAGTCCATAAAGCTCGGACATCGATTGATAATGTCGACGCGTTGTCCAGCCTGCCGCTATCTGATACGCAAAAGCTGGCTGCAGAAATATTTTACGTTTATACGCTCACTCACTTGCCAGTCACAGCCAAAGATATTGAACGCGCAATAGACCGTGACGGGCTCCTAACGAGCCTCCGAAACATGATCTGGCACGGTTGGCCAAAAAGCGTTCCAAATTAACTGCAGCTACTTTGGGTTCGTCTGTTGGAACCTGCACTTGACAATGGCCGTATAATTTGGACCAACAGGGCCTTAGTACACAAAAGATTGCAAGTTCTAGCTCTTCTACACGAGCAGCATTTGGGACCAGGCGTAGATAATGCTCTAGAACAAGCGGTACGCCAATGTGAAACGTGCCAATCTGTGCCCGTCGAAGCAGCCAGCGCCTTTGTGTCAGTGGCGAGTGAGCGATTCCCCACGGGAATGAGAATTTAGATTTTGTCGCTCTGGAAGGGCATATTTTCTTGATTGCTGTGGATGCATATTCGAAACCGGTTTGAAGTAAAAATAGTGCATTCAACAACGGCTGACAACATTTGTACGTTCCCTGTTTGCGTCGCGTGGGATTCTAGCTGAAGTGGTTACCGATAAGGCCTTCAGTTTACTTGTCGCCTTCAGTTTACTTGTTTACTATCCAAGCCTTCTTAAAAGCGAACGGTGTAAAACACACGCTCACGCCACCGTACCACCCACAATCAAGTGATGCGGTCGAACGAGCAGTGCAAACTACGAAGAAAGCACTTAAACAGCTGCTGGATGATAAAGAGAAAGGGGAAAAACCGATCGCTACAGCATAGCATCGACAGCTAGGTTGGCGATATCTTGCGCCCAGCTCCCGTCCGCAAAAATGCGTCCGCAAGAGCCGTGCCCGGAAAGCATGTGACCTCTCCCACCGGAAGTGACGCCGCGCCAACACTCGCCGCAGCCGCAGTCGGCGCGCGCTCCGCTCCGCAGCAGCTACCTGTAGCAGCTTGCGGCCGCGTCGCTGCGTTTTTAGGGGCGAATTAAGCTCCTTATGCCGTGGGTCTGCCCATCCTCCGTTTGTAGTAGCCACCTCTAGTTCGTGAAGTGCTCACTAGATGGCGCTGCGGTGCTCGCTTCATTCAGATGTATGGGCGCCTGTCTGTCTGTCCGTCCGTCCGAGCGCTGCTGCATAGCTAGTACGTGAATTGATCAATAGATGGCGCGGAGGCGCTTGCTGCGTGCTCTAGTGTGATAGGAGAGCGCTAGATGGCGACACACAGTGTTTGTCGCGTCTTTGATGATGTACTGGGCAAGATTCACGGAAGATTCACGGTTTTTACCGATAAACTGCGGAGCTTCGCCCACTCATCATTCACTCCGTGGATTTTTTTTTTCGCTGTGTTGGAGAAAGCGCCGCCCAGCTTCGTGGCGTCGCCGTAGTAACACGGTGCGCGAACGCCCCATCGTTCCTCGCCGCCATGCGGGCCGAGTTCAATCTCGAATTGAAGACTCCCACTGAGGCCATCACGACGTCGAGATGTACGTGCATCAATTTCGCATTCACCAACGGCCTATATACATTGTGCGAGATGTGAGGTATGTCCACCTACTCGGATCACAAGACCATGGTTGTGTCTATATACCTCGGCCCAAGTACGCCGTCGGCGGAACGATAAGAGGGTGACGACGCTTCGGCGGTCGTACTACTTCAGTATGCCTGAGACCTGCCCGGGCATATCTGCATATACTGCCTGGACGACGAAATTGAAGGCATGTGAAGTGTCCACACCACTTTGATGGCATCAAATTATGAAAAAATAAAGAAAATCCGGCCTCCCACATTGCCTGATTCTATTTATAACACAACTCGCCAACACCAGTTTGCGGCACCCCTCCTCAACGACAATCTATAGCCAAAAGAAACGCTTTCGCGTTCTCATCTCATAAGAATATGCTTAGGGATTGTCGAACTTTTTTGTTCTCCTACCGTACGACGCCGCATACGAATAAGACACCCGCCGAGCCCTTTCTGCGACGCAAACTGATGACTCGGCTGGCACTGCTTCACCCAAATGTTGGGAGTGTCAGACAACGTGGAGAGAGTGAAATTGTCTCCACACAAGCGACAGCGTATGAGGTATCCTTCTGTCGGTGATGCTGTTTAAGTGCTCTCAGTTCGAGGATTAAATGCTTTCCCGGAAAAGTGAGACGTGTGTAATCACCATGCACATTTTTGGTCCTTGTCGGAAGCCGTGTGCGATACGTGCGTAGCGATCATTTCCCAGCGCATCAGTGCCCACTTCATCAGAGGAGGTGGTACCGCAACAAGCATTGCCTAACCCTCACCGATCGTTGTCGGAAGCAGCGGCCGAAAGCGATGCGAACCGTTGGTGTTACAGCCACTCATAAAAAGTAGGAGGGTAGGAGTGTCGCATCCAACGCTACAGGGCGTCGCATCCAACGCACGGAGGCGTTGCGCCAAACGCGCTGTGTGAACATGCACGCGTGAAAGGCTGCACCGCGATTGTGATTGCTGGACTTGATTGCTCCTTGTATGTGCGGGTTCGTGACTGGACGTATGGATTCACGGACACTGGTACGAGGGTTTTTTTTTTTTTTTTGCTTTTTGTGAGTTACTGCGAGCACGGAGCCGATGGAGTGAAGACGTTCACAATTACGTCTCTGTGTTGGGTTACACAACAGCGACCACCAGCCTTCAACTCATCCGCAAGAAGTGCCACTTCGGGACCCGCCAGCTCACTATGGTAGGACACGTGGCGTCAAAAGCCGGAATTCTTCCTGATCCTCACCAACTCTGGGACGTTGCGGCGTTTTCTAAACTGGCCACAATCAAAGAAAGGCGAACACATGTGCTCGTATTTTCGTCGCTTCGTCCGAAACTCTTCCACGAGACTACTTGCTGGCCCTGGTGACCTTTCTAATGGACTCAAGCTTCCAACGAATCCACTACTTGATCTACTTACCTCGACGCCCATAATTCGCCATTACGATCCGAGTCGCCATCATCAACATTAGTCCGCTTTAAGTCCACTGCAGGACCGAGGCATCACCCACCAATTTTCAATTTGCCCTATCCTGAACAAGTAGGTTCAACCTTATGCCTCGGAATTTCTTAATTTCCCCGCTACATCCCACCTTTTCCCTGCCTATGATACGTTTTCCTTCTGATATCCATACCGTCGTTCTTATTGTCCATCTGTCATCAGTCCTCCAGCATGACATATTGTCGTGGTTCACTGAGAGCAAGAGTTCTATTGCTCGAAGAAGTACTGTGTAGGACTCGGGAGTACCAGCAGCATAACCAGGAGCAGAGTTGTTGTTTCTTCAAATCTGGCAGAGATCGCAAGAACCTCGTCTTCCTCTGTAGACTAAGCTTGCATCACGAGCGGGTCAGTAGTCCGTGACTGCCTTCCTCGTCGCCAGTGGATACCATAGTGGGAACGTGGCATTATCCTTCCTCCAGAAGAAGCATCGTCCCGATGCTCACTGAACTAGAAACAGTCGATCTGATTTTGCCGTGATGATGCGCAGTTCACTCGGAAACGTGTGGCTTCATATGCACCACGTGTACTCTCTCAGGCAGATGTTGACGGCGTTTGGAACAAGACGGGCTGTTAGGAACGACCTCGTAGGTGACATCGCTTAGACAGCGAAGCACCTTGTGCGGGCCGAAGTAACGGCGTAGGAGCATCTCCGCGAGCCCCCGGAGTCTTGCGGGAGGCCGAACCCAGACTTTGTCGGCCGGTTGATCAACGATGAAACGAAGTCGAATGTTGCACCGTCGGGTGTCCCGTTCCTGCAGGTTAGTTATTCTGACGCGCGCTAGCTGCCGGGCTTCGGCACGCTGGGTGAATTCTGCGGCATCAGCGTCTGTCTCATTGAAATCGTGAGGCAGCATGGCGTCAAGCATGGTCGTGACATCTCGCCCATGAAGGAGACGGAACGGCGTCATTCTCGTTGTTTCCTGCCTTGCGGTATTGTATGCGAAGGTGACATACGGCAGTATTTTATTCCAGTTTTTATGCTCGACATCGACGTACACGTAGAACATGTCGGCAATAGTTTTGTTGAGGTGTTCCGTAAGCCCATTCGTCTGTGAGTGGTAGGCGGTTGTCTGCCTATGCGACGTACTACTAAGCATGAGTATAGTGCGCAGCAGCTCAGCTGTGAATGTGGTTCCTTTGTCGGTAATGATTGTATGTGGAGCGCCGTGCCGCAGTACGATGTTTTCAATAAAGAATTGGGCCTCCTCGGCTGCAGTACTGGAAGGAATTGCCTTGGTTTCCACGTAGCGGGTAAGGTAGTCTCCCGCGACTACTACCCATTTATTGCCGCTGTCGGAAGTAGGAAATGGGTCCAGGAGGTCCATTCCAATTGTGGCAAAAGGCCTTTCTGGAACTGCAATTAGATGCAAAAGTCCGGCGGGTTTTGCTGGTGGCACTTTGCGTCTCTGACAGTCAAGGCAAGTTCTGACGTAACGCTGTACGTCCGCGGCGATCCTTGTCCAGTAGTATTTTTCCCCGATTCTTGCCAAGGTTCGTGTATAGCCGAGGTGCTCTGAGGTTGGCTCATCGTGGCAGGCCCGCAAGATTTCAGTGCGGAGACTTGTGGGCACGACAAGGAGATGACGATTCCCAGTTGAAGCGAAGTTCGTTCTGTAGAGTCTGCCGTCACGCAAACGGAATGATGGCAACGTTCTTGAAAACATTTTCGGCGCATTTGTACATTTCCCATCCAGAAATAGAATGAGAGAGCTGAGCTCCTCCTCAGCTTCTTGTTGCCTGGAGATGCTTGCCGCGTTAAGGACTCCCAGAAAAGCTGCGATTTCATCATCATCATCGGTCCCAGAGGAATCGATGTGTGATCGTGAGAGGCAGTCGGCATATAAGTGTTGCCGTTCGGATTTGTACGCAATAGTCATCTCATATTCTTGCAATGTGAGGCTCCAACGGACCAAACATCTGGACGGGTCTCTGATGTTTGTCAGTCAACAAAGGAAGTGGTGGTCGCTGACTATCTGAAAAGCACGGCCGTACAAGTACGGGCGAAACTTGGTGACTGTCCACACTACAGCGAGACATTCTTTTTCCGTAGCTGAGTAATTGCCCTCGGCATGCGACAGTGTCCGGCTCGCACAGGCAATGACTCACTCGCAACCATCTTGCCACTGAACGAGAACGGCGCCGAGTCCCACATTGCTGGCATCCCGGGGACTTGCTATTGGGGCATCCTCATCGAAGTGAGCGAGCACCGGCCGAGTTTCTAGGTGTTGCTGCAATTCATTAAATGCCGCTTCTTGCTCCTCCGTCGTCTCTTAGACGAGTGAGT
Source organism: Hyalomma asiaticum (assembly GCA_013339685.2). Classification (NCBI taxonomy): domain Eukaryota; kingdom Metazoa; phylum Arthropoda; class Arachnida; order Ixodida; family Ixodidae; genus Hyalomma; species Hyalomma asiaticum. The sequence continues at coordinate 42,044,606 of CM023483.1, forward strand.
GGAAAAGCGGTGCGCGAAAAATCTGCGATGAATCGATGGTAATAGGCACAAAGACCAAGGAAGCGTCTGACCGCCTTTTTATCTGTGGTCCTAGGAAATTTTGGGACGGCTTCAATTTTAGCAGAGTCAGGTTTAAGACCTTCGTGGCTGACTGCATGGCAAAAGAAGTGAAGCTCTTTAAAGCCAAAGTGGCATTTCTCGGCCTTCAGTGTGAGTCCAGCGCATTTTATCCCCTAGAGAACCGAATGTAGCCGCCTTAGATGGTCGTCAAATGCGACAGAAAACACAATCACGTCATCCAGGTACACCTGTGCTCAGCCCCAGCCGCCTTTGAAACGCGGCTGGGGCTGAGCACAGTCCGAAGGGGACAACTTTGAATTCATAAAGCCCATCAGGCGTCACGAAGGCAATCCTCTCGCGATCACGCTCGTCTACCTCAATTTGCCAGTAACCACTCTTTAGGTCCACTGATGAGAAGTACCGGGCATTCCGTAATCTGTCCAAGGAATCGTCAATCCGTGATATTGGGTAAACGTCCTTCTTCGTGACGCGGTTGAGCTTGCGGTAATTGATACAGAACCGGAGGCTACCATGCTTTTCTTGACCAACACCAGAAGTGACGCCCAGGGGCTGTTCGACGGCTGGATTACATCATCCTCGAGCATCTTCTGTACTTGCTGTTGAATTGCTTCGCGTTCTTTCGGTGCAACGCGGTACGGGTTCTGTCTAATTGGTCTTGCCGTCTCCTCTGTCACAATGTGGTGTTTCGTCGCCGGCGTTTGGCCCACTCGCGATGTTGAGGAGAAGCAGCCCCTGAATCGGTGGAGCATCTCTAGGAGATGAAGTTTCTCTGCCTGCATTGAACTGGGGTCAAGATCGAGAACAAGAGCACACGGTGTTGTGTCGTCTGTGGTGCCTTCCTCTTGTAAAGGGTGTGGGGCCGCGTCCCGCGCGACGCCATGTTTTCGTAGGAATGTCTCCGCATCCCCCTTTCCCAGCCGGACGGGGCGGCGGCCCGCCCGTTTGCCCCCATGTGGCTTTAACTAGGCTGCCATTGGTCAGCGACTGATTTCTGACGTTTCGCGCGTTCGGGTTTTAGCGATGCTCGGGGGAACTTGCTGGGTCCTGGAGAGGTGCGCACGTACTTTTGTGACCCTCCGGCCGACCGGGCCATCGGTCGGATGGCGTGCCTCTGCAGGCCCCGGCGACCACGGCGGCGACCTGCGACCGACACCCATGTCTGTATGTTCTTCTATTTTCCTTTTCCGAGGGCTCGCGGTCGCGGGTGCGCTGGCCGGGGTTAGGAGCTTCTCTCTTGCATGGTCTTTGTGTATTTTTGTGTGTCATTCTGTGTTCGCGTGTTGTTCTTTGTTAATGTAATTTGTTTGTGTTCGTGTGTGTTCGTGTGTTGTTAATCGTTGTTGTCCTTTCTATTTAATTTGATCTTTATTCGGCCTTGTTTTTTTGTATTATTTTAACGTTCATTAAATCACCATGCACGGAGAGTTGCGCCTAATGTTCTCATCCTTCGCCGCGTGCGGCGGTTCGTGCTGCCCTGCCTCGAGTCGGGCCGCGGGCCGAAGCGCGCGGCACCGCGGCGATGCATAGCTGGGATGGCTAGCGCGCGAACGCGACTACCACATTCTTTGCTCGTTGAGTGCTCGAACCCACTGCAAGGGGTTGCTAGCGGCGATGCCGCTGCTAGCAGAAGTATTAGTAGAAGTAACCTCCGACAAGGGAAGCAGTCGCGAGCGTGTTTAATGTCATCTAGGTACGTTACAGCGGTGCCTTTACTGATGTACCGACGTTCGCTGGTAAAATTTGTCAGGAGTACTTGCGCACGTCCATCGGTCAAGCTTACGATTCCACGAGCGATGGCAATGCCGCGTCAGAGAAGGGCAGTGATACCTTCCGCTACACCGTCTCCATTTAGCAGTGCATCGCAGCTGACAGAAACTAGGCTGCACGAGGGAGGTGGTATAAAGACGTCTTCGTCGACAATGCATAAAGCCCTGACTTGCGCGGTTCCATGGGCCTCGTCTTTAACCATGGAGAATGCTACCACTCCGTCTCGTATGTTCACTACAGCACAGTGCTCGCGCAGGAAGTCTATGCCTAGTATGACCGACTTGCAGCACTCCCACAGAATCACAAAAATGGCGACAAAGGTTGCATCGCTGATCGCGAGTCTCGCCGTACATCAATAACTGTCCTCCAGCATTCCGAAGACACGGGTCCGTCCATTGCGTTAGGATTTTAAGGGCGTCGGCCAACGTCTCACTCATAGTGAAATCAGAACCAGTATCTACTAATGCAGCCTCTTCGCGCCCATCAATTCGTACAGTGACGTCAGTAGTAACAGTTTCTCCGGCGTTGTTTGTCGGGGCAACCTCTTCCTCTCTCGGCAATGGGGGCTTTTTGACACATCGAGAACCTGCAACCTCCCCCCAGAGGTCCCTTCTTTTAGTTTTCCCCGCCCTGGGCTGGGAGAGCGACCTCGGGCGTCAGAAAAACTTCGGCGATTAGGAGAGGAAAACCGTGCAGCAGATGGCTACCGTGACCGGAGAGGTGAACTTACTTGTCGCGCAGCAAAGCTGTTATCAGCGGGCGCACGCACGGCTGTCGTCAAATTGGCGATGTCGAATACCACAGTAGATACCCTGGTAGCCCACCGGACGATACGGGCAAAAACGGCAAATATGTCCAGCTTCTCTGCAACTGCAACACAGTGGTCGTCGGACAGATATGCGCCACACATCGATCCTACGAAGTTGGGGTCTCCTGACGGGTTCCCGTTTGGCGCAGGCTGCAAAAGGTGGTCTTTGGCGGTACTGCGGCGCCGGCACAGTAGACAGCGAGTGGCGCACAGCGTCTGCGTAGGTGCATGTTGCACGGATCGTAGCTCAGCTCGGGGCTCAGCTCGGGACACGGGCTGGAGGGAGCAAACACTTGTCGTAGTTCCTCACGTACGACTTCCATTAACCGAAGCAACTGTGTAGTCCTGCTGCGGCGCCGCTTTCCTTGCCATTTCTTTGGCGAGCTCCTCACGCACTATCTCGCGTATAATTTGTCTTAGATTGTTGTCATCGCTAGTGGCGAGCACTGCGGCTCCCGTAGGAGTAGCGGTGGACAAGCGGTCGTAGTGCTGGTAGCGCTGCTGGTGCGCTCGCTCGATTGCCTCCCTAATGAATTCCTCCACCGTCGTAGGAGGGTTACAACTAGGCCCGCGAACAACTGTTCGTTATGCTCCCCATTAGGCTTCTCTTCAGTCATGCCACGATGTGCGCAGCGAAACAACCGGGTCATATCCTCAGCAAACATGGGAAGAGCCTCGTTCGGCTTCTGTATCCGCCACTCGAGAAGACGCTGTGCGTTTTACGCCGATCCGCACTTCTGAACACGAAAACTCATCCCACGTTGTCAAATTTCCTTCGCGGTTTTGATAAAGTTTTTGCCGCGCTGTCAAGGGCGAAATACATGTTGGAAAGCTTGTCGTCGAGACCCCAGCGGTTTGATTTAGCCACTCGCTCACACTGTTCGAGCCAATCCTCGGCATGCTCATGCGCCTCTCCGCAAAAAATATCGGCAATCCGAAGATTTTTGGACGGTTACCTGGGTTGGACTGCTTGCAGTTTTCACCATCAATTAGGCCGACCTTTTTCAGCTGGCTTCCCGGAGTCGGTAGTAATCACAGTCGCAGAAACGCTCCTCAAGAATATAAAGAAAGGGACTGGCAAAAATGCCGCGAGGACTTTGCAGGGGACAAATAGGCCTGAAGTGGTGCCGTACATACACCGGGTCTCCAACAGGCTGAAGAAGGTCGCTGATCGGTTTAGCGTACCGGTGGTATTTTCTCTGCGCCGAAGAAAATTATTGAAAAGCGTGGAACCGCCTCTTATCTTTTGGAAGATGGGCGAGTCGCCATTCACCCTGTGGCTGTGAGTAAAATGAAGTTCCGTAGCTCAGCAGTCATGAATTGGTCACCAGCACATGGTGGGCAGCCTACGGCAGCTGTGAACCATCGGACACAACCTGGTCCGTCCAGTGTACCAAGCTACGAAGACCACGACCCTGAACGAGTTCGAACACAGCCACTTAACACGCCAGCACATGAAGCGCCTCTAAGAAGCACGCGCAAGAGTAGGACCCCTAAGAAGTGGAAAGACTGTACTAGACCGTAACAGACAACCATTCTCTTCTTTTTGCTCAGACAGGGAAATGTTGCAATATGCCTCGCGGCTGATCGCAGTGCCAGGACATGGCACGTGCGGGGCGACCGGCAAGACAAGAAGAGTTCGTGCTGTTCACTTCTTCCCCTTCTGTCCGTGTCTTGCACGCCTCTTCTCATGACTATGGAATAATCAGGAAGCGCTGTTCTAATACGAACGTCATTTGCATATTCTGTTGAACAATATTCACGATACAACCCTATGGAATGACAGAGAAGATGCTAGGGAAATTAGCAGAAAGAAATCAACGCCTTGTACTGAATGCCTTGTTTAAGAAATGTAAGAACAGGAAGTGGACATGGAAATGTCCTAATGGAGAAACGAAATAGATTTCATAATGCGCAGTGATACAGGTATGGTACAAGACACAGAAGTTGTTAATAAGCTCACAATTAGTAACCACAGACTAGTGTTAGGTGAAGATAACCCTAAATCTAAAGCGTACAAGAACAAAGTTAATCACAGGGAAACATGCCAACCTAGATGTTGTCAGGGCGAAAGCGGAAGAACAAGTATGAGGCTCTAGCACAGGAAGAAAATGAGCATATAGAGAAGATGAACGAAAACAACTACAGGCTGATCACGGAAGCAGCAAATGAAGTCGGGGGCAAAGCCCTGAGTCAAGATGTGAATAAACTCCCTCAAACTAAAAATATAATCTAACAACGCAAGAGACGACAGTAACTAACTCAAGAGGTAAGACAGAATTAGCCGTGCTCTCTAAGCACATTAACAAAAGTAAAGTCAGGGACATTCGCAACCCTAACGTGAAAGAAATAGAAGCAGCCGTCAGAAAAGCAGTCAGCATCAAAACATCTAAAAGGAAGCTTTGTTGATTGATTTGTGGGGTTTAACGCCCCAAAACCAGCTATGATTATGAGAGACGCCGTAGTGGAGGGCTCCGGAAATTTCGACCACCTGGGGTTCTTTAACGTGCACTGACATCGCACAGCACATGGGCCTCAACATTTCGCCTCCATCGAAATGCAGCCGCCGCGGCCGGGGTTCGATCCCGCGACCCTCGGATCAGCAGCCGAGTACCATAGCCAGTAGACCACCGTGGCGGGGCAAAAGGAAGCTTTGTTCGTGAAAGAACTTAATGCATGCAGTGAAAGATAAGCAGGGTAACATTGTTACTAACTTCAATGACACAGCCAAGGTGGCCGAAGACATCTATTCGGAACTTTACAGCTGGAGTCTCCCCCACCAGGAGTGTAATAAATGCCGGTATAACGACACCGAAATTCGATGCGGGGGGGGGGGGGGGACACATGCGATGGGTGCAATGCCTGTATCTAGCGTATGAGGCTCTTTATTCATACTCCTTTTGTAGCGCTGCGCACACACTGTATTTCCAAGAGCGGATTCTTTGGAAGCTTTCGTTCTTGCCCTTGATATTAGTCACGCTAACACCTCTCGCCAATCATCCCCCACATCCTCCCCCCTCTTTTGTTTGCTGATGCTCGCACGTGCCGCTCTTCTCCTCTCCTTCTTTTGGACGGGGGACAGCGTGCAATGGCGTACATAACGCTGGATAAGGCCGTCCTGACGAAGACAAGTCCATTTGTCGAAACGCTGTCACATTCCCTGTCCTACATGGAAGCCCCCTTTTCCCCTTCCCTTCTACGTTGTGTCGGCGTGTCTCTCAAGGCCCTCCTTGCAGCTCTGGGTTTCACTCCCCGCTCCGACGCCGAGCGTCTCCCGTGAAGGCAGGCTGAATAAAAGCCTGCTCTGGAACCTCGTGTTAGCCTACGGGACCACTGCGCACATTGAGACCGTGCCAGCCATTCGCCGCCAACAATACCGTCTTTCATCGAGTTGTTCCACGCGCTAACGGACGCTAAAATGCAAATGAGGGGTTTTGTGCCATTACAGCTAGTGCTTGAGACAATCCGCGTCTTGTTTTTACCTTGTATACACCGTAAAATCTACGCAAGCAGCACACGAGAGCTAGGCTGTCTGTGACAGGCATACGGTTTGCGTGGACTGGACATCATGCGATATGGAAGAGGAGAGACTTCTGCGCTCCAGTCGTGACCGCTGGTAGGCTCATTGCAGGAACCGAACAATCAGTGAAGGGCACGGCGTTTGGCCTGTTCAGGGGTACGATTATGAGGGAAGCCTTAGCGGAAGGCCTCAGAAATTTAGACGCCGCCGGGTTCCCGCGTTGAGCAGCCGAGTGCCATGGCCACACGTGGCGGGGCTCTTGCTTGAACAAGACAAGCAGCGTGCCATCTTTGGTTTATTTTATCTACTGTATTGAGCTCGTACGCCTTTACGTGACGTTATACCGGAAAAAGAATAACCGTGGGTTAACAGCGTTCACAGTTCTCAGAATTCCCACCCATTTGTTCTCTGTAAGGGCTGCAGTGTCCGTGCCTGAATCATCTCGGTCAAGTTGCAGGAAATGCAGGCGACGAACAAGTGGCCAAACCAAAATATTTCTTCTCCCCTTTAGCAAAGCGAGAGTATGACACTTAATAGACTGACCTCGATCCAAACTTCTTTCGTGCATTGGCAGCCTCCGGGTGATCCATCTTTGCAGCGTTGGCCAAGAGAGGCAGGTTCGTTCTAACCGACCAGCCTGGCACGAAGCCGCATATGGGCCGTGTCACTCGATGGAAAAATGGAATTAGGGGAATCCGTCGAACAGCCAAGCAGGCGGCGCGTTTGCCGGGCTTCTCTAGTTCATCCGGGCAGCCCATACTCTTGGGCGATCGATGCGACAAGCACGATAACGTACTTGAGACGCGCATCTCGTCTGCCCATACACAAAAGCATTAAAGCTTTTTGAATGGCGCTCGTCTGCGTTTTACGTCTGCGAGTGGACCTCTCAGAAAATCGCTTATTGGACATGGTGGAAAGGCGCGAGGAATTGTGGGAAAACGGAAGTCACGCCGCGACCAGCGAATGCTGCTCGTTGACACAGTGTGTTGCCCCGCCACGGTGGTCTAGTGGCTAAGGTACTCGGCTGCTGATCCGAGGGTCGCGGGATCGAATCCCGGCCGCGGCGGCTGCATTTCGATGGAGGCGAAATGTCGAGGCCCGTGTGCTGTGCGATGTCAGTGCACGTTAAAGAACCCCAGGTGGTCAAAATTTCCGGAGCCCTCCACTACGGCGTCTCTCATAATCAGAGCTGGTTTTGGGACGTTAAACCCCACATAACAACAACAACACAGTGTGTTGTCGTTGATGCAAGGGCATTTCATCCCCATATCGAGAGGTTCAATAGACGGAGGAGTTGTTGCAGCTCAAAAGGCGTTCGTGGTGTCCACTGCTCTCCTTGTGTCCGTGTCCCGCACGCCTCTTCTTTTGATTATGCACTCATGCAGTATTTTTTGTTTGTTTTCTTCATGGGCTATTGCATCCAAAATATATTATTTTGAGGTTGATGTGGAAGGTTCTCTGCAGACGCAATCGCCACGCTTAGCACTTGGTTAGTTTCGATCTTCACACTCGTGGCCCGACGCGTGGGAAACCTGCGAACAGTTCCATAACACGGTCGATCGAGGAGTTGTGCTGCGTTTCTTTGTTGACTACACTCGGATCGAGAAAAATCGAGGCTTCGATTAGCGGACCAAAAAAAAAAAAAACTACTCTTTCTAAGCGCAATCAACTGGGCTCATCACCTTCGCTTCGTATAGTGCAGCAACAGGTGACGAATGCTAAGCAAGTCTGCTCGGATCAACAAGTTCAAATGCCACGATGTTTAGCTGAAAAAGCGCGTTGTCAGCAGCGCACAAGATGAAAGGAACGAAGTGCCACTGAATGGAGCTCAATTGAGAGGCTAAAGACAGGGATAGAGGAGTGCAGTGGGCGTAGACAGGCTGATGATGACAGCTAAAGAGCTTGGATAGTTAGAACGAAGACTTGCTTAATTAAGAAAATCTTGATTACTACAGTGGACGAAAAACGTGCGATATACACCCACAAATTTTCCACTAAACTATAAGAGAACACAGTAGTTTTCCATATTGCTTCAAAATAGTCGGCGTCGCAGAGAATGATTCACATACGGCGAACAAGCAAGACGTTTTAACCGTCCGCATGTTACACAACAGCAAAACAAGGGGGAAAAATTACAGCATATCCACGGAGTGATTGATGATGAGTGGGCGAAGCTCGGGATGTTCATCGTAGATCGTGCCGAGTTCCGGATTAATTTAGTTAATGCGCACGCTACGAATCCTCATGGTTCAACTATGCACAAGTGAAATTTCCCACCGGCACTTCATTGCAAGTCAAGATCCAATGCCTTATATATATATATATATATATATATATATATATATATATATATATATATATATATATATTTTCAACATTTCATCCGGAGACCGGCCTTCATCAGGATTCCTGATGAAGGGCGGTCTCTGGCTGAAACGTTGAATAAACGCTTTCCGCATTTTTGTTGCCAATTCCGAGGGTCTACTACTCATCTCTGCCTTCACGCCTCCGGCCTATTCACCACCATGACTGCTATATATATACATATATATATGTATATATATATGTTTGAGGAAGAGGGTGACAAACGTTCGAAACACAAATTCTTTACTAACGTTCCGGCAGGTGGGCCGGCCTTCATTTCACCGGATCCGTCGATTTTCATTCGCTCATACATACATATATATATATATATATATATATATATGAGCGAATGAAAATAGTTCAGAAAGAAGATATCCGTGAGCCCGAATAAATATTTTCAAAAGAAGAGATTCACACGATTAACAAAAAGAATATAAGTTTACTGACGTTGCGGCCGGTGGACCGGCCTTCATCACCACGTATATATATATATATATATATATATATATATATATATATATATATATGGGTGGCCGGTGAACGCTTCTCCAACGCGAGCAGTCGGTATTTCTCAATCAAGAGACTCGCTAGGAGACGCTGCCTGCGCCAACGTTGTCTCTCGCGGGTGAGGGCGCGTTCTTCTTTGCGAGCTGGTACAGCGTTCCTCTAAGAAAGAGTGTTTCCATAGCCAACGCGCGCCTTTCGCTCTCTCTCTGTCTCTCTCTCTCTCACACAAGACAGCAGAGGCACGCGCCGGTAGAGAGAGAGAGAGGCACGTGCCAGGAGGCACGCGCCGAGGGCGAGCGCGTGCCTCCCGGCATGCGGCCGGGTTACGCCTGACGACTGACGCCTGACGCGTGACAAGGTTAGACTAAGAGTAGCTTCGCCCCTAAAACCTCATTGCATATACAAAGGCAAAGTTGTTCAGCCAAAATCTGTAATTATTAAGAATCCAAAGAAGGCGCTAATGTTATTGAATAAATTGCGAAGATACGCTCATACGTTGGGATAAAAATATTTTACAACGTTAATTTCACGTGGGAATCACTACAGCGGTGTGTATAGCATTTCCTTTTTGAAGCACTTAATATGATGATGATGATGATTGTGCTTAGTTGAAGGAAATGACGCTAATTTCTGCAACCCATGTCGGCAGCACGGCTAAGCGTTTGAGTGGGCGGGGGAGTGACTGAAAGAGAAAGGAGAGAAGTCGTAGTAGAGGGCTCCAGAAATTTTGGCCACCGGGGCAGTGACAAAGCACAGTACACGGGCCTCTGGCATTTTGCCTCCATCGAAAATGCGACCGCCGCGGCCGGGACCAAACCCACGTTTTTCGGGCGGATGAGAACATCATATCCTGCTAGTTGGTATAATTATGAACAGTGCTGCTTTCTGTTTCTCGTATATCGTACAATTGTATTCGCATATATTTGTCGTATTTCGCATAATTGCGCTCACTTATATACTGCTTACGCTAAACTGTCGGCCGCCGCCTATTCGCGCCCCCATCTAAATGCTCGCCACCTAGGGGACGCTCCTGGAACCAGCCGATCCAAGGTCGACCTCGAAACGCGGCATGGTATCGCATTACCGCGCGCTGTAAAACAGCTCTGTAGTTCCTTAATCGACGCCATGCCGCCTCGAAGCATCCCGAAAAAGAAAGAATCCTCAACAAAAGACTTTTGTTGCGTGCCTCAGTGCGTGTCATCGCGATGCAAAGACGGCAACACGTCGTTTCATCGGCTCCCAAAAGAAGCAGACGACGCTTCGCGCAGAGCAACTTGGATTAGGAACTTGCGCATCGGCAAGAAGGTGACGGGAACTGTCACTTCACTCGCGACGATTTCTTCCTTCCCGGTGAGTACACAGATTGTGTGTGCGCGCGTTTATTATCATGCGCACTTTTCGAATAGCCAGAGTGTAGTTTAGTTTAGGCAAGCGCATGAACAAAATAGCGACATCGTTTATACGTGTATATCTGGTAACGTTTGCTGAGTGTGCCTATGCTCAACTGGAACCGCGGTAACATTATTGCTGACGTGTGTACTTTTGTCCGCATGCATTGTAGTAAATAGATATAAAGCGAGCGCTTGCCTTCGTTCGCCGCCTTCGCCCATGCGCGCGCTGCGCCTCGTAATTTGTTTGGTGGTTATGGTGGTAATGTGTGATCGTTTAACGTAGCGCGTTAGCATTTCGAGTTCATCTGGTGACAATTCAGGATTTATTGCCCTCGTTCCAACTTTTGAGCCCTCGATCTGTTCACCGCGCCGCTAAGTTTGTCTTCAGGCACCGCGCATAGAACTGCACTCTCTTAACACGTTTATAAGTGACGCATTTGTACTCAATGGAGCAACGCCGCGCACAAGTGCTTGCATCTTTCGGAAAGGCCTGCTACGCATGAACATGTACCTGCCTTCTTCAACTTCAGGCTCGCTGGAAAGGCCCTTTATCACCAAGAAAATCTGATGCGTGTCACCGAACAAGTGCGACGTTTGAACGCACAGCGCAATTTTTTCCACTGTTTCGCCGCTCAAATATTTTAGACCAATCAATATCAGATGTTCGGCAGCAATAACCCTTTCGCATTCCACGAAGCACCGTGATTCGAACCCGCAATCAAGAAACTTTAGCACAGCGCTAAGCGGAAGCGCGGCCATGACCCTGGATATAGAGGCCATATTTGTTTCTCTCGGCAATGTTGCCAGATGAACCACTTTTTCTGGAGTTGCGAATTGGCGGGCTCACAGAACGCTCGCCTCAGGCGTCAAAACCGAAGCAAGGCAGCAAGTTGGGCGAGTTGGTATACTGTCATGGTGGAACAGCGCGCACAAACAAGGACCATGTCGTCCTTCCTTGTCTTCGGTCCTTGTTTGTGCGCGCTGTTCCACCATGTCAAAACCGAGCTGAAGTGGGGGAGCTGAAACGGACGCGTTCATGAGGACTCACAGCGAGTGACCATAACGAAAGGGAATCGATCAAGGGCACGCTTATTTGTCAGTTAGAACTTAATGAATCCTACAGACAATGGGTATATGGGGATGTTATGTGTACTTTCTAGCTGTAGTGAAGTACTAATTATGACATGAGTGCAAATTCTTCAAATTGCAGCGCGACCAAGACGAAGACAGGAGACACATGAATTACACAGACGAGCGCCGACTTACAACTCGAGTTGTAAGTCGGCGCTCGTCTGTGTAATTCATGTGTCTCCTGTCTTCGTCTTGGTCGCGCTGCAATTTGAAGAGTATGAACCAACTAGCCCAAGTCAAAATTCTGCTGGATGAGTGCAAAGAAATGGCAGTGGACAGAAACACACCTGTCGCCGGTGGGGACAGAACCCCCGACCTTCGGACAACGCATCCGATGCTCTACCTATTGAGCCACGGCGGCTTTTCTCTTTTCCTTATTATACTGAGCTACGGTAGTGTTCGTCTGTCCGCCCGCTTGCCGCCCATTTTAGTGGGGAGCAGGACGACCCCCGCCGCAGGTCTCTGCCCACTATTATAAACCCTGGGAGTGTTAGGGCATGTCGCGGTACCACCCGTGAGTCATGCTATTCTTACATTCCTACCATTCGATAATACAAAATTTGCTGCACACCAAGTGAACGAGGCGTGAGTTTTTGTTGTTTTATAGTGGAGCGCGAGGACAGCACGCGAGGGAACCAGGCCGGTGGACGGCTGTTCCACCGCTGGCTTGCACCCCTGCTTTTGGCGGTGTTTCCACGTCCGGGGTGGCCGAGGTTTGCCCGTGTCACTGGGGGGCCAGTAACATAGGGTGCCGCTTCGCGATGCCCCATCGGCGCTGTCGCTATTTCGCTCGTGTCACTACTGCCAGAGCCAGGAGCGTAAGCGGCGGGCGCGAGGCGTAGTTCTACTACGCATAAGAGAAATCGCCCACCGGCACTACATTGCGGGTCAAGATACAGTGCCTATATGGGGTGGCCGGTGAACGGTTGTGCAGCGCGAGCAGTCGTTTTTTTTTTTTTTTCAATCGCGAAACTGTCTAGCAGACGCTGCCTGCGTCAGCGTTGTCTCTCGCGAGCGAGGGCGCATTATTGTCCCTTGCGAGCTCGTAAAGCTTTCATCGTAGAAAGAGCGTTTCCATAGTCAACGCGCGCCGTTCGCTGTCTCTCACGACACCGCAGCGCTCCCAGCGGACTCCATGCAAACCAGAGCTGCGGACGACAAGGGAGGGATGGATGGATGGATATTAGGAGCGTCCCCTTTATAACGGGGCAGTGGCCGGGCCACCAAGCTCTAGCTTTATTTCTTTTTCGTTCACAACCATTTCTTTTCCCGAATCACACATATTTTCACAACTAATTTTTTTCCTCGTCTATTTATTTTATCTATTATCGTTCTGCTGTGATGTAACAATCTTACCCGAACTACCTTGCGCTTTTGTTCGCTCCATACTTTTGCGCCACCAATGCTCTAAGCGCCTTTTACTTATATCTATCGCCGGCATGTTCAGCTTTCCCCTGTTACTCCTGAAACCCATGGCCTCCTGTAGGGTAGTGTCCACAGCTACACCTGGGTGGACATCTGTACATTCAATCAAAATATGGTCTGTCGTTTCCCTAGCTTTTCCACAGCACGTACATGTATCCCCTTCTTTATTGAATTTCGCTCTGTAACTTCGGGTTCTCAGGCAACCGGACCTTGCCTCAAACAGTAAAGCGCTTCCCTTTGAATTATCGTAAAATTTTTCTCTCTTGATTTCGACTTTCGCTTTTCGGGAGTTGGAGGGATTTATGCACCGCAGCGCCTCTAGCGGTCTCCCCTGCAATCACATGGCTACGCCGGACAAGACACGACAAGGCTCGCCCCTAAGGTGCTTCACCCCTAAAAGGAAAGCTTCTACACGTTTGTCCTAGCGTAGGTAGGTGTTACTTTATCAGAGAGATGGTGCTGTTTTTGGCTTGTAGAAAGAGCTGGTGCTTACGTAAAGCGAAGGGCCGAGGGTTAATTTGTGGTTTATGCGATTATGTATGAAATCCAAGCGGTACTTCCGTCTTCTTAGTTGAAGAGAAGGAATGACATTAGACAACATAAGTTTAACGGATAGTCCTAACGTTTGTATTTTGAATAAATAAAGCGAACTGATTTCCTTTGTATTCGCCCAAGTTTGTTGACTGCAAGTTTAGAATGCGACGCAGGCATATTCTAGTTTAGTGCGCATATAGGTCAGGTAGGCGAGCAACTTGACGCTTGAAGGAGAAACTCTTAGCAGATAACCTCGTTTCAGGAATGCACACAGTCAACAGAAATTAGCCTAGATGGGACTCTTGTCCTGTAGCGCATTCCCCGATAAGAATTTATTATACCCCGGTCATGCGGAGTGAAAGGTTTGCTCCGCTTGACCGGAGCTTTTGGGTGGATCTGTGGGGAGCATTATTTAGATCCATGTAGGAGCTTTTGCTGAAGCTAGCTAAGCCAAGGTGTGGTCCGGGACAATTCTTTGTATAATTTAATTAATATTTGGTAAACCAGAGGAAATTTGGTATATTTATGGTTCCTTCCTCTTCCGATCGATTGTCTTGACGTTTGCTTTCCGATAATCCTGGTTTGTCCTCGTAAAATGTTGATAATCTCTAAGGCCTAAAACCACGTCAACACTCACTGGTGGTGGTGCCCCAGCCACTTCATAATAAAATATTTCTGATTCACACATCACTGTGGTCCTCTGGTCGATGTGCGGCATTCGGCTTCTGACGGGAGGAGCAGGGCGGTCCAGTGCCGTTCACTAGTTGCGTTGACCCGTTTGCACAGAACACTGATCGGCCGACTCACTGCGTACTCATTGTCTCAAAAAATGAAGTGGGGCTTCACACGGATGCTCTACACACACGCGCGCGAGCACGAACAGATACAATTATCCACCGACGATTCGTCGAACCAACCAATGCACTGGAGTATCGCACGGGAGCACTCAACAGACGCACACACACATCGCACCGACCAGTGCCTCCTCTATTTTTTTTGAAAAAATAGAGGAGGCACGGCACCGCCGCAAGCGCGTTGCTACCGAAGGTGGTTGTTAAAAACTCCCATGGGGAGTTTGTGACCCCGTGATCTGAAACTCCGTGGTTAGTATAATAACGCCATGACGTTCTTATATTCCGTCACTTAGCAACAGTAGTAAATTTATGACATGTACTGTATTCACTCCGCTATGACGGAGTAAATGGTTGGGGCATGAGAGTGTTTGCGGTTAACAAGCTGGCAAAACTCCTATCTCGGCTAATTTCTGCTTACAGTTGTTAAGATCGGCATGGGCCCCCCATGGATGTGGTGGATGGAGGCTGCCGGCGGTGGCGTGGATCTACTTTTCCGTGAAAAAAAGCCATGGGGAACGAGTGCTGCTTGCGTTCCCACGGATGTACTTCGCTGGGCTGCCGTCTCGAAGTGCACTGTTTGAACGCTGCATGTTCGCCGCTGGCCTTGAGCTTCAAACGATCCCGCGTGAAGCTCCCAGAATCCGTGGACAGTCGGTGTGTCGTGCGGTGTGGGTGTGCGCGTTTGGGCCGCTGTTGAAATATGGACTTCTCGGCCGCACCATCGTAGCAGGAGAGGTACAGCGGCGCACTGGACACAGGACTGCTGCCAGCAGGTGGCGGCCGGCCCCGTTAGAAGAAATTGCCAGCGTGTCGTCAAAACTGACAGGGCCAGGAAGAGTTTATTTGTGCTGCTGCTGTTTTCCAGCAAGCCTCATCGCCGGACCGTACAATCATCATCGGCTGCCACTCGGGTCACGTCACCCCTTGCCGCAGAGGAGCAGCGAAGGCGGGGCGTGACCTCCTCTCTTCGAGGGCGGAGACGACGTCGTGATTGGACACTATTGTACATAGTGTTGTATATAATAAGAGCGCAAACGCGCTCGATCAGCTCCCATCATCATGTGAAATAAATCACCTTCCTTCTTCTTGTCAATCGCTCCTTGCAACGGCAACCTCTCCTACGAGTCGGGAGGCGCAACGGCACTCCACCTGATCCCAACCCAGTGCAGCAGAGCATCCGTTCTCTATATGAAGAAAAATTGCTTGTGAAGGTTACACCAACGTATTTCTGAGCTTGTTTTGATGGAACAAACCCCATTACTGTTTTGTCAGTGTTTGCAGCCATGCACTATTTTTCGCGCCAGAGGATATGTTATGCGAGCTGAAATCCTTCCATAGACCTAATTCTACGAAACATAGCGCAGTCTTATTTGAGCTCCATGTGTGAGGACAGTGACAATGTCATTAGTATATCAAAGAAAGAGCAACACGACGCTACCCTCGGGGACACCTCAAGTGACTGGTAGATGGCCCGAGTTGTGCCCATAAATTGAGACATATACTGCTTACCGTTGTTCGGATAGTCTGCAATCCAAGAAATTACGATATCTGGCAGATTAATGTTTCCTAGCTTCATAATTAATTTTTCGTGGATCACCCAATCGAAGGCTTTACTGAAATCTAAAGACACAGTGCAGTGTCTTTAGATTTGATGCTTTAAGTTGATGCTCATCAATTCCCCAATTTGCATCCAAAGCGTGGGAAAATGAAGCGATTACGATAACTAATTGTGCGTCAGTCGAACAGCCTTTTCTGAAGGCATGTTGACAAGTGGTTAGTATGGAGTTTTCTTCTAGAAATTCATTAATGCCAGGTCGGATTATGCGCTCGAAAATTTTCCAGCATGATGACGTCAGTGATATAGGGCGGTAATTCTGCAATAGCGACCGATCGTCTTTCTTGAACACTGGGACAACTCGAGCAATCCCCCAATCACTAGGCACTTTTGCACATAACAACTGTTCTCTGGATAACACAACCAAGAATTTGGAAACAGTTTCGGCTTATCGCCGAAGGAACACATTTGGGATGCCATCAGGGCCAGGAGTTATTTTGGTATTCACAATGCCGTGGTATATGAGATGAAGTTTGCGTCATGGTGTTTAAACACTCAAGAGTCTAGAGATAATCTTGAACGTGATACGCTATGAAAATAATCGCTGAAGTGGTGGGCAATGGAATTTAAATTCGTAACAATAATTCCGTTTATTGCGATTTCCGTGACAGACTTATTGCCTTCGCCTAGGTGTTCCCAAAACTTATCCGGCGCGTTGTTATAAAGTTGGGCAATGTTTCAGGGAAATACAAATCTTTAGAATCTTTACAGCGCATGCTAGTTTATTTTCACGTAATTTACACTGTAAACAAAAATTAGCCGAGATGGGAGTAAATGACCTGTCCTCTAGCGCACTCCCCGATAAGGGTTTAATATACCCCGGTCATGCGGAGTAAAAGATTTACTCCGCTTGACCGGAGCTATATTTACATCCATCGAGGAGCTTTTGCGGGTAGCTTGGGAGTATGTGTTTACATCCATCGCGGAGCTCTTGCGGGTACCTATATGGGAGTTAATGTTTACATCCATGTAGGAGCTTTTGCTGAAGCCAGCTAAGCCTAGGCGTGGTCCGGGACAATCTCTTGCATAATTTTATTAACATTCGATCTACCTGGGTAAACTTGGTATCCTTTTGGTCCTTTCTCCTTCCGGTCGATAGTCTTGACGTTTGCTTTCCGATAATCCTGGTTTGTCCGCATACAATCTTGACAATTTCGGAAACCTAAGACCACGTCAACACTCGCTGGGTGGTGGTGCCCCAGCCACTTCATAACAAAATATTTCCGATTCGCGCATCACTGTGGTGGTCTGGTCGACGCGCGGCATTCGGCTTCTGGATGGAGGAGCAGAGCGGTCACCAGTGGAAAGAGCCTTGACACGTTTACGCAGAACACTGATCGGCCGTTGCAAACTCACTGCGCACTCACGACTCGTTTAAAAAAACGAAGTGGTGCTTCACTTGGACGCACTAAGCACACGTGCGAGCACGCACAGATACAACTCCCACCGACGATTCGTCGAACCAACCAATGCACTGGAGCATCACACGGAAGCACTAAACAGACACGCGAGCGCGAGCGCGCATACACACACACCACACCGCCGCAAGAGCGTCGCAACCGAAGACGGCTGTTAAAAACTCCCATGTGGGGGTTGGGACCACGTGAACTGAAACTCCGTGTGGGTAGTATAATAAGGTCATGTCGTTTTTATACTCCGTCACTTAGCGATGGTGGTAAAATGATGTCATGTGCCGAATTCACTCCGCTATGACGGAGTAAATGGTTGGGGCATGGGAGTTTTTTCGGTTGACACGCTGGTAAAAGCTCCCATCTCGGCTAATTTTTGCTTACAGTGTACTGATAATCCCTATAGGCGCATGCTTGTTTATTCGTTTGATTTTGCGCTTCAATTGGATTATAACACGCGTCATTCAGGGGATATACTTTTACTGACTTTCTTAGTTTTAGTGAGCATGAATTTATATGCGCAATATGCTTGCACATTGTAGTAAAGCTGACCACAGTGCACACATATCACCGCCACTATCAGCAAAGCCCGTAAGACAAGTGTCCTTGTAGTCAATGACGCTGGCGTCACCAGCTCTCGAATAATCTTTAATAGATACGGTTTTAGCAATATTGCGAACAGTGATCTTGACAATGGGTACAGAAACGGTAAAAGGAAATGATCTCACAAACCATCTTCAATGGACACAATGTGCTCAGAAAAGGCACAGTTTAAAACTACATCTAATACCGAACAGGCGCCCCTTGCCCTCGCGTGGCTTCATTAACCATTTCGATTATACCATCTTGTAGCATAATGGTTAGCGTTTTCATCACCCTTATTGTTTGCTTGGAGGAGCTCCCAGTTTACACCAGGAAAGTTCAAATCATCGATCAATAAAATATCCTTATTTTGGTAAGAAGACATGTGCTCTTGAAGTTTAATCAAGTAGTCTCGAGTAGTATCAGGTGGCCTGTGACATGCTCACAGCACAAAGTAATGGCTCGAACACGATAACTTGACGCATAAGCACTCCACATCGGGATAAGCGTTGCTCTATCTGATCTTGAACGGCTACGCCCCCGCCTCTGTGCATTCTATCTTTACGAAAAAAAAAATAAAAAAATGCACGCATCTCCACGAAGTGAACCATGACGAGTGGGCGAAGCACTGGGAATCGCTCGGTGTTACGGTAAATCACCCGTGACATTGCCCACTCACGCATGTAAATGAGTGACGACGCGTGTGTATACTTACACACGCGTTGTCATTTATGCTCCTGGTCTCTATGAGGTTCCTGTGCTCCCACGTCTTAGATCATGCCGCGTTCCTGATTACTTTTAGTTAACGCGTACGCTCAAGAGACTATGCACAAGAGAAATCCCCCACCGGCACTACATTACAGGTTAGCGTGTGACGACGGTTCGTTGGGCGGCGTGGTTTTTCATGGTGGTTTTTTTTTTCTTGTTTGAGCAGGCACTCTATCATCTATTTCCTTGTTCCAAACATACAGCGCTTTCTTTAAGTATAATCTTTCAAAAGCTAAGGAACCTTTGTCCCCTTTCTCGCGGTTTTCTTTCGCACTTGCCCACAGCTTTCCCCTGACTTGACGAACTTTCTGCCAATAGTCGCCACTTGTTGATATAGCAGTGTTCTTCAACTTGTGGCATTGCTTAGAAATTAATGCTTTATCTCTCGTACCGAGCAGTCTTAGGATGACTGGTCGATTCTTATTCGGAGACGGACGGCCTAATCTGTGAATGCGTTCAGTAGCGACTGGTTCCAGCTCGAGAATATCTTGAAAGGTGCCGTTACGTTCTGCCGGCCAGAGGCCGGCTTCGGCGACATGGAAACCAGCCAGTGTCGCAGGACAAAAGCGCAGCATTTATATTCCAGCTGGGAAATACATAGAAAGGCAAAGGAGAGAGAGGAGAGAGTTATAATGGCGCATGCGCAGCAGGGCGTCACATGGCCCGACTTATCTGCAGCATTCCTTCTTCCCCTTAGTGGCCGTTACGTTCCACCGGAGTTTCTTCGGAAACGTCATCAGCTTTGCATTTCAGGGCATCCTTGCCCGTTCGAGGTTGTCCCTCGGGAGGCGTGGTTTCTTCGGAGTCTTGCACCTGTATAGGGTCAACGTTTGCGGACTACCCCGTCATCCGTAGCTGCAGTGACGAGACGTGGTCCATTTCACTTTGCCTGGCGTCTACTTGTCTCGAACGCTGCAGCTGCCCACATAGACGGCGTCTACAGGGGTGAATTACCATTCGGCACCTGAATTCTCCTCCTCTTGGGAGGAAAGCAATTATCCAGTCTAGTACGCAAACGGTAGGTCCAAATGTATTTGAGACGGTGAAAAGCCCGAAGCCTGCGGGGAGTTCCTGTAATTGCAAAGAATTCTTGACAGAGCCGTTCATAGTTCTACTCCGAGCATTCAACATTAATAATTCTCACGGTGCGTTCTGAGGGCACACTGATTTGAGGGTGCAGGGTACGCATGTGTTCGTTCCGTTTTTCTAGACAAACTGAACGAACTGTGCTCCAGTAAAAGGCGTGCCTTTGTCGGTAAATATCGTGCGGGATAATCCAAACTCGCTGAACAAGGTTCGCCTAGACACCACCGTCGCATTAGTGGTTGCCCGAGATACAGGAATGGCTTTTATCCAATTACTGTGTTCATCCACGATTACCAATATCATTTTGTTTGCAATAGTTCCTGCGCCATCTGAGTGCAACCACGACAACTTCTCCCGCGAAATCGGCCAGCTGACGTGGTTTCATGCCGGGGAAATCTTGCACACAATTCCTACAGTGTGAAACGACCGTCTTGATCCAGACCGAGCCACCAAAAGCTAGCCCTTGTTATACAGTGTACTCTACCCTTGTCTTCATTGTAGACCCTCCAGACTCATGCATCAGTTTCTCACGCGCCGCTGTTGGCACTAGAATAGCACGCCCTTCTCGGCAGACAAGTCACGTCGCCTTTTTCAGTATTCTGGCATTTCTGTGCGGTCCCCTACGACGGAGGGCCGTCCTTTAGTCATGTACCTGCATAGTTCTCGGAAAACGCCGTCGGCTTCGGTGCGTTCTTTAAGTTTTTTTGTGAGAAACCACTGAGTCGTTGCACTGGTCAACGACAAACACCATTTCCTTGAGGTCGTTTGTTTCTGCTTGCGGCTCTTGCAGCGATCATGGTAAGCGGCTTAAGACAGCGATTAACATCTGTTTGCCGGGTTTACAAATAAGCTTGTCTTTAGGAAGTCGAAATTGGTGCAGCCACAATTTCAAGGGAGCCGGACGTTTCGGGAGGTCCCTTCCTCAAGGCGTGACCCCCTGAGAAAGGGACCGAGTCGGCCGCGAAACATCTCTTTAGCCTGTGGCAATTGCAACTTCCTAAATTTTCTACCCAGCCAATGTCTACATTTAAGCTTGCATTTGTATGCCCCCAGCAACAGCGCCTATCGCTGAACACCCGCGGCGGCCATGACAAAGGTGTGACGGTCCGGTCTTAGTCAGCCCAACAAAGGACGGTGATCCATTACGAGCGTGAGCTCCCCTCCCAAAAAGTAGTCACGAAACCGTGTCACGCCGCGCACTAGGGCTAAAGCTTCTCGCTCGATTTGGGAGTACTTCCTTTCTGCTGAGGTGAGCGCTCGTGACTCGAAACCAATTGGCCTGTCTTCGCCGTTTCTAGGGTGGAAAAGGGTAGCACCGACACCATTAGAGGAAGCGTCGCATTCCAACAGCATTTCCCGCCAAGGATCAAAGTACGTTAGCACCGGGGCCGAGCACAAAGCGCTCTTTCCCTTCTGAAATGCCGCGTTTTCTTTCGTGTGTCAAATCCATTTTGCCCCATTTCTTTTCCAAGAAGCTTATACAACGGCGCAAGCACAGTGGAAAAATTTGGGAGGAAGTTATTGTAAAAAGGGACCATTCCTAAAAAAGGATCGCAACTCTGCTACATTCCGGGGCAAGGGGGCTAGTGTGATTGCGTCGACGTTTCTTTCGAGCAGATGTAGTACATCGGCATGAATACGATGTCCAATATATACGTCACTGACGATTCACAAAACCCGCACTTGTCCGAGCGAAGCTTGATGCCGCTCTCGCGGAATTGCTGCAACACTGCATGCTAGCCGATTTGCATTTTCATTCTTTTTGCTCTCGGCTATCAGCACATCATCCAGATGTGCCTGTGTACCTCTTAGCCCTTGCAGCACTGATTCCTTCTTTCGTTGCAATATCGCCGGAGCTGACACGATGCAAAACAGTAGTCAGTTGTAAGAGAAGAGCCCCTTCGGTGTGTTTATCACTGCCGATTACCGTGAGCCTTCATCTATCTCGACTGGGTTGTATGTGTCACAAAATAGTGCCCACTTCGTCGAAGAACACGGCGTCTAGTTAGAGACGGAGCGCCGAAAAACAAGGTGAGCGCGGGAGAGATGAAAATCTCCTAAGCTCAAACCTAATTGTACGAGCATTCGAGGGATCATTTTCGGTGAACTGATACGTCGGTTCTTGGAATAATTTCCGGCAGTTGCGTCCCGTCTCTGACAGCTCGGGGTCGCTGACATTATGCATGGCGAAGGTCTAATGCATGGCGAAGGTCTAAGGAAAGTCTAACGTTCATGGAGCTGATCACTCATATTTAAAGTGTTGAGGTACGTTGATGATTCTTTAAATCTTCTTAGAAATGACTGTCCAGTGGCCTTTGATGAAGCTGTCGACTTAGTTTTAGCGGATTTTAAGAAATATGGACAAGATCTGTCTTTCACCTCTGACCTGCCCAATGATCCCCATCTACAGTTTGATGTCGGTTGATGCCATCCTGGAATGTCGACCACACAAGACATTACAACTGAAGGTGACAAAGGCGCTGCTGCACTTTTTAAAGACGACAGACTTGCACAAGCGACTATAACAGCGATGTGTGATGTCGCATACCATGCAGGTGCCACTGTCTCTGACAGTGTGCTATATGTGCACCCTCTCTCTCTTCCTCTCTTCTTTCACCTTTCAATCTCCCCCGTCCCCTTCTGCAGGGTAGCATACGGGTTGTCCTACATGGTTAACCTCCCTGCCTTTCCCTCTCTATTATTTCCTTCCTTCCTTCAGCCTCACGTTTTTACCACGTCATGTTTGCTTTGCTTTTAACCCGCGTGTTAAAAAACTCCTTCTATTTGCCCCTTTCAATGTTATGAAACGT
Organism: Hyalomma asiaticum; assembly: GCA_013339685.2. Classification (NCBI taxonomy): domain Eukaryota; kingdom Metazoa; phylum Arthropoda; class Arachnida; order Ixodida; family Ixodidae; genus Hyalomma; species Hyalomma asiaticum. The sequence goes on from CM023483.1 coordinate 42,067,258, forward strand.
GGTTTGTGTCTTGGGTCGGTGCTGCTCAAATCACGCGTTCGCAGTCTTCTCTCATCAGGTCACCAGGCTTTTAAAGGCTGGTTCCCCTCAGTCGGTCGTCCGAGGCTGTGGCCGAATAAGTTCACCAAAAGGCTAAGAAAGGTCTACGTTCCGAGTCCGACGCTCCTGGAACAGATGCTATTGGCCGGTGCTTGTGCCCTATATGCAGAACCTCAAAAAAAAAAAAGAAAAAGAAAAAGGGATGGCTGCAAGACACGGCGTCCCTGTTGCCTTTTCTGCTCCCAACAAACTTGCGCAACTCTGTCACCGGACCACGAGTACCGAGAAAAAAGGCTGCAAGACGCACCCCGATCCATTTCGGCGCTGTGCAGTTGGGGTAGTCTATGAAATTGCTCTTAGCTGCGCGAAGTTATAACCCCTGTGAGCCGGTGCTGTGTGTGCAAGTACATATATGGCAGACGAATTCAAACAGAAATGTTCGCTATAAAATATGCGTGAACGAGAAAGACAGTTCCGGAAACGCAGCACAAGATGTGGGCGACAATCGTGAAACAGGGATCGGCGCCTACCATAATCATCGTCATCCTCTTTTAAGCACACTGCAGGACAAAGGCCCCTCCCAACGACTTCAAATCTGTCCTCCTTTGCGAGTTGGTTCCACTTTATGCCCATGAACTTTTGAATTTCATGGCTCCGTCTAACCTTCTGCCTGCCTCAGTGTACTTTCCTTCTCTTGGTAACCATTCCGTCGCTCTTACTGTCCATCCGTTATCTGTCGTCTGCATGACATGTTCTGTCCAGCTCTAGTTTTAGGGGCGAAGCTCCTCTTAGTCTAACCTTGTCACGCGTCACGCGTAACCGGCAGTATCTCCCGAACAGTATAATAGATGGCGCTGTCTCATAGAAGTACATACAAACTGCAGTTGAGTGATGATATTCTAGACGGCGCTGTACACAATCTGTGTCGTCATCACCATTTCTCGTCTCATTTCCTAGATGGCGTTGGTCCAATAGAAGTGTGTGCAATAGTGCGCTTGTGTGAATCGCCGCTAGATGGCTGTGGAAGTGCCGCTACTCTCCGATTGGCTGCTGCGCGGGCTATGCCTGGGTGCGCGGGTTCGAGTGCCTCTCTCAGTTTCCTGGATCGTCGCCGTTCCAAGACGACGCCCGCCCGGCCCATCGACGGAGACCGATTTGGCGCTACAGCTGCGGCGGCATCGTAGCTACCCCGCACCGTCTCGGGATCCGCCAGGCGCCGCGCTCGATTCGCTGCCGCTTCTCGGGCTCGCCTTTCGGGGTCCGCTGCTCGGAGTGCACGTTGCGCCGCGGCGTCATTGGTGCGCACCGTCTCGGGATCCGCCAGGCGTCGCACTCGCTTCGCCGCCGCTTCTCGGGCTCGCACCGCGGGATCCTGGGGACGAGCATGAGCCGCCGCGTCCCTCCGCGCCCGCCGCTCCGCTTCGTCCATGCCCCACCGACGGTCCGACACCCATAACTCCCGGAGCTTCGTCCACCTCACCATCATTCACCTCGTCGATATGCTGTGATTTTTTTCATTTAAATCCCATAATTCCATTAAAGCCCATTAACCCGTCCATTAAAACCCATTAATACCCTCCCATTAAAACCCAGCACTTCCACCAAAATGTTGCGTTGACGGAAGAACTGGGAGAGTATAGTAAATATATTTAGATTGACAGGCAGAGAGCCGCACGACAGTCAAAGTGTGCTCGTCGTCGTCCTCCTCTTTTTTCTTCCATCGGACCACTGCAGTTACTGGAAGTTCAGTGCGCTCTCGCATCATGTAACAATATCAACTACTCCTGTTTGTTTGGTTTGATTACTTTCTTTCTGTGTTTACAGAAATCGAAGCAAAAGCCTACACGGCCTGACTGAGGCTTTTGCTCCGAAGTAGTGTGGCAACAAATACAATTCATACAATATTAACACACAATTAACGAAGAACACTTTGTGCTATGACTCATTCAGCTATGTTGCAACTATACCCTCTGATCTACTCTTCTCGCTTTTTATCTCTTAGCGTTACACCTATATTTTACAGCGTAAGCTGTTATGAGATCACAACAACGGCAGTTTTTAGCGCCGTAGTTGTCCGCCGCCGCTGGTGTCCGTTACCACTACCGCGATAACTTTAGAAAAGAAAAAAAAATCCACACATATCCACGGAGTGAATGATGATGAGTGGGCGAAGCTCCTGAGGTTCATTGGTAAAAACCGTGAATCTTCCGTGAATCTTGCCCAGTACATTATCAAAGACGTGACAAACACCGTGTGTCGCCATCTAGCGCTCTAGCGCTCTCCTATCACAATAGAGCACGGATGGATGGATGCTACGAGCGTCCCCTTTGTAACGGGGCGGTGACATGTGCACCACCAGACTCGTAAAAAAATGAAGAACATTTCCTTTTTAGGGGCGAAGCTCCTCTTAGTCTAACCTTGTCACGCGTCAGGCGTCAGTCGTCAGGCGTAACCCGCGTGCCTCCCGGCACGCGCTCGCCCTCGGCATTCGCCTCGGCGCGTGCCTCCCGGCGCGTGCCTCTCTCTCTCTCTCCCGGCGCGTGCCTCTGCTGTCTTCTGAGAGAGAGAGAGAGGCAGAGAGAGAGCGAAAGGCGCGCGTTGGCTATGGAAACGCTCTTTCTTAGAGGAACGCTGTACCAGCTCGCAAAGAAGGAGAACGCCCCCTCACCAGCGAGAGACAATGTTGGCGCTGGCAGCGTCTCCTAGCGAGTTTCTTGATTGAGAAATACCGACTGCTCGCCCATATATATATATATATATATATATATATATATATATATATATATATATTACATACACGCACTGGATCTTGACTTGCGATGAAGTGCCTGTGGGAGATTTCACTTGTGCATACTTGAACCATGAGGATTCGTAGCGCGCGCGTTAACTAAATTAATCCGGAACTCGGCACGATCTACGATGAACCTCCCGAGCTTCGCCCACTCATCATCATTCACTCCGTGGATATGCTGTAATTTTTTTCCCCTCTCTAAGTTGTCCTCATGCCTTTTAAATCTACTTCAATTAAATCGATCCTACTATACGCAGCGGGCGCCTCCGCGCCATCTATTGATCAATTCACGTACTAGCTAAGCAGCACCGCAGCACTCGGACGGACGGACAGACAGACACACGGACAGACAGACAGACAGACAGACAGACAGACAGACAGACAGACAGACAGACTCCCATACTACGCGTTCCCATACATCTGAATGAAGCGAGCACCGCAGCGCCATCACGCCATCTAGTGAGCACTTCACGAACTAGAGGTGGCTACTACAAACGGAGGATGGACAGACCCAAGGGATAAGGAGCCTCCCCCTAAAAACAGGACTGAGGAGGACTAGAACGCACCCGCGTTCCCCTACGTGGCAGTCGAACATCCCATCACTGATCTATGCCTGTGCTTGTAAAGTCCTCGCTAAAGGACCTAAACACCCATTTCACCTGCATCCATTAGAGAGTTATGCTGGCTAGAATGGGGAGGCGACGCCAGTGGCCGCGTATCCGCCGAGAAAGCGCGATCCTCTGTTTCAAGCGCCGCTGCGATGGCCACAGCGGCTTTGCGGCCAGCTTGGCGATGCGATCACGCGGTGAGGTTGCGGGCGCGCGCGCATTTTGGCTAGCGTCGAGGAAAAAGCACGTGCAGTTTCCCGCGTTGTCTGGCTCTCAGGGTGTCGTCTCATTTAAAGGGCCCCTAAACCACCAAGAGGTCGAAATTTAGTTGTGGTGTTGCTTTTATGCCGGTGTCCGCAACAAACACGTAGCCGCAAGAATTTTTCGAAACGGTGCCGAAATAGCCGAGTTACACGCGTTTGATTATCAAAACGCGGCGCTTGCTCGTTTCGCTCTCTCCTGCGCCCACCGGCCGCTTCCTGGTGCCACCTCCTCGCCGAGTGCTCCTCCGAATGTCACGTGACATACATCGCCGATAACGCGCATCCGGTTGACGCGCCTCCGCCGGGCTCCCGCGTTCGCGCAAGTGTTCGGTTGGTGCTGTCCAACGCTGTCTGTTAGCGCTATCCGTCGTGTTCTGACAGTTGCTGCAGTTTCTAGTCGGCTGTACCTCACTTGCACTTGCGTAGCGTAGTGCATTTGCGAATTCACACGCGAACACCACACGAACGACACACGACGAGGGAAACAAACAGGCAGGGAGCGCGTGCATTTGCTAGCAGACTAACCGGAAGTCGACGTTCTCCTTCGACCAATCAGCGTAGCTCGGACTCTTCTGACGTCACCAAAAACCACAATGTCGTCACGGCTAACTTTGACATGCTGGAAATGGCCGGCGAGGCGCACGGGAATGTTTTTCGAGTTTGTGGCGCGGCCGCGGCGCGTAGCGCTGCCGCATTTGACATCGTTCATCGTGACGGCATTTTCAACTTGATGCGCGTGTTAACTTGAAATGTTCAAAAAAATGTCGGGGGTGGTTTAGGGGCCCTTTAAGGGACGGGGTGGAGTGAGTGAGTAACAACTTTATTCGTCGAAGGGGCGAGGGGTAATGGAGGCTAAGCCACATAGGCTGCAAGACTGCCTTTCGATGACCTCTTCAGCACGTTCCAGGACCCATGTCTGGATGTCTCTGTCGGTGCTGGAGAGAAGGGCCTCCCATTGTTCCTCGGTCGGTGGTGAGAGAAAAAGGTCGGCGGGCGGGGGATCGTCCGGGCAGCTCCAGAGGATGTGGTTCAGCGAGGCTATGCCGCCGCAGAGGCAGCAGCGCGGATCGATGACACCTGGGTGTGTGTACGAAATAACGAGGGGGCACGAAAACGTCCGGGTCTGTAGGCGCCGCCAGGCGATCTCGGACCTCTTGGGAAGACTGCCGTGAGGCGGAGTGATGTCGTGGTAGGGGGGCTCCGGCACAGGGTTGTCCGACTCTGAGGGACCCACCGCTCGGTCGACGAATCCTCGAGCGTGTTGGTGAGCCGTCTCGTTGCCGGGGTGACCCTATAGTGGGCGGGGATCAGTTCAAAGCGGCGCTGCTCGTCGTGCAGCAGTAGTGGGCGAAGGAGTCGTAGGGTGGCAGGCGATACGAGACCGCGCGCGAAATTGGAGATGGCTTGTTTAGAGTGAAATAAACTTTATAAAATTTATTAGTGTCCGGCAAGAAGCGCGCAAACGCGTTTAGGGCTCCCACGTTGGGACTGAAAGGCCTAGCCTGACAGCTGCATCGCGGCCTTGCTGGACGGCCCATTTTTGGTCGGCTAGGCTCGAGCTGCGGAGAACAGCATCCCACTTCGCCGAGGCAACATCGGGGTTAGCATCCTTATGCATAGTGGTGCACTCCCAGAGCATAAACGTAGCCGTGGTGAGTTTGCAAGTGTTACAAATGTCATCAGGGTAAATTTCTGGGTATATGACGTGTAGTATACGCGGATTTGGGTAAGTACCGGTTTGCAATAGCCTCAGAGGCCTGCGCTTGAGGCCTGCTTAGTTAGGGCTTGGCGGCGGGAAGACACGGCGTGAGAGGTAGAAATGCTTCGTGATTTCGTTGTATGTTGACGGGACGTCCCTGTTTTCCACGGCCTCGAATCGGCCAGTATCTGCGCGGTCAGTCAGTGCGCGCGCAGAACTGTGAGCAGACTCGTTGAGGTTGACGGGACAGCCAGGGATGTGAAACCAAATGAGCGTGTTATGACCAAGTACAGCGTTGTGACTGACAGGACGGAGTATGTCCTCATCGCGTATTCCATGTTAATTTCGCCCTGCTTTTTATCTATCCGTTCCTAATTAAATTCTATGCTTACTGACTGTCGGTTGGGTATACAGGTGATGCATGAGGATGCTGTTTGTAGAATGTGTTTTAATTACTAACGTGCCTACACGGTCTTCTAACATTCGGGAACAATCTATCAGTACGAATACCCTTACTTAGCTGCTTACCAAGTATTTCATCGGCGGTCTCCGCTCGGACCTGTGGAAGCTCACCCGTTCATGGTTGCCCATCTGCGACACTGGCTGTATATATTCCGTTCGGCGAGTTCAATTTAAAGAGACCCTTCGGATGTCGCGCCGAGTTGTGCTGGTGGGGAGGAAGGGTGCGGTGGTACAGCCGGCTAGGTTACTAGTAGCTGCAAGGAGTGCTATTAGTTGACTGCCATCTGGGAGGTCACGGTTTGCGTAATTTACCGGAAAGATAGGTCCGCGTGAGCCGTGTGATTGCGTGCTTTTACCTACTGAGCAAAGTGCCTTTCTCGAACATTCTTTTGGTGACAAGAAACTTATGTCTCATGTTGACGAGTCTTCCTCGCGTCGATGCTCGTCCCACGTTCGGGTGTAAGAAAAAAAAAGACAGGGCAGAGTGAAAACAAAGCTAAAGCTCGGGGTTGGGGGAGGCAGACATTGTTGCCAGATTTAGAAAATCGCGGTTGTGTTAGACGCAATGATTCACATAGGATCGGCGCCTATGTTATCAACCATGTGCAACACACTGACGAGGGTGTCTTTTCTTCATATCTTGCAAAACTGCGTGGACGCCGTGTGAGAATCGCTCAACGCTGGGCGCCGGCATTTTGGCGCGTCGACGAGAGGGCCCATTGTGGTTCACCTGCCATCTTATCGGAGCGGGGAAAACACAGCGCGCATGCGACAGCCGCAAGAACAAAGAGCGCGCCGATAAGGGTTGTCCGTCAGTCACTCATGTGCCTGACAGGCGGCCCGCTGTACGCTTCCGCCGGCCGGAGGTGCACGCGAGTCCTGCCGGATTACCAGGGAGCTTCGTAGCCGCAGGTACGTCTCACGCCCTCTTCATCTCGGCCTCGCTGTTTCTGCTCATGACTGCCGCGTTGTGCTGCTCTCAGCACTCTGGTGGGGGAGTGACCGACCGTGTGACTACTCCGCATGTCGCAGTGATTGCCGCGGATCATAGCACGTGACGCCTCTCGCTGGTAGAATCAAGTGCGGTTTCCAAAATGCGTGGCACATAGTCCTCCGGTATCGCCATGATTGATCGATTTGTGGGGTCGCCAAACCATCTCCGATTACGAGAAGCGCCGTGGTCTCCGGAAATTTCTACCACCTGGGGTTCTTTAACCCGTATACACGGCCGATGTGGAGGGCATTTTGGCCTTGAGCACCCTCGAGTCCACCACTACCGAGGTGTGACAGTGTATCGCCGGGCGTTCCGTTACGACGTCGTCACCGAGTGCTTCGTTCACCGTGAAACGCGCGTGCTTCTTGCTTTTCCAGCTGGTTGCGCCGGAGGAGCGAACCATGTCCAGGCCAACAGGCGGCAAAGGCCCGATCCCAGTGGCGGTCATGATAGCCAATCGGCGGGGCTCCGACTTTCGGCCACACAGCTCGAGCTGCTCGGGACGGCTGGGCGAGCCCGACAGGCCGCGCAAGGTGCGCTCCAAGAGGTCGGGGAGCCTCTCCGCCATCGGACAGGCAAGTGTTTCCATCGACTTTGATCGTTCGCCATTTCCACGAACATCGATGTGACACACGTTCCGGACAACGTCGAAATTACTCCCAATTTTAAGCGTGGAATTTTATGCGGCACGCCACATGTTTTTCGCGTGGTACAGCAGCAAATACAGGAATGGAGCGTGAAATCATTTTATCAGGGCCTCAATAGCAAAGCCCATTCGTTCGCCTGGCAAATGGCTGGGGGGCTCACGCAACAACAATCACTCCTTGAGGCTCATGTTTCTTCGTCGGCGCCTACAAACAGTCACATTTCGACGCTTTCGTACAGCACCTCTACCAAACATGTCGATAGTAATTATACTTGATTTGACAAGCATTTTCCCAAACACTTAATCTCGCACTCAATCACCAACTATGAATGGAGAAAATGCGCGTACAGAACTTAGAAGCACTAATCTTAAATGCAACGCAAGTGGTAATGAATGAGAAACTCGAGACAAAAATGTGTGAGCACATTACGCCGCATCTGTGCCGCCTCTTCGCATGGGCCCCGGCTGTAATGGCTGCGGACACATCGCGTGATGCACATTGAACTGCATGTCTCTGCAGTCAACGTAATCGGTAAAACGCGAAAGTGAAATGTGTCTTCGCATTGTTCGTTGTTGCCCATAGCTATCGCTGTTTCGCTGGTGCGGCACCGCTTGACGTGATGAACCCGCGTTCACCAATCGCAAGATTATGGATTAGGCTAGAACTGAGAAGAGGGAGGAATAAATTACTACAGATGAAGCGTATCACTGAGAATAGCGATGCGATTGAAAGTAAGCAAATTAAGGGTCGCTCTGCCGAACCAATATTCGGCCGAAGAAGCAGACTTAGTGTTCAGAAATTCAGAGTTAATATTGCACGCATTATCACTGAGTGTGAAATAGTAGAAGGTAAGATTGTTAGATGAGATGCTACTGAGCTTTCCAAGGATACGGAAGGTTTAAGAAGGAAACCGCAAAGCGTGCGCATCTCTAACCCGATAGATAGAATACAACTATTGGCGCTTCTAAAGTAAACTATGCGCGTAAGACAGGTGACCTATAGGCAGGTACAATATGGGAGGAGTTTGTGCGTACTGTAGCGGACGGGCGCAGCCTGTAATGAATGAAGATTAGGCACAGGCAAAAATCTCATGCTAAAGAGCAAGGCAAACAATTTCACCACACCGCAAATATGGATAAGACGGAGCCGAAATAATATTGAATAAATTCCATTGCATCCTGGACAATATTGGCAGCAGTCGAGACGAAGTAGCCATGCCACCAGTAACGGCAAAGGAGGTAAAGGAACCCTTGGTGAGAGCCAGTTCGCAACAGGCATATTGGAAAAGAAACTGGCAACCCTATTTATGCTATGACTCATGACCTCGAGCGTGCCGTAATCTTGGAATAATGCGAACATCATCATAATCCACAATAAAAGGGACATAGAGGACTTAAAAATTGCAGGCCGATATGGTTACTCTCAGTTACCTACAAGGCATTTACCGCAGCAATTAAGTGCTAATATAATTTATGCGCACTTACATTTAAATCAACGGGATCATCAAGCAGGCTTGCTTCAACAGTGCACCATATTCGCATTATCGATCACGTTGTATAGAAATGCGCGGGACAACACCAACCCCTGTATACAGCCTTCACACATGATGAGAAATCGTGTGACTCGGTCGAAGCCTAAGCAGTCATGCAAGCGAGGCGCAGATGAGCATTACGTAAAAATACTAGAAGATGTCGACACTGGCTAAAAAGCCACCGCAGTTCTTCATAAATTTTAGGAATTGATGCGCATTCCAGCGGACCGGTTGCGTGTTACCTGCGCGCTGGCAGAGGACACTCACGCCTCTTCCCCCGCTCATGCCTCGTCGCGGGGCTGTAACCGGTACGAGCCCGACCCCTCATTTCTGCTCCTTCTCCCAAGAGATGCCTCTCAACCTCGCCGCTTTCTCGAGGATGTTTGGTCTTTCGTCTGGAGTAGTTGGGATTAGTCGGACGCGAGATCGCCACCCGCCGCCATCACCGAGCGCCTGCCCGCCCTTCCGTGAGTGATCTTCCATTCGGAGCGCGAAGCCGCACGAAGTGAGGTGAGTCACTATCAGCCCCTTTTCGTCGTGCGATTTTCTTGCATTGCTGTTTTTACCCCAGCTGTAAGGAATATTACTCCTGCGCGCTGAGGCACTTGCATATTTTATATTTGTTGTCTTGTTGGCGTTGGCATGAGGTGAATAAACACCTTCGTTTCAAAGGCTTGTTGTCTCTGTCCCCCTGGCCTGAACCCGCCGTGGTTGCGATCTAACGCGAACCGCGGGATAGGGGCCACAGCTGTAATTGTTAGGGCTGCTGCGTTTGTGCTTGCGAGTGTCTGCCACTCAGATAGCGCCCAAGGCAACGGTATAAAGGATAAGAAAAAGCCCTATAAAATAGCATAATTAAATGCCAATAAGGAGGGACGGTAAAACATTGTGATACAACCCCTCCAATTCTATTCACCGCATATTTGCAGGACGTATTTGGAACATTTCATTGGGAAAGCTTTGGTATAAAAGTTAATTGAGAATACCGCAGTAATGGAGAACATGTGTTATTTGGATATCGCTTAATTGGTTTTGCTAAGTAAATCAAAAGGCGAATAGCAAAACATGATCATGAAACCACGTAGGCAAACTAGGAGGGTGGGCCTGAATATGAACATGCAGAAACCGGAAGTAATGTTAAATATTCTAGGATGAGCACAACAGTTAGTCAGGTAGTGAGGCACTGAAAGTGGTAAGTCAACACACGTACTTGGGGCAGACACTAACGCCAGGTCATTAGAAGAATGCGGTGGAGTGCATTCGGCAGGCATTTGCAGATAAGAATGTCAACTTACGACTGTCCCTCAAGAGGAAAGTGTACAACAGCTGCATCTTACCGGTACTTACCTACGGGCCAGAAACTTGGAGGATCACAGTGAACTTCTTCTACGTTGTTTGCCCGCTAATCCCGCTAGCAGTGAAATGGTTGATAGCTGCCAACCAGAGAACCGAAGGCGGACTTCTTCACCTGCTGGCACCTTGAGGGAACGACAGCTCCGACATCGTGTTGTTAAAAACAAGGTTTAATCATCAACCACATTTCAACATGTCTCATAGGTTATTTTTTTCCACTTCCCACACAAAAAACACTCTTGCAATCAGAAAATGTCCTTCCCTTCCACTTCTGATTGGCTGCCGTCCTTACATCCCTTCAGCCAATCCCTCGATGTGCACCCGCCTCTCCCACGTCTATCGCCGGTGTTGTAGGGGCGAAGCTCCTTACGCCGTGGGTCGTTTCATCCTCTGTTGTCCCTCGTAGCCGCCTCGTCTAGTTCGTGAAGTGTTCACTAGATGGCGTGATGGCGCTGCGGTGCTTGCTTCATTCAGATGTATGGGAACGCGTAGTATGGGAGCGGATGGCGCGCGAGACTGCTAGGTCTCGTGCTCGCTCTTGAATGCGTTCGCTCTTGAATGATCTCAGAATGATCACGAGATGGCACTGCGGTGCTGCTTAGCTAGTATGTGAATTGATCAATAGATGGCACTGCGGCGCTCGCTGTTTCGTTGTCGCGTTGTAGCCACGCTCGAGCTCGCCTTCGGCGCGTGCCTCCCGGCGCGCGAGCTCTCTTCCATCTGCTGTGTTGTGTGAGAGAGAGAGAGCGAAAGGCGCGCGTTGACTATGGAAACGCTCTTTCTTCGATGAACACTCTACCAGCTCGCAAAGAAGGAGAACGCGCCCTCACCCGCGAGAGACAACGTTTACGCAGGCAGCGTCTTCTAGCGGGTTTCTTGATTGAAAAATACCGACTGATCGCGCTGGAGAACCGTTCACCGGCCACCCATATATATATATATATATATATATATATATATATATATATATATATATATATATATATATATATATATATATATATGTAGGCACTGGATCTTGACTTGCAATGAAGTGCCGGTGGGAGATTTCACTTGTGCGTAGTTGAACCATAAGGATTCGTAGCGTGCGCGTTAACTAAATTACTAATCCGGAACTCGCCACGATCTACGATGAACATGCGGAGCTTCGCCCACTCATCATCATTCACTCCGTGGATATACGTGGATTTTTTTTTTTTTCTCCTCGAAGTGTGGCGCCGGTCAGTCGTGGAAGTGTGCTCGATGCCTGGTTGCCAGGGCCGAGCCGACGGGTTCTCGCCGTTAATTGCGTGTCCATCAGTTCCGTAGAGCGCGTGTTGGGGTTTCCCCCGCGATGCCGCACGTCGCTTGCTTTCCGGACCATGTTCCATAGGGAGCCCAACCTCAAGTTTGCGCAGCACTGTCCGCCACTGAAGCGGAGAGAGGTACTGGTCGCTCGCATGGTCGCTCTCGCATGTGTTCGGCACTGCGCGAGCGCGGAAACGCGTTTCCGGAAGCTCTTATCTCGCGGTTCCCGCCCGGGTGCTGCAGCTTTGTCAGTACGGAAAGCAGGCACACAACGCAGATGCTTTGCACGCTGTCACAGCAGTTTATAAAAAAAGAATAGCCGAGAACTGACCTCCAAAACGTACCGTTTTCTTGACAGAGCCGGCCAGCGTCGATTACGGGAGATCGCTAGATGATGTGCTGCTTGCACGCGCGGTATCTTGATGTCATTTTTTGTAACATAAGGTATCTTCAATAATTAACATAGAGAATCGTGTTGGCCAAGCTTATTTTAACAGGAACTGCGTATGTAAAGCGAAAGTGCATGCAGTAAATATTCGCCTTACATTTCGAAGAGTGTGAACTTACCATTTTTTAATATGACAGCAGTGCTACACGCTAGCTCCATGCATTACAGTTATTGTAGTTATAATAGCATGAGTACAGGTGCTGTTTTGCTTAAGCTGTGGAGTCTTTAGTCGCCGCTCTGTATAAAATTTGAGTAGCTGTATGTGAGCACGTCTACACTGGCCATGGGAAAGGCTGTATGTAGCTGCCGCTTTGCTTAGGAGCTGTAGAGAGAATCAAGGTGGCGATAAAAAGACCAAAGATATCGCGAGGTCTGATGATGTTTTTAACGCCAAAATTACAATTTAACGGGAAATCCAGAAGATCGATGGGGGCATTTAATAGTGTTGACCAAATGCGCTTAAAAAAAAAAGCGGCATTACAGCAAGCGCACACGGTCTGAAATAAATGTTTCTTCTGCAAGGAACATGCGTGTTCAGAGTGGACATAAGAGATTATTGTGCCGCATTGTAATCCTGACGAAATCAGCTTCAAAAACACGAAACCAGCACGATGACCTCCCGAGGCGAAACTTGTATGCAGCTGTCAGCGTCCGAGACCTAGGGCTGCTGACTAACACATTGGAAGAGCTTGCCGCAGCCACGGTCATCGCACAGCGCCTCAACGCCCCAGGGACGCTCTCTGTTAAGACGCCCTGACGCCACAATTCTGTGGGGACGAGACTCAACTGATGCCACACACACTATACGATACGTGGGTCCACGCAACATGCACCCGACATTCCACGTAAAACGACGCCAGGGCGAAATAGGCAGGACGACACAGACGCATACCCCCGCACAACAACACCGACCTCGGTTTTCGTGGCGGTCGCAACAAACAGGTCAAGCGCGGCCACTTCCTCGCAGACCTTGTCCACGGCTGAGGCCATCGCTCTCGCCATCAGAGCCGCCGAAGTAAAGGACAGACTCGCGAGAGGCACGTCGATTGTACCTGCGAGAAGCCTCTCACAGGACCATGTCATCAAATGGTGTCGCCGGAGTGGACGGCAACGAGCGGGCGGACCGCGTGGCTCGAGGCATGACAAGCCGCGGATCACTCCGCCCAAACGGAGCCCTCAACGACTCGGACGACGAGCGATGGCCCGAAGCTCAACCGAGAGCAGGACGGGCGCCTACTACAGACCATTCCACACTTGGATGTACCCCGGCAGGTACGAACACAAACGCCCTTAGTGTAACGGCACACCAACACTCCACCACCTCACGTGCGGATGGTCAAGGCGGCCGGCAGACGCCGTGTCGCCTTTAAACACAGACTCACTCACAAACTGGTCGTGGGAGGCGCGACTCTCGAAACTGCACTTGGGAAGCCAACTGGCGACCCTCGACCAGGCCCGGCGAGCCGCTAAAGCCAGTGGGGCTCTGGAATAGGGGCTCCACCCAAATGCACCAAAAGACTTCCTGCAGTTATTAAAGGTGTTTCTCTCTCTCCACTTGCACTGACACTCGCTAGCTCGTATTTGCACTCATACCACTCATACTCACTGGCAGTCACCTCCACTCACACTCACCGGCGCTCACTCCCACTAGCTTTCACTCAGACTCACTGGCACTTACTCGCACTCACCTGCACTCACACTCACTGGCACTCACTCGCGCTCGCACTCAAGTCTGTGAAATTTGTGCAAGGGAATGTGAGTGCACTGATGAGTATGTACGCCGACATATGCTGTCAGGTTTCTTCATTCACACTTGTGCCTTGGTAGCTTTCTCTTCATGCGCTACGCGGCGCTTTTTCCGTATGCAATAATCTAATGCGGCGCTTGAAGGATCGGCAGCTTTCTGGCATCGCGGCATCGTGCGGTAACTCTATTCGCTGTTCGCAGTTGTGCTGACGACTGCTTATCGCTAAACGTATCATGCTCTGGACGTTAATTGTAACGTACGTGCTTCCAGACGCCTCGTTTACGAACATCATTTTCCGCGTGCAGATGGTGTGATTTAAATAGCAGAAGATCTGTCTTCGCGGCAGCAGAAAAAAATCCCCGCACATCCACTGAGTGAATGATGATGAGTGGTTCATCGGTAAAAACCGTGAATCTTCCGTGAATCTTGCCCAGTACATCACGTGACAAACACCGTGTGTCGCCATCTAGCGCTCTCCTATCACACTAGAGTACGCAGCGAGCGCCTCCGCGCCATCTATTGGTCAATTCACGTACTAGCTAAGCAGCACCGCAGCGCTCGGAAGGACGGACGGATGTACAGACAGACAGACAGACGGACGGACGGACGGACGGACGGCAGGCAGGGCAGGCAGGCAGGCAGGCAGGCAGGCAGGCAGACAGGCAGACAGACAGACAGACAGACAGACAGACAGACAGACTCCCATACCACGCGTTCCCATCATCTGAATGAAGCGAGCACCGCAGCGCCATCACGCCATCTAGTGAGCACTTCACGAACTAGAGGTGGCTGTTACAAACGGAGGATGGGCAGACCCACGGCATAAGGAGCTTCGCCCCTAAAGCATTGCGGTTATCACACACGCTATCGGCTACCACAGGCGCGCCACCAGCAAACGTCACGTCTCGTTAACACCCAGCGTGACAGCCTAGCATGGCAAATCGGTAGGGTTTCAAAGCGCCGTCCCGTGCATATATGTGGAACTTATTTTTTAAAAAGTACTTGTTCCGACAGCGGCCATGAGGCGCCACATAAAGGGCCCCCTCCGACCGTGAAGAAGGCGCAAGCCGACGGGATAGGGTAGGAACGGAGAGGGTGGTGAACGGCCGGATCGGACGTATCCGACTGGCATTGAAAAAAATAGCGGAGGCGCTGGCACAGCTGGACGGAAGGATGCGTATACATCGAAGCAAGACGCAGCAAATTAGCTAGACCACGAAAGAGCCATGCTCACACCAAGCTTCGCTTTACCTCATCTTCCCTACAGGAGCAGGGCGCCGATGTTTTTCCATGCAGCCATGCGATATTTGAAACGCTTGGCATAAGGGCGGGTACTGACGTTACAGCACGCTCGTATTTCAGCACGGATAGCTAGCACAACTTGACGCACAGACGTGGTTAGCGATCATAGCGCCCAGGTATCACAACAACGAAGGGGAATTGCGCGGTCGCAGTCTTATCTCTTTGTGACGCTAATAGTATGGAAGGTTGCTCTGTCTTAATTTGTGACGAGCGCCAGCGGAGATAAAATTGACTGGCATAGTGCAGAATGCATCTTGTCTGTTCCACGCTTGGCCGTCTCGTTTTGTGCGAAGGCCACGCATGGTCGACTCGTCTGCCTCGTCGGGGCAGCGCTGTTTCGGAGGATGCCTCTCGTGTGGCTTCTTTTTCGGTGATCCCCCGCGTGTGAAGCGACACTCCACGTCATGGTACGTGTGTTCATACCGCTTTAACGCCCAGCTGGTAGATACTTGTTCGTTCGTGTCCAAGCTATTCGCGGCGCAGAGCAAATGCTTACGCTAAAATGACGACAAAGCCTAGATTAAACAAAGAAAAGGACATGCGAGGGCCACGATGAATTGTTTGGCACTCAGCCAAATGTTCTTTGTGCAAAGCGGATGTGCTTGCTTTGCGCGGGCTAACAGTGTTGGCAGCACCGTGGCTATACTATACGACGCAACGTTGGCACTTACGTTAGCTGTTTTGTCGAAGAAAGATTATGGTGCGCTCAAGTGCGTATAAGCGTCGTTCTTCAAATGATCCCAACGGGACCGTTGAGCAGCGTTGGACAAAATCATGTCTTGTGATGGTAGGGCGTATGCATATTTTTATTGCATTGCTATGATAATGCTTAACGCACGTTAGAAGCGCTATCAACGTTAAACAAGCACCATCATCGCAATTGCTGGTGCTATGGGATTTTTTACTTACATACCGCGGAGCCTAGTGGCAGCGAGCTTGCTTGGCACCTCAGGGGTGGTCCGGAATGTGTCAGCCCGCGCAAGCCAACAGCGCCGATGTATCCACACTGGCTCAACCGTTGCTTAGGAAACGCCCGTTGCATGCGTTCCGTCAATTGCCTACAAACCGTTCTATGTATGCCCAACTTGTCTATTGTGTGAGTTGTTCGTGCCTAGGCGGAGACGCTGAGCTAAACCCGGGGCAAGGGGATGTATGGGTACTTTTTCTGGTGGAAATTCCGGCTCTGGAGTGGTGATGTGGGCGGTTCCTTGGCATCCATTGATGGTGGACTCTCCGTTTCAGCCATGTATTCCCGACCGTTCGCTGGACAAAATAAAATTGCACACGATATTGCGCAACCTCGTTCTACGGGCAATTCGCGCTTCGAGGCTGTTGAGTCGCGTCTTAACGCTCTAGAAACGTGCACTACTGCATCTAGCATACGTAAAAAATGATTTAATAGTTCTCATAATGAGAAGGTGATTAAGCTCATATATTTCGGAACTACGAGCTAGAAAGTAGACTGCCTCGATTCTGCACGGAATTTACGAATCTCCAGATGATCATTTTGGAGTCAACGTTGTCGCGAAATTTTTCACGGAAACGCTGTGCTTGGATTGCCAATAATAATAGGATAGGCAGACGTAAAGCAGCTGCCCCATTACTTTCAAACTCGGTATTTTCGCGACAAAGCTCACATTGTTAAAAACGCGTCTAGGCTGAATGGCTCCGACCAACGCATATCCGAGGGCTATTCAGAGACCAGAACCTATCGCAATAGCAGTCTTCCGTGCGCATAGTACACATGACCACGTGTTGATCGATAGCACAAGTGCGACGTGCAGACTAACATGACTGTGCAGTTTTGTAATCGCGATACCGGGATGTCTCCTTCAGTCACTGCGTCTTCTATCAATGACACCCCCGCGACATTCCTGGTCCTCAAACGATGGCGTCGCGCAGTTCAAGCGATGACGGTCATCTGCAGAGTGTGCAACTATAGCACTGCTGCAGTGCGTAACAGCGCGTCTGAATACGTCTTTCATTCGTTTATTTAAAATTACTGGTGAGTTTTTGAGCAAATTGAATGGCTGCTTCAGGGCTATTAATACTATTGGATAACAACCATATCAGAATATGGTGGAAAATCCACCGGTGTTGCCCTTTAATACGTGAATGTCGGATGTTACGAACCGAATCTTCCATGCCACATATTATTCTGGAGCCTCTGTGGTTGACACTTCCGTGAGACACAGACATGTTAAGCGTGCACAAATAATTGCTCGGCTAGGTTTGTTGATTGGTCGGCAAGAGCGGTACAGAGCGCAACAGGGAATTCGAAAATTAGTATCTGCACTGGTTTATGAAACGGCTAAAATGGGAAAGCTTTGTTTAGAAACTAGTCTCTTAATTTCCCCCGCAGGCTAGTTAGCGTTACGCTGGAATATCGCGACATTGTTAACGCGACTATTAATATTTACCAGCACCGCTCACTGCCATATTAGCATGTCCCAGAAGTGGTTCCACGGTACGTAGAACACGAACTTCTGGCAACGATGCATGTCCTGGTGTCATCTTTATTATGGCCTTGAGTGCTGCAAACAACATCGACACTAGCACTTGTCCAATGTCACTTGCGAACGCAACACCCGTAGAAATTCCTTGAACTACTGGTGGCTTTGTGGCTTTTAGACGTCTTGGTGCTGTAGTAGGTGGTTTTTTTGTTTGTCCCTGGTAGGTTAGATGGAAGTGTACCCCGAGATGACTTCGATGCTTTCAGTGCATCAACCACTGTCTCCTCTTATGCTGCGATTCAACGCACGGACGTTGTCGGATGCTTTGTGTCGGCCTGCTATCCTCCACTAGGTCAGGATTAGGGGCAGGCCTTCGACGTTGACCGACTCCAGATTGTAGCTTTTCTCTCTCCTGTTCCGCTGCTGCTTTTTTTTTTTTGGGGGGGGGGGGGGGGCACTTGCCAAATGAAGACGGGTGTGGTCTGTCACAATTAGCACATCGAGGCTGGCGATGGGACGTACAGTCTTTATGGCTGTGGGGTCCGGCGCACACCTTGCATCGTTGTGGTCCTCGACGATATTTCATAACATGTCCGTATCTTTGGCACCTGACGCATTGCAGAGCGCCAAGGAACTCTGTCACGGGGTGACTTGTGAAGCACATCAGTCTCGCGGGCACTGGTCGGTCACATGGAAAGGTCAAAGTAACGTTCTTGTAGAAGCGTGTTTCCATTTTACCATTCTCATTCTGTCGCGTTGATTTTCGACGAACCGAAATCACACCTGTGTCCTTCGAGTATTCGAGCAACTCTGCGTCACTATATTCTGAGAGGTGTTCTTGATGCGACCGAAATTTCTCGAATAGAAAGCAGGGACTTTTGGCTCGACGGATATTCCCACTAAAGTAGTCGTCGCCAGTAACCTATTCGTTGCTTCTAGTGATGCAACGAGAGCGAGAACGCTGCCATCTCTTGTAATACGGACGTCTAACAGTTTTTCCTTTGTCACGGCTAATACCTCTGTACCAATGCATTCGGGTTTACACGCCAGAACGATATTTCTGGGGGAGAACGAAAGACAACAGGTATGCCTTGCCTTTGTTGCTTCTTGTAGCTGACGGTGACGAAGGGGCAGCATCTGGTAGGTCTTCGTCTAATTCGTCGCCGTTATATTCTCATCTGCCTCCGTCCCCTGCCGCTTTGCAATATTCGTGGCGATGTCTTCATTGGTCACCATTTGAGCACTTCTAACGGCCACTTCAGGGGTGACATGGTTACTTGTGTTCGCTTCAGCCGTTTCAGGAACCAGCGCAGGCACGTCCTGTGCAACCGGGAGCACTAGCTGTTTCCATCGTAGCCATCCCGGTTCCACTCCCAGCTGTGGTGCTCTCCGCAGAATGGCCGCCGTTGCGAGCGGGGTCTACATCCTTGCACGTGTGCCAGCTGCTGAACTGGCCTGAGGCATCGCACTGTTGGCGGCCTTATCGTGCCGGCTGATATGGCCAAAAAGCGAGAAATAACTCACAAAAAGGACGAAAAGCACAGATGTGTTCAAAACCCGACTGGCGGTTTGGTCACTTGGTCGTCCTCCACATACTTCTTCTTGGCCAATCCCTCAGGCTGGGCATGTTGAGGGCCACAACGACGACAGTGTCTCCTTGTCTGTGTTTCGTCAGGATGAACGATTACGAACTAGCACAATGGTGTCATCTTCATCGGCCACACTTGGTGGCGCATCTATGTGCAATGGCGGAAGATGACGAGGGAGGCAAGTAACGCGCACTTTCTGCCAAGTGCTGTCGTGACAGTCATGTGGCTGGGCGAGTTAACGCACCGCAGTACACTCCTCTCGGGAAAGTAAACACGTGTCCCATATTTCACTCTCTTGTCAGGAGTGCTGGGCACTCTCTGCAGCACTTGAAACCCCTGCAACTTCGTAAAGTAGCGACACTCTCCTTCCCCGGTTCTTCTCTCTCCGAGAGTGGCGCTACCTGCGTAGCAGATAGGCGGTGCGCTTGAAGCATTCGCGCTAGCTCTCTGGGTGGGATCTGCGCATGCTGCGTAGAACCTCCCTCCCGCGAGGTGCACGATTTTTAAAATGCACTGCTTCGCGTTTTCAGTCCGGAAAAGAAGCGAGCGTAAGACTGGCCATTTTAAAATCCGAGTTCATTGTGTGCGATACACACACAGGAGATTTGTGAAGCCCTCACCGTAATGAATTGTCTCGACATGTTGTAACTTACATTTCTCAGACCGAACGGTAACATTCCGGCCTACTCGAAGGCCTTCCAATGTGCCCGTGTGACCCAGGTATTAGATCCGTCGTCAGGCCATTTGCTCGAGCGTCCGTGCATCTGCACTACGGTGTCTGTCCACACGATCGACCGCCGTCACCCATGTCTCGCCCAGGTAGAAGATCTTTCGGCCCGGTAGCGCTCCACGTCGCGGAGGTAGCGTTTCCGCCACTCGGTGATGTCATTCCGGTCGATAAGCAGCGAGTTGCGGCTTCTCTTTTCGTGCTTGAAGCCGATCTCGGCAAGCAGGCGAAGCACAGTACACCGCCTTAGTGATGGGAGTTCAATACGCTCCGAGAACTCGGTAGTTATCTTCTCGATCGTCGGCATCTCGTTGCGGCGGAAGAAATCGTGCACGCATGACCTCAGCGCGCACGACGTGAAGCTCTCAAACTTCGCGCTGCGTCTTCTCCGCATTGCCACGGTGAGCGCTTTCGCGAGGACGTCGTCAGTTTGCCACCCGAAAAATGCGAAGCTCTAACTTCCTTTCTCACCCTGGACACAGTCCTTTCGCTGACACCGAGCATGTCGGCCACAAACTTGCTCGCGTCCTCCACGCTGTGTTCAGGGTCCCTAATGCGCCAATACGTGCAGCAGTGGAAGATCATGTTGCGTGAATCGCTGTTCAGGGTGTGGCCGCTGTTGTTCTTGCCGAGGCTCCTTTGTGGTGCGGCCATCGAGGCGACACAAGGCTCGTTCGGCAACAAAGGATCGCCTTCCCGTGTCACCTCACTGATGGGCTCGATGGCGGAAAAAATGGGACGGAATGCCGTGCGCAAACTCACGAGATTGCACGTTCGAAACCGCAAAAAAAAAAAAAAAGAACCTAGCACATTGTAAAAAAAAAGGATAAGCTTGTGCAAGCACACGAAAAGTATATATTGTACAAGAAAAACTCGAGCAGTTACAGTAAACCCTACCTTCTCGTTGTACCAGCAGACATGCGCGATGAAATCCTTCAAGCCTGCCATGACGAGCCGACATCTGGCCACTTGGGTTCTTCGCGAACTCTCGCCAGAGTCAAACAAGCGTACTACTGGCCCCGACTTCCTGCAGCTGTGAAGCGTTACGTCAAAAGCTGCCGTGCATGTCAACGTCGCAAATCCCCACCACTGAAACCCGCGGGACTTGCAACCGATCGCACCACCTAGGGCACCATTCGATCAAGTCGGCATGGACCTACTCGGGCCTTTTCCGCTATCATCGACCGGCAACAAGTGGATTATAGTCGCCACAGATTATTTAACAAGGTACGCTGAGACAAAGGCCCTACCAAGCGCTACGGCTGCCGACGTTGCCCAGTTCTTTATAGACCAAATTGTTCTTCGACATCGTGCGAGCGTTATTACTGACAGGGGAGCAGCTTTCACATCCAAGCTGATTGATGACGTGTTCAAGCTGAGCTACACGAGCCATCGCAAGACAACCGCGTATCACCCGCAGACCAACGGCTTGACGGAACGACTGAACAAAACCATCGCCGACATGTTGTCAATGTACCAGCGCAAAACGTGGGATCAGGTGCTACCGTACGTAACGTACAACACTGCCACTCAGGAAACAACGCGCTTTACACCGTTTCGTCTTGTGTACGGACGTGAAGTTCAGACCATGTTAGATGCCATGCTCCCACACGACCTCGACGCTTCACTCACCCCTGACGCTGAGGAGCTTACCCAGTTCGCCGAAGAAGCTCGCCAATTAGCACGCCTGCACATCACACAGCAGCAAGGCACAGACGCATGGCGCTACAATCTTCGCCATCGACATGTGCAATACCGCCCGGGCGATCACGTTTGGGTGCGGACTCCGGTTGTCCGAGAAGCTGCTTAGTCACTACTTCGGACCCTACAAAGTGTTGCGCCGCGTTAGTGACGTCAACTACGAGGTTGTTCCTGATGGCGTTATGTCGCCACATCGTCGAAAGCACCACTCTGAGATTGTGCGCGACTGAAGCCTTATTTTACGCGTTAGGATGAGAGAACCTCGGCCTTATTCGGCTGTGCCTGTCAAAACTCTTGTGCATGGGGACGATGTCAAGGGGGGAATAATGCCACCGGGACATGCGCGGCGGGCGCGAGCCAGCATGGACACAAAGAAAGAAAAGGAACAAGTTGCTTTTGGCTCAGCGCGCGCCCCAGTCGGAGCCATCTTGCTCGGCTAGCAGTTCTTGTCTACCTGACGGTGCGGCCTCTGCTGTCATAGTCTCTTGTGTGTCACGTGACAATATAAATCTTATGCTATTAAGCTAGCGACTGCATTTATAATTACACGTCGATCTTGCTCCGTAGCGTTGCAGAAGGCACGGAGTTATTTTTCTCTCGCGACATGTCATGTGGTGCAGCATTTCCATCATGACAGTTTTACCAAAGCACTCGTCGAGATACACAAATCTCATTTATACCGACACGTACGCGTTTTAGTCACAATTTTTCGAGCGGGACTATTTCTTTAGTCGCGGAGGGCAGTTGGCTGCTGCGCTTCGGTCATCTGGGACGGGGCCACTCCTGTCTTCTAAAGTTGCACCCGACTATAGCTCTAAGTGTTAGCTCAGTTGGGCTTGGCTCAGTGAGCCCTAATTAGGCTTGTCAGCTCAATCACACTTGATTTAATTAAGCTTAGCTTAAGCATATATAATTTAATTGGTGCTAGCTTAATTCGACAGCTTTAGTAGACGTACTTTGAGTCAAACCTAGTTATTATTAGCCTAATTTTGTTTCCATCATTTAGGCTTGGCCTAATTAGTCATGACTGGATCAGCCATAGCTTAATCGCGCTTCCCTCAAACACACTGAGCTTAACTATCTATAGTTTATTTACATTTGTCTTGATTATGCTTTTAATTGGCTTACCTTAATTAGCCTTAACTAAGCTTAACTTATTTGGCTAAGATTATGCCTGGCTTACCTTAATTAGCCTTAACCACGCTTAGTTTATTTGGCTAAGCTGGGCGACGACAATGAGGCCATTGAGCCATGCGGACATCGAGTAGCAACTATGAAAAAATAAAAATAAATGGTGAAAGGACGATGTTGAGTTCTGACCATACACAAACGCACGTGCATTGCGATAATATAACGGTGATAATAACACGAATAAGAAATTCGTACCATTAGTGCTCGACCATCTGCGCTGCAAGTTTCCAATTTATTTTCATACATTCACGCATCATGGGTCTTCGCCCTCTCTAGGTCAATGTGCATGAATGGACTTGCGACACCATGGCATGACATGCGCGAGTTTAAGCACGAGCAGAGCGTTCGATAAATTTGTTGAAACAAATATTCCATGTTTGCTTTTATGCGAAGTACTACAAGGAAGGTCTTATAAGTGCATGAGACTTGACCGTCCTCAACGAACACTGACAAGTTTACGACGTTGAAGCGAACATCCAATTTTTCAAACATCGACATATGAGATACGGACAACGTATCTCGCATAATCGCGTTCGCAACGTCAGGTTGAACACGTAGCGGTGTATCAACCTTTTTCTTCTAAGCACATTCCTCTTACCGGACCTATATGCTTACAAAAGCGATGTCACTTATGCAATAAAACGTACGGCATCTCACGCGCGCACGAGGGGCTATGTGCGGGCGCCATATACGCATGCTCCCCTCGAGCGAGCAAAGATGGCGGATGTAAACAAGCGCGCGCGCACCCACATGACGCCCGTAGACAGAGGGCGGAGGAAGGAAAAAAGGGGAGAAAGCGGCGCTCTCCAGAGCATGGCGCTACGTACTTGAGGAAGTTTTAGGAGCTTTAGGTGCACTCTGGATGAAGGGAGAGTGAAGTGATGCTTCTGGAGGTGAGAGCATCACTCTCTCCGCGCGAGTTCGAGCACTCTTTCCAGGACGAAACAAAAGGAAAATGGCATGACCGAGCTTTCGATCGTACCATGCAACAGCGAATACGCCAAGAGAACGTGCCCTAACGAGAGCACCAAGGCATGTAAATCATGCCGCTCGTGACATGCATGTCATGATTTTTGTGTTATGACCTGTCATTTATGTTCTTCGTGCAGCCTTGTTGTGGCATACAGATTTTCGTATACATCCCATTAACGAAACGGCCATGAGAGCACCAAGACCGTGACATGTAGATCATGCCGCTCATGACATGCATCATTTCCATGTTACGACCTGTCGTTTGTGTTCGTCATGCAGTCGTGTTCTGACATGCCAAATTTCGTATACATCTCATTCAAGTAGCGGCCAAGTCCTGGGCAGCTGGATGGATGCGCTCAAAGTATGCTTAGAAATGCTCATCATTTTAAAAAATTCAGACGAAAACATGCCTCCCTGGCTCACGCCGAGCACTGCGCGACTGCACCAAGTTGTGGTGCTTCGCCACCCAACGCCCCTGCACGTGCGCGGTGACGTCACGCTGGACAGGCCTCTTGGAAGCGCACGTCTACGGATGGACAGCGGCAGTTCCTATCATTAAGTTGACTTAGCGCGAAGGCCATTTAGAAGCAGTCTTGGGCAGTAACTAGTTGTAACGCGTTACCGGTAACTAGTTACTTTTATCAGTAACTTATAACTGTAACTAGTTACTTTTAGTTTAAAGGAACTTGTAACTGTAACACTGTTACTTTTTACACGGTAACTGTAACTGTAAACACCGTTACAGTTACTTCCTTTAAAAAAATATCCAGCAGCAACACTTCTTAAAAGCAGGGCTCGGAAGTATCGCGACACAAGATTATCGCAATGTTTCTCTTAATTATTTATGACTATGTGTACCTCTGTATCTAGATAAATTTGCAAAATGTATTTGTATCTGGACTAGTGGAATGCTCTTACGATGTATCGTTTGTATCGCGATGCTGTGCAGGGCCCAGTTAGCACAGGACAATTGGAGATCCATGGGAGAGGCCTGCAGTGGGCGTAGACAGGCTGATGATGATGATGTGCAAGATACGGACTCTCTTGGCCTTTCTTTTTTTTATGTGCCTGACGTGTTTCCAGATCGGAAAAGACTTTTTTTTTTTTGTGCCGAGGCAAGCAAAGCACCGCCTACCGGCGACAAAATAGGTCGGGGAAGGGTTCTTGACCCACCCCCATGCACAGAAACGTGCGCGACACCGCAGTATGGTCGGCCTAAGTGACGAAAGTCACTGTTGTTCAAAGGCCGGTGCGGCATCCTTAATTTCTTTGCGTGGCCAGCCATTTTTCGCGTTTTTCAGTGTTCAGTTCTCAAAGCGGTGGTACTTCCAAAAAGCACTTCCCAAAAGTGCCGGCAGCAATGGCTTGAAGGGGCCTATCCTCTTTGTCGCGTTACAGTGGCTAGAAGATAGTCGCGTCTCAGGTTGAGCTCCCATTTCATTTACGAGCGTGCAGCAGTGCTTCGTGGCATCAGGCTGTCCTAACCTACTAAATGCGCAGCATTTCTTAGCAAACTTCGGCGACTTTGAGCATATCTATCGATCTAGCCGCCTACGACTTTGTGCTCTCCTGGCCGTTTCGTTAATGTTATCTATACGAAAATTGGTATGCAACAACATGACTGCATGACGAACATAAATGACAGGTCATAACATGAAAATCATGATGTGCATGTCATGAGCGGTATGATTTACGTGCCACGGTCTTGGTGCTCTCCTGGCCTTTCATTATTGGGATGTATGCTAAAATTGGTGATCCGAAGGTCGCGGGATCGATTCCCGGCCGCGGCGGCTGCAATTCGATGAAGGCGAAATGTTCAAGCCCGTGTGCTGTGCGATTTCAGTGTATGTTAATGAACGTCAGGTGGTCAAAATTTCTGGGGACCTCCACTACGGCGTCTCTCATAATCAGAGCTGGTTTTGGGACCGTTAAACCCTATAAATCAACCAATGCTAAAAATGGTATGGCACAAGATGACTGCATGACGAACATAAATGACATGTCATAACACAAAAATCATGACACGCATGTCATAAGCGGCATGATTGACGTGCCACGGTCTTGGTGTTCTTGCAGCCCGTTTCGTTAACTTGATAAAAACCAAAATTGATATGGCGAGACAACAATATATGAAAACCATGGGCGACACGTTCTAAGAACATGAAAATCGTGACATGCATGTCATGAGCGGCATGACTTACATGCCACGCGTTTCGTTAATGGGCGTATACGAAAATTGCTATGGCACAACACGACTGCATGACGAACGTAAATGACGGGTTATAACATTAGAATCATGACATGAGTGCCATGAGCAGCGTAGTTCGCATGCCACAGTCTTAGTTCTCTTGCGGCCGTTTCGTTAACTTCTTATGTACCCAAAATCGGTATAACGTGACAACAATGCAGATCTATTTTACGTTCCTGATGCATGCTTCGCATTTCCTTGATTCCCACTGCACGTGGGATCTGCCGTTTATTTTTGTAAATAAATTCCTGACAATCAATAAAAAAGTTGTTGCAGAAAATGAGGAGTACGCAACGATCGCTAGTGTTGGGCTTTTGAGTGAGCCCATTCAATTCCTTTTATCTGGCGCCTTTGACACGAGCAACTTCAATCAACCGCACGCGTTAATACGTTTCCGTTGAAAGAACTACATAATTTCGTTTGCGGGGTAATAATCTTGTACAGTAACGGAAAAGTAACGACGTTACTTTTCAACAATAACTGTAACTGTAACAAGTTACTTTTGGAAGCTGAGTAACTGTAACTGTAACATAGTTACTTTTCTGGCTTAGGTAACTGTAACTGTAACACTGTTACTTTTTACTGGTAACGTGCCCATGACTGTTTAGAAGGTGGTCTTAATCCTGGTGTTGGCTTAGGTCCCAATAGCGAACTCGTACGTCATGATAACGAAATGATTACGTCGTTACTTTCCTTGGTACGACTGGGTGGGCGCCTTAAAAGCGCGACGAGCTTGTTGGGCACTTCGTGTGGGCATTTTGTTATCCACAAGTGTTCTACATGGAGGCCCATGAGCACGAAATGTGGGCGCACTGTGCACAACAGAAGGTTCGCTGTGCGCAGCTGTGGTGCGTGAGGGTGTCGTGAAAAAGGGCGTTTAGTGTCAAGAGCCGGAGTCGACCTGCCACACTGATATATGCCGATTAAAGAAGCTTCGGGGGCTGTCCACGAAGCGCTGGCGGAGAGAGGTGCCACTTCCCATCGAGATGACTTACGAATTGCTCACATGTAACGTGCCCGACCGAACCGTTGGGATGACGTCGCCGATATGCAGCCGAGTGTGCCGGCTTAGTATGTGTTTCATAATGGACGCATTGTATGCAGAGTGTAACATGAAAGTAACGAAAAGCTCATTACAGTTCGGGTACTAAAGCCATGCTTCCCACTTGCACTCATAGCCACAAAAAAAAAAAAAAACGGATGAGTAGTAGCTTTAAGCGCCCGCTCGTATTTTTTGAAAGCCCCTCAGTCACCTAGTGACGTGCAAAGGGCTTGTGCAGTTTCATAACGCTGGAAGCTTTCAAGGTGTACAGGAACAGATTGCATTGAGAGTTTAATAGTGTTGCGCAGACATACTTCATAAGTCTATAAGCATCACATGTGGTCAATTTCCTGTTTTGTTTTTTCAGCTGTCTACTATGACAGTTCGCCCATAGGAATTCCGGTGCTCTCACGAGCATTTTCATGGAAGAATATTTCGTCTTTCCTTTTTTTTTTTTTGGCAATACGCTGCCGTAATGCTGTGGGACACTCTAAGTTTCTCTTCTGAATAAGTTAGATTATCAAATCAAATCAAATCAAATTTATTTCGTCCACAAGTCTGCGTGTTGTGGAACACGAGGGCTCGAGAAAAAGTGGATCTATCCACTTGAAAAAGCCTCGAGCCCCGTTTTATATGGCATACAGCGTGGTAGCACTTATACAGTATTTCTACAACATATATAATTGCAATATAATATTTGCGAGAAATACTATACAGTACTGATATTTACATACACATTGTATAATGGTTAACTGCTTACATAAACATGACAAGTAAATCAACATTCCTTTATACAATTTTAGAATTAGCACAAGAAAAACAGTAAAACTTGGGAATCACATGAACATAATCTGCTTTTTCCAAAAAGGAAATACGTCAATCTTTCGCGACAAAAAAAAAATGCTTTGAGTGCACGATTTCCAACATTTTACTAAATTGATTCCGCATTGATGGAGTTCATTTAACATATTTGGAAGCGTTTGACGAAGCATTAGTTTTGTTTGCATAATGCGTGAAAAAGGTATTTTCCAGATGTCATCATTGCGTGAATTATATGACCTTGTGAGTGGTGTCAACTCGGAAAGTGTTCGAAGTAGTCCGTCTGTATCGTGTTTACATTTTCTGGCTAGATTTAAAGCGTACGAGTTCTGTACGGACGTGATATTGTATTTTATAAACAGGGGTCTTGTGTGTGCAGTTTTTTCAACGCACGCAATGTGACGAAATGCTTTCTTTTGTAATATGAACAGCTGGTTTAGGTGTGTGAACGCGGTTGTACCCAAGACTATACAGCAATAATTTAAACGAGAAAGAAATAGTGCATTATAAACATGAAGCTTAACGGCTGTTGGCAAATGGAATCTGAATTTCGCCAAAATTCCCACTACCTTTGCTACCTGTGTAACAACATGGCTAACATGAATTTCCAAAGACAGATGCTTGTGACAAAATATACCAAGTGATTTTAAATAGTCCAGAATCTCTATACGTGAGTTTCCTAAAGTGAGATTCGAAATTGGTGCTACAGGTGATTGTCGGGGCGCGAAGATAATAGCTTTTGTTTTTGCGGTGTTTATTTCAAGAGAATTGATTGCACTCCACTTATGTAAGTCACGAAGAGCTGTGTTAATGTTGCTTTGAAGATCTTCGTACGAATGGCTGCGAAAGAAAATGGTTGTATCGTCTGCGTAAGTTATGTACTTTGCGCGGTGGTTAATTTCGGAAATGTCACTTACATTAAAGTTAAATAGCAATGGTCCAAGTATGCTCCCTTGAGGTACACCTGAAGTAATTGCTTTGTGTCGACTTAACTTGCCTTGAGTACAAACACATTGCATTCTATGGTGCAGATAGGAGATTATAAGCTCGAGAGGTGTGCCTCTAATTCCATATAATTCAAGTTTTTTGGTAAGTGTTGAATGATTCAGACGGTCAAATGCCTTGGAAAAATCAATGGATATACCAGCTATTAGACTTTTTTTCATCGAAGGCTTTCAGAATGATTTCTTTTTGCATGACAAGGGCACGTTCTGTTGATCTCCCTTTTCTGAATCCGAATTGGGTAGGGCTAATTAAATTATGCTTGTCAGCGAACCCAACAATTCTGGCGTAAATTATCTTTTCTATGCCTTTGGAAAACACGGGTAGTATAGAAATCGGCCTGTAATTCGATAAATTGTTTTTTTCTCCACCTTTAAATATTGTGGTAACTTTAGCTATTTGCATTTTTTTCGGAAAGACACCAGTAGAGAGTGCAAGATCATAGATATGCGTGAGCTGTGGCAATATAATGTCAAGAACATACTTGACTGGCCTGATTTGAATGTTGTTAATATCACACGTTAAGCTATTTCTGAGAGATTTATACACATGATTTATTTCACTCTCAGTTGTAGGATTCATAAATATGCTTGCCGAGTTTCTGTAGAGCTAATTCTGCTCCCTGTTTGACTTGATTGTTCAGCATTAATTGATGAACTTCTGCATTTCTAGATACTCGATTTAAGAGCTCATTAATTTTCCTCCACATTACATCCAATTTCTGTTTGTTCCCGATTTCGAAGTAATTGTACAAATAGTTTCGCTTAGTATTACGTAATAAGGCATTCGTTTTGTTCCTGTGCGTCCAAAATGTATCCCAGTCGGCAGCGTTACGTGTTTTGAGAAATTTATTAAAAAGTTTGTCTTTCTTTTTAATCGTCTTATTTATCCAGGGCTTACGCGCTCGTTTACTTTTTTTATGTATGATTAATGGAAATGACTTCGAATATGTTTCAAGAAATAGGCGCAAAAATTCATCATATGCATCATCAGAGGTGCTAGACATATATCATCATCATCAGCATCATCATCATCATCATCAGCCTGTTTAGGTTCACTGCAGGACGAAGGCCTCTCCCAACGATTTCCAATCCACCCTATCCTGAGCGAGTTGGTTCCACTTTATGTCCGCAAACTTTTTAATTTCATCGCTCCATCTAACCTTTTGCCTACCTCTGTTGCGTTTTCCCTCTCTTGGTATCCATTCCGTCGCTCTTACTGTCCACCTATTATCCTTCCTCCTCATGACATGTCCTGCCCAGGTCCACTTCTTTCTTTTAATTGATAAGATAATATCGGCTACTCCTGTCTGTTCTCTGATCCATTCCGCTCTCTTTTTATCTCTTAGCGTTACCCCTATCATTTTTCTTTCCATTGCACGTTGCGTGCTCCTTAGTTTCATCTCTAGTTCTTTCGTTATTCTCCATGTTTCTGCACCGTACGTTAGCACTGGGAGAATGCAGTGATTGAATACTTTTCGCTTTAATGAGAGCGGTAAGTTTCCGGTCATGATTTCGTAATTCCTTCCGAATGCGCTCCAGCCCATCCTTATTCTACGGAGAATTTCATTTTCCTGGGTAGGAGTTCCTGATATTAACTGTCCCAGATATACATATTCGTTTACACATTGTAAGGGTTCATTGTTGGTTTTAAATTCCTGTTCCTTAGCTAAGCTATTGAGCATAACTTTGGTCTTTTGCCTATTCATTTTTAATCCAATTTTAATGCTTTCCCTGTTTAGGTCATCAATCATGTTTTGTAATTCGTCACCATCATTGCTAAAGAGCACAATGTCGTCTGCAAATCTTAAATTGTTTAGATATACAGTATCCCATTTATTTACAGTATCCCATTTTATTTTTTCAAGGCTGTTGCGAAAGTTCTGCAAGGTTTTTCCATTGATGTCCTGAATTGTTACTTTTTTGCACGGTAAAGCGGTACAGTCGGATTTAGGCATTTTTGTCAACAAAAAAAGGGTAAATGATCACTGATGCTTGATGCCAATACACCACTGGTGACTTCGTGCTCTGGTAGATTTGTTATAAATAGGTCAATTAATGTTTCCGTTGTCTTTGTCACTCGAGTGCTATCTCTGATCACATTAGTTGAACAGTACGAATATAGCAGTGTGCAAAACTTGTCTTGAACATTTGAGTAATTTACCATGTCTATGTTAAAATCACCACCTATAATTAGTACAAGGCCGTTTTCACTTGCATAGTTCAGTAAATCCACCAAATACGCCATGAATGTACCAACAATTCCATCTGGAGGACGGTACATTACAGCTATGACATAGTTTTGCGAAACATTTACAAGGCACTCTGCATCACGTCTTATAAAAGAAAATTGAGGAATTGTGTCCCAGGTAAGGCACTTTTTGATATTTAGTAGCACTCCTCCACCACGTTTGTCCTTGCGGTTTAGTTGAATAGTTCGATAATTATCATTCACTATGGCATCGTATTCCGAATTGAGCCATGTTTCAGTGAGCATAATTATATCAAATTGAAAACCAAATTCATCCAGGAAGACGTTTATCAAGTCTTTTTTGTTATAGGCAGATCTAATGTTTAGATGGAAGCACGTTAGTCCAATAGGGCTTTCGGATGCCGCTAGTCTGCTGACTTCTTCGGTTTGCAATGCCATTTTGGGGGTAAGTCGTGGTCAAAAGGGCATTAGAACTTCATTCAAGCTATTTTCACAATGTCACTTTCACTGTTTACGCGAAGTACCATGGGCTGTTCATCTTTACGAGCAAAATTCTTCCCATCCCTTGTCCAAACGCCTTTTTCTTGCTGATTGCCACACCGAGCAACGTCTTAAGGGTAGGGCAGAGATGCTCGTTAACAAATGCTGGCTTGTTTGTTGAGCGACCGATGTCATTTGTTGATAGCCTAGTTTTCGTTGCCTTCAGCAAAAAAAGAGTCACGCTTTGAGCGGCTCTTGAACTGCACTATGATATATCGAGCAAGAAGAATCGTTCTTGGTTTTCACTCTGCGAGATACGTCAATGTCGCTGGCTGTTATTGGCTCACTTAGAGCTGTACCCATTGTGACAATTGATCCTGTGTGCTGCACCAGCTGTAGCGCCGCTTGCTGTTGCGAGCGGAAGTGGGAGTGAGGAGAACAGGGCTGGGACAGTGTGGAAGAAATAAACAGTTCATGTTGTGTTCTCGATGAGCTCGGGGCTCGGCTTCACTTATTCCGGCAGCATGTAACAATTGGCGACGAGGGCCCAAGGACCGCGGGGGCATCGCCGTGCCCATTCTTCTTCCGTTCACGTTCAGGAGCACGGTGTGTGCAAGTTTCAAGTTACTTGTCTCCCATTCGAGACGAAGTTGCCACGCAAGTCTGACACCTGCGTCAGGGACGCCTAGTGCGTCGTATTTCCTTCGTTTGTCGCCTAAATTGTTTGCCGGCGACATATGCCTATCTGAAGACATCGGCGTCAGCAGTGAGTCAACTCCTTCAATTACTTCTCATCTTGAAAGATTGTTTATCCTTGCGTTCTCTGCTAGCAATATTTCGAAGACCGAACCGCGTCAACAACCATGCCTACGTTCGGTAGGATCGAAGCGTTCGAGGGGGAAGGCGACGCCTGGCCTGCGTACGTGGAGCGTGTCCAAGAGTTCTTCGAAGCCAACGACGTCGTGCCAGCAAAGGTCAATATTTTTTTGATCTGCTGCGGGCCTCGTACCTATGCACTGCTTCGTAACCTCGTAGAGCCGGAAACGCCCCAAGATAAAACGCTCGACGAGATACTGGACGTACTTGGCAGGCACTACGCCCCCACCCCATCCGCCGTGGTGCAACGGTTTCGCTTCAACTCGAGGGGGCGTTCCGAAGGAGAAGCAGTCAGCGACTTTGTTGCGGCGCTCAAGTGTTTGTTCGAGCACTGCAACTATGGAACTGAACTTAACAACATGCTAAGGGACCGAATTATATGTTGCATAAACAACGCAGCGATTCAGAAGTGGCTACTCGAGATTCCTGACCTCACATTCGAGGACGCAGTGAAAACTGCCTTGGCGATGGAAGCCCCTAAAAAGGATGCCGGTGAACTGTGTCAGCCAACTGCAAGTAGTTTACCGGGTTTGCCAACTCACCGGGTATCGTCCTCGGCCAAGAGCATCGTGTGTTACCGATGCGGTGACAGAGATCATTTAGCGCCGCAATGCAGACACAGCAAGTCGCAGTGCCACTACTGCATGAAAGTGGGGAACTTGGCGGTCGTCTGTAACTTGCGGAAGGCCAAGACATGCGCGAAGGGAAACGCGTCTGTTGCGAGAAGAGTACCGCCGCGGTCAGCACGTACCGCACAGGTAAACGCTGTCGACGATGCTGACGTGCTTGATGTTTCTCGCAGTGCTGACGTTTTTGACATGTGGCACCTAAGTGGTGAGCCGACTGTGGCGCCTTTCCTTTGCACCGTGGAAATGTTTGGGAAACAAATTCCGATGGAGTTGGACACCGGGGCAAGCGTCTCCGTAATGCCGGTAGACAAGTTTCATCGGGCCTTCCCAGAAGTGAGTCTAGAACCTTCAAACGTATTTTTGCGCGGGTTTAGTGGGGAGCTCGAGCACGTCAAGGCCAAGGCAAACGTTCGCGTCGGGTACAAGGGGCACAAACGGGTCCTTCCGTTGTACCTCACGAGTGGCACTGCTCTAAGGTTGCTTGGGAGCAACTGGTTCCAAGATTTGGGCATTGGCGTCGAAGGATTCAAACAGATTAACCAAGTTAGTGATGTCCACGAGTTGATTTCTCATTTACCTGATGTATTTGCAGAAGGCATTGCCACTTTCAAGGGACTTTCTGCCAAAATTCTTGTGCCTCCCGATGCAGTGCCGAAATTCTGCAAACCACGCCCACTGCCGTTTGCGTTGGTTGACCTTGTAACGCAGGAGATCCTGAGGTTGCAGCGTGAGAACATTCTCATTCCCGTGAAGGCAGCCAAGTGGACAGCGCAAGTCAAGATCCAGCGCCTATATATATATATATATATATATATATATATATATATATATATATATATATATATATATATATATATATATATATATATATGGGTTGCCGGTGAACGCTTCTCCAGCGCGAGCAGTCGGTATTTCTCAATCAAGAAACTCGCTAGGAGACGCTGCCTGCGCCAACGTTGTCTCTCGCGGGTGAGGGCGCGTTCTCCTTCTTTGAGAGCTGGTACAGCGTTCCTCTAAGAAAGAGCGTTTGATTGTGGTTGTGGTTCGGTTAGGAAAGGACGCTAATTTCTGCAGCCCATGTAGGGAGCACGGCTAAGCGTCTGTGGGGGTGGGGGAAAGGGAGTGAAAGAGATAGAGAGGAGAGAAAGGCCGTAATGGAGGGCTCCGGAAATTTAGACCACCTGGGGTTCTTTAACGTGCACTGACAACGCACAGTACACGGGCCTCTGGCATTTTCGCCTCCATCGAAAATGCGACCGCCGCGGCCGGGATCGAACCCGCGTATTTTGAGTGGCAGTCGAGTACCGTAACCACTACAC
Organism: Hyalomma asiaticum; assembly: GCA_013339685.2. Classification (NCBI taxonomy): domain Eukaryota; kingdom Metazoa; phylum Arthropoda; class Arachnida; order Ixodida; family Ixodidae; genus Hyalomma; species Hyalomma asiaticum. The sequence continues at coordinate 42,101,688 of CM023483.1, forward strand.
CACCGCGGCGGACAAGCGTTTCCATAGCCAACGCGTGCCTTTCGCTCTCTCTCTCTCACAAGACAGCAGAGGCACGCGCCGGGAGAGAGAGAGGCACGCGTGCCGGGAGGCACGCGCTCGCCCTCTGCGCGTGCCTCCCGGCACGCGGGTGGTTGCTACATACATACATACAGGCTACGACTGGCCCACGCCTTCGCATTTTCGATGGAGGCGAAAATGCCAGAGGCCCGTGTACTGTGCGTTGTCAGTGCACGTTAAAGAACCCCAGGTGGTCTAAATTTCCGGAGCCCTCCACTACGGCCTTTCTCTCCTCTCTATCTCTTTCACTCCCTTTCCCCCCACCCCCACGGACGCTTAGCCGTGCTCCCTACATGGGCTGCAGAAATTAGCGTCCTTTCCTAACCGAACCACAATCATCATCATCACGCCTTAAGGAGCTTCGCCCCTAAAACGGCACAATAAGAATTTGTGCAGATTTCAAGCAAACAGTCAATGCTGTGTCACTCATGGAAACCTACCCAGTTCCGCGTGCTGAAGAGCTGTGGGCGGCCATGTCGCGAGGTCAGAAGTTCACAAAACTTGACCTGAGAGACACCTACCAGCAGATACCTCTGGATGCAGAAAGCCGTGAATACGTGACCATCAACACACACATCTCTTCCAGTATACGCGCCTACCTTTTGGCGTTTCAGCCGCACCTGCTATTTTTCAGCGAGAGATGGAAACTGCTTCGCGGTGTGCCGAAAACGGCTGTGTACTTTGATGACATAGTTATTACAGGCATCAACGACAAAGACCACGTGGCAAATCTGACGATTGTCTTGCAGAAACTTCGGGAAGCAGGCCTTAGGTTGAAGCTGGAAAAGTGCGTTTTCTTCGCTCCCGAAGTGGAATACCTGGGCCACATTATATGCAAGCAAGGTCTAAAGCCCGACCCCAAGAAGGTAGAAGCCATCATCGATGCGCCCGAGCCACAGAATGTGAAGGAGCTTCAAAGCTATCTTGGCCTGCTTAATTTCTACAGACGGTTTTCGCCAAACATCTCAGCAAGGCTGCGTCCCTTGCATCAGCTGCTTCTTGATGGGGAAAGGTGGAGCTGGGGGAAAGAGCAACAGGGAGCATTCATCTCAAGTAAAGGGTCTTATCAACTGCACCTGCTTTGGCCCACTACTCTTCTGAGAAACCGCTTGTGCTCAGTTGCGACGCGTCACCGTATGGTGTGGGTGCAGTCTTAGCACAGACCGAAGCAGATGGAAGCGAAAGACCTGTAGCCTTCGCTTCACGTACTATGCTTGCTGCTGAGCGGAACTACAGTCAGACTGACAAGGGATGCCTTGCTTTGGTTTTTGGTGTGTGCAAATTTCATCAGTACCTGTGGGGACGGCCGTTCACTGCCGTAACAGACAACCAGCCATTGCTAGGACTTTTTGGTTCAAGTCGAGGTGTGCCAAGCCAGGCATCACCGAGAGTCTTCAGGTGGGCACTCACTTTATCAAGCTCTTCTACAAGCCAGGCAGCATGCTAGGCCATGCTGATGGACTCAGTCGGCTACCTCTTCCCGCAACTGAGGTTCAGGACTCTACGCCTGCCAATGTCTTCATGCTAGAACAAGCATACCCTGATGTCTTGTCACCTGCAGTCATTAGACGTGCTATGGTAAGAGATCCCATGCTGTCACAAGTGGCTGAGGCTGTCCTGACCGGGAGTCCTCTTCCGGAGGGTGGAGACTGGGGGCCTTATACTACAAGGACCAATGAACTTAGTCTGCACGAAGGATGCCTCTTGTGGGGAGCCCGTGTCATCGTTTCCAAGTCCCTGCAATCCCAAGTCCTTAAGCTGTTGCACGCTGGCCACCCTGGAATTGAGAAATCAAAGATGATTGCTAGGTCCCATGTGTGGTGGCCTGGAATTGATAATGACATGACAAACCAGGTGCGGAGCTGCCCTGTTTGCCAAGCGCACCAGAAGTCTCCGCGGAGGGTACCAATTATGCCATGGCCATTTCCTGACAAGCCCTGGTCCAGGATCCATGTTGATTTTGGAGGTCCATTCATGGGACACTACTTCCTCGTGATGGTGGATGCTTTTTACAAATGGGTAGAAGTTCACCCTGTTCCATCACCATCTGCAGAGGCCACAATCTCTGTGTTCGGGACTGCCTTTGCTCAGCATGGTCTGCCAGACATCATTGTTTCAGACAATGGGCCAGCATTCACCAGCATCCAGTACGCTGACTTCCTGAACAGGAATGGCATCCGTCGCATGCTGGTGCCTCCTTATCACCCTGCTTCCAACGGGGCTGCAGAGCGGGTGGTGCAGACCATCAAAGATAAACTGAAGAAAAGCACACCGGGTGAATTCAGGACACAAGTGGCCAGGGTGCTCTTTCACTACCGTTCAACGCCTCATGAAGTAACAGGTCGTGCGCCATGTGAGTTGCTCATGGGGAGACGAATCAAGACACCCTTGGATGTCATGCGCCCAAGTCTTCGATCATCTGTTCAATTGAAGCAGATAAAGCAAAAGCTGCACGCGGACAAGGGTTGCCGCATTGCGACAACAATGGACCCGGGTGCCCCAGTGTTCACCAGGAACTTCCGATCAGGCCCACCACGGGTACTTGCTTCTGTTAGCGGTCCTAGGAGCTGCGCCTCATCTGAGGTTGTACCACAAGATGGAACTGTGTGGCACAGACATGGGGACCACATTCGCCCCAACCTCGCACAGACACCGCCACCTGCAAACACTGTGCCTCTAGCCCCACCACCTGCAAACACCCTGCCCCTCGACCAGACAGCTGAGCAGCAACAGATCCTGTGGAGCTTGCAGGAGCTGCTGCTGAGTCACAACAGCCACAAAGTCAGTCCCACCACAGAACTGGGCTACCACAAGCAGTCACTCCATCGGGAGGAAGCCCTGTTCCACTGCGAAGTGGCCGAACAAGACACCCTGTAAACAGGTATTCTCCATAACAAGAACTAAAGGGGAGGAGTGTGACAATTGATCCTGTGTGCTGCACCAGCTGTAGCGCCGCCGGCTACTAGCGCCACCTACTGCTGCGAGCGGAAGTGGGAGTGAGGAGAACAGGGCTGGGACAGTGGGAAAGAAATAAATAGTTCATGTTGTGTTCTCGATGAGCTCGGGTCTCGGCTTCACTTATTCCGGCAACGTATAACACCCATATTGCACAGAATTTCATGCAGATTCTCATTACTCCCTGTGATGTTACTCCCCTCCTCAATTCCCTTGATTTCCACATTGCGATTCCAAGAGTATTGCTCAATATTTATGATCCTTGTTTCATGATGATTCAGCTGTTTCGTACACTTATCACATTCCTCTTTCAGTGCTAGGTTCTCTCTTGAGAGCCGTGTTTTCCCTTTGCAGCGCTTCGTTTTTTACCTTGCTCTCATCAAATTGCTTGCTTAAAAATTCAAGACTTTCCTTGACTTCCCTCAACTCCTTTCTGAGGTCACGTTCAATTTTAGACTTGAATTCCCTTAATTCTCTCCTCATCTCTTCTTCGAACCGAGTAGACATGGTTGTACAGGAACAAAAAGAGTAGTCGACAATTATGGCAGCTGGGAGCAGCAAAAAAACAAAAAAAAAGAGAAATGTATATATATTGTAATGTACAATAACCAACAGCTCGCCGTGCCTGGGGCGCTCGCGCTAGGGGCGCAGGAGGCAGAAGAGAAGGAAGTCAGAATAGAACAGCCGGCCTGCAGCTAAGGCCCTGTGTCTACATCTCGTTCATTACAATGGCGCAGTCGACAAAAGACAGACGCTGAGGGCGTTCTCGAGGGTCATCGGCGCAGCAGGTGCTCCAGTCACGGAACGCCGTCCACGCTTCCGCGACCATGGACCCCGCAACCCTTCTGCCGCCGGAAGCACCTATGGGACCACACTGGGACTGCGTCGAGGCCTCCTCGGCGTCCCAAGGTGAGGCTTACGCCGGCGTCGCGCCATCGCATCGACTCACGCCCACGCAAGGGCTCCTGGTACCACGGGATGGCGCTCACGCTTCCTGTGGTAACACCCCCTCGCCCAGAACTACGTGGGCACATGAGCCGCACAGGGACGCTGTCCAAGCGTCCTCGGACGTGGATCCGGCCGCCGGGAGGACTGAGTCCGCCGTATTTTCCGCGGCCGCCGACCATGGTTGCTCGAATGCCTCTGTCAGTCAACTCACCGACGTCATGCGGGCCATGTCGTTGCTGTTCGAGCAACTCAACATCTTCGGCACAGTAACTTCGGGGTTATCGCCTGCGGAATCATCATCGCCGAGTGCATCTGTGATCCCGGAGTTCCGTGCTTTCCAGGACGACGCGATCCTCTGGATCAATAACATCAACCATCTCGGGACTCGCTATGCCTGGAACAGAAATTGCAGGCGGCCCTAAGCCACCGCGGAGAACGTGCCGTGGCCTGGCATGGCTACCAAGGCATATGGCAGAAGTCGTGGCTGGAATGGAGCGCGAAGTTCATCGCGGCTTTTGGCCCGCCTCCCCATGCCAACCCTCCCTTGAACATGGACGAGCCTCTCGAGACACGACACGAAGACTCTACCTGTGCACCCAGCATCCCATGGACAGAGAGTACCGCGGACTGGCCTAGTGCAGAAAGCAGCCGCCAATGCTATACTCAAGGGGGATGTCGGTACCTGCCGATGGAGCAATGCTGTAGGTGGTGGGAAGAAATTTTCATCCGCAGCAAACACCGACAGGGTCTCCATGCCGCTCGAGCATGTGGATGCGCCAGCTCCTGTAATGCTCGATGCTTCACAGTTCCGCGAACTAACCTTGTCCGCTGAGAACAATGAAGGGATGTGTATCCAGCAACTCCACGAACCAGACGTGTCTGGTTATGCAAGGAAGGTGCCCGCTGCGAACTTGGAGCCATATTCACCAAATTTGGGACTCCCGCTCAATGACTGCACGGGCGTTACGCCTTTGCCGCAAAATGCCAAGCTCGAGCAACCGAAGCATTGTCACTCCCTTTGTAGGCCAGGAAGAGTCTGCTGCATGTGGCCCCTCAAGATCATCATCATCATCAGCCTGTTTAGGTCCACTGCAGGACGAAGGCCTCTCCCCACGATTTCCAATCCACCCTATCTTGGGCGAGTTGGTTCCACTTTATGACCCCAAACTTTTAGGCCCCTCAAGATACGCAGGTTTGAACCGCAAAGGGGACTCACCAGCAACAAAGCTGTTGAAGTGCGAGTCACGCCGCCGACTTGGTTATTGGTTATTGTACATTACAATATATATATATATATATATATATATATATATATATATATATATATATATATATATATATATATATATATATATCCAACCTACGGCGATAAGAAAGGCTTCAGTCGCGTTGCTCGCTGCCCGCGCTGCTGCCAAGTAGTCCGGTGCACGATGGTGTCCGGCTTATATAGCCTCAGTGGCCCCTGGCGTCAGGACAATGAGGAGGCTTCCAGCTGACAGTGTTGCCACACCCTCGACATAGGCACTTGTATCTGCAGCAGGAGCAGCTGCGGCTTGGTTGATGGGGCTATCGGCGGCGATAAGAAAGACGTATCCTTAGACGTGTTCCTCGCTGCGTGCGCTGCTGCCGCACCCGCAGTGCATTTCACAGACAGCTTATTGCAGAAAATGTAACTGCACTGCTTAACGCCGTTGTTCTCGTCGAACTGGATTGGGGATCCCCACATGCAAGTACACTTTCCAGAATAAACATCGTTAGCTTGTGCATACTTTAACCTTTTATGGTCTTTGATAACAACATCAAGTGTAACAAATAATACTTCTGTAAAAATTATCCATTCTGCGTGGGCTCAGGTACAGCTATAGTAGTAGATGGCAGTGTGTTTCTTTTGCCCCGCCACGGTGGTCCATTGGTTATGGCACTCGGCTGCTGATCTGAATGTCGTGGTTCGAATCCCGGCTACGGCGGCTACCTTTCGATGGAGGCGAAATGTTGAGGCCCGTGTGCTGTGCGATGTCAGCGCACGTTAAAGAACCCCAGGGGGTCGAAATTTCCGGATGACCTCCACTACGGCGTCTCTCATAATCAGAGCTGGTTTTGGGACGTTAAACCCCACAAATCAATCAAGTCAGTACGTTCATTTCCTCTTTTCTTTTTTGTCGCTATATAACGCAAGCAATGCATACCCCAAGAGCGGCACACGACAGACAAAGAATTACTCTTTTCTCATGACCGTAAACTTTTGTGCAAAATCACGCACTGTCTGGGTTACACTATAACAGGCTTAGGTTTTCTCTGTTAGACTCCTCCTTGCAGCAAACAAAGCTGTTTCCCAGCAAATTGTGCCATAAAAAAAAAAGAACAGAGGACCCGTACACGGACCAAACGGAAGCCGACAATTCCACGCTGGTTGTCACCGGCAGAGCGGATGTGGGCGCCATTGGCCCGAGTTGAGCCGCGTCGGCACGTCTCGTGAGCAGAACACAGCGAACACTGCAAGTATTTCCTAGCGGATGTTACGCAAGCGACTGCGCACACGACCTCTCCGAGTCAATGCGATTCTCAGTGGCCTGGAGGACACGCTTGGCGCTTATGCTGGAGAGGTACATCGGCGAGGTTCGTGCCTTTCTCATTTTCCACAATGGTACGGAAACCAGCAGTTACTAGGAGCTGTGGCTTATTGTACGTAAGTCAGCATTTGTCATCACGCGAGGAATGTTCTCGTGGAACGAAGTTGCTGGGAATAATTAAGCCTGTACTTCGTAATGGTTCGTAACGCAGGACCACCGTCTTGAGAGAGGTAGCCACTCGAAGCACAATAAGAAAAACGTTGCAACATTACATGAAAGCGCGATTCAGTCTGAACCAAATAACGGCCATGCGTACGATAATCGTTATAACGACGACAAACCTAAGCGAATCGAATACAGTACAGACACAAAGCAGTAGGGGCGTCTATTAAGGAGCCGCACTTCAATATATGGCCTGCCTGCTATGGCCGAAATTAGGAGTGTGCTTTCTGTCAAGGTGATGCGCACCCAAGAAACGAAAGAAATCCTTGAGGCTATGGAAATGAAAAAATAAGAGGAAAAATGCAGAAGTCGCCCCTCGGCATCTTTCTCTATAAAAGCGTGCCGCTACCTTTACTGCAATCTCTCCTTGATTCCACTCTTTCTTTTTTTTTCGAAGAATAGCGCATATCGTCCATACACGGCTCTCATCGTAGGGCATACGCCTGTTATAATTTATCTAAGGTGGGAGATTAAATCAACACATGCAGCCCAGCATGTGTGTATATGTCCTATGCGTACGTGCTTTTTGCTCGTTGCTTGATTAGCATTAACGCATAAATCGTCTTGCTAGTATAGCGCCGGTCTTGGTGCACGGCGGCCAAGTGAAAACGCACTTTCGAGTGCTCCCGCGCTTGTGCCTGTGCTTGTTGCGCTCTCAACGAGTGAAAACGTGCTTCCAATGTTATAAGTTCGAAGGGTGAGTCCTCGTTTACTGCTCAATAAATTGAGTGATGTCTGCATTTTGCGTAAGCCTAGTGTTTACCCAGCCACAGTAAACCTCGAATGAGGTTTAAGAATAACTCTAAAAAAAGCCGAGAAAACATGGTTTAGGCAGTAAAAAATTACTCCGCGTATACTCGCTGGAAACCTCCAGGGGGGTAAATAATTACTGCCGTTTCTACGTTCAAAAACTCGGTTAGCGTGAGAGTAAATTTTTACCTTGACTGTTACGTAGTAAAAAAAAACCCAGAAAAGGTAGTGCGCTAGAGGACAAGCTGTTTACTCCCGTTCCTGGTTATTTTTGTTTAGTGTGTATGTTGAGGAACGTGAAACTTTGTGACCTATAGACATGCATGTCTCCGAGTGACGCCACTGCAATCACCAGGTTAATCTCGTCCTCGTATGCTCACGATACGATGTTCTCAAAAAAAGGAGTACCTGAATGCGGATGTCCGATGCATATATATACTTAATGTACGTGTGTCTGCCTGTTAACTTGGAAAGTGCAGCTTGAAAGACGTGTTTTAGATTGAAGTGTTCCTTGCAGCAAGGATCCGGCAGCATGGGAGAGCCGCTTCCCGACATACGAACCGAGGGCGAGGAGAAATGCAACGTCTACACGATCAGCCAGCCTTGCTCGAGCGGCCGCAGTTCTCCGACAAACATGAGCTTCCGTATGCGCAACTTGCAGCCTGACAGCGTCTCCGCCAATCACGTGCGCCCCCCTTCTTCGGAGGAGAGCCTCGAGTCGAACAGGTCCGCTACCAGGTGAGAGTTCCTTTCACAAGTGCGGTCAGTACATTTAGAATTGGGTGCTATGCGTTCTTTGGGCACGTACGCTATTTCCGTGAAATAACACGTAGGCTTAGGGTAGGACGCATGCGTAGTATACCAACAAACGGACAAACAGCTGAGGGTACCCTGCTTAGAAACCGCCCAATGTGGTGACGAAGATTTGAGTCTTTTCTATGATCCGTCTGTTGCGTGGTTGCACGACCATGGGGGCGACAGCGGCGGCACGACCTTCTGTAGCTGTACATGCTCAGCCGCATTTTCTTCACGTACTGCCATCCACCGTGTCTTGCCGCTGCATTCAGAAATTATGAGCAAGTGGGAGTAAGTTCTAGAGGCAATTACAGTCCGCGCGGGACATTTTCAAGCGGAACTAATGGCGCCAGGAATATTCTCTTATTTTTGTGCCCTTTAACCTCGGCGAAGTTTCTGGGAGACGGTGACAGCGACAGGCACGTTTGACATCGCCCGTGAAGGTTCCAAAAATAAAGATCCTACAAAAACATCGAGGCTGCATGAGGTAGATGCGATGATAGCACAGCGTGTGTTTAGTACGGTAGAGTCACTTAACGACCAGGGTAATTATTGAAAAGTATGCATACACCGCTGTACACACGCCTGTAAGGAAACAAAAAAACAACGCCTGTCCGAAATTCCTGAGCCATTGGGCTGTGCCCGTCGTGTGAGCGACACCGCTTGTTCCCTCAGTCTAGTAATGGTCACTAGGCACACGACAAAAGAACTCTGTACCACCCTCACTCTGTTTGGGGCCAGCTCTGGCGATGCATTCCATGCCGAGAACCTCGCGGTCATCCATATAGGACATATCCGACTGAGCAGAGCCCGAAATGCACTTGCAAAGTTCTGGAGCTTGTGGGCCAAGCTGTGCTTATTTGCTCGATTTCTGTCGATATGCCACCCCATGTGTCTCACAGCGCCGCATCAACTTTTCGCACCCTTGTGAAAACGGCCGAAACAGTTCTGTCTCTTCGTAGATGCTTTCTCCAGACCGGTACACACAAGGTCTCTACAGCGAGTGCACAAGTTCCACGATTACTTGTAGCTTGGAATTTCCACAGTTGTTTTGTAGAGCTTGGCTTATAGTACGATAACCTACGATACCCGAATCTCGTTCTCCGAGGGTCGCTGGAGCGCAGTGCTCTGCATCCTTCAGCAAAGAATTACCCTCGCACCAACGATATTCAGCGCTGCGTTTTTTCTGTCACCACTTTCCGAATGGTGCGTCGGTCAGGGATCGTTTCCATCTGAAGCACCGCCTGCAACATGCATGCACAACTGAAAACAGCAGGACATGGCGCTAGATGGTAAAGCTAAATTCAAGTCTATTTTAACCAGAACGAATTAACTTTAACGTGAAGCGCTGGCGGTGAACTCAGAATTTTCTATACACTGCCAGTCCCCACACTATATATCGAGCTTTAGTAAAACGCAGCGGTGAGGAATTAGTTTGTTTTCAAATACCTTGCTTTGAAAAGAGTGAATGTTGAGAGCGCGCATCGTGCGAACAAGCTTAAGTGCTAGAGAGAAATTTATTTGTATATAAGTTTACTTTTTCATATGAGCTGAAAATACATGTTGCGTATAAAAGCTTCTTGCACTGTAACATGTGATCTTTCTGAAAAGTCGCCTGCTGGCCAAACATGATAACAGGTGGGATCTGATGTAACGCTTATGGTTTCCCTGTGCCGGACTCATGCGAACATTTTCCTCAAATTTTCCCTACGCAGGCGAAACTTGACGACAATGTTGAGCCTTATTTACGCCATATTCGTCGTGACGCTCGGCTGCATCTTCACATCCACCTATCACGGTCACTTATTTTCCATGAAGGAGTATGACGAGGTGAGTGCGTTTGAAATCAACCGTCGTCTGTGCTGTGCTCGCTCTGTTAGGCCTTTTTCGGTGTCTTTGATAAGTTTTACGTCCGAAATCACGATTACGCCGCATCGGCAAATTGACCATACGTGGGAACTGGAATTCGGGATAAAACACGCATCGTTGGCGCCAGCTGCAGCGCACCACAACCGCGGTGTCCGTTCGAATAATTAACAAGAATAGCAGTTCACAAATGCATTAGCGACTGTTGTTGGCTCTGTGCCTGAGAATTGCGCTTCTCTTGTTTTTTCACACTGCCGCACATGAAACACGAGCTCTTAATTATTTTGATTTAAGTATATGCTGCAGGGGAGAAATGGCAACCCTTTAAACAATAGCTGGCTTGCGATGTTTCCCATGGAGTGACAGATGTAGACGGGCAAGAGAAGAGCAAATAAAGAGGGGTGCACGATGCGACACGCACGGAACCCACGCGGAAGAAAGGAGCTTCAAAGGTGACCCAATATAGTGGTTAGAACACAATAAATACCGTCTAATCACACGTCAGTAACAATGCGCATTTTTTCCAGATCGCGGAAAAGACAAGAGCGCTAACCATTGAATATGCGCGTTGTGCGGACATATTAGCTTTTAAGGAGCCAAAAGAGCACAATACTGTGCACAGGACCGAGCGCCACTAACTGCTTTATTTTGCAGAAAAACGCACACATATGTATCGTCCGTCAGCACCTGCGCAGAAAACTTGCTAACATCGGTTGCGATATGGCAGCGCATGCTCAATAATTTTTTTAGATTCGAAGCAGCTCTTTGACTAGCCTGTGTAACGCTGTCCCTCCGTCCGTATGAACGCGCCGCAACGCGCTCCCCTCGCCGCAGGTGTTGGAGCGGTGCCAAGTAGGTCACGCCGCAGCTGTGCGTTGACGTCACGCTCCCCTCGCAGCTGCGCGCTGACGTCACCCTCTCCCTCGCCTGCCGCGCGCTCGCCGCAGCGCCCGCAGCTGCCGGCTGACGGAAATCTTCGATGAGCGCTTTCCCAGCTCGCAAGGAACGAGAACGCGCCCTCGAGAGACAACGCTGACGCAGGCAGCGTCTGCTAGCGTCAAACCGATGCAAACGCGACACCTAGTCAAACCGATGCAAACTCGTTGTGCACCCCCCGTGCTGCTTCGCATCGCCTCATGGTCCCCTTTAGCGGGAGGTGGTGCAATTTTTTTTTCTGGTATGTACAACCCTATTCAAGTGTTACTCGCGCACAGGTCACTATTTTTGTTGATAAAAAAACTCCTCCATCAATTGCTTGGCTTTACAATCTTTGGCAATAATTTGTGCGTCATGAAAGCGTGGTCCACAAGAGCTTGAAGGGCGGCTCCGAATGTGTTGAGGCAAATTTGAGCGCTCCTTATTTTGCTCGACATTTCGTTCGTGTTTCTGGTCCGCCCATTTAAGCATCGACCGCTGTGTCCTATGGGTGAGGAGGATCTCATACACGAACGATAGTCGTGCAATGTTGAGTTCCACGGCCTTTATATATATGTTTGAGAGCAAAGCCCTGCAAGCTTCCTCAGAAGGCGAGCGGAGCGTTGTGCATTCTCGCAACCTTCTTCAGCTTATGGGCCAGCTTGTGCACATAGGGCACGGTCTAAACTCTTTACGAGGGACCGCAGTTCCAGCGCTATAGGAGCCTTGAATTTTTCGCAAGGGGCTTTCGGCGACTCCAGTCACAGGCGAACCAGGGAACCCAGCTGAAGCCAGCCTGACCAGTTGGTTGTCAGAACGAGACTGCATCTTATGGAGAACGACTTTCTGAGGGCTGATTCCAGGCATAGTGACGCAATGCCCCGTTTCACTAGCGTCGAATGGGAGGAGTCAGAAGCCCCTTATTCATACGCTGGGCATAACCCCAACAGACCCGATCTGGGCAGGACTCTACGCTAAGGGCCTAGAAATGCAAATGGTTATCCTCGCGGAATTTACTAGTAGGTTCCCAGCATTTCCCATATTGTCTAAACAAATATAAAACACTGCACAAGTTTAAGCTGTCCTCCTCGGTTAAAATAATAAGAAAAATTACTACATATCTAAAAACATTATACCGATGATTAGGTGACAAAATTTGGTGCAATGTTTCGTGAATATGTGATCACATAACACTGGCGCAACACGTGAACCGGTACATATTCCAGCTTTCTGCAGAAAAAGAAAAAAACCGTTGGCGAAATGTGATCTACTGCTTAGCAAAACGTTTCCTTGGGCTAGTTGGTTCATGACTTGTATAACAATTGTAGCGCAAAGGAACACACGGACAGACGTAGCGCCCGTCCTGTGCTCTTTGTCTGTCCGTGTGTTCCTTTGCGCTACAATTTTTATAGTGATCTACTGCTCCGCAGACACCCCCTAACTTATTCTTAGGTGGAAAAACTACATAAATGCCAAAGCGACCCCCTAGCTTCTTCAATACCGGGCTAAGGCCAGAATGTGAAGATGAAGCGGACAGGAGGTGAAGCCTTTATTTCTCTAATTCTTGCGAAGCGAGCCTTTGACAACTGAAAACGAGGGTTTTGTTATTTTGCGTACGTTTTCTGAGGGGGCGTTACAGGCTCTATCGAAGAGCCCTCTCTCAGAGGAATCACCAAAGTGGACTCAGTCTTCAGTTGAACGTTTATTGTACATTGAGGTGAACTCCCCGTTTCTCTTTCGCTGGTACGGCACCGCTTGACACGGATGAACCCAAATTCACACATCGCATCCATAACATTCAAAAGCGTGTATGCACACAACTGACGGCTCAGATTTCTGCGGACGATGCGATCGTTCCGTGGACCGTCCGGCTACGAAGCGCATCCAGACGGCGGACGAAGCGAGTACACGGACAGAAAAAAAAAATAAAAAAACATGGCGGCACTGTCTGAAGCGAGAGCTGCCCGCTTCGGATCTTTAAGCTCTTGGTTTTACATAGCGTGGGCTGTTTGACGCTTGTATTTGCTTTATGTTTCTGTCCGAAAGCTTCGCCGGCAATGTATTCATGAAGATTCGGCGCCGTTTCCGAGAGCCGTACTCGTTTTCTCAGAGCTGTAGGCTTGGCGAGTGCCTATATTAGCAGAACATGACCTCGGTGATCTACAGTAGCCCGAGTGCTCTTAGAGGCCATAATAGTGTACGAATGTTTGCTTGTTTCTTTTCACTCTGGATGGCGCAAGCAGTATGAGAGTCGAAAACATATTCATCGCTACAGTCGGATACAACTCAAGTCTGCAGTGAAGCCCCTCCCACGCCCTTATAACCGCCAGCCACTGTACCTCCGCGAAGCTTCATATAGTGTACCAATTCTTTGAGGTTACCTGTTATTAAAATAAAGCGAGGGTGTCAAAGATAATGGACAGGTACATGAATTGTTATGTCTTTATTCGTAGATTAGAGAAGAACATGGAAAGAATAACTCTTTATTGAGCTGAAATCAATAGGGTTGCCACCTTTCCCAGGAAAAAAAAAACCGGCCCTTCGGCGGGGGACTACAGGAACTGGAAGCTGTGTTGAAAGAAAAAAAGAATCTCCATGTGAAATCTGCAACATGCAATGTCAACGTTAACGTAGGGTCCCCATACGTAGTACAAACACAGAACTGAGCTAACCAACTGGTCTGCTGTCCAGAGCCTAATGTTTGCACAAACGAGCGTTAAAGGGATACCGAACAAAATGTTTGCCGCCGAGGCTTTCAGCCAAACTAAAATATTGGGTGCTGAAATCCCTAGACACAACCTTCATTTCAAACAGAAACTAGCGGAGAATGATGAACTTAAGGCGTTCTTTACAAACCGCCACGCCTTGAACTAGCCTACCTTGAACTTCCTTGAACGGCCCAGCATGCCACAATGCCATTCGTCGCCGCGTGTCAACCCGCTCAGCGCCCACTACGGCCCCCGTGGGTTCAGAAAATTATCGGGATACGATATGCAAAAAAAAAAAAACGGCCAATGACGGCCGGTCTTAGGTGCGGACCGGCAACCGGCCCGTTGTGTAAAAAACCGGCCCGGTCGGTCCAAAAAGGGCAGGCGGAAACCCTAGAAATCAAGCGCTTGCAATGCAAAAGCCCGGCGCGTCACAAGCTTCGCCGCTCGAGTTTTTCAACGCAGTTCAGTGAAGTTTCACGCGTAAAGCGGCCTCGGAAGCGAAATGAACTGTACGGCGGCCTTTAGCACATTGGAACGCTGAAACTCCTCAGATTTTTGTCCATGCTTCTCGGAACACATCATGGCTTATACCGATGAAAAGACTCAAGTACAGCAGTCCGCAGGTACTGTAGGCATAAATACGGCGCCATTTTGAAAAGTTCGCATGACGATTTCGTTTGCTTCGGTGATTGGCTGGCGGAGTAACACTGACGCGCGCGGTCCGTCGGCCCTTGCTGCCAACTGCTGTTTTTTAAATGCGGAGGATTTCTTTGTGGCACGATGTCGCGCTTCGGCATCGGCGCCGTCCACACCCCCACTGCGCATGCTCGGCTCGTCTCGTGCCGGCCCACCGGGCGTTCAGCAAGCTGAGCATGCGCAGTGGGGGTGCGGACCTCTACCCCGTACTCCTCTCCCTCGAACGCGGGCGGTGTGTATACAAGCGGCGGAGCGCGCATTCGGAATTCAGTCAAGGGCGTCTTTGCGGACCTCTCCCCCGTACTCCTCTCCCTCGAACGCACGAGAAGCAGCGGCGAAACGTGAGCAGCGAGCTTTAAGACCCCAGGTACGTGAGCGAGAAGCGGCGTGCAAACGTCGTCAACGAGACGCGACTCCAGACGCTGCTCGTGGACGCAAGCGCCTTCATTCAATGAATAAGAATAATAAAGAAGTAACAATTACGCATTCCCAAACCATACCCAATTACGCAACATTCACGCGATACCCCCACCACTCTGCGACGCATTTACTCGAGTTCCCCCCGTGGGAAGATGCGGGCGGCATTTTTTTTTAAGTTGTACCCCACTATAGCAAAAGTATGGGAGGTCTTTATGTTTTTGTCTTTGTCGCAGAGTTTGCTTTAAGTTGAAACCAAACGCGAAAAAAAGGCTGCGCTTCCTGCCAGACCTCTATAATGGCATCCTCGGCTAAATCTGCTGTGTTAGTCCGCGCGAATCCCAATGCGAAAAGGAGCTTGGCATTTACCGTCCACGAGGTCCGCGGGCGCGGCACGGATGGCACAAATCCGAGACGCCGGTTTACGTGAGGGGCCGCCCGCCGCGGAGAAAGGCAGGATTTAGCCCGTCGTGTGGATGCACACTAACCAACTCGTTGTGGAAACTGAAGTAGTTTATGTAACTACTAGACAAAGCCGATAGCGAATGCCGCAGGACACATTGACCCCTCAACTTCGTTGTCGATGCCCTCGTGCGCCCACTACGGCACGGCCGGAGCGCGCGTGTCTCCGTTCCGAGCGCGACTTTGGAACCTGCCTGGAACGGTGCCGCCATCCGGGAAGTGAACCTGCCGTGCTTCCCCTTTCCTGGAGAAAAAAAAAAGCCGCGTTCGTATTCATTTTCGAGTGCGGTTGAGAACCGGGCACCTTTCGTCATGCAGTGGGATTAGTTGGATTCCCAGCACATCAAATGGAATGTTTTACGTGTCTTTCTTTGTTTTTAAATGTATATCTGAGTGCGTCATTTCCGCTAAGGGTAGGACTTGGTGGGGCCGTGATGGACCCCTGCACAAGACACTTTCTTGTTAGAAAAAGCTGATGACAATTCGTCAAACTTGAAGGTCGTGCAGTTACTGGGAGAGACGCACCTCAAGAAGAATTTGCGTACGGCGGTGAAGAATGTGAAAGGCGTTTATTTACTGTAAAAACGCATAAAGTCGGCATCCGAGTAATCGTGTCGGTTGACCTCAGTCTATCTGAAAGAGAACCTGACATCTCTCCGCGCTGAAGACCCATTGAGAGTGAAAACTTCAGGGGACGTAATCAAATTTCCCGCTTCTCACGCCACTCGTCCCATCTTCTCCTTCGGCAACGACGTCGGGGATTTAATTTATGCCCTGGAGCATGGGATTCTCCTCAAGTTCGTGCAACTGTGTATTCCGCGGAATGATGATCAACAGCTGTTTCAGGAAAGGTGTGGTGTGTCTGTCAAGTCCTCCTGGGAACTGCTGTTCGCATACTTTGTTTCGACGCTAGTCCTCTGCAGAGAGCTAGGTAGCAGCGGCCGATGTGGCGGGCATTCAGGCTTTTTGGGTGTGTTGTCGTGTTGTCGCGACCGTTCACAGCCACTATGGTGTTTCTAGTGTTTACCTCACGTGTGTCGCGCCATTTGGATTGCAAAAATTTTTATTTTTGTGTTTTCCCATTTTTGAAGGGCTGTGAAGGCATTTTCGAAGGCACTATCAAATGGACCAACAGTAGTTTGTGTAGATGTGCCTCTCATGCATACGCAAAAGCTCTATTAACACAGAAATAACATAACAAGAGAGGTTTATAGAGAAAAGCACTATTTCATTTATTTTGTGAACTCTGCTTTGATAATACGCTATTCTCGTGTTGCATCGTCGTAGTGGAAAAGCTTTGGCAAGGGTGGAACCTGCGGGAAAAGGCGTGAAAAGTTAGCACCGCTGTGGAGCACATCAGCACTATACTGTGATTGTATGCAACTTATGTGCGACTCATGAACAAACGCAGAAATTCAAGAAATGTCAGCAGCATCGCATAATCGGGCACTACTTTAGGAAATAACAAAAGTTGTCCTTTTAAATATATAGTGTATCTATGTTCAATACTCAACCCCGGACCTTGGCTTCGTGTCACTTTAGATACCCAAGGGAAAAAAAGAAACATGAGTAATGGTTCTGTTGCAAATCAATTTTAAAAGCGGCACATTAGGTGAAATAGGTGCATTATAGTAAATTTCATATTTTTTTCATACATCGGAAAGGAAAGCATGTATATAGACGTGAACTAAACGACACACACCAAGGATGGGGTCTTTAGGCAAGAAATATCCCTAAATGATAGGTGCAAGGCGCATTATGAGCAGATATTAGAGGAGGAACATCTTTTCAAGGCTACTTTAAAAATGCCATCGCGTGCCGAACTGCCGCACGTGTCCTACACCAAGGAGCGCGTGTTCGGTATCACGTTACTCTTAAAAATACGGACAAGAAGAAAAAATGTTACGAGAACTGCGAGTCACCAGACAATGGGTGTTTGACACAAGCACAGGATTAACTATATGAAGTAAAATTGCTTTATGACATCGTGCGTAGGCTCCTTATTCGAAAATATAGAGCCTACGCACCTCACCACACAAAAAATATATAAAGGTGGAACCACTAGTTTAACATCGCAACAAAAAGTGTCAGGCCCCATTCTGAAAACTGGCCAGCAACTTACCGAATTTCGGCATCCGCTGTGCACTCTTCAGCTGTGAGTCAGCAATACAAATTCGGCGACGACACTGTAGTCTCACCAAAAGGCGCAGGCTTGTGTTCATATACAACCACTCTCATTGTTGGGATGGGCATTGTCTTAGGAGGCGCACTTGCCAAGGAATCGCGTAATCAACTTGAATGATGGATAAATTCGGTACATGCGCCGACACGCGTAGGCAGACTGCGTGCACCCGTTGCAACTCGTTCGTACACCTTGCATGTTGGTAGCAATGCAGCCGCGACGAAAGCGCGGAAAGCTCCCCGAAAACTGCGCGGTCTCCCCCTCCGAAGGGCCACCACTGACAGGTTCAGAACGACATTCTTTGCAAACTGTCGATGCGCACAAATGGACGTGCGTCCCCCCTTCATACACTTCTTTTTATTTTTAGTTGCTGCTAGCTTAGCATGGTGCTAGGTTACTTCTAGGAAGAATATGCGCGTTTTTCTTTCTTTTTCTTGTAGTTGTCTCAAAACGTGGAAGACAGCACTTCTGCGGGGCAAACATTTATGCACAATGGCGGGGACACCCGCCGGGACTGCATTTGTTAAGTGCAGCCCGGTGCAGCCTCTGGAGTATGCTGGTATGCATGTGTTCTCTTGCCAGCTACTTGTAACACAGGATTTCGCAGAGGCTGAACCACCCACTCTAGCTAAAAACGCGAGCGAAATGCTGCACTGCACGCAACAAACGTAACGAGCACGCGTGGCGTCACCATTCTGCTTGAATTTGTGCCATTTTGTACAGCGCAGGAAAGACATGCACGTGCTGCCTTTCCGCACAAGAAATACTGCGATGAATCTTTCTCTACGCGCCCTTCTGTTGCCCTTATTGGTTAGAAATAAATTAGTTGTTAAATATCAGAATACGCACATTTGTGCTTATATCAACGCCATAGCCTCATACGAATGTCAGTGATGAATCCGACACACTGCACAGAGCATGCAGTCAAGGTCGATATATTCTGCTCATCTAACTAGTACAACGTAACCGATGGCCGATGTGTAAACGAATTCGATATGTATGGAAAGAACGCACTAACGGTAGTTACACAAAAAAAGGAAAAAAGGAGGAATTTTACACAACGCCGTGGGCATATTAAGGAATCATTGGCCTAAAGTTTCTGAGTGGTACTAGAGAGCATGGAGGTGGAAAAGGGTGGTATAAGTTTACCCGACCAGTAGACAATTATTCTTTTCTATTGCTGGGCTTATGCGAGCTGCGATACATGCGTTGGGCTGTGCTGGAGCTCCTTTTTAAAGGAATGCGCTAGTATCACTAACGCACTGATGACATGTAGTGGTAGGGCACGTCAACAACACCTTGACTTAGGCGAGTTGATTTATACTGTAACCATGCAATAACATAAGCAGAAACAGAAGAGAGCTCTTATATTCTACAGATTTTTTCAGTGCATGCTTGCTGTTTTTATATAACATAAAATATGCAGATCTTCTGCAAACGAACACTGTGTGATACTCTAGTATAACTAATCAGAAAAGCTCTCTATACATCAATTATAAATGTGTGCATTGGTTTGCCACCTTTGAGATGAAAAATGCTTGCCATACTACTGCTTTCTTTTTTCGTTTTTGCCTTTTTTGCAAATGTCGCTTTCATTTTTTCGTTCTTGCTTTTTTTGAAAAAGTCGTGGTCTTGCCAAGAGCATTTCATTTGAATTTGGAATGCAAAGGGATCTATGTATTTCATGGTCCTCAGAATTTAGAGCTAGCACTCGATCTGTTTTGTCCCCTCGCTGCCGCGCTATTACTTTCGTATACCGTTCCTTTGCATAGGTGTCGGTATATAGTATAACGCCGGTTGCGCGAGTTTATCTCCGCTTCAGCGCACCATAAAGTCTGCGCTAGATCGTTTTTATCTCCTCGCTGTTGCGCTGCTACCTCCGTATGCCCTTTCCTGCTAAATGTCTGTAGTATAGCGCCGCTTCCGACTGTTTATCTTTGCTTAGCATATCAGTGGTGGTTATGGCGATCGATGTAAGCACGAGCTAGTACGATTTCTGTAAATTTTAATTTTCTGACATGCACTGTCAGATAATTTTCCACCATGCTTGCCGATCCTTCTGGCTAGTGTTCACTGTTGCGCCAGCCTATTTCGCAAAGTTCCTGCAAAGCAGCCTATACATGTATATATAAATAGTTTCTCTATGTGCGTGTTCTTTGTGCACCGTGTTTATAGAAACAAAGCGCACGCACAGAATATTATATGCTGCTGAAAACACATGCGCTATGTTCCGGCACTGAAACACGTATACGTTAATATATGAAGCCCAACATCTGATTATTACGTCAAATCTCTCAAGTGAATTTGGGTCATACTCGCCTCGACCGGATCTCAATTGTTATAAACAGCAGGCTTCGAAAAAGGCGCGGCCGATATCAACCATGAAAGTCTGCGGCGTAGACGACGCTGCCTGGAAGACGGCAGAAATGGCTCAATGTTTCCCGTGAAACAATCTTTCTAGGCAAATATCGTGCCGAGTTTGTCATTCTTCAGACGATGTTGAAGAACAGCAAAGTCGGTGCCACATTTGCCGGAGAAAGTTATCGACTCAGCCGATGTCAGTTCTAAGGCGGCATACTCGGCACGATGTTGCCAGTAAAACGCGACGGCTTGCCCATATTGTCTATAGAACGGCAAAATCGGCGCCATAGTTGCGCTGAAAGCCAACGAATCAGCCGGTGTGAGCACTAGCGCGTCATATGCGTCCCTATGTTGCCGATTACAGTCGACGGCCTGCCGATATCGGCGGGGCAGCGGCTACAGTGGCCCGACATTGTCACTCATTGACGGCAGCTTTGCCGATATTGCTCATTGCCGGCAACATTAGGCCGTGGATGGGCCGCGCTTTGCCGCCATAAAACCAACATCGGCCCTACGTTGCGTGCTGCCTGGGAAGAAACTAGGAGATAGAAGAGAGCTCTTATTTTCAACAATTTTTGTTTAGTGCATGCTTGCTGTTTTTATATAACATAAAATACGCAGATCGCCTACACAACAACACTGTGTGATCATATACACTGTAGTATAACTAACGAGAAACGCTCTCTCTATATAAATTATAGGTGTGTGCATTGTTTGCATCCTTTGAGATGAACAATGCTTGCCATATTACTGCTTTCTTTTTTCGTTTTTGCCTTTTTGCAAATGTCGTCTTTTTTCCCTTTTTGCCATTTTGCAAATGTCACGGTCATGACAAGAGCACTTCATTTGAATTTGGAATGCAAAGTGATCTATGTATTTCATGGTGCTCTGAATATAGAGTTAGCATTAGATCTGTTTTGTCCCCTCGCTGTCGCGCTGTTAGCTCCGTATGCCGTTCGTTTGCATAGGTTGCTAAATGTCAGTATATAGTATAACGCCAGTTGCGAGAGTTTATTTTCGCTTCAGTGCACCATAAAATCTGCGCTTGACCTTTTTTGTCTCCTCACTATTGCGTTGTTACCCCCGTATGCCCTTTCCTTCCATAGGTTGCTAAATATCAGTAGTATAGCGCCGCTCACGACTGTTTATCTTTGCTTGAACGTATCAGTGGTGGTTATGCCGATCGATGTAAGCATTAACTAGCTCAATTTCTATGAATTTTAATTTTCTGACATACGCTGTCAAATAATTTTTCCACCATGCTTGTCGATCCTTGTAGCTAATGTTAACTGTTGCTCCAGCCTATTTCGCAAGGTTCCCGCAAAACAGCCTATACATGTATTTATCAATTGTTTCTCTATATGCATGTCTTTTTTGTGCCGTGTTTAGGAAAAACAAGGTGTGAAAACGCAATATTATATGCTGCTCGAAACACCTGCACCATGTTCCCGCGCTGAAACGCGTATACGTGAATATATGAGGCCCAACATCTTATTCTTACGTCGAATCTCTCGAGTGAATTTCGGTCATGCTTGTCTCGATCGGATCTCATTTATTATATACAGCAGGCTTCCAAAAAGGCCCGACCGATATCAACCACGAAAGTCTGCGGCGGAGACGACGTTGCCTCCAGGACGGCAGAAATGGCTCAATATTTCCTGTGAAATAATCTTTCTAGGCAAATATCGCGCCGAATTCGCCATTCCTCGGGCGGTGCTGATGAGCGTCAAAATCGGCGCCACATTTGCCGGAGAAAGTTATCGGCTCAGCTGATGTCGACTCTAAGGTGGCATACTCGGCACGATGTTGCCAGTAAAAGGCGACGGCTTGCCCATATTGTCTGTAGAATGGCAAAATCGGTGCCATAGTTGCCATACAAAGCCATCGCCTCAGCCGATGTCGGCAGTAGCGCGGCATATGCGGCCCCATGTTGCCAATTACAGTCTACGGCCTGCCGATATCGGCAGGGCAGCAGCTATAGTGGCCCGACGTTGCCAGTCATTCACGGCGGCTTAGCCGATACTTGCTCGCTGCCGGTAACATTAGGCAGTGGATGGGCCGAGCTTTGCCGCCATAAAACCAATATCGGCCCCACGTTGCGTGCTGCCTGGGAGTGAACTCCGAAATATATGCAAGTTGGCGAATTTCATTGGAGTATGCGAGGAGGTAATGCCATAAATTAGTGGCTTGTGTTCGGTGAGAATAAAGAACTGACATCATTCCAGGTTTTGATGGAAGTGGCGGAGGGCATGGTAGACTGCTAGCAGTTCGCGACTGAAAGTGCTGTAGAGTTTCTTGCTATGTCAGCTTTCTTAAACAGAAGGAAGTAGGCTGCCTTAGTTTGTCAACTACCTGTTTAAGTCCAGCGCCAACAGCTACGCCAACAGCATGGTCGTGTCTGGTTTCGGGTGCACCAGGAGGGTGCTAGGAGGACGTCCTTGACACCAATTAAACGTAGATTCCGAAGCATTTGTCGGTTATATAGCAATGTTGACCTGTGTTTTTCCAGAGAGTACAGTGTGCAGAAGCCGAAAAATTGAAGCGCAGTTAGAAATGAAGCGGCGATAGAATTTTATGATGTCAAGAAATTACCGTAATTTCTTTGTGGCTGACGGTCGTGGAAAATCTTTAATGGCTTGGACACGGGATGAGACGGGTTGGATGCAGTTCTTGTCTACCAGCTGGCCAAGAAAATCGAGGGAATCATCTCCATTCTCACTTTTGGACGCGTTTACAGACAGGCCATGTTGACGGAAGCATTCAAACATTTTACGCAGGTCAGATTCGTGTTCCGCAGCAGAGCGATGGGGGAAGCGTCGGAGGTCACCATCTTGTAGGAACCGAAGGTTCATAAAGAATTGGCGTTGATTTAACAGGAGGCTGTTTAACAATACGGCTACCATCGTCGAGCTTGTATGCGTGATGGCGCTCGTCACGTCAGCTACTTCGACAGCAGGCCCTAAGCATGCTGTCCACGACAATAGCAAGGGTGTAGCATGTTCCACACCTGGATACCTGATTTTTTTCTTAATACGAAAGTGTTTTATACTGGCGTCCACTTCCGTTGCGGGATTCGATATCTGGAAAAATGAGTACACATTTCATAATGCAAACGTACCATACGTTATCATTCGAACCCACAACCAGCCGGGATGCGACTGTAGGAGCTGGAAGGTCTGCCACTCACAACACCGGCGCAATTATTATACGTGGGACAAACCTTGTATCTTGACTACAAATCTTTACAGTTTGCATATTACTGACGTTCGGTTCAACCGAAGGTGTTTAGCAAGCAAAATTACTCTGAAATTAAGATCGTCTGCCTTTCACTTCTTTCTCGGCTCGCACCAATGGTACCGCCATATATTAGCAATGAAGCGATGCAGTAGGTTGCCACTATACCAAAGCGCTCCGGTAGTCAGCGCTTCGGTAGTCTCTATTGCCTTTATCGCAGCAGAGGTTAGAGACATCCCGCCGCCGAGTTGCTTGGGCAATGTACAATCGAGAACGGTACGTTACAACCACGGCCGCTCATAATATGCCTTGTGTGGCGGTAGCCAGTTGTGTGGTGATGCACTCATCACTAGAAACGAAAGGCGGCCGTCGACAAGCGGCAAGTTCGCTGCAACAATGCACCTTTCGTAGCAGCAAACTGCATGTTCTCAAAACGATCCGCTGACAATCCCTTCGGTTTCGCTTGCAAGTTTGCGCAGGTCTCTGGTGCGTGCACTGCAGTGTTGGAGAAATGTGAGTCGCTCAGGACCTCGCTTGTGTCAGCTGTCGAGAATCCCTGTGCAGCGTTGAGATGCCGATGATGATGTCTACAGGCGACGCGTTGTCATGTCCATCTCCCGATTCACCAGACTGCCACTTTTGTATGCCACAGCTTCGAGAAGACAGGTTGCAATTCCTTGTTATGCCGATTGTTATGACGGAGAGATCAACCACATTTTCTTTTTATTATTAATATGTCGCTAAAGTCATTCGGTGTTTTCTAAATATGTATTTTATTCCTGAGTTCATATTATACCCTTATATGTGCCCTACAGCTACATGTGTCCATGCAAAAAAATTCAAGGATCCATGACAAGGAGGCGCACGCGTCTGAAGGCAAATTATGCACAAATGTTGAAATGCTAAAGTAACGGTGCTCCAATAGCGACGTTAACAGCTTGCCTTCTAACTTCTACAGAGCTTGTGGCAAAACGTAATGATCGGTCTCCGCGTAAACGATGTTCTCCAGGAGCGTAGACAAGATTTGCTTTGGTCTGAATCCCCTTTAAGAAGATTCGTGCGCTAATCTCCCTGTTCTAAAATACACTACCATCAGAAGCGTATCCCTGTGCCCGCTTCATTTTGGTGAGAGGTGCTGGGTATCGCACAAGACGGAACTCCGCAGCGGGTTTGTCATCAACCGCTGTACCATGCCCACCGACGAACAGGCCTCTGGATCAAACACGGCGCCAGCATCGGCGCCGTCAGCATCCCAGACGCCACAACCCTCAGTCGTCCTGACTCACCCCCGTGACCCTGGAACTTTTTCGGGCAAGTCCAACGAGAACGTGGAAAAGTGGCTTGGCCTCTACGAACGAGTTGCAGCTCACAACCGATGGGACCCCACGGTGATGCTCGCAAACCTTGTCTTCTATCTCCAGGGGTCAGCACGCATTTGGTTTGACACACATGAAGAAGAGCTGACCAGCTGGGACTTGTGTAAGCGGAAATTGCGTGATCTCTTTGGCCCGCCCGCCGGTAACAAGTCCGCTGCCATGAAAGACCTCTCCTGTCGGGCCCAAACAGCCACAGAGTCATACGTTGCTTATATCCTTGACGTTCTAGCTCTTTGCCGCCTCGTCGACTCCACCATGACCGAGATTGACAAAGTCGGCCATATCCTTAAGGGCATCGCTGATGACGCGTTCAATTTGCTCGTCTTTAGAGACTGCTCGACGGTGGACGAAATCATCAATGAGTGCCGCCGTTTCGAAGACGCCAAGAGCCGTCGCATCACCCAACAGTTCACGCGGCTTCCAAACACCGCTGCCACGTCTTCCTGCGAAGACGCCCATCCATCCCTTCAACCGCGCACCGCGGATAGCGTTGTGCGCATCGTGCGGCGAGAAATCGAGGCTGCGGCACCATCTCTCGTACGACCATCAGAGAACGCAGAGGCGAGGGTCTCTCTCATCAAGGCAGTTGTCCGCGAGGAACTTGCGAACGCCGGCATTCAACCGGTGTGTTCCATTAGCGGGCCTCCAGTCACACCTGCCGCTTCGCTTCGTCGGCCATTACCGACGTTTCGACGATACCGAGACCCAGCCCAGTGGCGAACACATGACGACAGGCCCATATGCTTCCATTGTAGCGGCGTGGGTCACATTTCTCGCTATTGCCCTCACCGCCAGTCCACGTTTTCACGATCTACGTTTTTCTACCGCCGAAATGACAGCCGACGTCCGCCGTCTAATGCAGCGCCGAATGATCCGACGTACTGCGACCCGATGTACCCTGACCAGTCCTATGGCGACTCGTACCGTGGCCCTCCTGCATCATTCAGACGCTCGAGCCGTTCACCGTCGCCAAACGATCGTCGATACCGCTCGCCTCTGCCCCGTCGTCCTTCGTCGCCGCGTCCTTCCGTACGATCACCCCAGGAAAACTGATAAATGCAGCTCCCGGAGGTGACGCTGCATTGGACCCCCGACCTGCAAATCCTCTGATTACTTTGCCGACCGACCAGAACCAAATCGCCGTAGAAGTTGATGCCCTACCAGTAACTGCCCTGATTGACACCGGCGCACACATTTCAGTCATGAGCGCTGACCTTCGGAAGCGGCTGAGGAAAGTTCTCACACCTGCCGAGTCCAGCATTGTACAAGTCGCTGACGGAGGGACACCGGCTGTGCTGGGAATGTGTGCCGCTCGTGTAAGCGTTGAGGGTCGTCACACATCCGTTTTGTTCCACGTCCTTGACCACTGCCCTCACGACGTGATCCTCGGCCTTGATTTTTTATCGGCTCACTCAGCTGTGATTGACTGTTCAGCTGGTGTGGTTCAGCTTGATTTGCCTGATGCTCCCGAACTTCCTGACACAGCGCAGGTCCATCTCTGTTCTGCTGACTTTGTTCGTCTACCGCCGCAGGCACTCACGTGTATCAGTGTTGTACCCAATTTCTGTGTGCCGGATGGCGACTATGTGGTCACCCCGGACGTCAGCACCTTACTCTCGCATGGCGTCTCTTTCCCACACACGGTAGTGACCATATCGGACCAAAAAGCTTATATGCCGCTACTGAATTTTGGACTCTGCCCTCAGGTACTACCTAAAGGCATATCCCTCGCCACTCTGTCACCGTCACTCGAATACCAGCTTTTGTCCCTCTCGCCGCATCAGTCTTCGACCAGCTCTTCGGGCACCTGCAATTCGCCTGCGGCCACGTCA
This sequence comes from Hyalomma asiaticum, assembly GCA_013339685.2. Taxonomy (NCBI): domain Eukaryota; kingdom Metazoa; phylum Arthropoda; class Arachnida; order Ixodida; family Ixodidae; genus Hyalomma; species Hyalomma asiaticum. The sequence continues at coordinate 42,128,058 of CM023483.1, forward strand.
CCTCCAGCGCACGACGACATCGCGAAAATGATAGCCCTAGACCTTTCACCCTCACAAGCCAACGAACTCCGGCATCTGCTGAGCCAGTACTCCGATATTTTTGACATAGGCGGTCGGCCTTTCGGACAAACCTCGCTGGTGCAGCATCGCATACATACCGGCGATGCCCCGCCCATTCACAGACGGCCTTATCGCGTGTCACACGCCGAGCGCCGAGTCATCCAGGAGGAGGTTGATAAGATGCTCAGCAAAGGCATTATTGAACCATCATCCAGTCCGTGGGCTTCTCCTGTCGTTTTGGTAAAGAAGAAAGATAACACCTGGAGATTCTGCGTGGACTATCGACATCTGAACAAGATTACAAAAAAAGATGTATATCCTCTGCCGCGCATCGACGACGCGTTGGATTGTCTCCACGGTGCGACGTATTTTTCATCCATAGATCTTCGCTCCGGCTACTGGCAAATCGCTGTCGACGACATGGACCGCGAGAAGACCGCCTTTGTTACGCCAGATGGCCTTTACCAGTTCCGGGTCATGCCTTTCGGCTTGTGCAACGCTCCCGCCACCTTCGAGCGTATGATGGACACGCTCTTGCACAGCTTTAAATGGTCCATCTGCCTGTGTTACTTAGACGACGTCATCGTATTTTCTCCGACCTTCGAAACCCATCTTGAACGTCTTTCGTCTATTCTTTCGGTGTTCCGCGCTGCAGGCCTACAGTTAAATTCTTCAAAGTGCCACTTTGGTCGCCGCCAAATTACTATCCTCGGCCATCTTGTTGATTCGTCTGGCGTCCGCCCGGACCCCGCAAAAGTTCGCGCTGTCCTCGATTTTCCTGTGCCAACATGCGTTAAAGACATCCGCAGTTTTGTAGGCTTATGTTCCTATTTCCGTAGATTCGTAAGGAACTTTGCGAACATTGCTCGACCTTTGACCGACCTTCTCAAGAAAGGCGTGCCCTTTTCATGGGGCCCTGATCAAGCTGCTGCTTTCTCAAGCCTTATCACACTGCTCACCACACCTCCCATTCTTGCTCACTTTGACCCATCTGCCCCAACAGAAGTCCGTACAGATGCTAGCGGCTATGGAATTGGCGCTGTTTTAGCCCAGCGTCAACGGGGCTACAAGAGAGTTATTGCGTACGCCAGTCGCCTGCTTTCCGCCGCTGAGCGCAATTATTCAATCACGGAGCGCGAGTGCCTCGCACTTGTATGGGCGGTGGGGAAATTCCGCCCATACTTGTACGGCCGACCTTTCATCGTTACAACGGACCATCACGCCCTTTGTTGGCTCTCGACACTTAAAGATCCCACAGGTCGTCTAGGTCGCTGGGCCCTACGTCTGCAAGACTACACCTACACAGTGGTGCACAAGTCCGGCCGACTACACCAGGATGCCGATTGCTTGTCTCGTCACCCTGTCGACGGCCCAGGCTCCGATGATGCGCCTGCTGGAATATTCACGCTCTCGGCCTTCCACAACATCGCACAAGAGCAAGAACGTGACCCAAACTTACTCGACCTCATCAGCCGCCTCCATGCACATCCGTCGGACCCTTCGCTTCGTATGTACCTCATTCTGGATGGCATCTTATACCGCCGAAATATGCGACCTGAAGGGAACGAGCTGCTCTTAGTCATTCCCGCGCATTTGCGGGCAACTGTACTCGCACAGCTCCATGACGTACCCACCGCCGGCCACCTTGGTGTTTCCAGGACGTACGACCGTGTCCGGCGACGATTTTTCTGGCCAGGACTCTACCGTTCTGTACGACGTTATGTTGCGGCTTGTGAACCTTGCCAACGTCGCAAAAAGCCCGCTTTGCCTCCAGCTGGATTACTCCAGCCAATAGACATACCCACAGAACCATTTTGTCGCGTCGGTCTTGACCTGTTGGGCCATTTTCCTACATCCAGAAATGGAAATAAGTGGGTCGCCGTCGCAACGGATTATGCTACCCGCTACGCTATAACACGAGCCATCCAGACCAGTTGCGCTACTGATGTTGCCGACTTTCTGCTGCAGGATGTTATCTTACACCATGGAGCTCCTCGCCAGCTTCTCACGGACAGGGGCCGTTACTTCCTATCCCGAGTTATTGAGGACCTACTTCGATCTTGTGCCACCCAACACAAGCTAACGACGGCATATCACCCTCAAACAAACGGGCTCACAGAACGCCTGAACCGCACACTTACTGATATGCTATCGATGTATGTCTCCTCCGATCATCGTGACTGGGACGTAGCCCTCCCTTTTGTGACGTTCGCTTACAACTCGTCACGTCACGACACCGCTCTCTACTCCCCGTTTTATCTTCTATATGGCCGTGAACCGACATTGCCTTTCGACACAATCTTGCCCAACGACCTCGAGTCCTCGTCTGAATATGCTCGCGACGCCATGACTGCAGCGGCTAAAGCACGTCACATCGCTCATCACCGCCTTTCTGAGTCCCAATCACGACAGAAATCTCTGTATGACAGCCGCCACCGTGATGTCCAGTTCTCCGCAGATGACCTCGTCCTCCTCTGGACTCCTTCACGGCACGTCGGCCTCTCAGAAAAGCTACTCTCCCGGTACTCCGGCCCCTATCGCGTTGTCCGACAACTCAGTGATGTGACCTATGAAATAGCTCCTGCCGATGCTTCCTCGTCGTCCGTGTCGACTGATGTCGTCCACGTGAGTCGTCTCAAGCCTTACCACGTAGCCGCGATCTAGGTGACGCCGGGTCGGCGCTTTTGCCGCCGGGGGGTGATGTCACGGTGCAAGAACACGGACGAAGACGACGACCTCGAGGGGAACAAAGAAGACGCAGGAGTGGGGCGCAGGCTGACGGTCCGCCATTGGGGCTGCACCGGCTAATCTCCCTGTTCTAAAATACACTACCATCAGAAGCGTATCCCTGTGCCCGCTTCAATATGTATGCTTAGAAGTAGTTCTGGAGAGGCTAGTTCCTTAAACACCTTGTAAGAAAAGGCTCAGTTTTTTGACAGCGCGAAAGCAAAAAAAGCAAGACAGACAACGGCGAAATTTAAGGGAGTAATACACCAAGAAATTTACTGAGGCTGCATCATCGAACCTTCATTGTCTGTGTACACGTCTTGATCAACCATGCCACACCTTTCCTCTTGTTTTTGCTTGGTCCGCTCTGCGCATGTCGCGCACGTCATACGTAGTGTATAGGCTGAGGTGTGAAGGTCGATAGAGCAGTTGATGGTGGCGCTCATCCTGTCCTCTGTCTTACCTTCGTGCTGTTAAAAATTGCGCCTTTTCTTACGAGGAGTGATGTTCAAAAAAGTGAGGACTTTATCCTTCCAACACCACCTCCCCTGGCTACGCCAACTGTGTGCTCTGCTGCATCAGTAATGACAACCATACTTCCCACATTGCTCTTCACGGCACTGATTCCCGCCAAATGATTTCAAGCTTTCTTATCGTGCTGGTCACTTTACTGTATGGAAAGTGTTTCTAGGCATTCTCTGCATCAATTTATTTGTCGCTTTCTGTGTTGCATGCCATTTACATGGGACTACTGCTTACCAGGAGTGCGGTAGTCATTTAAAGACACAATAGTAAATGGTCATGCATACTGCTGTTTAATGTCACCAAAGCGTCCACTGTAGATGAAAGGGATGACCTGTGTGGCTCACGGCGTTCTGCCCTCTACGCGTAGGTGTACGGCATCGTGATGTGCGTTGTGGGCATCGCGTGGCTGGTTGTGCTTCATGTGGACCTGACGCGCTACAAACTCCATATCCTGGCGCGAATTAAGAGAAAATTGAAGGAGTACGAGGACCTGGCCGACCGCTTTTCTTTTACAACCGAGTGCGTGATTAACGAGCAGTACCCTTGGGCCGACACGACCAAGGAGGAAGAGGAGCACCACGTGTTACCCCACTACCGCTTCCTCAAGGGCCGCCACTCGGGGAGCTTCTTCCTCAAGACCGGTATGGCTGGTGAGTATTTCCACTTTGCCCTGTTCCGAGGCTTTACGCCCACAATTTCTTAACTTGATCTGCCTTCCTCAGCTACTTTTTCCCTTTCGGTCGCTCTTACACTGCATCTGTTATTTGCCCTGCTCATGACATGTCCGGCCCAGTTCCACGTCTTTCCCTTATTTGCTATGATATCAGCTGCCCCTGTATGTTCCCTGGTCTGTTCACCTCGGTTTCTATTTCTTGACGTTGCACTTGTCATTTTTCGTTCCATTGCACGCTGTGTGCTTCCTAATTTCATCTGAGGTTCTTTCGTTATCGTCCAATTTTCTGCATCGTATGTTATTACCGGGTGAATACAGTGATTAAATACTTCTCGCTTTAGTGAAAGCAGCAAGTTTCCGGTCAAGATTTGGGAACGTCTCGCGTATGCGTTTCAGCCCATTCTATCCTACAGAGAATTTCCTTTTCGTGAATAGGCTGTCCTGTTACCAATTTCCTTATATATACATATTCGTTCACACATCCTAAAGGCTGACCGCTAATATTTGATGCACTATCCGCAGGTTCGGGCCATACCGAAGGCAGATGTGTTTTTTCGTCCGCCTTACCTTAATTCCTTCCCATTTATATCTTATGTACTATACCGCAATTCAAAACTACAATAATTTCCGCTATGCTTTCCAAGCCTTCACTGTCCGTTGGCTTCAATAGGTTGTTTCTAACAAATAAACCAGCCCTCGACCCGTTCCCTTCTTTCGTTATTTTTAGCTATGCTGTCCAGCGCAATCTTGTTTTTTACCTATTCGTTCTTAGCCTCGTTCTAATATTTCCATGAGTTAGGGCATCAGTCATGATTTATGAGAGACGCCACTACGGCGTCTCTCATAAACAGAGCTGGTTTTGGGACGTTAAACCACACATAACAACAACAATGCTCGTCAACGGCATTCATGAAGCGCACAATGTTGTCTGCAAGCGTAAGATTGCTGAAATAGTCCACTTACTCTAAGCGTGTGGCAAATAACATCGGGCGAGATTGTATCCTTTTGCTTGACCCCTGTATTGTTGAGAGCTCTTTCTGCTCCTCTCGTGGAGGAGCAAGATGCCTGTGAAATCGTTGCGGATGCTAGTTATGAATTCCACGCGTATCTCACGTGCCCTTAATGTACGTAGAAGCTCTAGAAATGCTTGTATTTCTATGAAAACAAATGCTTTCTCGCTGTCTGTAAAGCCTATATAACGAGCTTGGTTATCCTCAGCAAATTTCTTAATTAGTAGATTTACAGGACGCCTGGCATTCATTGTTGGGTATCCTCTCCTGAAACCAGCTTGATTTCTAAGTTGGCAGAAATCGAGTGTTTTCCTAAAAAAAAAAAATACGTCCGTAAACATATTACAAGAATTAGGCTAATTGGTCTGGTATTATTTAATTTTTTATGCCACCATTCGTGTGCTGAGGATTATATTGTAATGGAGAACGATCTCACTGCCTGATAAGACACTTTGAACTGTAGGAATCATTTCATGTTGTCCTACATTTTCTCTTAGCCTTCCGCCTGAGCCCATGTCCCATTGACGCTCCTCCCTCCACCATCATCATCTTCGCTCTTTTGTTTTTCATCCTCTGTGTCCTTATTCCGCTGCTACACTCTCCGCCCCTACACCTCGATCGTGAGAAGCTGCTCGTAAAGAAAGCGTTGTACACAGATCTCGTCGCGCGCCGAGTTTCAAATCAATTATGTGGGCGGGAAATGCACGCGCCTTTTGTTTGTCCAGAAGTTCAGCAATAGCGCCACGGCAAAATGTCACTGGCCCAAACAGTTTCTCGATCTGGTAATGAAACTAGGTATGACAGTGCTGTGGTGCGCGTTGGGTGCACTAACACGACGTCGCCTACGAGGAAACGTTTAGATTAACGTTGTTCCTCTGGCGGAGCTTGAGTGCCTTAGCTATGCACAACTGATAAGCGTGAATGGTGGCATGGTTGCTCAAGTCGAGTACCCTAATTGGCTTTCGCGCCATCGACGTTAGCAGCAGTCAAAGCCGAGAAATGGCTTCTGCGGAAGCTTTGTCATCCTCCCACACACAAGCTCCAATAGAGTCGTGGCATGTTCAGAGCGAACGCAGCAGATGCAGCATAGTCCTTCCAGTCGTGGTGCTCGGGGTGTGCGTACGCGCTCCGCCGATCCGTTGGTCTCTGGGTGTTGCGGGGATGCGCAGCGTGGCGGATACCTTACCGATGCAGGAGTTTGTTAAAGGCTCGCAACACGAAGAACGTGCCGCGATCTGAGATCAGTGCCATGACGGAACATATGCGCTCGGTCACAAGGGAAGTCACATGAGATGCTCAGGTGTCCGGGACAGCTTTAATTTCTGCCCACTTGGTAAATTCATTGGTGGCGGCTACAACAAACCTACGGTCATGCCGGGTGCACGGTAGTGACCGTAGATGGTCAATGCCAATGACCTCAACAGGGGCATTCGGCGGCAGGATGTGTTGCAAAGGTGTCCTCGAGTAACTCAGTCAGCCACCTTACCGACGTCGTGCAGGCCATATCTTTGATGACAGAGCATCTCAACATTTTTGCCATGGTAACTTCCGAATTATCCCGTGCGGTATTGCCATCGCCGAATGCATGGACGCTTCCGGAGTTCCGTGCATTCCAGGATGACGTTATGCGTGGTGGGACCAACAAAAAAATTCACAGCATATCCACGGGGTGAATGATGATGAGTGGGCGAAGCTCCGGAGTGAACCACCGATAAACCGTTAATCTTCCGTGTAATTCGCCCAGTCGATCATCATGTAAAGACGTCAGAAACACTCTATTCGAACGCTGGGACCTGGCGTTTAAGGGGACGCTAGCACAAACGCGTTACAAACATGCAGTATACACTCTAGTAAGGGGGGAGAGGCCACAGCGTCTTACGCAGCCCCTTACACAGGCCGGAACGCGCACCGCGTTTGCCGACACCACAGCGTCTTACACCAGCTTCTTACACGCGCCGTAACGCGCTAGCACAAACCCATCATCATCGTTAGAAACGGACAGTCTTTCGCTCTCTCTCTCTCTCTCTCTCTTTCTGTCTCACTCAAGACATGATGGAAGAGTGAGAGAGCTCGCGCGCCACCTGACGTTCCTGAAGGCAACTCGGAGGTAAACAATGGCTGCTAATGGGAATGAGAGACAGAAGAAGTCGGCTTTTAGCTAACACTTACACTTCTACTAACGTTTCCTACTGGAACATGCCAATGGCTGCTAATGGGGAATGAGAGACAGAAGAATTCGGCTTTTAGTTAACGCGCACGCTGCGAATTTTTTATTGTTCAACAACGCACAGGAGAAATCTCCCACCGGCACCACCTTGGAGGTCAAAGCGTAAGACTGGTTACGCACTACGACTACGACTACGACGAGGGACGAACGGCTGCCGCTTTAAGGAGCTTCGCCCCTAAAATGGCGCCTGGCTCTAAGCTACATTGGAGGCGTCGCCGTTGCCTGGCATCGATACCAAGGCATAAGGCAGCAGTCCTGGCTGGAATGGAGCGCGATGTTCATCGTGGCTTTTGGCCCGCTTCCACATGCCCACGACCGTGCTAGCCCTCTCATGAACACGCACGAGGCTCGCGAGACACGACACAATGGCTCTGCCGGTGCACTTAGCAGTCCGTCGACAGAGTATGGCGGGATGGCCTGCTGCACACGCCAGCCGCCAATACTACATTCCGGGGCAGGCCTCAGGCTCTGGGTCGGTAACACCCTATGGAACTGTGGCGATGAGCGACCTCACAGACCGACGAAGTCTCGGCCTTACCATAGAGAGAGCAAGCCCGACACGTCCGCTGTGATCAAAAGTATTTGAACGACTTGATGGAATGCTAGCACGCGCAGGCCCGTGGAAGCGGCACCTGCCTCGTGCTGCCCGGCATGACGTGGACGGGAGTCCAGACCAGATGGGCCCTCCACTCACATAACGCGACATATTAAAATATTACACCGCAGCTAGACTCAACATGTGCCCGCCGCCGCCATCGTTCTCGAGAGAGGAAGAGGTGGCACTCCGTCAACTTCAAACGCACACCTTCCCCAACCTACACTCACTGCATAAATTTTACCCGGAACGTTGCGCAGACTCTTGCTCCGGCTGTGGCTGCTCCCCAACGACATTCCCTGTCACGGTGGAATGCGCCTCCACATTATTCCCTCCTCTCCCCGATATCCTGCGTCCCCTCCGCGCCAAAGAGCTGTGGGAAGATGCCCTCTGCGACGGGCCCCCCGAGGTCCGCCGGGCCCTAGTTCAACGGGCACGTGTGGTCGCCGAGATCGTCTTAAGGATCCCAGACTAGGGTTCCCTCCCGCATACTCACTATTTATTACGAAATAAAAATGTTCATTCTCTCTCTCTCTCTCTGCCTCGTGCAAGAGCGGGCGTCTAGGTCTTGTTCAATGCGACGCCGATGCTGTTGCCGCTACAGAGGGCTCACCCCCTATGGAGGAGGAAAGTCCGACGAACGATCGGAACTGCATGAGACACCATATATCTTGAGTGTCGCCTTGCGTCGCACGATGGTGGGGCCGATGGCAACGTTCCTTCGAAGTAGGCAGGCTTGAGACGTTCTAGAGCGATTGTGTCGGGCCGTCCGTTGACGTTGACGACGAATGTTGACGGACGATGCTCCAGAACTCGATATGGCCAGGAGTAGTGCGGCTGCAAAGGCTTCCGCACAGCACAGTTTCACACGAAAACGTGTGTAGCAGAGGTGAGCTGCGGAGACACGTAAGGGGATCTCGATTCGTGCGGACGTGTAGGCACGGGGCGTATTTACTGGAAGATGTTTTGCAGTTCGGAGACGTAGTCTCTGGCTGGTGGCACAGGTGTTTTGGCTGGGGAATCGAAGAAGTCGCATGGCAGGCGTAGCGAACTGCCGTAGACCAACTCGGCGCATGAGTAGCCCAGGTCGGTTTTGATGGCAGCTCTGATGCCAAGCAAAACGAGTGGTAGTTAGACGACCCACTTCTCCGGTGATCCATGTGCCATGAGGGAGGACTTGAGATGCCTGTGGAAACGCTCGACCAGTTTATTTGTTTGTGGGTGGTAAGAGGTCGTGCGGAGACTTGTCGTCTTGAGAAGCTTGAGGAATTCGTTGAAGAGCGCCGAACCAAACTGCCGACCGCGATCAGCGACTATAGTAGCCGGGCAGCCGAACCTTGCAATCCAGGTGGACAAGAAGGCTGCTGCAACTGTGGGCGCTGATATGTCGGCGAAGGGTGTAGCTTCTGGCCACCGTGTGTAGCGGCCGATGCATTTCAGTACGTAGCTGTAGCCCTTGGAAGGTGGGAGAGGGCCGATGAGGTCCAAGTGCACGGTGTCAAAACGCGCGTCCGGTGGAAGGAACGACTACGCAGGGGGACGGGATGGCGATGGATCTTGGAGCGTTGACACGGCAAACAGCAGCGCACCCAGTCGCGAACTTGTGCGTTTAGCTGACGCCAAACGTAGCGACTGGAAATGAGCTTCTGTGTCGCGCGAATACCGTGATGCGACAGACTGTGTACCGCATCGAACAGGCGTCTGCGGAGTGGTGGCGGAATGAAAGGTCGGGGTGTGCGGGTAGAAGTATCACAGACTATCGAAGTACCATCTGAACTCAAAATGACGTCCTCTAGTTGCAGGGACGTTGACGAATTTAGGAGCGTACATAGCTCGGTGTCGTCACGCTGGCGAGTGGCGAGTAGGCCGACGTCGATGATGGAAGGCTCTGCGGTTGGTGTGGAGACTGCATCGACGCGGCTCAGAACATTGGCAGGAATGTTGTTGGTGCCTTTGACATGACGAAACGTTGTTGTGAACTCCGGGATGTAGGAGAGATGTCGGCTCTCGCGAGGCGAGTAGCAGGACGCCGATCGGTTCATCGCGTGCACAAAGGGCTTATGGTCGGTCAATACATTAAAATGACGACCTTCTAGGAAGTGCCGGAAGTGTAGGGCAGCCAAGTACACGGCGAGTAGCTCGCGGCCGAAAACCCTGTAAAGGGTCTGTGCAGGCTTCAGTTTATTGGAGAAGAAAGCGAGTGGATGCCATGTACCGTTCATTAATTGCTGCAAAACGGCACCAACAGCGTTGTTCGTTCAAGGCGTCTGTCATAACAGCGGTCGGTGCATCTGGTTTCGGATGTCTCAGCAGAGATGCACTGGCGAGGGCAGACTTGGCTCTTATGAATGCGTTGGCGGCTTCTTCAGTCCACTGAAGCTCTTGCTTGCGTTTCGAGCTCAGCAGATCGTCTAGAGGGGCCACAAGTCGTGCACAATCGGGTATAAACCGTCGATAGAAATTGACGAACTCGAGAAATTGGCGAAGCTTGGTCATTGTATCCATAGTCAAAGGACTTCTCCCCTTGTGTCCGTGTCTTGCACGCCTCTTCCTTTGACTATGCACCCTTACCAACTCGTTCAACTTTGTCCTTTTGGTCATTTTAGTCGGCCGTGGAAAATCTTCGACTACGTCAATCTTGGACGGCAGTGGCCGAATGCCGTTCGCGTCGACTACGTGTCCAAGGAATTCGAGTTCCTGTCGGCCAAATTCACTTTTGGCGGCAGTTGATGACAATTCCTCGGCTGGCAAGGCAGGAGAACAACACCTCAAGGTGTTGAACATGTTCTTCAACGGAAAGGCTTGCGACAAGGAGGTCGTCAATGTAGGCAAAGACGAATGGCAAGCCTCGGGTGACGGAGTCGATGAAACGCTGGAACGATTGGCCAGCGTTTCGTAGGCCGAAAGGCATGCGGAGGAATTCAAAAAAAAATTTCCAGCATATTCACGGAGTAAATGATGATGGGTGGGCGAAGCTCCGGATGTTCACCGTAGATCGTGCCGAGTTCCGGATTAATTTAGTTCACGCGCACGCTACGAATCCTCATGGTTCGACTACGCACAAGTGAAATCTCCCACCAGCACTTCATTGCAAGTCAAGATCCGGTGCATATATATATATATATATATATATATGGGTGGCTGGTGAACGGTTCTCCAGCGCGAGCAGTCGGTATTTTTCAATCAAGAAACTCGCTAGAAGACGCTGCCTGCGTCAAGCTTGTCTCTCGCGGGTGAGGGCGCGTTCACCTCTTTTGCGAGCCGGTAGCGCGTTCATCGAAGAAAGAGCGTTTCCATAGTCAATGCGCGTCTTTCGCTCTCTCTGTATCTCTCGCTCTCTCTTACAAGACAGCAGATGGAAGAGTGAGAGAGCTCGCGCGCCTCCCACACGCGCCCTCCTAGTAGCGCGTTCCTAGTAGGTAACGCGCTACTACAACGAACGGGCAGACCCAAACCTTAAGGAGCTTCGCCCCCAAAAGACCGAAAGGTATGGTGATAGCGTTCGTCGGGATGTCTTCCTCGGCGACTGGGAGCTGGTGATAGGCGCGAACAAGATCGATCTTGGAAAAGATCGTCGCGCCGTGCAGCGCTACCGTCAAGTCTTGGATGTTCGGAAGCGGGCAGCGATCAGGAACCGTGATGTTGTCGAGCGCCCGGTAATCGCCACATGGACGCCAATCTCCAGTCTTCTTAGGCACCATGTGAAGCAGAGGCGGCCAGTTGCTAGAAGAAGGTTGGATGATACCGAGTGCGAGCATGTGCTCTTACTCCGCGCGAACAACCTGAGTGCCTCAGGAGAGAAACGCCGAGGTCGAAAATAGACCGGAGGGCCGGTGGTGACGATGTGGTCACACACGTCGTGTTGGACCGGTTGCGTCCAGTCCAGGCTGGCGTGTAAGAGTGGTAAACTCACGGAGGAGCTCGGAGAACGGTTCTTCCAGCATAGAAGATATGGGCGCAATCGGCGATGTAGTTGTTGCAGGAGCGCCGGTAACGGTCAGATGGGTGACAGTGTCGATAAGACGACGCTGTTTCACGTCGACAAGGAGCCCATAGTGGTGTAGGAAATCAGCTCCGATGACGGTGCGTCGGGCGTCTGCAACCAGGAAAATCCAGCGAAACGCTCGTCGGGGGCCAAGATTGAGCATGACGGAGCATGATGCGAAAACGGGAATCTTGGTACCGTTGACGCTTGCAAAAACGACACAGGTGTCGCTTTTCGGTCGGAGCGTCGAGCAGGAATGATGCTTACGTCTGCTCCTGTGTCAACTAGGAAACCTTGTCCAGTGGCTCTGTCTGTGAGGTAGAAGAGGCGACTTGCGTGCTGGGCCGGACCACTTGTCGCCGTCAGAGGTCCGCCGGCCTGTTTCCCTGCCACGCGCACGGGCGCCGGCAGTGACGAGCGTCGTTTCCAAAACGACGATGGTAGTAGCAGACGCCAGGCGTTGGCGACGCGTAACCGCTGGTGGGTGTGCGTCTCGGCTTGCTGAAACTGCGGTGGCGTGAAGAACGAGGTGACGCGCGGCGATGTTCATCTGCAGAGACGATGCATTCGAGACGCTCACACAGGGCGTCGAGAGGTGATTGTGCTGTCGAAGACGACGGCAGCGTTCGCAGCGTGGTTACACTCTCACCAGTAGACGCTGTCGTGGCTGCGATGGTTGGGGCGGCTACTTCCAACACCTTGTCGGCCAACGCGGCAAGTCCGGTGAGGTCCATGCAGAAGCTGTCGCCAAAACCATCTGCACGTTAGCCGGTAGTCGTTGTAAAAACAACTCGCGTAACAGCGCGTCGTCGATGGATCTCGCGTTGTCTCCGAGCAGCTGCTTCATTCGGCGAAGAAGTTGACTGGGGCGTCTGTCGCCGAGTTCTTCAGCGGACAGGAGCTGCTGGATACGAGAACGCTGGGAAACTGCCGTGCGCTGTAGTATAGGGTCGCCTTGATATCGTCATAGGCGTTCGCAGACAGCGGGGGCGCTCAACAGATCCGCTACATCGTCAATGGCGGTGGGCGAGAGTGCCGCAACAGCGTAGTGGAACTTCGTAGCTTGAGAGCGGATACCAGCAACTTGAAATTATCCTTCCGACTGGAGAAACCACGCCGACGGATTCTGGTCCCAGTAATGAGGAAGGCTGACAGCCATGGCTGAGCAGGAGGACTCACCGCGTTGCTCGGGGAGGTTCTGGTCTCGAGAAATCGTACTGTCGGTCTGTTCGATGGTCGTTTCCGCCACGGAAACGTAGGACCACAATCACGTCCGGGTGACCAAACAGTGGCGATGAGCGACCTCGCAGACCGACAAAGTCTCGGCCTTACCATACAGAGAGCAAGCCCGACACGTCCGCTGTGATCAAAAGTATTTTAATGACTGGATGGAACGCTAGCGCGCGCAGGCCCGTGGATGCGGCACCTACCTCGTGCGAGAGCGAGCGTCTCGGTCTTCTTCAATGCGACACCGATGCTGCTGCCGCAGCTGCCGCTACAGAACAATGCTATAGGTGGCGGAAACAACTTTTCATCCACAGAAACCACCGAGAGGGTCATCATGCATGTCAGCTCTCGAGCATGTGGACGCGCCAGCTCCTGTAGTGCTAGATGCTTCACAGTTCCGCGAACAAACTTTGTCCACTGGCACTATTAAAGAGATGCGTACCAAGGAACTCCACGAAACCGACGTGTCTGGTGTTGCAAGGGCGGTGCCCCTGCAGACTCGGATTCACCAACTTCGCGACTCTCGCTCAATGACTGCACGGGCGCTGTTGCCGAAAAATGCCTAGGACGCTGAGCGCCTCGATGTCCCATTCACCAAACACAAGCTCAAGCGTACTCTCATTCCTGCGGTTACACAGGAAGAGTCTGCTGCATGTGTCCTCTCAAGATACGCCGGTTTGAACCGCAAACCAGCAACAAAGCTGTTAAAGTGCGAGTTACGTCGCCAACCAGTCCGGCGGCTCAACCATCCTTCCCGGACAACAACAAGACAACCACTGCGCACTGTGGCTCCTATTTCGTCAATGTCTCATCGGCCATTGGAAACAATGCCGGAAAAAATGAGACTGAGGTGACAGAGTCAGCGCCGTCTGTCACGAACATTTCTGGCAGCTCACCATATCAAGTCTCAGCGTGGCCGAGACCGTCAACCACTGTTGCAGAACCACAACCACCCACTTGAAGTGTCTTTGGAAGCTTTGCAAGCCAAGGAGCAGAGGAGCGGTTTTCTCCGAAGACCACCACGGCGAAGCCAATGCCGGCCGCCCAAGGTGTCTACGTCATGTTTGCAAGTTACCACGCACCGCGGCCGAGCCATGCGACGTGGCCGGAACAGTCAGGGCCGGCAACCAGAAGCTCTCTTCACAGTTATCGACGCCCGGACAGGGCTAGGCCGAGAGCGTCCAGCGCGACATAGCCAGTGCCGCCCTCCTGAGAAACTGCGGCCGTTACAGAAACTATATATATATATATATATATATATATATATATATATATATATATATATATATATATATATATATATATATATATATATATATAGCTGGCGTTGCCGCCAGTGTATAACAGAATTGACGATGCGCCTCTTAGAGAACGACGGTTTATTACATCAACGTTTCGGTTGGATCCCGATCTTTTTTAAGACGTCTTGAAAAAGGTCGGGATCCGACCGAAACGTTGATGTAATAAACCATCGTTCTCTAAGAGGCGCATGGTCAATTCTGTTATATATATATATATATAGCGAAGGTCAATAGATGAGAAGTAGCGAGCACCATGGAGGCAATCAAGGGCGTCGTCAATACGTGGTAACGGGTACACGTCCTTTTTTGTAACCTTGTTGAGGTGCCGATAGTCCACGCAAAAACGCCAAGAGCCATCTTTCTTTTTGACCAATACGACGGGTGAGGCCCATGGACTGCATGACGGTTCAATGATGTTCTTGGTAAGCATCTTCTTAACTTCAGCTTGAATGACTTGACGCTCGGCAGCAGACACCCGATATGGACGTCTATGAATAGGAGAGGCGTCGCCAGTATCTATTCGATGTTTCACGGCTGTAGTTTGGGCCAAAGGACGCTCGTTAAGGTCGAAAATATCGCGGTAGACAAAAAGAACGCGGCACAGTTGGTCAGCATGCGCTGGGGAGAGGTCGGGAGCTATCATTTTCTTGAGATCTGGCAGTACACTAGTCGCAAATGGCGAAGATGCGCTCGGGTCAGTTGCATCATCCTCGATTGCGATAGCTGATATAGAAGAATCATCAAATGCGCTTATCTGCGCCAGACACATCCCTCGTGGCAGTACTTGTGTCGTCAAGCCAAAGTTGACCACAGGCATGCAGGCGCTGTTCGAAGTTACAGATAAAACAGTGCGCGGGACGGTAATACCTCGACTGAGGAGGACCTCGATCACAGGGGTAGCGATGTAGTCGCCATCAGGGACAGGTGGGTCTGAGATCAACTCAAGGTAAGTCATAGTCGAAGGGGGTAAGCGAACGAAATCCGCCGAACTGAGACGACTGGGGGGCGGCTCTACAGGGTCCAGGTGAGGCAGGTCAAGTCGGAGGGTACCAGTTGAGCAGTCTATTAGGGCGGAATGCGCAGACAGAAAGTCCAGGCCAAGAATGACGTCGTGAGGGCAGCGGGCGAGTACGGTGAAAAGGACGATGGTAGAACGATCAGCGATGCAGACTCGGGCGGTGCACATACCAATTACAGGAGCTGTCGCGCCGTCCGCGACACGGACAGCTTGCGTCGCGGCAGGGGTTAGAACTTTCTTGAGCCGTTTTCGAAGATCGGAGCTCATCACAGATATATGGGCGCCCGTGTCGATGAGAGCGCGGACAGGAACGCCGTCCACTTGTACATCAAGCAAGTTCATATTGGTCGGGATCGTCAGTAGAGGCTTTTGGGGCGTAGAGAGCAATGCAGCGGCACCTCCGGGCGCTGCACTGTCTAGTTTTCCTGTTGAGAGCGTGCGAGGGAACTTGGGGAATATGAGCGGCGGGGCTGAGGCGAGCGAGACTGACGGCGTTGGGGCGAAGGTGATCGTGAGTATGGGCGGCTGGATTCAGAAGGTTGAGCGGCAGTGTAATCGGCGCGAGCTGCATAGGAACGGTAATAGCTGTTTGGTCGAGAGTACCCAGGATACATATTCGGTTCAGGTGAGTTCCAGCGATTTCGGCAATACCGGGATATATGCCCAATCCCACGACAGACAAAGCATATCGGCTTGTCATCAGCAGTGCGCCACTCCGGTGAATTGCGAAAAGGTGGCTGATAATAAGGTCGTGAACGAAGCGGCGTACTCCCGCGACATGCGCGGGTGTCAGGGTGATGCGTGGAGCAGACCGAGTGAAGTCCCATGTTGGCAAACTCCTGGCGGACAACTGCTTGGATCATAGAGATCGGGACTGACGGTGTGGAGGAGGGGCTGCGCTCGAAGGTCGCCGGACAAGCGGCCTCAATTTCTCGTCGCACAATCCGAGTCACGTTGCAAGCTGTCTCGTTGGAACTAGGAACATCGGCACAGGATGACGTCGCGGCGGTGTTGGGCAAACGGGCAAATTGTTGAGGGATTCGCCGGCTTTTCGCGAGTTCAAGGCGCCGGCATTCCTTGATCGCTGCATCAACCGTCGACACGTTGTTAAACACAAGCAGGTTGAAGGCGTCATCTGCGATCCCCTTGAGGATATGGGCAACCTTCTCTTGTTCCGTCATGTGCGCGTCAGCTTTCTGGCAGAGGGCCAAAACGTCCTGAATGTACATCACGTAAGGCTCGCTTGACGTCTGTACACGGGTGGATAACGCCTGTTTCGCGGCAAGTTGGTCACCGTGAGAGTTGCCGAACAGCTCCCGAATCTTGTCCTTGAACGCATCCCAACTAGTAAGCTCCACGTCGTGCGTTTCGAACCAGACACGAGGGGTGCCGCCGAGGTAAAATATAACGTTCGCGAGCATGATGGTAGGGTCCCACCGGTTCGTTGTGCTGATACGCTCGTAGAGGTTGAGCCACTTCTCGACATCTTGCCCATTGGTGCCAGAGAAAATGCCAGGGTCACGAGGAGGGGCGACAGTGATGTAGGTCGTATTGGCAGCGGGTGTTCGGGTGGGCGCTGCATCCCCTGTGGACGAGGTATCTTCTGGAGCCATGAAGGTAGGCTCGAGAAAGCGTCCACTGCGAAGCTCCGTGTCGAGAAGGTTACCCAGCACTTCCACCAAAGATGTTACGAGGAAAGACGCAAGAGGCGAAGCTATGTACAGATGTATTAGAAAGGAACGCTGAGGCGCTTGGCCATGAACAAGCAGCCCGAGCAAGTCTCGCTAAAAACGTCCTCCTCGTCGTCTTTCTCTCTTCGCCTCTTGACGGTCGGTGGCACGGGTCCGTAGCACTATATATATATATATAGAATGAAATAGCAGACACGACTTCGCAGTTATCGTTTATCGCCAAGTTTCGACCGCGGGTCCGGTCTGTTTCAAGGCATGCTTTACTCCATGCCTTGAAAAAGACCGGACCCGCGGTCGAAACTGTTGGCAATAAACGATAACTGCGAAGTCATGTCTGCTATTTCACTCCAAATACGTTTGGCCCATTGAGCACAAGTTCTCATATGCTGCCAGTCGTAGCAACTAGTACATATGTCCAAGCGCACCTTTCTATTGAAGACAAGGGACCATGATGCCCAAGAATATACAGGGGCCATTATTTAGCTCACTAATTACGACATAAAAAAGGAATTCACCTGCCCGAAAACACACCTGCCGAAGGTGGAACCAAACCGTCGACCTTTGGATAATGCAGCCAACAGTGCTTTACCAATTGTTCTGTGATGTTGCTCTCTCCCGCGTCCACTTTTATTGAGTATTGCTGCAAGCAAGTTCTATATAACTGAGTGTCCACGTGTTCTTATAATGCAACGTGTTTCCGTGCAGTGTTTTGTTCCGGCCACATAATACACGAAGGCTTAATGCTTTCAAAGCATGTGATTGACTGGAATCGGGACCCTGACAACTGCAGGGACATTATCAGCATCCTCCTCCATTCTCTAAGGCCGGTGTATTCGTTCTACCAGCTCTTCATCGTATTCAAGTACTCCAACGTAAGTACCAGTTTCGTAATGTTCAAAGTTGAATTTCGACAAAACAGTGGTATGTTGGGTAAGCATGTGCCTTCTGTTGTCGCTGAACGATAAGCCCCACTGCCGATTAGGCATAATGAATAAGTGTTTCAAGTAAATTTTACTCCATGGTGGTGGGTCTTGTGTATGCGGCACTCCGTAACCAGGTGTGTTAACCCCACATATCCCCGCTTGCTGAACATGGGAGACACATAACCGCATCGTACGGCAGGCGCATGCGAAAGGAGAACAGTTGTCGTGAACACGGCAACTCACTCTGGTGCAATAAAAGACCTCCCCAGGACAACGTGTAAAGCCGACATTGTACATACATATGGAAAATTCTTACTTAGCGAAAAGAAGTACGTGCATGTTTGCACCAAGTCCTGCAAGGATTGAGGCACGCCAAACCTGCCCGATTCTCATGTCCAGCAATCATGCTAGCTTAGTCAACCAAAATTCAACCTGCATTTCGATGGAGGCGAAATGTTGAGGCCCGTGTGCTGTGCGATGTCAGTGCACGTTAAAGAACCCCAGGTGGTCGAAATTTCCGGAGCCCTCCACTACGGCGTCTCTCATAATCAGAACTGGTTTTGGGACGTAAAACCCCAGAAAACAACAACAACAAAATTCAACCTAGATAAAACACCAAGTCGCTCATGGCAATTCCCATGTTTTATCGACTATGCAACCATTATCTATTAACTATCGATCAGCTACCACATAGTATCGGCATGCACCAGGGATGCCTAGGTACCGCCAAGTCCTCTCCAGCATTTTCCAAGATCTATCGATTCGTGATTGATTACTGATTAGCTATCGATCGATTTTGACGTGGTATCGACATGCTGCAAGACAAGCCAAGGCACCACCAAGTCATTCCCGGCATTTTCCGAGATTTATTGAGCACAGATCGATTATTGAATTGCTATCCATCGGCTATCACATGGTATCGACATGCTGCAAGACCCACCTAGGCAACGCCATGTCATGCCTGGTATTTTTCGAGATTTACTGATTAGCTATTGGTCAGCTATCAATCGGCTACCAATTAGCTAGCGTTTAGCTATCACATGATTCATACACGATCTAGGGCTAACCTAGGTACTAACAAGTCATCCCGCATTTTCGAAAACTTATCGATTATTGTTCGAGGGTGGTAGGGAGGAACGAACCCATGAAATATATGCTGCTTATTCAAGAGGTGTGAGCCCAGAGCGCGAGCTTTTGGTGCCGAGACGGACCGCTGTGCCTGCTACTGGACGTCAACAAACCCCTTCCACGAGTATTGATTTACAATCGAACAGCTATCACACGCCATCGATGACTAGGTAAAGCTTTTTTTAGTATACTAAAGGGACACTAAAGAGCATCTTGTATCATTGAATCACTCTTTCACAATGCCGCCGCTCTTGCCGTGGGAAATGATAACATTCCGCCTTGAGGTTTCCTCGCTGTGACGTCATAGAGGGCGCCTGCTAAGGCCCCACATGACCGGTGAAAATGAATTGTCTGCTTAGGTGGCCACAGAATTAACATTTCATAAAATTCTACATTGACCTTATATAGCCAAAACACGGAAAATGAGTTTCAAATCCGTGACGACATCTTTGCGTTGAGGTGCTGAGGTCTACGCACGATATTAAAAAAAATCAAACTTGGACGTTCATTTTCCCTCCTAATATTGAGCCCGTGATGGCGAAATCAATGACTGTAGAATTCTTGAAGAACGATCCATTTGTGTGAACTGATTTACCATTTCTCGTTGGCGTCCCTCAACACCTGTTGCCAGGTTGTTGTTAAACAGCGGCGGCCGTTTCATTTGTAGCACTTAGCGACATTATATTTCTTGAGCAGCACATCGAAAGCGAAATACCACATCCGGAACTGATAAGAAAATATGGCCGCCGGTCCAGACCCCTTCGTTTATGAAGTATGTTGTAAAAGAATCATGACAGCTCCACCAACACGAAACCTGGGCTAGTGCGAAGCATGCGGTGATGGGGGCCGTGTCCACGATGACGACGACGACGTTAGGCGTCCTTAGCAGAAATGGGCTCAAATCGCTTCTGACATGACAACCCTGTGGGGATGGTGCACTTGTAACTCTCCGCCGACGGGAGCGCCGATCGCGGCAGCACGCTCGTCCTGGGGGTGACAGAAGCTCCGGTCGCAGGGCTGGCGGTAGCTTTAGAACCGAGTTGTTCGCGTTTTCCTGTGTTCTTTTTTTTTCAAAGGTCGTCGTACTACGGCTCGGTGTTCAGCAACGAGCTTCGTTGTGTCCTCGGCCGTAACAATACTTATACCAGATCACCAGGGACAATATGTATAGCTTCCACAAAGCATAATGATGAAGGGCGGTCGCTTACGCGCGCGTTCGATGGACGCTCTCTACTCAGCAGACGACATGTGGTGCTAGTTTGCAATGCAACGGCATTATGTCTCCCGGCATTCTGCGTGGGGTACGTGAAAGGTGGGTTGTCAACAGGAGGGAGTTCGTGCGCGCGTTCCGGCAACGCTCTTCTACCAGTAGACGACATGTGTTGTCAATCTGCAATGGTTCGCGCTGTTTTTAACGAGCCGCTTGTGTGAGATACCAGGCTGCGACACGCGTAGCCGTGTGGACTAAGGCTCTCAGTACATTTCGTTCGCAGCCCGTGCTTCTGCCCTTTTCCTCTTTTTACAGCGAAAGCTGCCTATGGCTAGGAGAAACGAAAAAAATCACAGCATATCCACGGGTTGAATGATGATGAGTGGGCGAAGCTCCGGAGTGAATCACCGGTAAACCGTTAATCTTCCGTGTAATTCGGCCAGTCGATCATCATGTAAAGACGTGAGAAACACTCTATTCGAACGCTGGGATCTCGCGTTTAAGGGGACGCTAGCACAAACGCGTTAGAAACATGCAGTACACTCTAGTAAGGGGGGAGAGGCCACAGCGTCTTACGCAGCCCCTTACACAGGCCGGAACGCGCACCGCGTTTGCCGACGCCATCACATGACTGCTGAAAGAGTATAAGGCGGAGAGGCCACAGCGTCTTACACCAGCTTGTTACACGCGCCGTAACGCGCTAGCACAAACCCATCATCATCGTTAGAAACGGACAGTCTTTCGCTCTCTCTCTCTCTCTTTCTGTCTCTCTCACACAAGACAGCAGATGGAAGAGTGAGAGAGCTCGCGCGCCGGGAGGAACGCGCCGAGGGCGAGCGCGAGCCTCCCGGCGCGCGAGCTATCGAGCGCAATCCTAGAACGACGTGGTTACGACTACAAGGGACGAACGACCCACGCCTTAAGGAGCTTCGCCACAGAACACCTATACTATGACCAACGTAGAGAAGGGAAACTGTACCTTTGACAGTGCAACGAAAATAAGGGTAGCGGTGGCGTCGTGAACTAAAGTACACGACCGAGAGATGGCGCCGCGCAAGCTATCATCATCACCACGCAATACAATATGGCGGTTGCGTTGCTGCTGCGTGCGGCTGGCCGCGCTGCTCGCTCGCTGGTCCTAGGCGTGCGGTTACCGCTGTCCCGAGGCGTTATTCTCGAGTACAGTACTCTAATACGAGTACAAATATTTCTGCTATGTCGCCAGGTGACCTAGAGGCCTCAACTGGCAATAAACGCACCAAGCAAGTAAGCTTACGTCCTTTATTGGCAATCGTGATGGATGCAGCATACATATAAGGGAGCAATGCTGTCGCTGACAGATTTGAACGTACAGACAACATAAATAGCCGTCTGCTTAATAAAATTACAAGCTGAAATTTATCTCATTCTGTTCGTAAGCAGAGCGATGTTTCAGACAACCATGTTTACGCTGGGCTGCCCTTGAAACGCAGTACTCGAAGCGCGCGGCTGACGATGCTTTCTGCGTCGTCGCTTTGCTCTGAGGCCATCTAGCTGATTCGTTCGTGTACTCAATAAAAACAGTAGGCTTTCTGAAGCATTGTGATTCACTTCGGTTCCTATGTGATTATCAAACGCGCTCCAATAGCACGGAATGCGCCGGCCATCGCGCGATTCGAGTATCACGTTTCAATCGCATAGCACTGTATACATACTGTATTTGTGCACGCTGTCTCCCGTCTCACTCTACACGTCTGCGTTTATCGACT
Source organism: Hyalomma asiaticum (assembly GCA_013339685.2). Lineage (NCBI taxonomy): Eukaryota > Metazoa > Arthropoda > Arachnida > Ixodida > Ixodidae > Hyalomma > Hyalomma asiaticum. The sequence continues at coordinate 42,150,106 of CM023483.1, forward strand.
TTGGCGTTATTAAACAGGCAGCATCAAAATTTCGCCAAAGGTGTAGTGTCAGCAGATTATCATGATACACTATTTTGACATTTGACGAGGGGCACATGGCTTTGAAAAAAAAAATAAAGTGATAATAAACCACTATTTTTGTGTACATACTCTGTGATTTTGATATTGCGTTCAGTTTCCCTTCTCCTGCGTCCCTGTCTGAACTGTTTTGTTACAACAAACTGCTACTAACTAGCTCATCTTCCAGTGGTTCTCAACTCGTATATTATATAGCACTTGTAAAGCAAAATTTACGTTATCCCGTTGAAAGATTAATTTGGTTTATGTATTCGAAAGAGGTGAAGGGTTTGCTGTGGTATAAACACTTCAATCAAGTGACAGTTGGCTAGCAACGAAAGCCTCAGTCCGAAGCAAACATTTCAACAGGCACACATATTTCTCAAGGCCGTTACAGAAGACAGTTTCCAAAGATCAAGCTATACCCTTGCTTGTCCATTGCTGATCAACTGATAAGTAAATGAGTCAATCTCTCCTGGTTCTGTGAGTGCATAATCGTCATAGTGGCTGCTAGATTTACAGTTTTGTTCTTTACTACCCTTTAGCTGTGCCTCACTCTTAGCATGGGTGTCACACAAAACCAGAAGTTTCCCCAGGAACTAAAATTAGGAGGTGGGTCTAGACATCAGTGGGAGGTGTGGAGCACCAGATATTTTGAGCTTGTTACAAACATTTAGAAATTAAGGGGGTTTGTTTAGAAAGACGAGGTGTGAACACCCTCTCTAGGGGTTCTATTGGGAAATCTCTGCTCAAAACGGGCCTTTTTGAGCTGCATAGTAGTTCAAAGAAATAGCACTCAGTACACATTCAAATATAAAATACAAGCAAATGCTAGCCGAACAGCTCTAGCGAGATCTGAGTTACCTCTTCTGTGTACTGTATAAACTTACTTTTTAAAACTTGATGTTTAGGTCTCTTGTCTGGACCTGATTTTATTATTTGCCGTATTCCTGTGACTGAACCTTACACAAAAGAACAAGTTTCTTGCACACATGCAACAGTGTTTTGTGGATGGAATGTCTCTCCTCACATAAGCCCTTTAACAGACCAGAAGAATTCACTCACTGCAACTAGGAATGACCCTTGTAAATGCATGACAAATTACACAGCCTGTATAACAAAATACTACCTAAAATTTTATGTGCAGCTTTCCTTCTGCCCTAGTAATCAAACTGTACTTGGTAGTAAAGTCATGGCTGTTATTCTCCAGGTGACCACTACATAGCATGTCTTTTAACAAAGGGTCAAGTGCCTGTACACATTTTCCACTTTCAAAAGCTTTCACAATGTAGCTCACAAGAAGACAGCATTATGCCTTACGGTATCATTCCTTGGCATTGCTGTGCAAAATAATGTTCACATTTACAACAATCTACACTCAATGCAATGAGGAAATGCTGCGCTCAGACACGCTACTGCTGGCTTGTTTTGCACCATGTTATATGCAATACTCGATACAAATGTGGACGCACACTTACAGAAGGATACCATGCGACAGTCACTATCCAAGGAATCCTAAGCCGGCACATTTCCCTTGCGCTGGTTACTTCTTGCATCAAAAATCACTTGTGCAGCCAATCTTGCACTGGTTCAACATACCACATACTACTGTTGCATTTTGGTGTACAGTTCCCATTCCTTTCACGTGTTGAGCTTGTAAACTGTTTTTGGTGACGGATGGAGTTCAGGAAGACCTCTCTTCGGGCGACTTTTCAGCTTCTTGCGCCTTGGTAGGGGTAGCTTGAAAACTAACAATCCTTTTGTTGTCCATTGTCCTGAATAGAAAAAATAAATGAGGTCATGAGGAAGCCATAAAAAAGAAATGGTGAGCGAAAACTCGGTCTAATAAATTAGCGAAGCATAACCATAAATTAAATGTCCACAAACATACCGTGTGAGGATTTTCGGTCCCTGAGGTTACTCCATTGGCAACACAATCTCTGCTGACTTGAAGTAGGTTCAGAGATTACAGCAGCTAAGTGTGTGCAGATATGTGCAGTTTCTTGAAGGCTGTGGTTGATAAACAAAAAAGAAAGAGCCACTGTTACTATGGTAGAAACATGCATAACTTTGTAATTCATGTCTAACAATGCATACAACACTCCTGCAAACATGAATAGCATGCATGTAAGATTTATTTGAGCATCTATTTCAGTGATGCGCTTAGCCAAGCCTCACTCAAGGGACATTTGTTTCTTTAGTAAGCAATTAAATTGTCCCACTGCATAAACATGCACTATTAACGCTTATGAACTTATTTTGTATATTGAAATATAGAATTCCTTCTCCATACTCTTATGTACATTTGCCTCTAACATACCATGGATGTATGTGCATTTCCTGCTATAACTCACTTGGCAGAGGGAGGCAAAGCTTATGCTGCGGTCCGTAACAGATGTTTCACGGGAAAGATATTTATACATTTGTGAGATATTTAAATAAACATTTTTATACAACATCATTGGTACGCAGAAACCGTGCTTCTGATTAGCTGCACAAATAATAACACTTAATGAAATGTGTTCTTTAGTCGTTTTGCAAGCAATAGCGGTGTTACACGGGCACTTTTGATCGCAATGAGGACTGATCTGGATCGAGTTTGGCGCTGACATGAGCCAAATAGTGATATGGTTTCCAGATCGCGATCATCACACGATTCCTATCGGGCCTGATCACGCTCAAGAATAACCATATAGCAGCAGCTGAGCATCATCGAGCCTAATCGAAATCCGCCCTGATCGTGATCAAACGTGCGCGTGTAACGCAGGTTTAACAATAATCAGTGTTGAAGATGCACAGCAGCGCATTTTTACTCACCGGTGCTTATGGCCACATGGTGCAGGGTCAATCCGTTTTCCTAGGTTGTCTTCCAGCACTGTGCTCAGTTCTGACAATCAATTTTTCACGCGCAAGCTATGCAACCGTTATGCCAGCGAACTGTCGCAGCTGGTAAAATTCATCGTTGTTGGACACGTTCGCTGTGTGGCAGCGGCTATCTAAACAAGGTAACGTAAAGCGGACGTGCGTGGTCGAAGGAAATGACCGCGATACAATTTGAATCAAACAAGCGGCCAAAACTCAATCGATACCAATGGGCTGCTGCTCATCGCGCGTCAGTGTAATGTCAAAACTTAGACTCAAGCACATACGTTATGCATGAAGTTCAAGAAAAGCACATCTTTACTTACTTTATAAAAAATGACGCTGTAACCAAGCTTGTCAAATACTTTCAATACGTTTTTATATCAATTTTTTGTCCCGTCGAGCGCCCCTAGCAGAGAAAATGCAAACTAAAGTATACGACCGCTAAAAGAGGAGTTAGTAGCTCCACTCTACGCGCAACTTGATGGAACGCGCCGCGGTTGATTTTTACGCCATCTGCGGCGATCGCTGAAACGTAGAGCCTTCCCGGGCCTGGCTTCGCCCCTAAAACCGCTCGTCCGTGGACCGCGCGCGGTGTCCATTGGCTGCGCCTTCCAGTGACGTCGTTCTCTGCGCCGTACCAAAGCGCGCGTGCCATTGGCTGGCCCGTGAGTGACGTCGTCCATCCCGTCGCAGCCGTGGCATAGAGAAAAAAAAGTTAAGAGAGGACACTCCGTGAAATCTGGCCTCAGGAAGTACGTCACGACCACGTAACAAACTAGTGCTCTCACCAAACGCCAGAGGACGCAAGTGCGAAAAACAAAAAGTTATCATCAATTCAACAGAATGTTTTTTACAAAATAATACTTATGCGCCCATATTTGGCATGTTCTTTATACATAAAAACAATTTATTCAACACACCTTACGTGGTTATTTTTGTTCAGCCGCACTGCCATAAGCAGCATCTACGATTTCGCGCCGAGAGTACTCGCCATACCAGCATGCGACAAGCCCAGGCATGACAGCGGGAAGGTTTCGTCAACGTCGGCTGCTTCGGTGTTTTCGTGTGTCAGACAGCAGGTGAGGTAAGTTTTCAAACGAAGCTTGTTGAATTACATGTTGTTGGGCTAGTTGGGTCATTGAATCAGAAAAAGGTTACAACTGCGCGAATAAGACGCCATGTAAGAAGCATAAACACGCCCACACGCGTTGCGCTTCGTGTGGGGTGGCGTTTCTGTGTTTCTTACGTGGTGTCTTATTCGCGCAGTTGTAATCTTTTTCTGGAGCTTGTGAGGACGGCGAGGTTTGCTAAAAAAACAGTTTGCGGCTGTATGCGGCGGCGGGACGTGAACATTGTGCAACGTATGCAGAATCGCGTTCGGCTCGATGGAACGGAACGCTTCCGGAACGCTTCCGTCCCATCGTGGAACGCGTATTGCGCCCCAGTATAGCAAACGGGGGCACGGCGTCAAGCCGAGGCGACGCGTGCTGTGCGCTGAGCTCGGTGCGAAATATTAGGGAGTTTTCGAATAGAGTACGAAAAGCTTGCGGCGTAGCCGCGAATGCGTCGTACGCTCGCGGGCTCCCCTTAAGTGAAGCCACGCTACGCCCGCAAGCTTTGCGTACGCTATTCGAAAACTCCCTGTTGAGGAGCGGTCGCTGGGCCTCGCATGCTTCACTACGCGTTTCCCGAAGCCTCGGACCACGAATAAATCCTGGTGTGCATTTACTGACATTTTCAGACCGCGCTGATGCCATGCCGTCCGGCGGTCCAAGCTACGGCAGCTACTGCTGTGTGTCGTGGTGCTTGAATAATGGCAGAACCCACAAGAAGCCAGGGACGAGTTTCTTCCGCATACCACGGGATATGCGATGCTCTTCTCATTTTGTGCTTTTTATATGCTCAGCCTCTACCTTGCCTTGGAATAAAAACGTTGCGGGTACTCTGCCTCTTTGATTGATATATAGATTGACCGCTTGTTTCAAAAGAAAAACAAACGCGATGAATAAAGCCGTAGTGAATTATTACCTGCATCTCTTTCTATTATAACTTAGTCGAAATAAAAATTACGTCATGGCCTCAATTCGCACGAAGAATTTTGAGCTAGACAAAATAGGGAATCGCTAAATCAAAACGACAAACAATAGCCTTGCCACTTGGGCGGAGAAAAGTGGTCTGAAATCATTAACTTTCGCCATAGCCAAACGTCGGTTGCGCACAGTAATCCAAAATTCGCGCCAGGAAAACCGAAACGGGAAGCGCAGGCCAGTTGCTCTCACCAACCACCAGGTGCGCTAGGGTCGATTGGGCCGCCGGGGTCTATGGGAGTGTCCACTCTTAGCTTTTTTTTCTTTCTCTATGGCCGTGGCTCCGAGCACGCGCGCATCAGCTTCGACTGAGAGCTTCCACATGGGTAAGCCACGCATGTTAGCTCGCGATGTCAAACGCTTGCAAACGACGGCGCGCCGAAGAAGCAGCGTTCCGGGCAGAACAGCGTCGACGTGATTGCGGGAGCGCGTTCGCGGGGCGAACGCCCGCTTTCAGCGAGAGTTTCTCCAGCGGCACTTTGGATGCAGCTGCGACGTCTGTGTCGGGTTGAACCCACTGCTAAACACCGGGGCCACACATTCAGCTTCGCTGGTTAACCATTTGTACGGAGTGCTAGGGCTGTAATTTTTTTTTTCTTCTTCTTGTTGTCGTAAGGCGGCCCCGTCATGCATTTGAATGGTTTCGTCTTTCCTTTCGTTGGTACTCCGGCCAGGACAAGGATCGCTGTCAATCTACTGCAGTGCCTTTTACAAAAAAGAAAAAAAAAACGAAAGAAAGAAGAAAAGCTCGTTAAAAACGGACTATGCGTCTCTTGCGTTCGCCTGCCGGCCTAGACGCCGCACGGAGGAGTTGAGGCACCGGATAACAAAATCCACTGAAAGGCGTCCTCCTGTTTTCTTTCCAGTCGTGTTTCTCTTTCTTTCTTTCTTTCTTTCTTTCTTTTGGTTTCTAACAGAATCTTTCAAAACGAGTTAGAACCGTATTGCTTTGTTCAGCCTTCATTATTTAGAAACAAATAAATGGACGTACATTGTCGACGCTTCCTGGCCCCGGCCCCGCGTTTTCTCACTTTGTATAGGTACGATTAATGGACATAAACAGATCAGGTCTTGCATTCCGTGGCTTCGCGGCTTCTCCTTCCAACACGCGCACACATATGCTCGCATGTGATGGATACACCTACTGACTTCCACTACTTTATTGTGGAGCCTTTTATGGGACTAATATATTGATAATAGTGTATACATACCGATAACCAATAATTACAAATTAACAAGGATCACAATAAAAATCACTTTTCCTTTCCAGCCTGGCAATCTTAGCACTTTCGGAGTGTTTTGTCTCCCGCGTTGGGGAGGCACATCGGCCGGTCACCACGCTTCCGTCCGCAGACGCACTTTCTTTGACTTGATGCACATGGCCTGCCTCGTACAAAAGTTTTCCTTTAGCAATATTAGCCCTACGGAAGAATTTCTCAAACCTTCTACGTTCCTAATAGCAGTAAGAAACTGCGGCGGAACACATGCAGACGACGCCACCCACGCACAAGTAGGCACGCACGCGCTGCGGGAGGAAACCCAACGACGCGGGAGCGCCCGGTGGAGCCGCCTGGCCTTGTGCACCATCCCCATTGGCCTCGAGGGCCACCACTGGAAAGACAGGCGCTGCTGTCGTTGTGACGCAGTAAACGACATCACGTGATGCCTTCGCCGCCCCTGGCGAAGTGCACTGCCTTTCTTCACATACTCCGCCATTTCTCCCTTGCATTGAGCGTGTGGTATACCGTATACCCTTGTCTTGTGGCACGTTTTACGCGGGACAAACGGGCAGATGCCTGAATGACAGGCTTCGTGAACATAAAAATAACGTCACCAGCACCGTTAGAGGCCACCTTGGCGATCACTGTAAGCATTGTGGTTGTACCCCCCTATATAAAAAATGTGAAACTCTAGCAAAAAGCCCCTCCCAGTTGACGCGGGAAATTATAGAAGCACATAGGATCGCTTTGCTGGAAGATAATTGTGTCAGCTAGCACCCCATCTGTCCCTCTCTTAGACAAAGAAACTGCATATCTCCTCGCTGACAAGCCTTAGATGACCGTTTTTATAATGTACATGCAGCATATGCGGTGATGACATTTGCTTATTCATTGTTTTTAACATGAGATGACCCTTGCATCTTCGTGTGTGTTTATCAGTGTATAACACTTGTGACGAGGATCATACATATGTATATATGTACGTTTTCGCCGAAATAAAATCAGTTGACAGTCAGCGCTCCGTGGTGTGGTGTGTGTTCCTTTTTCATCGTCCTTGTGTTCGCGCTGTTTTTTCCATGATGCTTGACCAACTAGCCTGCAAATCCATCCTATCGTATTACTTCGATATGCTCGAGACCTGCCTCGGGCATATCTGCATATAGTGCCTAAACGACGAAATAGAAGATGACATGTCAAGTGTCGACACCACTTTGATGGCATGAAATCATGTAAATAAAGAGAATCCGGCCTCTGCCTCATTCTTTATAACACAACTCGGCAACAACGGTCTGCTGCACCGCTCCGCGTCAACAATCTAGCCAAAAGAAACGCTTTCGTGTTCTCATAAGAATACGGATTGTCGAACGTGTTTGTAAAAAAAAAATTCATTCATTCGGCGGCGTTTGTGCGCGCGGTTCAAGCAGGGGTCGCACGAATGGAATGAATGAAAGAGAGACGGAAGGAATAAAGAAACAAACAAAAGTTTAAACCAATATCCGCCGGTGCTGGCGTTTGAGCCCAGGACATTACCATGCAATGTCTTTAACCACTAAAGTTGCGGGATGTGTCTGCAACCCCAGCTTGCAAGATATGAACATAGATATCCTAGCCATATCATTGCCTGAGACATAGAAAGAGAGCGAAAGCTAAATACATATTTGCCCCCAGAATAAATCTGCCGAAACAGCGAAGCTTCCTGTTTGCACTTGGTTTGCGGTGGCTTCTCACCGCCAGTTTCTCTCTCTCTTTTTTGCTAACTTCGCTTTCGCGCCTAATCTCCCTCACGTCCTTCGCGGCATTAAGAGCAACTCCGGCACAGTGTTCTCATATCGATGTTTTTCAATGGTACTAATGGTGCTATAGCAGCCATGGTGGTTCAGTGTGCTCGGAAACGCACCAATAATATTAAATAAGCGACCGAGAGGCGCGCTAAAACCGAAACGGGTTAGCGCTTTGTGCGTGCAGCGTATGCGAAGACGTCACAGCCTCGCCGCGATCAGAAATATGGAACTGGTGCCAGAAAAATGACCGTGGTGAGGCTATCTCACAACGTATAGAGTTGTGCCAGCTTTTCTGAACTTGACAGCGACGACTTGAGCTCTGAATTACAGATTTTGACGGCCCGCTGGCTCGGGTAGGAAGCGTTAATGGGGACGACGTAAAAAAAAAAAAAAAACACACACAGGGTGGCTCGCGTGGGAATCCCCTAAAAAAATTTAAAATTCATTTCCAGGAAACGTAAATGACTTACAACCGCGTGGCTTGGTGTATATTACTGCTGTACCGAGGAGAATATGTACTGAAAATTTCATTGAAATCAGGAGACACTGAAAAATTGCCGGAGTTGCCCTTAAGGCGGCGCCACGCGTTCCTTTTTGGGGTGGGTACGCCTCCACCTATATAGTGTCATGTAGCCGAGGGTCGATGGTAAGGCGACGCTTCGCATGGACACGACGTCAAAGTCCCATGAACAGTGAGGCTTCGCTTGCCGCCATTTTCCCGATGAGGCTACAAGATTCCATTGAAGAATAATGACGATGCTCGTTTTGACGCGCAGAGGATATCGACACGAGCGTCGTGTAGAGGTTTCGCTGCAGATTGCAAGAAAAAAACCGCTTGTCTCCCTGCACATGCGGTACAAAAGCCAGGTTTTTTTTTTTAATGTTATCTTGAGTGCACTGACATAAATTCAAGCCACGGTCATTGGTCATTTGTGGCCCCACCATCATTCAGCTTTCCTGTGAGATCCACAGTCATGGTTTTTTCGGATCGAAATAAGCGCTTATGCGGTTGATTGGCGTAAGGTGAACTGAGTCACCTTTCCCATCGTCTTGTACTGCATGCCGTGTTCTGTAAGAGAGACAGCAAGCAGAAAGTGCTGTTGTCTTTAGGGTGTCTACAAACAAAGCCTTTTTTTTTTCTCCCACACAGATTGTAATCAACAGATTTAAGGAAGTGGCAAGATTTGGCGTGATGCACCTTATAGCGACATCGCTCCACGCATGGTTCAGCACAATCGTGGACGACGCAATGAGCAGCCATGCTCACCATGCCAGTGAGGACCACCACGGCAACTTATCAAACGGTACGCCGTCATCCATACTGAACGAGCATTGCAGAGGGAAGTCATTGACTTCTGCTGCAAACGCTTGCACGTACTCATTTTTTCGGGTAAAAGTTGTGTGAAAGGAATCATTGCGAGGCAGAAATCTCTGCTACGATTTAGAGCGGATAGGATACGCTTGACGAGGCAGAAAATCGGAGGTTTACCCAGAATTTTGATTTGGGACGGGTATACGGAGTCACGGTCATCTGGAGAACCTTTTATTATTATTTTTTTTTTTTTGGCTGGGAGGGGGGATCCAACTGGTGGGAGGGGGGTCTCGGGGGTTGTTAGCGAGGTGGTGTATAAATGCCTGGAAAACGTTACAAAATGTGGCAGAACTGCGATGACAGTATTGCAAATGTCGTTAGCTGCGCTTAAAGGGCTTTTCTAACGCTTTTCTTGCAGCCGTTCTTTAATTGCAGGCCGTGTAGACATATCCCTGATGCCGGCACAGGTTAAACCACCCATATTAATATTTTAATCGGCCCCGCCACGGTGGTCTAGTGGTTATGCTACTCGGCTGCTGATCCGAAGGTCGCGGGATCGAATCCCGGCCGCGGCGGTTGCATTTCGATGGAGGCGAAATGTTGAGGCCCGTGTGCTGTGCGATGTCAGTGCACGTTAAAGAACCCCAGGTGACCGAAATTTCCGGAGAGCGCCACCACGGCGTCCCTCATAATCAGAGCTGGTTTTGGGACGTTAGACCGCCCAAATCAATCAATCAATCAATCAATCAATCAATCAATATTTTATCCGTGCAAGGAAATCACAACTTCACTGTTGCCATAGCTATTTGCGGCGGAAATGACGACATAATGCGCAAGGCTGTGTCTGGGGCCAAGTAAATTAGAAGGGGTCGCGGCCATACTTCGGAAAACAGAACAATATTTGTTTTTGTCTCACGTGGTTTTCTACTGAACAATAGAACGTTAGAGAAGCTGGTCATTTACGCCACGGGAATGCTCCACGTTATTTGTTGCTGTGGCAACTGCGTCAGCAGTACGCTGGAAGGAACAGGCAACCATGTTGCGCGAACTGCCATGGCTTTCTAGGCAACTGCATTGTCCGCCGCACGTTATGTCGTACGTGGTCATGGAGGAAGGAAAAGCTGAGGAGAGGCCCTACCGTATGCCAACGCATTGGAAAAATTGTAGCGGAAATGACGTCATAAATTATGTTCCAAAAAACTATTCACGGGGCAAACCTGCAGACGCCCTGAGAAGCATTCTCTGCGTCCAACTAGGGGTTCCCTGTTGGATTTCTAGTCGCCAAGTTTATCTTGGCGCAGCGGCTGCGGCTTCTGCACGCGGTGAAACGTTTCTGAACGCGGCACTCGAAGAGCCGGTTATGCCGGTTATGTGTAGCCGGTTATGTGTAGCCACTCACTGCAACGCTCTCGTGCGCACATTCGACCAAGTGCGTTCACAGTAACTAACATGCGGCGCGCACACAGTTACACAATGTCTTCCGCTACAATGTCTTCCGACACAATGTCTTCCGATACCCATGAGAAATTGCATGCAAACTTGCCTTGCAATTTCCGTTCCTTCACGACAGCGTTCAGTAAAGTACATTCGTGACTACAAAAAAGCAGATTTTTCCAGAATCAATGAAGAAATGGCCGTATTTCTTCAACATTTTGAACAATCAGCTCCTAACAGGTCTATCGATGAAAACTGGTCTTCGTATAAAGAAAAAATTATCTCTCTAATAGAATTATATGTACCTTTTGTTTGCATTCGTGGTGATGCCGGGAAACCATGGTTTACAAACTCATTAAGAAAATTGTGCAATAAGAAAAAGCGATTATTCAGGGAAGCAAAGCACTCTTCTTCTGCAATAAAATGGGGAAAATACTTGGAGTGTTTGAGTGAATATACTAAATTACTGAGGAGCACTAAACGGCGCTTCTACAACACAGACATACTTGACATCCTCCGAACTAATCCAAAAAAGTTTTGGGCTTTATTAACTCCCAACCACAGTGGCTCGCATAACATCTCTTTAGTAAATCCAGATGGTTCTGTCGTTCCGAAGGAGTTTCGTTCTAACGTTATGAATGCCTACTTCACCTCAGTTTTCACCCAGGAAGCGGTTGCAAATATTCCTGTACCGCACGATCCAAATTTTCCTCAAATGCTTCCAGTTAGTATTACCGCAGAAGGAATCTGTAAGCTGATTGATAACTTACAGATATCCAGTGCCCCTGGACCTGACAACATATCTGCTAAAATTCTTAAAGGCACAAAATTTATGTCTAGTCGCGTCCTACAAATCATTTTCACGCAATCTATTTCCAGTGGCGAAATCCCGTCTGAGTGGAAGATTAGCGGAGTCGTACCTGTCTACAAGGCAGGAAGCCGCTCTGATACCTCTAATTACCGTCCTATCTCACTAACATGTATTGCATGCAAACTTGTCGAACATATAATCTACTCTCACCTGGCGAAGCACCTGGACAATAATTCATTTTTCTTCCCGAACCAACACGGATTTCGGTCCGGCTATTCGTGCGAATCTCAATTGTTGAATTCACGACTGACCTAAACCTAGACTCATCCTTTGCAACCTATGTCATTTACCTCGATTTTTCTAAGGCGTTCGACCGCGTTCTTCACCAGCGTCTCATGACTAAACTTTCTTGCCTTTGAATCGATCCCCTGATATTGTCATGGATTCGCTGCTTTTTAACTGATCGCTCCCAGTACACCGTCATCGAAGGCCAACCATCTGTCGCTACTAACGTTATCTCCGGAGTCCCACAGGGCTCCGTTCTTGGCCCGCTACTGTTCCTAATCTTCATCAATGACCTTCCTGCTCAAATTTCACCAACCATCCGTTTGTTTGCGGACGATTGCGTTCTCTACCGACGTATCTCTACTATTAACGATTACTGCAGGATGATTTAACCTTAATCCAAAACTGGTGCTCGACCTGGCTCATGCAGTTAAACGTTTCAAAATGTAAGTTTATGCACGTGACCCGTAAGCAGCATCACCTTCACTTCCCATACACGCTAAACAATTCCATGCTAACACAGGTGGTATCTTATAGGTATCTCGGCGTAGAAATGACAGATAATTTAAGTTGGTCTAAACACATCACATCACTTTCTCCAAGCGTTTCTAGATCACTAGGTTTCATCAGACGGTCACTTACATTTGCTTCGCCTACAGTTAGACTAATGGCATACGAAACTTTCATACGCACCAAACTTGAATACGCATCCCCTATCTGGAACCCCCATCAAGAGTACCTAATTCAGCAGTTGGAGGCAATCCAAAACCGAGCTGCTCGTTTTATAACTTCAAAATATGATTCTAGACTGAGCGTCACTGACATCAAAACTTCGATTGGTCTAACCCCTCTGGCATCCCGTCGCAAAATATCTGCCTTTTCCACAAGCTCTATTATAACTTTCCTCGACTACGCGAGAGCCTAATCGTACCACCCATGAGATCATCACGACGTCTGTTTAACTGTCACAGTGTTCAACGCATTCATGGTTCAACTAACGCTTTCAACAAATCATTTCTACCGACTGCAATATCAGATTGGAATGTACTCCCTGACGATATTGTTAGTGAAAGGGGTTATCTTAAATTTAAAGATTTATTGTTACAGCACTACTGTCAGCAGGCCGAATAGCATCCCTGTTTTCTAATTTTCATGTTTTTTTCTTCTTGTTTTTTCTTGTGTTTTGTTTTGTTTTTCCAAACAGTATTTATGTGTCGCCTCCATGTGACCCGGAGTTATCTATTGTTACACCCCCAGCCCCCCCCCCCCCTTATGTAATGCCCCATGAGGGGCCCTTAAGGGTAAATAAATGATGATGATGGTGATGATGATGATGATGATGATGATGATGATCTGCAAGAGGACGATGTGCACGCTGCATGAGAAACGCCACAAACCCACGTCCGGGGGATAAAGATGCACACCTAAGAGGAATGCCTCGGGAATAAAACATACATATACACATACGCACGAGAAGCGACAGCGGCTCATTTCCCGGAGTGCGACTTGCACCCGTGCGGGCAAGTGCTGGACAGTTCCCTGCGCGCTTGCATGGCGAAAGACTACGCTTAAAGGGTCCCTGAAACGTTTTCTCGTAATATTGTTTGACTGCACCATTGCGCACCATTGCGAAATCATTGACGCCATAAATAAAGCGAGGCGTGCCTTGCGCTAAGGCTTATATTTCTGTCGCCTGTTTCCTTACCACTTTGCTCCCCCTCAACTTGACCATGCGCAGCGACATGGCGCCGCAATGTCCTTACTGAGGTCACCGGCCTCGGCAGTGCTAGCCTCTGTAATTGTCGTGCAGCCGCCAGATGCCGCCACGATACCGTTGGCTGCTCGTGACGTCACATGGCACCCGTCTCATGTCCCGTGGGCGGTCGAGTCGCGTCGATCTGTCACGATGTGCGAATTTAAAACTTTGTAGTGAATTACACGTTAACGCGGAGTGCTGATATTGTAATGCTAATGGTCAGAAGGACTCGAGCTATCGGTCCAACGCATTTGTACAAAATCACCAAAACCGTTTCAGGGTCTCTTTAAAAACGACGTACCGGAAACACAGGGCAACCTCCACGATTTTGGAGCACGTGTGCAAAGTCTTAATGCTCATGTAAAAAACAGCCTTTTCAGCATGCTAAGGGGCGCTACTAGTGTCAGCGATGTGGACTCTTGACGAATGCCGCGTCATGGCTTTTCCTTACTCCATGTACGTGGCCATGCAATGAAATGCAATTACCCGACTCCGCGGAACTCGATTTGAAGGTCCGCATTTTCTTGATTGAATATTTAATGTTGTCGACTGCGGAGTGCCTGCTCATGAGGCTGTCGTTTTTGCAGCATTTTTCTGTTCATCCTTCAGTCTACGCAGCTCACAAATAACAACGAGCACTTGGAAAAAATCCCGCGCATTGTGAGCATCGGTGCCATGCGAAGCACTCAGCGATGAAATTGCCTACTACGATTTCTGTGACGTCAAGCTAAGTCACTTATGTCTAAGTGCAAAGAGCGGAAAACTTGGCCCACTGATCTCAATTAAGGTTTGGCTGTATGTTCTCGGTACTAGGCGGTTGGAAAGTCATATCCAGAAAATCAAGTTCCGCGTGGGCCATCCTGTTCTTGGCGTCATTGCCTATGCCCGAGAAAGCGGGCGGTCAAAAGCAAAACGGCAACGCTCAAATCGTAGCTGTCAAGTTTATGAAAGCTGGCATACGTCGACGCCACCACTTTCGTTTTTCTCTTCTGATGACGAGGAGGCCGCATGCGCCGAAGAAAGCGCTGCCCGTTTCGGCTTCGAACACTATCGGAATATGATGGGAAAACCGCCGGAGTTTCCCGTGGGCTAACAGTACCACGGCGACCGAATGGTTACCGCATAACGCTGCCATTTGGGTCAGTGAACAGCGCAGACCTTTCTTTTGTGGAGCTAAAATGCGTTGATGTCCGCATCATGGGCGTCGCCTGTTCAACTATTGTTACAGGATCGAGAACATTTGGACAAAAGCATGCCGAGTGATAATAAAATATTTGTATTTTTTGTTACCTTTTGTCGCTCTTTTGTTTATAGCGAACTACACAGACAGAAGAGCATGGGTGGTGCATGTGGACGACATCAACTACCGTTTCCCATTCAATGCGGCTCCTAAAGGCACTGCTTGTCACTCCCAGGGATTCCTTGTCTATAAAATGTATACTGTCAAACACATAACAATCATATTGGAGACGTCAATTTGGCACCTGCGCTTTAGTACGCTGACCATGAACAAGCGTCTCTATACATTTTCAGAAATGTGCACTAGAGGCGGTTCTAGATTAGATGCCCTAAAAAAGGCGCCAATGTTCATAACCTTTCTTATGAGTGCGTCGTTACGATATGCCACAAGAATCCATTGTACACTAATTTTGTGAAAATAGGGGATCCTTATCACTTTACCGTATTAAAGATCTTGCATATAGTTAGCAAGGTATTTTTTGAAACAGCAAACATCTTATATTTTGAATACCTTCTTAGTCGAGGAAGTTATGGGAAAAGCACAATGTGACACGAAATTAACGAGTTAATAAAACGGGCTGTCCACCAGATAGACGAGCAGTTAGAAGTAACAGGGTGTTAAAGAACTCTTTATTGTAAATGCCTTTAACGTTGCCTCAATAATTTGCAAGATCGGAAGAAAAAAAAAAGAAGGAAAGGCGATCGTAGTGTGACCGCAACTTCGGTGCTAATAAATAGAGCTTGCATTAATATATAAACAGGCTTGGCGTCTTTTCGATTACACGAGCAATGAAACTAAGTTGCCGGAAATTTCCTCCAAGTTGCTCAAATTCACATTTAATATATCGTCGCCCACAAGTTGAGTTTGCGTCTGTAGTTCGGGATATTTTATGACAAACTTGTTTAGACGCTGTCTGAAAAAGGAATCACTTATAGCTTGTTTTCATGCCAACAGCCGACGTCGCAACATGCAAAGCCTTCTTTTTTTCATTCGAATGTAATCAATAAGCTTGAAGGACTAACGTAAGAGACGAATGAGAAAATTCCTAAGCCTCCTTAGCTGGCACCTCTAAAAGACGTGAAGGGCAAAACCGAGAACATTGCTTGTCTAACTTAGATGGTCGAACATCACATGAATTCAACTTGGTTGTCAAGGTTGAGTCACCTGTGGTGCTTGCTCCTTGACCGAGAGCGAAACGTGACTGTATTGTCGTTATTCGTGATGTAAATGGCAAGCATAGCATGTTACCGCTATCGTGACCAACAGTAATCACACGGTCTTACCTCTACATGTCATTTTCATATATAATAAGTAAACGAGACGCGAGTTTCCGAATTTTTTTTTTTACAGTATGTTAACTGTTCTTGTACATTTTGCAGCCTAGCTTATTTTCTAGCCAACTTTCCATTGAAGGACATAGGGATCTTGCTTTAATCATTTTCATATACACTCGAACCCCGTTATAGCTTAACGGATTATGACGAAATAACGGATATAGCGAAGTCAATGAAGTTCGCCTTGAAATCTCCATAGACATCCATGCATTTAAAACCTCCTTTTAGCGAAGTAAAACTGACCTTTAAATGGATATAACGAACCAAAATCGTCTCCGAAAAAAAAAAAAGATTAGCTCGCGTTCGCTCCCGGCTCCCGGAGTGTCCGAATAAAAATTCTCACAGAAATTGCCGCACATTGCCACGCACAAGTGCCGCTATTTTCTTTCTCGCAGCAGCTAGTTTTCAACGCTTGGGCTGCGATATCACGGGTGCTACCGCGTAGCGATTCCTTTTTTTATTCCAATGCCTTTCGGCGTTGCGTCAGTGCTGTCGTCAGCGGTGGGCGGCGACGCTCGACGTATTTTTTTTTTTTTTCAAATTGCCCAATCGTAAGCGGCCGCTGTTGTTCCTCCTTCTCGGCCGTCTTGGCGGGCTTGCATAGTAACCAGGTTTGGTAAGAAAGTAGTTAATAAAATTGTGGTTGCAGGCTTATTAAATGAAGATGGTTTAGTAGCATTAAAGCGCAAAAGCGAAGGAAATATGAGACAAACAAAACAAAAACACACGTGTATTCGTAGTCGTAGCCATATTTGCGCCGTACGTGAATCCAAGCCATATCGCTGAACGCGAACAAATGGCAACCGTTGTTGGAAACAGCTGACTGTGTTTTCATCGGTTATTCGTCCGGATCAATTGCAACATTGCTGCAATAAGCGTGGTACTTTCACAACGCGTCAACCTCGTAGGTAGCGCTGTCACACGGACGTCAGTCTGAGGGACAAAAGCGACGGTGCGCGGTGCGGTGATGGGAAATCTCATCTCGTCACAGCTGTCCTCGTAAGATACCGAACGCTGATGCGGCGGCTGGGTGTGGCTATACGAGAGTGTGCATCGGCGACGTAGCGACCTGGAGAATCGCAAGCCCACACGTCGTCGTAGCGGTCGAGACGGCTGAGCTCCGTAGTTCGTCCCCGTGTTGCTGGCTCACGGCGTGCTCGCTGTTCGATAGCGTCGCCGTATCTAAGGTTTCGCGGTAACGAGGACGAGCCGCGCGCTAAGCGAAAGACGGTTGCCGATTTGATCGGTTCTGACGACGATGATGATGATTGTGGTTCGGTTAGGAAAGGACCCTAATTTCTGCAGCCCATGTAGGGAGCACGGCTAAGCGTCCGTGGTGGTGGGGGAAAGGGAGTGAAAGAGATAGAGAGGTGAGAAAGGCTGTAGTGGGGGGCTCCGGAAATTTAGACCACCTGGGGTTCTTTAACGTGCACTGACAACGCACAGTACACGGGCCTCTGGCATTTTCGCCTCCATCGAAAATGCGACCGCCGCGGCCGGGATCGAACCCGCGTATTTTGGGTGGCAGCCGAGTTTATTTTAGGGGCGAAGCTCCTCTTAGTCTAACCTTGTCACGCGTCAGTCGTCAGGCGTAACCCGCGTGCCGGGAGGCACGCGCTCGCCTCGGCGCGTGCCTCCAACGCCACCTAGTCTAGGTGGCGTTGGTGCCTCGCGGCGCGTGCCTCTCACTCTCTCTCTCCCGGCACGTGCCTCTGCTGTCTGAGATCGAAAGGCGCGCGTTGGCTATGGAAACGCTCTTTCTTAGAGGAACGCTGTACCAGCTCGCAAAGAAGAAGAACGCGCCCTCACCCGCGAGAGACAATGGATGGATGGATGGATGGATGGATATTAGGAGCGTCCCCTTTATAACGGGGCGGTGGCCGGGCCACCAAGCTCTAGCTTCATTTCTTTTTCGTTTACAACCATTTCTTTGCCCGAATCACACATATGCCTGCGTTGGCGCAGGCAGCGTCTCCTAGCGAGTTTCTTAATTGAGAAATACGGACTGCTCGCGTTGGAGAAGCGTTCACCTGCAACCCATATATATATATATATATATATATATATATATATATATATATATATATATATATATATATATATATATATATATATACGCACTGGATCTTGACTTGCAATGAGTGCTGGTGGGAGATTTCACTTGTGCATAGTTGAACCATGAGGATTCGTAGCGTGCGCGTTAACTAAATTAATCCGGAACTCGGCACGATCTACGATGACTCTCCCGAGCTTCGCCCACACATCGTCATTCACTCCGTGGATATGCTGTAATCTTTTTCGTTAACATTTTATGCCGGGGTCCACCACGGTTTTACTACGTCACTGCACATAAGCGATGTTAGCACAACTGTACGTCAATACCGTAAAGGATCCAGTAAAATTTACATACACAATGACAAAGAAAAAGCAAGCAGAAAACTTTTCAGTAATGCGGTCGGGATCGAACCCATGGTAGCTGGAACCGCGACGAAATGTTCCCGCCGCGCAACCCTTGGCCATCTCTGGAGGAGCACGAACGCGCCTTATAACCTTTCATTTAAACTCTCTCCATCTCTCTCCTTCTCGTTGTGTTCTCCGTTGGCTGGGGCCGTGCCGCCACCCAGAATACGGTACAGCGAAATATCGTCATGACACCAAAGAACACCTCTAGTACGGCCTGGATAGGGTGGTGTCAGAGCTCTCGCTGCGGCTCCCCTACTCCGAAAGCGAAGTTCGGTGCAGTTCGGTCATTTCACCTTCGTGTTATACCGATTCCTACAAAAGGGTTATTATTATCATTACCTTTATTAAGCGTCATCGCATAGTGGCTTTATTGCGGGCCACAGCGCCGTCTTCTTATTTGCACGTTAAGATTTTCTCACCCGAACGCTAAATATTGCAGTTGAGGGTAATAGCGGCTATGACGAAATAATTCCGTGTCTCCCTCCTACTTCGTTATAACGAGGTTTGAGTGTAACAGGCAAGATTTGACAGCCCCAGAACCGCCGTTCTTTTGGAAACCGTCAAAACAAATTATGACCGTGAGAAGTCTTTCGATATGAAGCGCGAGCGGCATCTCGGGAAGGGAAAATTTCACAATAGTTTTAGCTGACCTCAATTAATGCATATGTATTCCATGCGTGCCTTCAAGAGAAGCATAAAGACGCACGGCGCTCTCGCGCCTCGCATCGGTCGCTCGGCTAAACCACGCGCGCCATGTTCGGAGCATGCCGCGCCCTGTGCAGCCATGCTTGAACACCCTGCAAATCAAATAAGCTGTAATCGTTGACATGTGTCGACACTCCACTGGCGCACATTGCACGCTGCTTTCGGGATACCGGGTTCGCCTGTTCTGCGACGGCTGGCCCCGGTCTGTGCGCTCTTCGTGTGATTGGTCGCTCTCGGCGACAATGTGGAGACGCCGAGAGAAGCAGCTTTATTGTGGTTGCGTGCTTCGCGAAGCGGCTGCCCCTCGTTCGTGCATGTTACTGACGAGATAGTTATGCGTTCTGTACCCAAAACAATGTCACAACGCTGACTACAACCATTGGAATGTACCTTTCCACTCGAGCCCTCCTCGGCGCCGCCATGGAAGTGCCGCTAGCGACGTCTTGCGCCGGCGCCATCTTGTGCTGTTTGCTCGACGGGCTCTTCGTCTGGACGCGTCCATTCGTTGTGTGTGTTTCAGCAAGATCTTGCTTTCGCTCTTAGTAAACATCGTGGAATGGTCAGGTTGGTTCATTTGTGAGTGTGTGGGATCTGACTGATTAGCAGGACAGTTGCCATCGGCGTTGTTTTGCGTGTTATTGGGCGGGCAGAGGAGGGATCAGCGGGGCCGGTTGGCAGCAGTAAAACTGGGAAACCGGGAACGGTCTCGCCTCTTTTTTTGTTTGAGCTGCTGCGGTAAGATGACTCGCCTTGTAATAGGAATACTGTTGCTTTTCCTAACAGTGGTGCCACTGATTAAGGTGAGAGCCTTAATGTCTCAATTAGAGTAACCTTAATGTTTCATTCAGAGTGGCCTTGAAGGAGGGTGTTTCCAAAATTATGAAAAATTATCAGAAAGAAGAGATACCTTGAGAAATAAATGACCAGCCATGTAGGACGATATTTCAAGATAACCCTTAATTCGACGTGCACTTCGCTAAAGCATATCACAATTATCTTAATTTCAATCAGGTATTTCCTCTTCGTCACCATGAAAATATTCGCGTAGCTGGGTCTGAGGCTTCGCATTAACTTGCACAAAATGTTTATGGTTGAATTCAAAAGCTTTTGTGTGTATATATATATATATGCAGAAGGATCGACTAAAGGTGAAAAAGGGATTTTAAGTCGACGTTGAGCCCCGACCCTTGTTGAAACGTCGACTTGAAACTACTTTTTCACCGTGAGTCGGTCCTGCTGCTTTCATAATTCACGGGATCCATACGAAGTTTAATTTCCGCATATATATATAAGCGAGGTTTTGTGCTTTGATGGAAACGCTGCATGCTGCGTATACGTGCTAGAAGAGTGGCAGGTGCGCACTGACATGTGTTACAAAATTTGTCATGCAGCTTCACAGCCGACGACGAGCGCTGGCTGCAAGGGTCCCTACAGCCCAACGTTCAGCTCGGCGGCCTACCTGTATCCGTGCACCATTGAGTTTAGCATCATACTGGCCGGAGTGTGGTTCATCGTGTGGCAGAACATCGGCAACGTCCACCTGCACTCGCGTTCGCACCACCTGGAGCAGAAGATAGACGGTCCCGAGGGCAACCACGAGATCACCTACGAGAGTAACGTGGTCATCAGCGCCGACTGCCACGCGGCCAACAAGGGCCTGTTCTCCGGCATCCTGGTCCTGCTCACCTCCATCATCACCGTCATCATCTTCTTTGTGGTGCTCCAGGGCGAGAACTTCAAGGTAGTCGGCGGCACCATCTACAACTGTCAGGAGGGCATCCTGACGGCTCTGGGACTGCTCGCGAGCATCGTGGCCTACTTCAAGGTCGTCCAGCTGGACCAGAACGCGCACCCCGTCACATTCCTGGACAACTTTCTGCTTTTCATCCCTCTGCCTTTCTTCTTCATTCACGCTATCCTGTGCATAATGGCGGAGCTACACTTGTCCGACACGTTCCGTATCGTGCTGCGGGTTGTCGCACTTGTGCAGATCATCATACAGACACCGGTCCTCGTCGACGGGCTCCGAAGGTGTAGCAACTCACACGTGCTCCGCTACCGCAAACCCGGTCGGGAGATCATCACCTTCCTCCTGATCCTGAATGTCACGCAATGGGTTGTGTTCACCGTGCAGCAAAAACACATCGACGATTTGATAGCTGCAAAGGTGGTCTACGGTAATCTATGGTCATTTATTGGACACGCTACAATACCACTTATGCTCTTCTACAGGTTTCACTCAGCCGTGTGCCTGGCAGATATTTGGCAGGCGGCTTACCACAAAGGCGAGTGAGAACGTGGCGCTGGAAGCTTATTGTCCTGCTGGCACCATATCGCGCTGCCTCTAAACTGCACGCCTACCTGGTCCTGCAATTGCTCAGCCTTTTTTAAAATGCACAGTTACGATAGGACTGCCGCCGAGTGAGCTCTCCCGAAGAGAGGGCACCTAGTGGAGTGAACTTGCTTTACTGTGTCACCTATTAACCCTGCGCTATGCATGACGACGTCTTTCGTGGTGGCATTTACACTGTAATAAATATATACCTTTTTTGAAATGAACATTTGCTTCCACAAAATAACTTGTGCTTACTCTTCGATTTCGGGTATCGCTTTCAAGTGGATTGTAGTGAGCGCTAACCACACAGTTCCCTACTAAAATACTAGAAGGAAATCTGACGCTGCGATCGTGAAGCTGCCATGGGAATGACATGGATTTGTCTAGTCTTCATGCCTGCGGCTTCAAACTTAGAAGTGGATCTGCTCATTCCTGTTTTCCTTTTAGCTTCAATGACGCGAGTGACGTTACTACACTTTTTATTACACCGCGAAGGTAGTGGCTGTAGTGTACGCTAGCGGTTAAATAGGTGTTCTCTGACGCTGCTGCTAGAGATCATCAGGCTGTGGTATGTACTAAAATCCCATAGAGTGATGAGGTGCCATACAGTCTCTTTCGTTGTTGTTGGCTAAACATATTATTGGCGGTGGTATTTTGCCTAACTTCGAAAATATCTGCGCTGCGTCTCGTGAACCTTATCGCTGCGGTTTTGCTGTTTTAAATGGGAAGCATTTCTAAGCGAACTTCGGCGACTTTGAGCGTATCTATCTATCTATCTATCTATCTATCTATCTATCTATCTATCTATCTATCTATCTATCTATCTATCTATCTATCTATCTATCTATCTATCTATCTATCTATCTATCTATGCGCCTAAGACTGCTCTCCTGGCCGTTTCGTTAATGGGATGTATATGAAAATTGGTATGCCACAATATAACTGCATGACGAACATAAATAACACGTCATTACATAAGACTGCTGAAATGCTTGTCATGAGCGGCATGATTTACACGCGACGGTCTTGGTGCTCTCCTGGCCGTTTCGTTAATGGGATGTATACGAAAATTAGTATGGCACATGACTGCCTGAAGAACATAAATGACAGGTCATAACATGAAAATCATGACAGGCATTTTATGAGCGGCATGGTTTACATGCCACAGTCTTCGCGCTCTTGCGGCCATTTCGTTGACTTGATATGTACCAAAATAGGTATGGAGAGACAACAATGAGATCCATTTTACATTCCCGATGCGTGCTTCGCGTTTCCCACTGCACGTGCCGTCTTTATTTTTTCTTTTCTTTCGTATCAAATGCGGCAGAATCTGTAAGTGTTGGGCCGCTTTAACGGCGGACATATATTCCTTGTGAAAGGGCTGCTCGTACATCCCGTACTACAGCATTTCATTTCCGCCATCTGATGAATTCAATGCCGACCGAACGCGCCAAGCAGGCGCACAGTTATTGTGCCTACCAGACGCCGACTAGGCGATCGGCAGAAGCGCCTGCAGACGACGCTCAAAAAGTAAGCTCACATAAGGGCCTAACCACAGGCACGCGTCAACACGCGCCTACGCGTCAAATGCGTCGCCGCGTGTCACCCTCGGAGGGGGCTGACGGAACCGAGACGCGTCGACGCGGGGGTATCTAGTAATGTCAGATATTTTCGCATCGCGATGGCTCGCGTCGATGCGCCCGCCGCGCGTCAACCAATCAGAGGCCGCGGAACCTCCCACAGCTAGACTAGGGGGAGGACACCTCCAGAGAACCAATAAGGACGATTTTTGGAAGCGATCGTAGCGCCGTTTGGGTGTTGGAGGCACTCGCACTAACAAATAAAAATGTTGCTAACACTTTGAACTGTTTTGGCTATTTTACGCTCGCAATTCAAGCTTTAGAACTGTAAATCTTGTTTGTATAATTTATAACTGCTTAGAAAGGTAAATACGTTTTAAAATTGCAAGAGCGCTTTCGAAGCGACAGAATGGCGGCTGGCGACCGGCAAAAATAGACGACATGCCGTCGTCGTTTGCTACTGTATAGCGCATGCTCTCTCGGTCGCTACAGGCAGGTACCCCCAAAATTTCTCTCGTTTGCACAATGTAATTGCATCCCATTTACACATTAGAGACTTATAAGCATCTTGCATACTTACTTGAAAGGTTACCGCTGCAGTAAGGACAGCCACAACATTGATCATACAAACTAGCGGCAAGTAAACCGCTTTATTGTAATGACATCGATGTTTACATGAAATATGAGGGACAAGTGTTTTACGAGATGCACCGGCGAGTATCGTTCATAATAGTCGGTACGAATAAAGGTACGTACTATGTCCAGCCACACCGCTGATATCCGGAGCATAGCTGTCCACCGCTGAAGGAAAAAATACTTAGAACTTGTAGGGGTTTTTTCTACTAATACTAGCCGCAGGCATCGCCGCTAGCAACCCCGTGTCGTGGATTCGAGCACTCGACGAGCAGAGAATGTGGTAGTTGCGTCCGCGCGCTCGCTATCTCAGGCATGCATCGCCGCGTTGCCGCGCGCGTCGGCCCGCGGCCCGTCTCGGAGCGGGACAGCATGAACCGCCGCACGCAGCGAAAGAGGAGAACATTAGGCGTCACGCTCCGTACACGGTAATTTAATAAAACACGTTAAATGCAACAAATAATACAAGGCCGAATCAAGATCTAATATAAACGAAGGTTAACAATAACGAATAACAAAACGCGAGCACGATAACACAAACAAAGGACAGTAACAAAGAACAACACGCGAACACAGAATAACACAAAAAAAACATGCAAGGGGGACAGCGCCTAACCCCCGACCAGCATACCCGCGACCGCGAGCCCTCAGAAAAGGAAAATAGAAGAACATACAGACATGGGCGTCGGTCGCAGGTCGCCGCCGTGGTCGCTGGGGCTCGCAGAGGCACGCCATCCGACCGATGGCCTGGTCGGCCGGAGGGTCACAAAAGTACGTGCGCACCTCTCCAAGTCCCAGCAAGTTCTCCCGAGCATCTCGAAAACCAGAAACGCGCAAACGTCAGAAATTACTGCTGTCCAATGGCAGCCTAGTTAAAACAACATGCGGCGGAGCGGGCGGCCCCCCGCAATGGTCGCCGCTCCGTCCAGCTGGGAGAGGGGGATGCGGGGACATTCCTAGGAAAACATGCCGTCGCGCGGGTCGCGCTTTACCCGTCCCCACATCCCTCCCTCCTTAAAACCCCCCTAAATAAACAATACGAGCTGTGCCGACGAACATTCAAATCCGAGAGCCCCAAACCAAAACAAAAATAAGGAAACAAACGCGACAATACAACCGCGGCAAGTCTCTCAATTGTCCAATGAAGCCGATGCATGCCACGCCATCTTCACCCGGACCCTGGACGCCGGCCGCGGCAGGTCTCACGTGCCGTCGATCATGTCGACTTCCTGGCCGCCCCAAGTGTCGCGACCACAGCTCCGTCAGCAGCCTCGCCGTCGACGCCACCTCGCTCCGGACACGCAGACTTCGGCCGCCAACTCAGCGCGGCAGAAAAACAACAAAAACAACAACAAAAGAACAAAAGCAGTCGCGCAGCACAAAAACCAAGCTTAATTGAACTAACGAAGAATAAAACAACGCGAGGCTACAATTCTCAGGTAGCGAAAACCAAAAACCCATAAAGAAAGAAACGGTACGTAAGCAGAAAGGAACACTTAGTACACAACCTAAAACAGCGAAGAGAAGCTAGCGAAAGGGAAGAGAGAGAAAAAGAGAAAGAACTCTCTGTCAGGTTATCTCTCCGTCTGGAATCAGTCGGGCAGTAACCAATGTAAACGTGGTCTTCACTAGTGCGATGCCGCATGACCTTACACTAGCGGATAATCCTTCCGCGAACGCACACTGCCCATCCGAGACACCAAACTAAACGGGAGATCCACAACGTGTTGCCTACGGAATGAACAAACGCGGAAGGGACGGCGATAGCTGAGCATTCACACTCGCCCGTGCCAAATCGCAGAGCACAGCAACCTTAGCTAAAGTCTTCTGCTCTGACGACTGGCTAGAATTATTGCAGGGGCGCGCAATCGCTCTCCTCTGCTGTCGGGGGGTGTCACTGTCGACGCGCGTAAACACGGCGCTAACCACGAAGGTGGCATGATACTGTGGCCAAGCTCGTACGGACCGCGCACAGTGAACCCCTTTTCTCCAGGGCCACGGCTACACGAGCCGCTTCGAGCCCAAAACCCGCGCTCGTCGCAATACAAGACAAGGATAGCGCGCGCGCGCGCCACGTGCAGTACTAACACGTTGAGGCGCTTCGCCTCCCGGAGGCGAAAAACAAAACAGCGAAAGAAATTATTTACATTATGTACACATGGGTCACTCTGCCGTCAACTACGTCGCTCTTCGGGCCAACGAAAAGAAGCAAAAGAACAACAAACAAGAAAGAACCAGATTCCAGAGGTGAGCCCAGTGAGGATGGACCCCTTTTCATCCTTTCCCCCCGACCGGCCGGCTGCTTATCGCCACAATGGCTTGCTTCTCTCCCGCAGCGGGGACGCTGGAACGCTCTCCCCTTCTGCGTGTGCGCGAAGAAACGGGTGCCCAAAGGGCTATTCATGGAAGAAGGCTCTCCTTCTGCCTCTTTGTTCCTCTCAGCGGCCTTTCCGCCATCTTTGCCTCCCTCGGTGCATGTTGGCCATGTGCACCGAACAGCGCCGTCAACTTTTCACGAAAAGAGACTTTAGGCGACCCGGGCAAGAAATAGTGCGTCAACTACTCTTTTACTGGTTCTGAATTTACTGAAGAAAGACGCGCACGACGCGAAGTCTAAAGAAAACCGTTGGACAAACCGACTTGAAGGTCGCACGGGAGACAAGATGGTCACTCTCCCGGCCGTGGCGTGATGGGAGCCTTGGTCAATCCAACGAGTTTCCGCCACCAAGAACAAACTGCTGCATCTCGGTGGCAACTTGCATCACGCCTTTCCTCGTCCACGCTTCGCCTCACACAACTTCGAAGCGGGTTACCAATCCGTTTGAAAAGTAACATTTGCCTCTCCTCACACCACGATACTTAGACAGAGAAAAAAGATCGACAGAAAAAAAAGAGACCAACGGCAGAGACGGCCACGCTCAACCAAAACGCATTTGACGCTGGGACCTCAACGCAACTTCCCCACTCTGCCGACACCTGCTCGTCGATTGAGCGACCAAGGGCTAGGCCCCTGGCCCCACTTAGTTGGGCGCCAAAATGTAGGGGTTTTACTCTACTACTACCTACTACTGCTAGTAGCGGCATCGCCGCTAGCAACCCTGTGTCGTGGATTCGAGCACTCGACGAGCAGAGAATGAGGTCGTCGCGTCCGCGCTCGCTATCTCAGCCATGCATCGCCGCGTTGCCGCGCGCGTCAGTCTGCGGCCCGACTCGACGCAGGGCAGCGCGAACCGCCGCACGCGGCGAAAGAGAACATTAGGCGTCACTCTCCGTGCATGACAATTTAAGAAAACACGTTAAATGAAACAAATAATACAAGGCCGAATGAAAATCGAATTAAATACAAAGCATACCAACGATTAACAACACTCGAACACACGCGAACACAAACCAAGGACAGTAACAATTAACAACACCCGAACACAGAATAACACACAAAAAGAACCATGCAAGGGGAAGAGCCTAACCCCCGGCCAGCGTACCCGCGACCGCGCGCTCCTCAGAAAAGGAAAATAGAAGAAGAACATACAGACATGGGCGTCGGTCACAGGTCGCCGCCGTGGTCGCTGGGGCTCGCAGAGGCACGCCATCCGACAGATGGCCTGGTCGGCCGGAGGGCCACAAAAGTACGTGCGCACCTCTCCAAGTCCCAGCAAGTTCTCCCGAGCATCTCCAAAACCAGAAACGCGCAAACGTCAGAAATTACTGCTGTCCAATGGCAGCCTAGTTAAAACAACATGCGGCGGAGCGGGCGGCCCCCCGCAATGGTCGCCGCTCCGTCCAGCTGGGAGAGGGGGGTGCGGGGACATTCCATGGCAAAACATGGCGTTGCGCGGGTCGCGCTTTACCCGTCCCCACAAACTGCACGAATCCGTGTCAACAGAGTATTCGCAATGTCCGTAGACTGTCACGCCGCACCCCGGCGCACGACAGAAATGCCACGAGGAGGATAGGCAGACGACGCGCTGTACTGTCCGTTTCCGCCGCACGTTTGTGTACGTATTTGGGCGTGATGCCCAAAAAGCACAACAGTAACCGCATTTGCTGCATGCCCAAATGCACAAATCCTTCCTGCAAGATCCGCTACGAAAGAAGGAATGGATAGCGAGGTTTCGCATCGGAAAGCGCGACGACGCCGATGAGTTTACAGCGCACATTTCACTACCGGCAATTTCTTCTAGAGCAATATGGGTAGGCGGAAATCGCTTTCGCTTTTTGGCTGAACGGCACAGTGGTCATGCTGTACGTCGGATTTATAGTGAGAAGGACGTTTCTGTAGATGCGTCCACCTGCTAGCATGGCAACGCGGCAGTTAAATGTCAGTCTCCGAACCACTGCAAGCCGCAATGTTGCTTGTTTGCGTGGCATTCGCATTTTTTAGGGGCGAAGCTCCTTAAGGCGTGGGTCGTGCGTCCCCGATGTATGTAGTAGTAGTAGTAGGTAGCCACTGGCGCGTGCCTGCCGGGAGGCACGCACGCGCCGACGGCGAGCGCGTGGCTCCCGGCGCTCGCCCTCGCCGCGAGCGCCGGGAGCCACGCGCTCCCCGGCAACGGCAAACTCGACACTGCCCCGGCAAACGCGAGAGACAACGTCGGCGCAGGCAGCGTCTCCTAGCGAGTTTCTTGATTGAGAAATACCGACTGCTCGCGTTGGAGAAGCGTTCACCGGCAACCCATATATATATATATATATATATATATATATATATATATATATATATATATATATATATATATATATATATATATATATATATATATATATACACACACTGGATCTTGACTTGCAATGAAGTGCCGGTGGGAGATTTCACTTGTGCATAGTTGAACCGTGAGGATTCGTAGCATGCGCGTTAACTAAATTAATCCGGAACTCGGCACGATCTACGATGAACATCCCGTAGCTTCGCCCACTCATCATCATTCACTCCGTGGATATGCTGTAATTCCTTTTTTGCATATTACACACAGTCGCACGCATCAATGCCGACATCGATTCACATCGGTGCCAAACGGGCATTTTTTATCGCGATCTGGACCGATCCTGTTTAGGCTCTATCTGCACCAGGTGCTGGTACGCGATCACTGTTGATCGTGATCAAGCATGACACACTGATCTCAAGACGATCGCCATCTGCGCGTCGTGATTTGGCTCTGAGCTCCCGATTTGGCCGACGCCAGCGCTAAACTCTATCACAATTAGGTTAACCATGTAGCAGCGACAACCGTTGATTGCGATTAAGATATGTAACCCTGATCAATCCCAGTCGCTATCAAATGTGCCCGCGTGACGCCGATATTTACTCGCTTCGGTAGCTGCACTGTGCAGACAATAGGGTTTTAAAAAATATAACCTTGTCGGTTGCGATCTAGAGTGACAAGCTACGTCCGTGTGACACCAAGGATTTTGTGAGCATTTTCAACGGATCCTGAAAATGTCTTCGCGATACACGCGAACAGGAGCACGGCACCCCTCTGGACCCGCAGGCGACGTTTGCAGCTTTTGGTCACATTTTTTTGCTATTTCACTGAGACTTCGTACTGTGCAGACTCTGCCTTGTGGATACCACGTAAAAAGAGGCTGCTGTCAAAAGCTCTGCCTTCACAGAAGCTTCCAAAATGGTCGCTAATGAAATCGGCTTCGCAAAAAGAAGCTAATTTGTGTCGGACATGGTGAAAAACCCGTTGAAGCTTCTGTACGACACGCGGCGAACGGCGTACACTCCGGGCATGCGGATAGTCTATCCTTCTCCAGGCGGCCATCTTGGTTCGACTCTCGCGCCACCTACAGTTCGCGGACATTGCGAATACCACTAAAATCCCTGCCCTTTTACGATGGTGTCGTATGACTGTTCAGAGTACCAGTATCCTGCAGCTTGACTTGAACATAACCGCGTAACTTTCACAGGCGTCGAATGGTGCGGGCGCAACTGTCAGTCTTCTGGTACTCACTGCCCGCTTTCGCTCGTCGTCACCATTCAAGAAGTTTCATTATTTAAAACAGTTGAGGGTTCGTGCTCAATACGCTTTCCGTGACTTAAAATTAAAGGGCAACTCTTTTTTTTTATGTGAATCGATTCGATGTTCTACGACTAAAGAAGGCAATTTAAAGGCTTAGATGGCGTTTCGCCTGCTGCCGCCTGCGGTGCGCTGTCGTCGCCCCGATGGTCGCGCAACCAGTTAGCGCGGACGCGCAACTCACATGTCCCCCATAGAGTTAACAGACATTTTTACTTTATCGGTATCAGCGTAACAGCGTAGTTATCGGAATAGCGGGATGGAAATGGGCATGCGCAGTACCGTAAACGGCCCATACCGTTTAGCGCGCCCACGGTATTTCGCAGATTTAACATTACCGTGTTTGCGTGTTTATCGTAGTTTGCGTAAAAGATGGCGGCGGTTTCGGACGCCCGCTTCGAATTGAATTAGGCGTTGCTGTGGAAGGATTCACTTCGTTCGCAGCAAATGACTGTGTAAAATGGCTTCATATGCCTTCAGGTAGCTTCGACGACGCCGTATTAGGGATAACTTAGCCCAATTTTCGAGATCGCTTCCCATTCTGCACGTTGCTAGGCCTAGCGAGAGAGCATATCTGTTTACATTTCTGCAACATGTGGATTTATGCTCTTGGCGCTTGGTTCGTATACATTTATTTCCCTTTATTCTCGAAAAGTTAGGTATGCCGCGGCGGCTGCATTTCGATGGAGGCGAAATGTTGAGGACCGTGTTCTGTGCGATGTCAGTGCACGTTAAAGAATCCCAGGTGGTCGAAATTTCCGGAGCCCTCCACTACGGTATCTCTCATAATCAGAACTGGTTTTGGGACGTTAAACCCCACATAACAACAGTAACAACAAAAGTTAGAATGCCGCTGCATGCTGGAGTGTAAGTGAACATCTTAAGTTTTATTTCTTTTAACTTTTTTAACGCATGTGTCCTTCGCTAGATGGCGCCACAATCGCAACTATCGGGCCCTAAACGCTATTCCGCTAAACTAAAGCTTGTTTCTGCAACGAATGTTTGCGGTACGGTAACGCTATTTCCTTAGCCCAGCTATCACGTTAACGCGCTAAACTAAAGATATCTAATATACTGACTCTATAGAGCCAAAGCTCCCCATAGGACCCGTATATGGGAGGGCGGGTCTGTTATGTTCGGCGGTAGATCGACGGGGAAGAGTAGGAGACGGCAGCCTAGCGCATGGCTTCCCTGTAGAAGCGTCGTCGTATCCACTCAGTACGCAGTAAAAGGTGGCGGCTTCGTTCCCGCGAAGCACGCGGTCAGTAATTGCTGTGACGTACAGTGGTCAACTCTCACGTCTATAACGACAGGAGCGTCGTGCTCGGAACTGCACGAGCGACACCTACAGCTGGAAACGGGTCACATCTGAGCATGCGCATCGCCACTGATGCGCTTGCCTCGCAGTTTCTGTCCTTGTTTATCGCCACGGCCGCGACAACTCCTTTGGCCGGCAGAAGCAGCTGTCAGCTATATAGCGCCGCAAAAACAAAGTGCAATCACCCCGATCGGCGCGTTTTCTACTGCGTACTTATTCTCGGTTTGCGGTATCATTCGTCCCGGCAATGCGCCGCATAATGTATATTGCGCATCACTCTGTGAATTTTTCATAGCGCATTACGTTTATTGCCGTGTGCTGTCATTTAATTTCGTAAACCTACTATTAATTGTAACTCACCAACGATGCGTTGACTGCGACTAAATGTAGTCTGGATTTCCCATACATACGACGATCAGTCGGTCCTTCGTCGGTTGTAGCCCTGAATGACCGACGACTGGGAGCATCAGCAAGCCGACCTTCCTTATAGAATGCTTCGAGCACTTTGTTCACAGTTGGAAGTGCAAAATTCTATACCGGTCAGAAGACAGCTCCCGAGCAGCCTGACGCAAAAAAAAAAAAAGAACTGAAAACTTTATACAGTTCATAAGTTGGCGTAAATCTGTTGTTGGGACAGTGTGACCGCGAACGGAGAATTAGAACGCAGCACAGCCTGCATTGGGCGCTGCCAACAATACGCTTCGTTTCTTTTCATTTTTTTTCCTTTTGTTATTGCACTAAACCGTTGACAGCGAGCGCTACTGACGGCCAAAGCGGTTGTTGCATCCGCGGTGATAACCAAGAATGCAAGGCGTGTGCATCAGTGGCGCTGCGCATGCTCAGATGTGTCCCGTTTCCAACTGTCGATGTCGCTCGTGCAGTTCCGAGCACGACTATCCGTCGTTATAGATATGAGAGTTGACCACTGTACATAGCTGCAGAGCAGAGGGGACATGACGGGTGACAAGTCTCTTTACTGCAGCATCGTAGAGCACTTTGGGAGGGGACGCGGCATCCGAGAAAGGAACAAAAGGGGGAGAGTCGCTTGCAAGAACAGCGGGGGCTCCCTGTCAAAGAACTCCTTTGACCTTTCTGCTCGGTCGAACTGTCGCCAAGGGGTTGCCCTTTCGGAGGAGATGACCCCGCCGTGCAAATGTACGGAAGTGCTTTTGATGAAAATAGGCCTGTCTAGCAGTCCTGTTGAAGCAACGGCAGCAGGGGGAACATCTCGACTCCCACTTGAGAAACTTGTTGCAGGGGCCGCATGTGAATTTCTAGGTGAAAGTACAATGTCCATGAAAGATAAGGCCAGTATGTCGATCTTAACGTGGGTTCAGTTGGTGAGCGCGGGACGCACGTTCAAAGCATGCTTAGATTCTGGATCTGAGATAACAGTTCTCAGACGAGAACTTATTCCGACTGAAGCGAAGCTCAAGGGTGTAGGAAAAGTACGCCTTAGAGGGCCATTCGGAAATGTAGTCCCAGTTGACTTGGTTTACGTGCCCTTGGGCCTCCATTCTCCAGAAGGAGGTGTTACCTCTGAAGTAGTTGAATTGTGCGCGGTCACCGATAAGTTCGGAAAAGGGGTAGACGCTGTTATGTTCGGCGGCAGATCGACGGGGAATAGTAGGCGACGGCAGCCTAGCGCATAGCTTTTCCGTAGAAACGCCGTGATATTCACTCGGTACGCTGTAAAAGCGGTGGCTCTGTTTCCGCGACGTACGCGGTCAGTAATTGCTGTGACGTACATAGCATCACAGCAGAGAGGACATGACGGGTGACAGGTCTCTCCACTGCGGCATCGTAGAGCATTTTCGGAGGAAACGGGGCATCCGAGAAAGGAACAGGGGGGGAGTCGCTTGCAAGAACAGCGAGGGCTCCCTGTCACAGAACTCCTTTCACCTTTCTGCTGCTTCGTCTGCCCTTGCTGTGTTTTCAATTTATATGTATCTCGCACAATTTCACTCCGGCGCACCTTTCCATTCGTGCTGTATGACGCATTATTCATGTCGTTGCATGAGAACCCCTTTTCACCGCGCCCCCAGTAGCGTAGGACGTGTCCACTTTTCAATATGCCTCTGAAGTTCGACGATCAGCGTGTTTATAGTTCGAACAATGTGGCTTCCACTAAACATCCACTTTCCTTAGTTCAGATTCCTTCACCTAGGACTATTAAATTAGTGACGGTACGCAGCTATTCAAATGGCAACGTTCCCCTCCACTACTGAGCTTTTTGGTCATCGCTGTCCAAACGAGAGGCTACGATTGTGGCAACTTTCTCAAACAACACGAACTAAATGTGTGCGCACAGAGACGCCTATCTGGTCCTGGTGCATCTTCATGGAATGATCTCCCATGTAAAGTGACACTACACGAAGCTTTTCTTGTGCAGCGGTTACAATGAGCCGCAGTAGAAGTTTTGAATCCTGCTTCTTTATGCTAGTCTGTTATGCCTTTCAACTGATGCACAAGTGTACCAAGTAGTTAAGCTAGTTGGTACACATGGTACCTCGTGATAAGCTGAGCCAACGTGGTGTTAAATGAACGTCCAATTTTATTAGCTGTTTTGTTCTT
The DNA here is from genome assembly GCA_013339685.2 of Hyalomma asiaticum. Classification (NCBI taxonomy): domain Eukaryota; kingdom Metazoa; phylum Arthropoda; class Arachnida; order Ixodida; family Ixodidae; genus Hyalomma; species Hyalomma asiaticum. The sequence goes on from CM023483.1 coordinate 42,183,913, forward strand.
CTCAAGTCTGTCTTCATTTATGTCGACCTCATATTCTGTAGTGTTCGAGTCTCCCCTTCCTTCAAGTTTGAACATGTAGCAAGTGAATGGATCCACATTGGCACCACGCTAAGCACCGAGACGTTTAAAAACGTTTTTAATTGGCGTACCCTATCAAAGAAAAGTTCCTAACTTCCGTACGGACAATGACAAAGCGGAAGAAACGAGCACCTCGGCGTGAAAGTAACGTTGGATTCAAGGAAGTGCCCCATCTATTTAGCAGAGGTGGGAATAGTGCGGCCCCATTTGAAAAGCCCGCCACAAGGGTAGCTGCCAATCGAGCAGCGCCTACGGTAACCTCCTAGCAACCCGCACAGCTTTAGCAACAAACGCCTACACTCGAGCTCAGGTAATCAATTGCACTGTCGCTCGCTGAGCCACCGAAAAGGCGGTCGTGCTCCACGGATATCGTTGGCTGCAAAGGTGACTGCGCGCTCTCATTTCTTGATGGATCTGGAACTTAACCGCTGCGACTACATTCAGGTGAGCGAGTGATCGTAGCTAAGGATCATCCTTGTACGTTTCCCCTTAGTACAGGATAAGCAGTCTGTAACCGCGCTACGTGCAGCTTCCACTTCTAACCGCGAGACTATTCGAGGTTGTGCCCACGCTCGACACGCCCAGTGGTGCTACATGCCGCAGTGATCCAGAAAGAAAGAACGATCACCTACGGCCAGGCGAGAAGGGTTCTGAAAAGTAGTTTCTTTTGAAAGTACTAGAACAACAGCAAGTACTGTGTGAAGGGAGGTGTGAGTAACAGATCTGCTACGTCGTTACATCGATAACGTTTCACCCGTGCCGCGCGATGACTGCTGTTCCGACGGCATGGAACTGGCTGCGATTTTTTCGTAGTATGATCCGCCGGTAGGAGTCAATGGCTTCTTCAAGTTAATTGTTTGCTCTTCGCATTGCGATCCTTGTTTGAAAACAAAAGCCCTTCTTTTCTTGAGTTTTGCATGGACGAATATATTCGAGTCGGGGCTGCATGAGCAGCAGCAGCAGCTCAGCGAACAGATGTTTAATGTATCTGCGTGCAAAAAATATTTATTTACATATACTGCTGTCTCCTTCGCCGAGACATAGCAGGACTGAGTACATATTTTCAATACAACGAACAGGCATATATTAAAAAAAAATACGTGATTCCGCAATTCTTTTTCTAATTGCTCATTATCGAGTCTGCGCAGAGACCCATCAAGTTCATTCCATAAATCCACTCACCGCGGAAAAAAAACAAAGCTTAAAGCAATCAAGAACAACAGAGCTGAAAGGAATAATGTTAAGGGGGATCAAAACGTCGAGCGTGCAGAAACTGCACGAAGGAAATGTGCACCACAACACTCGAACCAGTGTCAACTATTTTATGCAGGATGATGATACGGTCGCAAGTGCGCCAATGCTCGAGAGAGTGCCGCAATAGATCATGTCCATGCTATAACTAGGTGAGAATCGGCGGTCATAGCAATGAAAAATAAACCTTGCTAATTTTTAACTAAGTAATAAGGTTTAAGCTCAGGTATACATAGCAATAAAATCCCTGCTTGGTAACAAATGAATAGGGCCCACTGTCATGCTCACTTGCTTTAATTAGGGAGAAACAACAGCAATGTTCCACCTCCCCACCGGGGAAGCCACTTCTCCATAGCCCGGGTGTCTTCTAGAGACCCACAGTGGTCACGGTAATGCCCTTTATGGTGTTTGTTCTCCTTATCTCAAAACCAATGGAGAAGTCAAAATATACGTTTATGTGTCGCAGTGGCCGACATTAAAGTATGTGAAAATAACTTTCATCAGGTCGATGGGACATCACAAGGGGCTGCCAAGATCCTTCCACGCTCATCGGAACTCAAAGGATGCCAAAAGGTACACGGTTGTAGTGTTTCGCCCCAGCTCGTTGTGCGCACACTGACATCTTGCTAGTGAAGCCAGCGTGTTTCAATTCTTGGGAGCTCTCGCGTGAAGTGGAGTGTGTTTTCTCAGGTGGTCGTTGGCAGTCAGTCTGGTGTTGTTCACTCGTTCGGGGCCAGCCGTGGACACATTGAGGTAAGCACGTAGCTCCCATTGCTGAAAATGTGGACAGTTTCCTTGGGTTGCTTTCAAGACCACTTGGGTCACTTCTTCGTGGTCGAATAATGCCGCTACCTTCTACAATCTTCATTGTTCTGTTTTCGCAATTGCAGACGGTGTTCAAGACGTTGCCAGGGAAAGGCGTCAGCTGCATTCAGCTGGGCGGGCCCGTCGGTAGCATCCACGATAAGATATTTGTGGCGGCAGGCAATGAGATCACTGGCTACACGCGAAAAGGAAAACAGTTCCTCAAGTTCGACACGAATCTCACAGACGCCATAAAGTGCATGTGAGTATAGTACCCCACACCCGCCGTTGTGCCGCTAGGTTCGATACCGATGGCCTCAGTCACTTGCATGCACACGTAGAAAGCCATGCAGTCATGCATCTCAATGGCAAGTCTCAATATCTTGGTATCGCCATGCATGCAAAACTCACAAAGCGATTTTTATGAAGCTGCGTCCGACTCGCACATTCTCGCGTGTGATGTGACTCCGCTGGAGGGAGCCACCTCTCGGTATTTGATGTTTCGCGTACACGGAAACACTCGCACAGACGTGGTGCCACGCCGTATTATCACCGATACCGAGCGATGAGACACAGGAGCCAACCGCAGGGAAAGCCAACGCATCATTTCTCCCGAAAATGACCCCGCGAAAGCTTGGACAAGTGAAATTCAGGTCCCTTTGGTGCACTAGCAAAACGCCAGCAGTGGCTCAAAGACCCAGTCAGAGCCAAGGGTGATCAAAACAAAACAAATATATTCTCATTAAACGTGCAGAAGCAAGGCTCTTGAAAATAGAAACATAGATAGCCTACAACATAAACCAGAACCAAATAACACCAAATGTACAAGTTCTTGCATTACTATAGAGAATAAAGCACAGAAAAAGAGTTCACGTGAGCCACTCGAAGCGTCTCGTCAACGTGACGCTTCCAGTTCGATCTCGACGGCTGGACCGCGCAGCAGCGTCGTTCTTTCACTATGTAACAACGTCCCACTAACGATGACGAAGCCCATGTAGGGAGCACGGTTAGGCGGCCATGGGGGTGGGGGAAAAGGGAGTGAAAGAGATAGAGAGGAGAGAAAGGCCGTAGTGGAGGGCTCCGGAAATGTAGACCACCTGGGGTTCTTTAACACGGGCCTCTGGCACTTTCGCCTCCATCGAAAATGCGACCGCCGCGGCCGGGATCGCACCCGCGTATTTTGGGTGGCAGCCGAGTACCGGAACTACTACACCACCGCGGCGGACAACGACTCGCAAGGAACGAGAACGCGCCCTCGAGAGACAACGCTGACGCAGCCAGCGTATGCTAGCGTCATACCGATGCAAACGCGACACCTAGTCAAACCGGCGGTGTGCACACCCCGTGCTGCCTCGCATCGCCTCATGGTCCCCTTTAGCGGGAGACGGTGTAATTTTTGCCCTGTTCTCTAGTTTTCAAAATTGAAAGGAATAAGAAAATAAGACAGGGGGTAAAATACTGTAGTTCGCGGCGAATATTGTAGCACGGTTTGCTTTCTATCGTGCCCAGACGCCGATTGCTTTCCGACGTAGAGTGAAAGCGAATAACTGCAAATGATAAGACGAAAGGCGTTTGGCACGGCCACGATTATCACCATGTGAGAACTCGCACAGAAGTCCACTGGCCAGAGGGCGCTACGTAGCTCTCGTCGGGACAATCCGCTTGGGTTGCACTTACGAGACGCGCGCGCGTTCGCCCATAGCACGCGCATGGTGGAAGCGTAGGCGACAGCGACGCGCGTTGCGGCGGCTGCAACCACATGTTGGCGACAAAGTGCCATTGTTGCTAGATTGAAAACTGTCGCGTGCACGCACGTAAATTACAAAAGAAGAATTTAAAACTAGTAAATGACCAGATGATAAATTTATTCTTGCTTTTTTTTTTGTGAGAAAAAAGACATAAAAGTGTTCGGCGACTCCCTTTTTTTCGCAATCTTTTGTTTAACCGCGACAGTAGTACCTGCAGTGACCTCGAGGGGGCCCCCGGATGCTACGCCGCTACGCCAGGCTACGCTACGACGCACTTTGGAAACTGCGTCGTAATGTTTGACTGCGCATCCCATCGCTGTTGCGATACGACGCCACGCTACTTCTTTGAGTAGCTGGGACTTGTAGTGTGGGCTCGACATGTCCCATATAGCGTTTTCTTTTTTAACTTCGTCGATGAGACGCTCGTTGAAGTCGTGCTTCTCGAGGTTCGACATGGCTGCCTCGGACAGAGTAGGCCTACCTCGCACAACGACGTTGTTGACATTGCAGCAAACTAACTACCACCATTGCAGTAAGCTACCACCGAAGCATCAAAACAAGCCGTCGATAACAAGATTAACGACAAAATACGGCCGCTGCCTCACTCTCCGCGTGAGATGTGGCTCTAAAGAAGGTAGTCTATACCTTACGGTCCTTAAGGGCCTAACCGCATGCACGCGATTTTCGAGCGACAGCGACAAGCGACAGCGACGAGCGACAGGATTTGCTGTCGCGAAGCCCCATCCGTCGCTGTCGCTCGTCGCGTCGCGCGTTTCTGGAAAACTAGAAAAGATCGCTTGTCGCCCGGAAGTGAGCGTGACGATTTCCGGCAACATGGCGGCACGCCTGATCCTCGCTTCGGTTGCAATTTGCTCTTGATGCTTGTTATCCGCGCGTTATTTAAGGACTGCAAGGTATAGACTACCTTCTTTAGAGCCACATCTCACGCGGAGAGTGAGGCAGCGGTCGTATTTTGTCGTTAATCTTGTTATCGACGGCTTGTTTTGATGCTTCGGTGGTAGCTTACTGCAATGGTGGTAGCTTGCTGCAATGTCAACAACGTCGTTGTGCGGGGTAGGCCTACTCTGTCCGAGGCAGCCATGTCGAACCTCGAGAAGCACGACTTCAACGACGTCTCATCGACGAAGTTAAAAAAGAAAACGCTATATGGGACATGTCGAGCCCACACTACAAGTCCCAGCTACTCAAAGAAGTAGCGTGGCGTCGTATCGCAACAGCGATGGGATGCGCAGTCAAACATTACGACGCAGTTTCCAAAGTGCGTCGTAGCGTAGCCTGGCGTAGCGGCGTAGCATCCGGGGGCCCCCTCGAGGTCACTGCAGGTACTACTGTCGCGGTTAAACAAAAGATTGCGAAAAAAAGGGAGTCGCCGAACACTTTTATGTCTTTTTTCTCACAAAAAAAAAAAAAGCAAGAATAAATTTATCATCTGGTCATTTACTAGTTTTAAATTCTTCTTTTGTAATTTACGTGCGTGCACGCGACAGTTTTCAATCTAGCAACAATGGCACTTTGTCGCCAACATGTGGTTGCAGCCGCCGCGACGCGACAGCGCGACGGAGCTCATTTGTCGCTGTCGCTCGAAAATCGCGTGCATGCGGTTAGGCCCTAAGCTGCTTTTCGGGCGTGCTAGGAAGAAAACGCACGCTCGCGTCGCCCTCTAGAACAGTTTGCTGCAGCTTAGGAGCGCGTGTCCCGAAGAAAACAAGAGAAAGTGGGACGCGCGGTGTACACCTGCTGCTACAGGGCTGGAGACGTGCGCGTCGCGTTTGCGTATTGTCCGGCCACAGTCTGCCCAATTTTCCTTCTTCTGTCCACCAGGCTGTGTATTCTGGCGCTGATGTCGCACATAGAAAACTCGACTGCACGGAGCGTTAGGTAATGCTTGGGCCACGCGCTTCGCTGTTCGGCTTTCATCTGACGCTGACTGTACGTTTTGGCAAGTCGTCGCGTGACGTTAGGCGCGTCGAGCCTTTCGCTTCGAGCGCCATCTTTTGCCAGGGTTTCGGCGCGGCGTCTCTAATACGATCGTGTACTGTTCGGCTAAGTTATCGATTTGACGACAACTGGCTGTTGTGTGGGCTACTTTGACACCCGTGGTTCTCTTACCCGAGCCTCAAGTAGTCCGTTGACACGCTTCTCGCTGTGTGTTTCCGGGCGGTTGCACTGTGTCACGAGTGCCTTTGCAGGAGCGTGTGCGGCAATGACCTGGCGGTGTGTGGTGAATACGTGTACAACCACTACTTCGAATGCCAGGACAAGAACCACTACCTATCCAGTGGGCGCATCAATGACATGCTTCTGCTGCCCGTGGACAAGATCAGGGCCTTGGTGACCGTGCTTGCTTGCCAGGACAGGCTGATTCGTGTGCTTAAGGTCCGTGAGCGTGGCAAATATTTTGCTTTCTATTCACGACGAACTGCATAAGCTAGAGTGCTAGTTGCAACACCTACACATTTATTTTTGTTCTCGAGCTTGTTAACGACAGGAGAGCGATAGGAGAGAATTTGCCTCAAGCAGTGCGCGGCACGCCCAAGTTAGCATCCATGGCAACCCCTCCACAACTGAGAGTACGTTTGTAGTGCACGAGTACGCGAAGGCAATGTTCCCACGCATCGATGTCATGCAACTCGCCTATGCCGAAGCATTCATCCAAACCTCACGAGTATATTGTCTTTGTGCACAGTTGTGTGCATGGTTGGCTGGGTCCGTTTTATCCAAGAGCAATGCGCTCTACGGTGATGTGCGTTTTACAAGCGTCGTTTCGTTTTCGTACGCCTACGGGTTCAAAGAAAGATATAGTAGCATGCGTCAGTGGTTTATGCGTGCTATCAGGGCGGTAAACGCGCACTCAAATCACTATTGACGTTAGACCAACAACACGACTGGATGCAATACGTACAATGTTCAGCTCGTAGACAAGTGGTAGCGCGCTTACTTGACACGTCTCGTCTGGCGGTATGTATTTCTGTTGTTTTTGCAATGAAATATTTGAATGTGTGCTTCATCCACATGGGCTGCGAATCACCTGCGACTAAACACCCGCATTCCGCTGGACAGGAAGTGAGGTTGTATACACGTGGTCGTATTCTCGCTAACGTTAACGCTAACGCTAACGTATACGATAAGCTTATTTTGTGATTGATGTCGTTCATTTTCGTCCTACAACCATAACTTGCCCTGCTGTTATACCAAGTGACCGAGATGACCAGGAGAGCGCCGACACGTAGACGGCAGCAGCTAGACAGTATAAGTTGCTCAAGTTCACCAAGAAAATGACGAGCATTGAAAAGGGAAAAGAAGGCACAGTTTTGCGGGAAGGCCGAAGCAGGTAATGTGATAGCAGCGCCAGGTGGTAGCAGGGCGGTGTGAGTGCCGACCAACTGCGGGATCATGTCAGAGGCTCGGCCCTCTTGTCCACCTTGGCGAGCTCTCCTGCTTCTTTTGTCTGGTTCCCATCGCTTCTGCGACCGCCTACCCAACCCAGCACTTGAATAAAACCCTGGTTGACTCTATCAGAGCCCAGGTTACGCCTCCTTCGCGTTCCCACACTTGGAGCCGCTCGCTGCACCGAGCTTCTGCGAAAGATAGCATCGGCCACTAATCCTGTAACGAGTTACCAGAAGAACTCCGCAGCAGGGCAAAATTGCCACTCTATTTGCCTGGCGGCATGCGTCCAAGCTTCAACAGGACTGCCTGACAGGTGTCTTGTCATGAAAAGCACTTCCGTACGTTTCTACGGCGTGGTCATCTCCACCGAACGGGCGACCCCTTGGCGACAGTCCAGCGCTCAGAAGGATCAAAGGATTAGTTGGGCCGCAAGCGCCCGCTGTTCTTGAATGCGGCTCCCCCCTTCTGTTCCTTTCTCGAATACCGCGTTCCCTCCGAAAGTGCTCTACGGTGGAGCAACCTATCACCCGTCACGTCCCCGCCGCTGTGCAGCTATGTACGGCACAGCAATGACAGACCGCGCGGAGACGCCGCCCTTACTGCGTGAATAAGAAGACGTTTCTACAGGAAGGCCATGCGCTAGGCCGCCACCGCCTATACTCTTTCGTAGAATCTATCGCCCAACATGACAAGGACGAAGCAGCTCAAAAGGGCAAGACGTGGAGAAGACACGCGTTTTTGATGGCGCGCGCCACGTCGGAAACACACCGTTGGTGGCTGGACTGGTATGTCACGGCGGATACTGGCGGTCTTCCGAAAATGGCTGGTTTTATTTCATTTACCTTAAATACCCCAGGGGGGTATTACGTAAGGGGCGGTTATACAAATAATAAACGGCCGCACAAATAACTACAGTTGTCCACAAAATAATCTTGTTAGTTCTTCAATGAAGGCAGGAGAGGCGGTGATGGCTGCGATGTTGTTTGGAAGGCCGTTCCAGTCTTTAGCTGTGCGAAGAAAGAACGATGACGAGAAGGCCACAGTGCGTGCACTTGGGCGAGCGACGTTTAAAGGGTGACCTGTGCCCAGTGAAATGCGTCAAGGTGGGAGGATGTAAGGCGCGTCGTGAACTGTGATAGAATTTGTGAAATGACGATAAAGCCGCGATACGACGACGACTTCCTAGTGCGTCCAGAGAAGATGCTGCCTTTAGTGACGAGACACTGACCGCGCGCGTATGAGTACGAACCATGAATGTGTCTTACGGCGCGGTTCTGTATGGATTCTAAAGCTTTGATAGGGTAAATCTGGTAGGGATTCCATATTTGTGATGCGTATTCAAGTTTCGGCCTAACCAATGCTTTATAAGCAAGTAATTTTACATGCTCAGGTGCACTGCAGAGGTTACGTTTGAGGGATCCTATAGTCTGGTTTGTGGATGACGCGATGTAAGCCACATGTGAGCACCAGTTCAGGTCGTGCGTGATTGTGATGCCTAAATACTTAAATAAATCAACATTGTCAATGGGAATGTTGTTAATTGTGAAAGAGAAGCGATGCCGGTTACGGCTGCGGAAAATTGACATGGATTTACATTTGTTAGGATTTTAGGCCATTAACCACTGCTCACACCAGTTATTAACGTTATCAGTCTGTAGGGAAATGCGATCGTTAATGTTATTCAAGAACGCAGTCGTCAGCAAACATTCGGATGTGAGAGGAAACATGCAATGGTAGATCGTTAATATATATTAGGAACAGAAGGGGACCTAGGTTGCTGGGACAAAATTTTAAGCAGCACTATTAGTAATAACTTACTGTGATCGGTTACTCAGAAATTCTCTTAACCATGTTAGGACGTTACGGTACAAGTTTTAATAGGAAAGTTTTAGTATTAATGGTTGATTAGCTACTTTATCAAATGCTTTCGCGAAGTCAAGAAAGATCATGCCAGTCACAGTGTTAGCATCAAGGTTCGAGTGAAGGTCATGAAGAAATGTAGCTAGTTGGGCGTCACATGATAGACCGTTACGGAAGCCATGCTGTGATGGATAGAAAAGGTTATTGCTGTCTAGAACATTCACTACGTTTGAAAATCTGACGTGTTCCATGATTTTGCAAGGCACTAGTGATGGATATGGAGCGATAGTTGAGTGGTGATTCGCGATTACCTGATTTGTAGACTGGAACGACCTTGATCTTTTTCCATTCGTCAGGAAGGATGCCCGATGAAAGTGATTGAGAAAAGAGCAAGTACATTGCAGAGATGCACTTGGTGTTTTTAAAAGCTTCGATGTGATTTCGTCCGTACCGGCTGATGAGGATAATTTATGGTTGTCAATCAGTGCAGATATTCCGTCTGCTCAAAAAATGATATCGGGCATTGGAGACATTATAGGAACAGAATGCGCCGTAAGAGGCTAATCCGGTTGTGAAAACAGCAGAATTGAACAGATTGGCACAGACAACAACGGGTGAGATTTCGTTGTAAATTCCCATACCAGAAGATGAATTGGGGTCGATTACCTGCCAGTTTTTTTTTCAGGCTTATTACTGAGCATGCGGGGTAGGTCTGAATAAAAAAATGAACATTTCTGCTCTCGGAGAGCAATCAAGTAGGTGCATCCAGCTTCGTAATATCTTTCCCAGGAGTTAGAGCTTGGCCTAAGTTTAGCAGAGCGAAATAGACGCTTCTTTTTGTTTTCGAGTTTCTTTAGTGTATTCGTAAACCATGGTCTATTGCGATTTGAGCGGAGTACGGTTGTCGGTATATACTGTGCAACAAGGTTAGTCAACTTACTTTGAAAAAGCCTCCAGTTTTCTTTTAACGTGCGGTTTTCGAAACCTTGTACAAATGTTTCATAAAATGCCTCTAACTCGTTATTTATTGCGGCATAATTTCCTTTGTCGTACAGGCGGATTGTTTTCTTCTCTGAAAAATGTCTTACAGGAGAAAAAGTGAAGACCGCATGAATTATCTTGTGATCACTTATTTCTCGTAAATAGCCAATAGAAGACACGCTGTCAGGATGAGTGGTTAGTATGAGGTCTAGGATGTTGGCTGTATCATGAGTCACATCTGTAGGTTCTTTTACCACCTGCGATAGGTTAAAAATTAAGCAAATGACGAGGAAATCATTAACTCCCGTGTTACGAGTGGCTGCGCTAGAATAATTATCCCAGTCGACCTAACTTAAATCACCGCAAAGCAATATACACGTGTTCGGGAATTTTTCTACTAAAAACGTCAAATTATTATTGAGATCACGGGTGAAGTCAGCTTTACTATAGGGGGAACGATAGCAGACACCGATTAGAAGCAGCTGGGGATTAGCTCGACATATAAGCCACACAATTTCTAATTTAGTAGCCATATGGATAGCGGAACATAGCAATGAGAACTCCGCCGCCGCGAGTATACCCTGCCTATATTTTCTGAAAACATCGAAGTTCGGCAGTTCACGCATAACTTCACTGTCTGCGATATCACTGGTAAAGCCACGTTTCTGTTACAATAAGGAAGTCACTTTCAGATGAAGATACTAGATCGGCTTTTTTTTCCCCTGTATCGAAAGGAAACTTGTAATGTTGGTGAAGATAGTGGAGGTTGAAAAGTATGTTCGAGGAGCAGGTAAAGCATTGCAATGTGGTAGTAGCTTAAGGCGGGTCAGCTATAATTCCTTAACGGATTGGGAGGCTTCATTAAAAATATAACGCTTCGATCCAATCAATGAAGCTTTAAAGTGAAGAAAAAAAGGAAACCGATTCGCTTCTTGCAAAAGCGACTAGGTGTTTACGCACGTTTTGCACTTTTTTAGAAAAATTCTCGCCCATGCTGTAATGACTGTTTTTAAGCTTACGTCTGTTCGACAGGATGGTTTCCTTTGTTTTAGAGAAAATGTTTGACGATAATAGGTCGGTTTCGACCACCACTCTATCGACCAAGGCGGTGTGCTCGCACAATTTCCTTAGGCTGCGGGGAATAATTCAAGTGCTCGGAGCACAGCCGGGTGACTAGTTCCTCTGGCTGTGCAAATGATTCCGATTTCTTAGTATCATTAATGCCATAGAAGATGACGTTATTGCGACGAGAGCGGTTATCTGCGTCAAGGCGAGTTTCAAGATCACAAACCCGATGTGCCGTTTCAGCGATGTCGGTTTTCATTGTTCCGCGCTGCTGCCCCAGGGGCTCAATTAGCTGGCAATTAGATTCCACGTTATTTAGGCGTTTGGTGAGTTCAGGCAGGGTGTTATTCATCTCTAGGAGCTCACACTTAAGATCCTGGACCTCCGACAGCAGTTTCGATTGCCCGGAAGATATAGTTTCTTTAATTAGTGCGGCTGCTATGTCACCCGACAGCCGCAGCAGGGAGCGTACTACATCAGCAGTCATCAAAAACATGCACCGGGGGCTCGGCAGCTGCTGTACCAAAGGGTAATTGCTCGTATTTTTTTTTTTTTAGAAGATAGACAGCGAGACGAAGCAACTTGCATGGCGAACGGCAATGGATTAGTGGACAGCAGCGCAGCTACCGAGCCCACGAATCGACGAGCACAGAGGGGGTGGATTTATAGCTGCTGTAACGACGGCTGTCGATGCTGATGATGCCTCCCAACGTGAACCGAGGATCAGAGACGGCGGGGTGGGAAGTTGGAACAACTTGCTCAGTTGAGTCGTTGATAAGGGCTGCTTGAAAATGCGTTGCAATAGCAGCACGGCTATCGTTTGCGTGCGGCCAGGAAGTGCACGGCATGCGTGGTGGAACGACGCCGTCCGGAGCAGCATCAAGATGACAGCTTCGGTAAACACCTGCATGCCGAACAGCAATGGATCAGTGGACACTCTAGCAGCACAGCTACCGAGCCCACTCTGGGCTGCCCTCGGAACGACGTTGCTGCGCTGAAGCGCGGTGACGTGGCACTACCGAGGAAGAACTTCAAGACTGCGAGTCTCGAAATGAAGTGGTTGCGGCAAGCGTACGAGATGGCGAAGCTACGGCTGTTCGAGAGGAACGACGACGGTGTTCCAGACACCAGTCTACGATTCAGTTGCCGATAGCGCTACCACGCTGGTGATACAGCGGAGACATCGAGATGCGGCTACACGATGCCAAAGGCAACGGCAAAGCGGGAGCACCACATCGGTCTCTGGGTGAGACTGTCAGTCCAGTGGAACGGTTGTCAGACTTTGCTGACAGTAATAGAGGCCATACGGTTTTTTTGGAGATTCGACTTTCTTTTTGTTGGTTATTTCGTTATTCGGTACCTCGCGATACAAGATCCCATTTCTTTCATGGAACGACCACTGCCCGCGCCTTGCACTGCGACGCTTTGGCGGCATTTTGTCAAAATCCGTTTTCTGTTCCTCAATTAACGTCGCTTTTCGCCTTCCTGGTGCCTGTTTTCGCCTTCATGGTGCCTGTTCGCCTTCCTCGTGGGCGGATTCATGCGTAGCTTGCCTCCTCACCGCTATTATCCGATTGACCCCGTTCTGGATCCTCACAACTCTTGGTGCCTCGTGACAACCATTTACAAATGTCACGCCTGCATTCAGCAATTCTTTTGCCGTTCTGTTTGATAGCAAATACGGACACTGTGGTCTGAGACAGATGCTTCGGTCTTAATTTCACCGAAGCACCGAATTTCAATGTTTCCTACCGGTAAGCTCCGAGTGCCTTCTTCCAAGGCTTGCCTTAAGCACGCATAATCGCCTGTGAAGTCACCAGAATTGATTAGGGAGGAGTGCACCATACGTTGCACCGGTGTCGCGCAAGACTTTACATTCTCGGCCGTTAACTTCCATGTCATGTAGGTAAGGTTGCGCAAATCTTCGCCCTGCCCCATAACGAACTGTATCGGCGATACTTTTGGAACGCGACAGCCCGCAGCTACGTGTACTGTTACGTCCGGGACTTCGGAGACGGAGCGGCGCCAGCAGAAACTCGTTAACGCAGGTGTCGCCACAGAGTCGAACGAGCCGAGTGCAGGTAACGATTTCCTCGTTACCTCCGGCCGGAAGGCGTCCGGCTGCGTGCGGATCACCGCGGCCACATTCGAACTAAAAGGGGGAGGTCCCTAACCTTCTCCCCCCTTCAACCTCGGATTGGAGGAGAAGCGTCAACGGGGTACTCCCTAGAAGGCGTCGCCGGACGACGCTATAATCCACGGAGAACCCAAGAATCGAGGATTGATAGAGATTCGGCCATCAGCTACCAACATGGTAAATAAATGTAAATATTCTCATCTCCTCAGCAACTCCTCCTGCCCCGTGGACTCCTGGTCTGAAGGCGACACGACAAGCGGTGGGGTCGCAACAGTACTCTTTTCTGGCATTAAAAAACACACGATAGGCTTCCGCGCCGCCTCAAAAGATTGGTTAATCCGAAGGTTCCTGCTTTTTCTTCTCAGACTTTGTAAATTCCTTTTGTTCTGCTGTAGAGCCTCGTGCGCCTCGCATGTGTTTCTTTCTGCGCCAAAAGAACGATGTTTTGCGCAGTAGCCATCTGCATACTCTGCTGCCTTGCGGGCCCTTCTCACATCTGGCGAATCCCTCAGTTTTTCAGGAAGTGTCGAATAAAATTGCTCTAGGCGGATTTCCTCAAACATTTTTGCGTTATCGTCGAACGCGTCAGCACCTTTTAGCCAATTTTCTTGGAAGCTGCTAGCCTGTACGCGAACTCTGAGTAGCTTTCGTTCGGATTCTCAACTTAAGCCGGAAAGCTTCAGACGACAACTTGTTCTTTGCTAACGAGGCCCTTTTTACGTCTTCGCAACATTCTGCTTCTTCGGAACTTAACCTAGCTATTTTTTGTGCGGCTTCTGCTGGCAACAAACTCAGAAGTACTCAGAAGTCTTTGAGGCCAGGACGTCAGATCAAATCCCATTCTTGTGCAAGTGCGCTCAAAGTTTGTCAGAAAGAGCCCCAATTCACTACCAATAACAACGGGCTGAAGAAAACCTCTCATGACAGCTCTCGGCTCTGCCTCAGTGGCCAGCGCCCGCTTTAGCTGCTCCAATTGGTATTGTTTTAGTTCCTCCTCTCTTCCTCTCACTTTCAGTTTCCTCTGCACTTCATCAAGTGCTTCTGCAATTTCGTCGACACTCGCTCCACAGGCTGAACTTTTGCCCACGATTTCAACTTTCCGAATAGCTTTGCTAACCTCTAAGCCGAGCTCGTCTGCTGGAGAGGGTACACTGCATCTCATAATGTGTAGGAGTTCCTGTCATGCTCAACTGCAAACTGGCACAGCCACTGTGGCAAGCGACAGATTGAATAAATATATATAAATCCCAAGTTATAAAACAGAATCACTGAATGTTTTCTTGCCTGTATAAATAATCGGTTATCAGCGATACGTTAGTTATGTTACATACACTGGAGACGAGATTGCTTGATCGCTGGAATATGTGAGGTTGGAAAGGTACTGCGCATGCTTGTTGTGTGTATGTATTCTTGGATTAGCGCCTTGAATAACGCAGTTGGAACGGCCACTTTTCCTGTTGTTGTGTTCTTGTTTTATATCAACTAGGCCAACAGTCTTGTGAAAGGCAAATGTAACATTTGGGGCATCACTGCTCAACAACTGTTTGCAACTCTTTAATGAACAAACAGTGTGAGACCCTTCTGTGCCACATGATATAACACTTCAAATGTTATAACTATCGCCATCCTTTCCCATATTTTAGTAACGTAGTAAATAGGCCATGGGATGTCGTCATTAAAGATACAACACTAAGAGTCCCTCAACTGATATCATAATGCACAGTTTTTTTAACACACTTGTTTAACACACACACACACACACACACACACACACACACACACACACACACACACATATATATATATATATATATATATATATATATATATATATATATTTGCCGAGCATGATTGCAGAACAGCATGCACTGCCGAGACGCACCATTTCTGCCATGCATCCTGAGTGCGTTACAATGTACTTCAGTTGGTACACGTTTATGCGTTAATACAGACGTGATTTCCCTTTATGAATTTTAATGGTGAGTTTCATGTACACGTGCCGTTCTCACAGTTTCCTTCCTGGCTGGACCTTTATTTGTTTGCAGTACGTAAAACTGCACAGTGTCCAAATGTACACACTTCATTTGCAGAAATTGGTTTTATAACGCCATGAGAAAATTACATGGTGCTTTAATTTCATCAGAAGTTACGATCAAGAACAGGATGATTCTATAAACTTACGTATTTGTAGAAGCAAAATTTATGTGCAATGAAAGCGTTCTGAAGTATTTCAGCTAGCTGCTTCTATTTAGTTTGGCATGGATTCCCACACCCGAGTGGCTCCTGAACACTGGTCCATATCCAAGAGGAAACTAAGTCACAGAAAGTGATGCAACAAGGCAACTTTTCTGCACGATTTGGATCAGCTGTGATCTTTCACATTTTCTTCTATATAAGAACCTTGGAGGCTATTTACCCGCTTTTCAACTGTTTTATGTGTTTCTTTTTAAGTGATGCGCTATAATCAACATCGCAAGCAGAAGAAATCTGGTACACTGTCGGCCAGTGCTGTGGTTACTGCCTTTCCAGTAATTACGTGCACAAGTAATCTCCTTTGAAGAGTTGTTACATGCCACGAAGCTTGTACACACACCGTATAAAATGGAAACAGGCGCACTAGAGATACAAATCCTATAAATATATGTACAGAAGTATATATGGAAGAAGAAAAATGTAGCCCACGAGATAAGAAAAGTTAAAGCTGCGATTAGTAATACTTGTCGCGCATCAACCTTTCGAAAATAAATCAACGACGCTGCTAGCATTCATGATATATGATACGTTATAAAAGCGCACATTAGTACACCAAAAATGTTGTGCGCTTGTTTACCGGTCGCATATTCCGTTCAACAACGACGTGCCCGATTAGGTAAAAGCGTAAATATTTCTGGTTGATTAGCCCGCCCCGCATCCACGCAAACTGCATGCATTAACAGCTCAGAAAGTTCGGCGGACATAGGAAGGTCACGGCTTCTTGACAAAGCTTCCTACGTCGCACTCACGACCTCCTATATACCGCGCTGCTAGAAGGCGAGTTCGATTTCCGGCCAAGGCGACCTCATTTCGATGGATACGAAAAGCAAGAGCATTCGCGGAATTGGCGCACAATCGTATGCCTCGCGACCACATTGTGCTGAATCGTTATGATCGTTAGCACTTACACCCGCAATGCGCGTACGCATAACTACACGCAAAGTACGTGCAATGCCAGCACATTGGCTGTGCGACAACTACAGGTGATCTCAGAAAGAAGAAACAAATAATGCTTGTGTATGCAAGGCAAGTCGCACAGATTCGATGAAAATGACTGTTGACGTTTCATTGAAAAAATATTGCCGTAATGTTGACACATTAATTTGTCAACAACTTTTCAATATTCATTGATTTTCGTCAACATTTCGTCAACAATATTTTTGTTGCGAAATTTCAATAATAAAATTATTGACTAAAGTTTGTTGAAATATTATTGTGAAATTATTTTCTGCTCCTGCTGGAGTATGTGTATAATGCCATCATCTGCACATGCTTTACTGCAAGCCTCACGTTGTACGCGTCTGAATTCCTGGCCTAATATGCTGTCCTGGTTTATCGATAATTCAAACTTTGTTGATAAAACGTTATTTTTATTCTTATTGTTATTGTTGATGATTGTTATTTTTACCATTTATCATGCTTTCGAATCTTATGCTGGCAATATTATTCTAGAAGGTTGTCCTCTGGGAACAGAAACAGTATGGTATTTCGTTTTTGTTTGTGAGGACACTTAGCAGAGAACTCTATATCAAATGGTCGCAGCAGACGTCACACCTACAACGTAATTATCTCCCCCTTTTCCTTCCTTGCGACTAAGCGACTGGAGCTTAAGCGACTTATCTAAGTACACTAGACGTGTAGTTCTGTAAAAACTGCAAGGCGTGCAGAGGATGCAGAACTGTGGCAGCGCATGCTAGATATTGCTGCGTTCTCTCTCATTATCCTATTTCACCTAGTCTTTCTCAACTCCTGCTTCTCTTCCCCCTCTCCTCCGTCTTCCATAGTCTTCCTCTCTGCTTCCTCTTCTTCTGCTTGTTTTGTTCGTTGTCCCCTCGTTTGCTTATTCGCTGTCTTATTTCCCTACTTCGCAGCCTCTTCGATGTTTTTTTTTTCATCACCCCTCCTCCTCTTTTTCTTTGTCTATATCGATGAAACTACTGGCCGTGGCTGAGTCGTGGCTGAGAACGCAAACTGCGCAACCATGTGGTGAGAGTCGGAGGTGCATTCCACTACTAGATCCTCTTGAGCTAGGTCCATGCAGCCATGAAAGCTTTTTTTTTTGTGTGTGTGTGTGTGTGTGTGTGTGTGTGTGTGTGTGTGTGTGTGTGTGTGTGTGTGTGTGTGTGTGTGTGTGTGTGTGTGCGTGTGAGCGATCGCGGTTACAGGCACCGGCAGTGGCGACGCACACCATCGCTGCTAATTTAGGTCATAGCAACAAGCCCATAACAGCCTGGGCTATAATATCACCATGGTTACAGTGACTTCTTTGTTCAAAACCCCGTTGCTTGCAAATGCGCGCACAAGACCTTTCAATTTTCGCGCGCATTGCGCTTCACTCAGTGATCGGCAATATTGCTGTTTTCGCGTTCGAACAACAAAAACTTTGAAAGCATTTTGATGTTTTACGTACCTTTATTATTATTATTATTATTATTATTATTATTATTATTATTATTATTATTATTATTATTATTATTATTATTATTATTATTATATTAATTGACAATTTTACGATTTCAAGCTTGTAAGAGTATTTGTAAAAGAAAGCATCGTGCGTTAATGCGGCCACAGTAGTGCGGATAAAACCGTTGTTGCTCGCTGGTAGCAGCGCTAGAGTGTACTAGAATATTTTGAGTGGCGCGACCGGAGCGGGCGCGCCGTGCAAACCGGTGTCCCCTCTCGCATGGAAAGCAGCGGTGCGCTGGCGTGCCTAACCATTGGGGCAGCGGGCGCGCGGCGGGCACGGCCAGCGTGGCCCGAGCTGTGGTGCTCATTCTAATTCTTTTATTTTTCGCGTGTGCGTGCGTGCTGTGCCATGCACATTGCAATAAATATTGTATAAACATAGGTACGGCAGCACAGTCACGCTGGCCGGCGTTTTCACAGATACATCTAATAAAATAAAATAAAGATCCGTTCGGTGCGCCTTGGAAGCATCTGATGCGCTCGCAGCTTCGTTGCACGATCCCCTCTCGCGGGGCACGATGGAGGCGTTAATTTTATTGAAAATAAAGGAGTTTCGTGCAGGAAAACGTCAGGCAGTGAATTACTTTGTGGGATATATTGCAAAAATCTGGCATAGGTGACGACGGCACACATTTTAGGATGGGGATAACATCGCAAAAACGCAGCCTGCACAAAATAAGAAGAAGAATAAGAAAAAAACAAACAAGGAAAACGTCGTAAGAGTGCAGGCACGGATGTCCGTCATTCCCGATAAAGATGTGGAGAGTACATAAAGATGTGGAGAGTACGGGAAGAGAGCTCGAAATGAACAACATTAGTTTCAATCTGCTCTAGCAGGCCAATGTCAAAAACGGCAAGACCTTCTAGGCCTGTTTTATGCTGAGTACTGGGTCCCGTTTGGCTAAAGTGAAATACTGAACTGTTACAATTTGCCCGGTATTACCAACATCTTTATTCTCATCCTGTAAAATTATTGAATACGTCTCACAATTATTTAGCTAGTTCGTTACCGATAGTTATGTTCATATCGCAGCCATATCTTCCGTAAAGATTTCTTGAAAATGACCCAACTTAAATACCTCTGTAATTTCTGTTTTTGTAGTTTTGCTGCCGTAATTGCTCTCGTTATGTCAGGCGAAGTCGACGTCATTTTTTATATTTTAAGAGAGCAGTTTAACTGGTTCAGTGGCGCACCGACGGGGAGGGGGGGGGAGGGGGGTTACGGGGGTTGTAACCCCCCATATGGTGCTAACTGTAACCCCCCTGAGGCCGACCTAACCCCCTCCCACTCCGTAACTGCACCTGTGTCCTAGAAGAATGTGGCGCTAATCTCTCAGCAAAACGCCGAAAAAATAATAAAATAATCATCATCATTGACGTTATTATTTTTTGGCATTTTATTTACTTTTTTTACACACGCAACAACTGTGTATAATCGCATGCCCGGCCCTTCCTGAAAGATTGAACCCCCCCTGGCAGAGATCCTGGGTGCGCTACTGAACTGGTTCCACATGTATAATACTAATTCATAGGGTCTCAACCCGTCTACCTACTTTCTTCTTAACAGATGACCTTTTACGTATCTATATATAGATGCGTTCGCATTGACAGCATTACAGTGATTGTTCTCGTGAGCTACTCGTTACTTCTGAGTACTTTGGACTAGCGTTCGGAATCCGCTGTTATTTTTAATACACATTAACGACATATTGATGGAAGTTATAACTTATTAGGGCACCATTTGAGATCGAATTATTAGCAGACTATTGCGTCCATCTTAACGAAATCAACAACTATGAGGAATGGGCACATTTCTCCCTGGTGCTCTCATTACGGCATCTAGCTGAATGGAGACAAACCAGTGTTTATAAGAACAAAAAAAAAAAAAAGGAACACGATACAAGACCTTCTTTACTTACGGTTTTCAATCGGAATCGCTCCCTGGTATATCTGAATGCAAGTACTTAGGCGTCGCATTACTCACTCTCTCACTTGGAAAGGTCACACTATTCTCACCAGAGCGTCACCAGTCCGTAATTTTGGTTCCATTAGATAATAACTAAAAGAAACATTTGCAAAACCTAACTTGTCAGTATACATATCGTTTTTCAGACCAGGACCTGGACATGCATGCGCAGTTTGGGACTCCTGCATAAATCGTAGTACAAAGACCGGAGAAGATTTAAAGCGCAACGCCGTTCGCTACTTATATTCTAAGTAGTAGCGGAACTGACCTTTCAGACCTAATTAAAGAGCACAATGTATGAAGATTCTGGGTGTGCCAGAAAATCCAGACTAATTAAAATGTCTTTCCCTGAGCTGTATGCTTTACCACTGCGGTCGCAGCTGAGGAGACATCACCATACTAAATCTTTAATCCCTTTTAGTACCAAAACAAGTTCTTCGGAATCAGAGTGTCGGAACGGAACGAAAAACGAAAACGAAAAACGAAGAAAACGATATTTTTGACCGGAACGAAAACGTAACCGGAACGTTCCCAAGCAACAATTTTTCCACGGCAAAACTTCGGCCCGACGTCCCTGACCGACTGCAAATCCGTCGGCCGGCGTTCGGCAACCAACGTGGGGCCAGCTGTGGGGATTGACACTGGCCTAACGTCGGCCGATTGTCGGCAATTGACGTAGGCCCACAGTCATGGCCGACTAGGCCGAGTGTGCGCCGCACGCCGTTTCACCACTGCCCGACGTTCCTAAGCGCCGGCTTGACGACGGCCGTCGGTCGGGCGCAGACGCTTTTTTTTTTTTCGTAGGCATTCTGTTTTTTGTTTGTTTTGTATATATGTATTCAATCAAAATATATCAGTTTTATTAAAATATATCTTGTTTTCATGCGCGTCGTATTTTAGGCTAACGGTTCAGTTTAATTAGAGGCGTTCAACAAGCGCACAAGAACCTAGCACGCACGTAATACGCAATTAAACGCCTCTGATCATCTGTACTCGTCAGCGATTAAATACTTTTCAGTAGTTTATTTGGTGGTAATATGCAAATACGGCTACTTTTCATGCAGCACTGAGCAGCAGTCAATGTGTAGCGCTTCCATTGCAGCAGCTTCCTTTTGTGTAGGCTCCTTTTGTTCGGCCAGTTCTCATGCTCTTGCGCTCGCACCAACTGAAAAAGAAATACGATGAGCGAATAATACTGTGCGCAAAGAAAATACACACTGATGTCACTTTTGTAAATTCTGTTAACACAATAGCAAAATAATTTTGTCGTACAGCACACTCAAGAACCATCAAATGAACTTACAGCCACAATTAGTGCACCGAGATTCTCAAGAGTGCTTCAAGCACCAGAGCAGGAAATCCTTGAAGATCGGCTGACCACTTATTGGCTCAGAATCATCACTGGAAAAAAAAAAAAAACAAGAACAGTGCCTAAAAAGAAAGGAATATATATGAATCAGACCACACGATTATACGAACAAAATAGCACACACATTAACTCTATGCACAACGTCGACACTGCGGTGGCAAAGTAAAGTCACGCGTGCCATACACGATCAGCGCATATCTCAGTCTCGCGCGCTGTCTGTCATGTAATTGCTGCACTCTACCAAAGTCGAAAACTGACACAAACAATCCATCCTCACAATAATGTACCAGCCACTTATCGTACAGTCGGCATTTCTCATTTACAGGAACAAAAGTGACCGAATTCGGCGAGAAAAGCGCTAAGTATGACTTTTATAAACGTGCGTCTTACCTGATTTATTAATTTCTCCAGCGTATAGCAAAGTATCCACACTTGCGTTTTGTTGGGGTTTTCATTCCAGTGTTCCCTAGAGAAAGGAGCAAAATAATCACGCATACGATAAGATGAACACATAATAAGAGGAATTACGTACTCCATACTTACTAAAAACGAATTCCTGATTCCTCGGACAAGGGCCGTTCCCTTGAAACATTTCTTTTTCTGTTGGAAGAGTATAAAACGTACGGTCCAGACTGACGCAACAGTTGCACAAAAAAAAGCGAGCACTGAGAAAAATCGATCTTGCGCTACAGGATGAGGAATGCCACTTACGCGTATACGGCTTCGGTCGGAGCCGGAGCAGGGCACCTGCGTGTCTTGACGGGATAGTTCGCGCTCTATCTGCCTATGTTGCTTTTTGTTAACGGTGTTCATATGAGCATTCAATTCGTAGCAGAAATCTACACTTGCACGCTCACCAGCACGTCCTCGCACTCATGGAGCATATAGAGCTGTGATTTGGCGGGAACGAATTTGCGCCCGGCGGCAGGCGGCAGGAGCACGTTTTTAGTATGTGCGAATAAAGCGCATTCTTCTCGTTTTACCACGCCTCAGCCTTCATGCCTAGCTCTCCCATCCCTCACAACTGGCGCAGTCGACCCCGAACCACGCCTGGAACGTCGCCTTTTGCCCGCTTCGTGAAGTGAACCGCCGGACCGGTCGCACAGCGCTTCGTCCTTTGTGTAACGCCCGCCGCCCGATACGCCTCGCGCCCGCTTCGTCTGAGTCATTTCGCGCCTTGCCATTTGTTTTCGCCAACCGTCGTGCTGACGCCCACACCCGCCCGCCCGATGAAGTAGGTCGCCTGCAGAGCCCAAAAGGTCTGACCTGCCCGCCTTTTCGTCTCTCGTGACTCTTGTGCTACTTTGTTGTGAACGCCATGCCGCTCGTGAATTGGAGCGAGGCTACGCCTGAGGACCTCGCCGGCTTTACAGCGGATTTCCTCCGTGAAGAGTTGGTTCGCCGAGACCTGGACTCCGCCGGGTCGAAGGAAGAAGTAATCAACCGTCTCATCGCCGATATCGCCCAAAACCGCCTAACCACATCACAGTTGCCTTCCCCAGACTCCGCAGCGCCCAGCCAGCGCCCGAACACTACGTCGCCACCGACCTTTGATGCAGCCCAAAGTACCGAGTTGCTGACGGGTTTACTTCAACAGCTCCTTCACGTGTCCCAACGCGCTGCAGCCCCAGTCCAAGTCACTACTCTTCCAGACCTGTCCGCATCGCTTCTTACTTACAGTGGAGACGGCAGCATTTCAGCGTCCCACTGGATTGAAGAGTTAGAACGAACTCGAAACCTAGCTTCGTGGGAGCCTTCAACTCTCCTCGCCGTCGCTTTGGGAAAGCTTCGGGGAGCCGCCGCGGATTGGAAAGCAGTCATTGGCCGTCAGTGCCCCACCTGGGAAGCCTTCAGGCAAGCTTTCTTAGATCAATTCAGCGCCAAGCAAACCTTGCTACAGTGGCAACAAGCTGTTACTTGTCGCGTACAAGCGCACGGGGAGAACCTTGTGAACTACTCTCTGGCGAAGTTGAAGATCATTTCGGGATGCCCAGTCACGCTCACCGACACTCAGAGCATAGAGTACGCCCTTCAGGGCATTGCCGACGTGAACCTGGCCACTACTATTGCAGCCCAACGACCAGAAACCGTCGCCGCGTATATGGACATCGTAACGCATCTTGACCAGACATTGAGCCACTCGTCTCGCCGACTCCCGCGCCCAGCGTATTCGAGCGCCAAGTTATCAACGCCAAGCCCACAGGCGCCCCGCCACATTGAAGAGTGCATGAATGTTCAGTCGGTATCAGACAAAACAAGAGCGCCACAGCAAATTTCAGCTCTACCAGTAGACCAACAAGAGGCTCGATACCTCACCATCTCCGCGAGGCATGGTGCTCCTGCCTACCATCCTGGCCAGAACTTGGCCGAAGCCGTGTGCTTCCAGTGCCGCCAAAAGGGACATCTCGCATCCAAGTGCCCATCTAGAGCTACTGCCCCACCGTCTACAACGCATCCGTCGCCAGCTCTACACAGCACCCTTTCCGAGACCCTTGATGGATCGTTGGTCCAGTGCGCCCTTGTCAACGCCACAATTGCTGGGATAGGCCAGGTGGACGCATTTCCAGACAGTGGCTCTAAAGTGACACTTGTTTCTCGTCACCTGGTCAGCTCTTTACCCCTCCTGCCCTGGACCAGACTCCCTCTTGTTGTCGTTGGAGGAACGACAGTGGCTCCTGCTGGTGCCATCTGCTTGAAGATCTCGGTGGGACCCATCACTGGTTTAGTTGAAGCCGCTGCCCTCGACAACAATGCCGTGGCACTCGTACTCGGCGAAGACTGGTTTTCCGCAAGTCACGCACAGTTGGTGTTCCAGCCACCCATGCCAACTGAAATTCGTCATTCCACCACAGGAACAAGTGTGCGGTGCCATGAACGACTGTTGCCCGTGATGTCAAATGCTGTTATGATCAAGGGGTCCTCCTTCAACTGCCATGTATCTGGACACCACAGCTCAGGAGGCCTCCAGCAAATGCCGCTCCCAGGCCCAGATGAACCCCCATGGTTAGCACTATCTTGCCAAGATGACGTTTCAAACACCAACCACCCGTCTTTTGAATGCAAGCAAGCCGCTTCTCCAACAACTGAGGTTTGCATTGACCCATCCTTGCCCGCCGCTCAGATCGGTAGCCACATGCCAGCACATCAACAACGGGAAATTAGAAGCATTCTGTCGAAGCACGCTGAAGTGTTCGCTCGTGAAGAGGGTGACCTAGGTCTGTACGAAGGTGTTGAACACTCAATTCACCTGCTTCCAGACGCTGTGCCATACAGTCGATCCCCTTACCGTTACTCTGCTGCAGACCGTCGTTTTCTTGAGGCCCAAACAAGCACACTCCTTCGGCAAGGCATCATTCTTCCGGCCTTAGGGCCTTGGGCATTCCCCGCAGTGGTTGTCAGCCGAGGTAGCAAGAAGCGCCTTTGCGTTAACTATGTGCCCCTAAACAAGATGACTGTGAGTGTCGTGCAGCCACTTCCACATGCGGATGACATCATGGATGACATTGCTGGTTCAGAGTACTTCGCCTGCCTTGACCTAAAGTTTGCTTACTGGCAAGTTCGCGTTCGTGAAGAAGACCAAGCAAAATCTGCTTTTGTTACCCACCATGGCACACGCCCGCCCGAGCGCTTGAAGGACTATTCCCTCTCGCAGCGAAGCCACCCAGCAGTGCCCCTTTCCCGGACCAAAGGGACTTGGTCCAACAAGGAGGGGCCGGATGTGAGCTGAGCGCCCGCACGCACGGTGGCGTAGCGGCCTAGCTGATCACTAGCGCCACCTGCAGCGATATTGTGGCAGCGCAACTGCAGGCCCAAGCGAGGGCCGGGACTCGTAATCTCGCTCCCGCCGCCGGCGCGGACGGCACGTTTTAGTATGTGCGAATAAAGCGCATTCTTCTCGTTTTACCACGCCTCAGCATTCATGCCTAGCTCTCCCATCCCTCACAATAAAACCAAAATAAACCTATCTACACCTGCCAGGCGCTCTCCTGGCGCAAATTAATTGCCATCAGGGTGGTAATGCAGTTCAGGTGTGATGAAACGGTCCGTTTTTACGTTCCTTTCATATAAACTCGCGCCACTCTTGCGAACATTTTTGTGAGCGCGCCGGCAAGCAGACACCCGCGAGGCGGGCCGGCCGGAGCAACCAAGATGGATGGATGGATGGATGCTATGAGCTTCCCCTTTGTAACGGGGCGGTGACATGTGCGCCACCAGGCTCGTAAGAAGATTTAAGAACTTTTTTTTTCTCTTTTAATTTTCCTCATGCCTTAAATTTACTTCAATCAAATCGATCATGCCATATCAAAAACGGAATTTCATATCCCAGTTCCCTGCCCCTTATGGCAGAAATTCCATATTTTTCCCTATAATTATTTTTGTCCGTTCTCTCTAGTTTTCTGCCACCAGTATTCTAACCGTCTCTTACTTATTTCAATCGCGGCTATGTTCAGCTTCCCGTTGTTCGCCCTAAAACCCAAGGCTTCATGTAGGGTGGTGCCCAAACGTACACCTGGGTGGATATTTCCGCATTCAATCAGAACATGCTCTGTCGTTTCCCTATCTTCCTCACAGCATGTGCATTTTTCTTCTTCTTTACTGAATTTCGCTTTATAAACACGCGTTCTAAGGCAGCCCGATCTCGCTTCAAACAATAAAGCGCTTCCTCTTGAATTATCATAAAATGCCTCCCTCTTTATTTCGTTTTTGCCCTCTCGGTAGTTATTCAGAGTCGGTTTTTTTTCCATCGCTGTCCTCCAGTAAATCTTCTCCGCCTCTCTGACTTTTCCCTTTACGCTCTTTGTTGTCAGTTCTCTTAGAGCCGTATATTTACTGGTGAGCCTCCTAGTTCTCTTTCTCCACTGCGTGTCAACGCTCTTTCTATATAAATAGCGGAACACCTTCACTGCCCACCTAACCTCTTTCATATTCCTTAGCCTTTCTTCAAACCTTATTTTGCTCTGCGCTTCCCTTGCCTCAAAACTCGCCCATCCCATATCGCCCTTTACAGCCTCGTTTGTAGTTTTCCCGTGAGCACCCAACGCGAGGCGTCCCACAGTTCTTTGATTCACATCCATTCCCGATTGTATCTCTGGCCTCATGCACACCACTGAGTTCCCAAATGTAAGCCCCGGTACCATTACCCCTTTCCACAGACCCCTAAGCACCTCGTACCTATTGTGTCCCCATAACGCTCTGTGCTTCATTATTCCTGCGTTCCTCTTTCCCTTTGCTGCCAAGGCTTTTTCCTGTACCTTCATGTATCTATCGCCCTCATTTACCCATACGCCAAGGTACTTGTATTCGCTTACTCTCGGTATTTCTTGGCCCTGTATGGATACCGCCTGGTCGTTGGGATAATTGAATACCATCAGTCCGCATTTTGTTACACCAAATCCTAGTCCTAGGGCCTCGCCTTCCTTCCCGCATATATTCACCAGCCGTTGTATATCATCTCGACTGTCCGCGAATAAGACAATATCATCAGCATAAAATAAACCCGGAAGCATCTGCTCAATCATCATGCCGCCCTGTTTGTGTGACAGATTAAAACCAATGGTGCTATCTCCTAACACTTTTTCCATTCTAACCATGTACAGCATGAATAACAGCGGCGACAAAGGACATCCCTGTCTCAGCCCCTTGCTAATATCAACGTTCTCTCTGCTACTTATTCCTTCCCATTCTATGCAAACTGTATTTTCTCGATATATTTCCCTCAAAAGCTGTACACAATCGTCGCCTATGCCCATTCCTTCCAAAATTTCCCACAATATTTCCTGATTAACATTGTCATACGCCCCAGTGATGTCTAGAAAAGCCACATACAACGGCCTCCTTTCTATTTTAGAGGGCCCATGACACCAAAATTTCAAACCCGATATGTTTGTGTTGTTTGGTTGTCGAACATCTGAAGGCACTTGTGGCCAAGTATTAACGGCGAACGTTGTCGTTAAGATATTTTAATATGTATTTAAAGTGACCAGAAATGCTCATCTGGGTTTGCGGCACCTCGCGACATCGTCACTAGTATGACGTAGTTTGTGGGCCATCTGTGACGTTTCACTTTTGTAAGTTGATATCGTGACGTCACAGAGATACACGGACGCGCCGCGCTATGGCCTCCGAGCGTGGCCTCCAAGATCGGCTCTCGCAGCCGATCGCGGAGGCCACGCCAAAAGCCGCATTTTTCTGCTTCCTCTCCGTGTTGGTCCCTCAAGCGTACATTGTACACACGCTATGATGCAAAGCGAGTGTGGCGAGCTAGTCTGGCGCTCGCGCTCTCCGCAACGTCACCGAATCTTGAGCTCAAGTGATCAGTGCATGCGCTCACTTCCGACAGCCGCCGCGCTAGCCTCGCGGCGCTAGTTTCTTGCAGTTTTTGGCGCGCGTTTCGAAGCTTCATTAAAACTGAACAAAATTAACGATGCTGTGACTAATTAGACTTCACGCTGGAGAATTTGCCACTCCATGCCGTGATTACAAGACACTGTTCTACTCATTAGAACATAAATGTATCCAACAAAAAAATAGCTGTCATGGGCCCTTTAAATATTTCTATACACTGAGTAAGAGGATGGATGGATGGATGCTATGAGCTTCCCCTTTGTAACGGGGCGGTGACATGTGCGCCACCAGGCTCGTAAGAAGATTTAAGAACTTTTTTTTCCTCTTTTAATTTTCCTCATGCCTTTTAAATTTACTTCAATCAAATCGATCATGCCATATCAAAAACGGAATTTCATATCCCAGTTCCCTGCCCCTTATAGCAGAAATTCCATATTTTTCCCTATAATTATTTTTGTCCGTTCTCTCTAGTTTTCTGCCACCAGTATTCTAACCGTCTCTTACTTATTTCAATCGCGGCTATGTTCAGCTTCCCGTTGTTCGCCCTAAAACCCAAGGCTTCATGTAGGGTGGTGCCCAAACGTACACCTGGGTGGATATTTCCGCATTCAATCAGAACATGCTCTGTCGTTTCCCTATCTTCCTCACAGCATGTGCATTTTTCTTCTTCTTTACTGAATTTCGCTTTATAAACACGCGTTCTAAGGCAGCCCGATCTCGCTTCAAACAATAGCGCTTCCTCTTGAATTATCATAAAATGCCTCCCTCTTTATTTCGTTTTTGCCCTCTCGGTAGTTATTCAGAGTCGGTTTTTTTTCCATCGCTGTCCTCCAGTAAATCTTCTCCGCCTCTCTGACTTTTCCCTTTACGCTCTTTGTTGTCAGTTCTCTTAGAGCCGTATATTTACTGGTGAGCCTCCTAGTTCTCTTTCTCCACTGCGTGTCAACGCTCTTTCTATATAAATAGCGGAACACCTTCACTGCCCACCTAACCTCTTTCATATTCCTGACGACTGCAGGTCTGACGACTGCAGCGCCGCCGCTGCGTTCCATGCGGAGTGGCCCCTGTCCGGCCGGCGGTCGCGCCAGGTCGCGCCACTCAAAATATTCTAGTACACTCTAGCAGCGCCGGCAGATCATGTTCGCGCGTGTTGGGGCCGTTGCGGTTGAAACTTCAAGAAGTTGAAGCTGCATTTTTCTTGCAAGTGAAGTGTTGCGTGTGCGTCTCTTCCGTTTACCGGTGCTTCTTATTACGGGAATCTGCTGCTTCAGTGAACATCGTGGCGAACCCACCGAACGGCTACGCGCCGCAGTCGGCGCCTTGAAATATGCGAGTGAGCGACCATCGATGGACCATCGCTGTCAAATGCGCGCTAAGTACTCTGGTAAGTACAATAACTGTTTTATTTGCCTCCAGGGGGGCTATCGGAGATGGCATTTTAGCGAGAGCGTTCGGAATCGCCGCACGCGATTGGCCAGCGCCGCTCCGCTGTCGTCATCCGCGGGGCGTGCCCACGGGACACCTACCTATAACCACATTAGAGAAGAGAAACTGTACCGTTGACAGTGCAACGAAAAATAAAAGTAGCGGTGGCGTCCTAAACTAAGATACACGATCAAGAGATGGCACTGCATGTACTATCATCATTATTGTTCAGATGCAACATGTTTGTTTTGTTTTTGACGCCTACGCCTTCTGGCCTTATTGAGAGCCCCTAGCAGGAAAATTTCAAACTAAAATATGGGGCTAGGTTAGTAGTTCCACTCTACGCGCAACTTGATGGAACGCGCCGCGGCTGGTTTTTTTCGCCACCTGTAGCGACTTGTGGAACGTTGAACCTTCCGGGGCCCCGAGATTTCGGTGTCGTCAAATTGACGTCAGTTCCCTGTCAATCATTTTCAAACCGAGCGTTTCGTCTGCTACGCGGAGAACGATTCCCGAGGCCGCTCGCTCAGCGAACGGTTTGCGAACGATTTACGAACACTTTGCGAACACCGGCCGCGGCAGCGGCTCCGCTTGGATTGAAACAGCGGCTGCGGCTGCGCAATGTTGCGTCACAGAGGGAAATGGCGGTCCACTTGGGCGCTGAGTCCTCGCACTGTCGTCGCTGAAATAGGACGCGGAGCAGCTGGAGGTTCGCGATGTATTTGAGGATTTGACAGGAAGTGAATTCCGGCGTCAATTTCGCCTGTCGAAGCGAACAGTACGTTGGCTGTGCGCCGAACTTGATCCCGAGAGAGAGAACAGCTTTATTTTAGGAAAAAAAAAAGAAATCCTCCCCGCCACCTCCTCTGCTCGTCTGATAGCTGGAGTTGTTTTCCAGGCTTGAGTCGCGGTGAACAGTGTCCCATGCTCCAGGCGAGGGAATGGTCAAGAGATCGGAAATTGGGTGCCAAAGAGCCCGTGGAATTTCGACGGAGAGAAAAGAGCTGCGCATGTTGATGTTCTTTGCTCCTGGAAGTTTCCAGCGCGCTGTCGGTAGTGAAGAGTTTGTCGGGCTTTCACAGTTGGGGTGCACCTCCAAAAATGCGAGAAGGAGCTCCCTCTGCCTCTGAGCACCCGCGGGCCGAGATGCACGTTTTTGTGCGAGGACATGGCAGCAGCAGACGACGACACGAAATTTAGATATGACGCCACTTACGCGCACGCTTCTTGTTTTTCGCGCCCGCGACACCGCTTAGCGAACCTGCAGAGAACGATATTGATGCTTAAGAGCGTGTTTACGTCTGAGTTTTTAAAAGGAGCAGATTTCTTAATTTCTCGGGAGAAACATTTTGGCTTTCAGAAGCAGACGACAAACGGAGTACGTCATCATTCCGAGGAGCGCGCCGCTTCTCCATTGGCCGCGCCGGCCGCGCTCCTCCCATTCTCAAAGCATTGCTCAAAGCTATCGCGGACCACCCGCTTTTTGACGTCAGTGTTCGGAAAGCGTTCTCGAGCGAACACCCGATCTCCGATAGCCCCCCAGTATCATTATTCCTGCGTTCCTCTTTCCCTTTGCTGCCAAGGCTTTTTCCTGTACCTTCATGTATCTATCGCCCTCATTTACCCATACGCCAAGGTACTTGTATTCGCTCACTCTCGGTATTTCTTGGCCCTGTATGGATACCGCCTGGTCGTTGGGATCATTGAATACCATCAATCCGCATTTTGTTACACTAAATCCTAGTCCTAGATCCTCGCCTTCCTTCCCGCATATATTCACCAGCCGTTGTATATCATCTCGACTGTTTGCGAATAAGACAATATCATCAGCATAAAATAAACCCGGAAGCATCTGCTCAATCATCACGCCGCCCTGTTTGTGTGACAGATTAAAACCAATGTGGCTATCTCCTAGCGCTTTTTCCATTCTAACCATGTACAGCATGAATAACAGCGGCGACAAAGGACATCCCTGTCTCAGCCCCTTGCTAATATCAACGTTCTCTCTGCTACTTATTCCTTCCCATTCTATGCAAACTGTATTTTCTCGATATATTTCCCTCAAAAGCTGTACACAATCGTCGCCTATGCCCATTCCTTCCAAAATTTCCCACAATATTTCCTGATTAACATTGTCATACGCCCCAGTGATGTCTAGAAAAGCCACATACAACGGCCTCCTTTCTATTTTAGATATTTCTATACACTGAGTAAGAGGTCTGACGACTGCAGCGCCGCCGCTGCGTTCCATGCGGAGTGGCCCCTCTCCGGCCGGCGGTCGCGCCAGGTCGCGCCACTCAAAATATTCTAGTACACTCTAGCAGCGCCGGCAGATCATGTTCGCGCGTGTTGGGGCCGTTGCGGTTGAAACTTCAAGAAGTTGAAGCTGCATTTTTCTTGCAAGTGAAGTGTTGCTTCTGCTGTGTGCGTCTCTTCCGTTTACCGGTGCTTCTTATTACGGGAATCTGCTGCTTCAGTGAACATCGTGGCGAACCCACCGAACGGCTACGCGCCGCAGTCGGCGCCTTGAAATATGCGAGTGAGCGACCATCGATGGACCATCGCTGTCAAATGCGCGCTAAGTACTCTGGTAAGTACAATAACTGTTTTATTTGCCTCCAGTACACTGTAAGTAACGTTTTGTTAGCGCACAGTGCACGTTGTTCTGTGGGTACAGTGGTTCTTGAGTTGAACGTGCATTGTGCGTGCGGGTGATTTGAAACAAGCGGGAGCTGCGCCTTCTTCTGTGCGCATCACGGCACACTGTAGCGCGGTGTTTGAAGACACCACGTTGGCCGTTTATGAAGTGTGGTTGATGAACTGTTGTTTTCCTCTACTATTGTTAGTCCTGCCCCTTCCTTTCACGCTTCGTCCACTAGGCGCGGTTCCCGTTTAAACCTCACAGTATCTCGGCTTGCGTCGGACTTTTCACTTCTAGTATATTTTCTTTACGCACAATTGGACTACTGGGTAAACCATGATAAAAGTAAGCACGTGTTCGTGAATACTGTTATCACTTTTGATTAGATTCATCGTGCGGTTTTATACTCGGGACAATGATTCTGAAAAGCGTTTTGTGAAAAGAAAAAACAAACAAACAAAAGCTTTTGCCTCCCTTATGCGAACATATAAAATCACTTCGTTGAATGCACTTTTATGCCAATTTAGCGATTTCTCGGCTTTAAGTGCACTTGGGAAAAAATATATTTCTTCACGTGAACTACTGATACACAGTATATTGCTATAGTTGTCGACGCATAGAATTTTGACGAAATATCGACACGTGGCAATTCGACCAAAATACCTGTAACATAGGAATTGACAGCTGCACTCATTAAACGGAAGATGTGTATACTGGTCGACATTGGCTTTTGCTAGTGCTCTAGCTCTTTCGGGGATAATTGTACCTTTGTAAAGTGCCTTTATATTTCGAAATTGCGCTGATACACGGGCGGTTTGCCAAAAACGTTTATGTTTCAAAGGGAAACGTACAAAGTTGTTCCTTTTTTAAGCATAACTCTGGTTAAAGTGCTGCTTACCTGCATGTGAAGAAGCTTTGAATTATCTCAGTTACTGACAAGTTACAATGCATGTCACCGACTCACTTTAACAACCGCGCCACTGCTGCAAATTTGCCACTGGTTGTTCAAAAGTAATTGTACCTGACGTACTCGCTAAGAAGCCATTAAAAATGAGGAAATGATAAAGTGTGTTATTTTTAGCGGATTGTGCTCGAGGTTAAGAAACGAAGAAATTTGTGAAATGTATAATGTTGGCTAAAATAGACGTACTGAAAACCGTAAGTGTTCTGGCGAATTTGTATACTGTTTGGACTCCCTGGTGGCGTTCCAATATTCTTAGGGTTATAAGGTAAGAAGCCTGCATTTAGAAATGAAGCCAGTTGCATCAGAATCTCAGTGTTAACTACACGCGGCATTGTCTCAAAACTGTGTTTTCCAGTTTCAGGAAAACCGCCTCTGTTGCTGGGTCTGACTGAGTGCGAAAGGGGCCGTGAAAAGGATGTGCACCCTGCCCAGTTGCAATTTTTACTGCTTCAGTAGCATTCAACAAGCCGATTAATATTTCGGCGAAATATTCAGCATAGGGTTTAATAACGCTGTTTTAAATCCTAGCGTTCATGCACTCCGCCATACGCTGCTGCAGGCTGGCATAGGTGCTATTCTGTGACGTTTCAATGATATCAGCTCTAGCTACTAAAGGTGTAAACATATCGTTAACTTTCGTTCGCTCAAAAATATAGATTTATATGAAAGCTAGAAAGCACCGTGTGGTGCTTTCAGAAGCAAGGCTGGAGCACAGTTTGCTTTTCCATTTCTGCTGAAGGGGTTCCAGTCTCACCGCCGTATTCTAGAACCAAACTTAACTTATCGCGATAAGGTTACTTTTGTAAGGAGAACTTGAACTTCAGTTTAAGAACAGGTAAAGGGGCTTTCCGAAACCCACCTTACAAGATTTTAAGGCGACCTTATGAAAGGCGCTCTTGTCCGAGTGAGTGAGTGGCATGGGAGCGAGGCTAAGCGCATTTTTTGTGTGTTTTCTTTTGTAAGCAGGCGCACAGCTGCACGGGACAATGAAAAAGGAGGGGAGCAAGGGGTGTAGAGGTGGGTCATTCGGGGGGGGGGGGGGGGTTGGACTGGTCGGACGGGGTGTGCGCTGGCATGTCTCGTCAGCACAGTTTCCCGGAGTCTCGGCAGTGTACGTGCTTTTGCGAGTGACCATGTGCTTGTATCTCCACTCCGCGTGTGCGGAGAACACCGAGGTGTGGACGCTGTATTCTTGTGTACGTGTTTGTGTCGGCACTGCAGTGTGGTCCTACGCAGGCAACTGCAAAATAGCAATGTGTTTGCGACGACGAAGTACCTCG
Source organism: Hyalomma asiaticum (assembly GCA_013339685.2). Classification (NCBI taxonomy): domain Eukaryota; kingdom Metazoa; phylum Arthropoda; class Arachnida; order Ixodida; family Ixodidae; genus Hyalomma; species Hyalomma asiaticum. The sequence continues at coordinate 42,217,957 of CM023483.1, forward strand.
CGACCGTCGGTGTCCTTTCGCAGCAGTGGCGTAGCCAGAAATTTTTTTCGGGGGGGGGCTAGGAGTTTTCGACGGACAGGATGGACGGAGTCGGAGCCTCACTGTGTGTGTGTGTGTGTATATATATATATATATATATATATATATATATATATATATATATATATATTTTTTTTTTTTTTCGGAACGAAAATGTGCACGCGGCGCATTTGCGCGGACCGCCGCCCAATAAGTATACATTCGTTCAGCATCTGCGAACTACTTCAGCCTTCAGTTGTCATATCAACTGGGTCCCGAAATAACGATACTCTCGCCCATTCAAAACATTTACAAAATGCAATGTATCGACGAAATCTAGTAGAAAGACATTTATTTCCCCGCCACCGCGAAGATTCGTCACTTGCGCACGCTACTACCTTTGTGATAATTTCAAAATAAAGTATAATTATCGATGTACACATACGCATGAAATGCTGTAAAGAATTCGTGATAGCAGGCGCAGCCGGGAACAGCGGGCAGCATACCTGAGGTAGGTAAGCTGAAAATGACGCTATAACAAACACATTTTTTGAAACACTTTATAAATTGATCGTGGCGTTGTCCTGATAAACTCCGGAAGACTCTCTCCAACTTAACATGCTAGTAGACATACAGGACGACATTTTGGTATATATTTCGTATTTATGGATTCCTCACCGAAACTTACCTGTTCGCTACATTATACAGGCGCTTCTCTTACCAAATTTTCGATACATTTGCAGGAAGAACAGAGATTCGCCTGCGATTGTGATTATAAGCCGCTCCAGATCTATCTGTCGTGAACACATTACCACTTCTTTTTTAAAAGAATTAAGTCTATTGCGTTACAGAAAAATGCCGTCCTCATTAACATTGTAGGCCTCCCAAAACATGGCTTTGTCTCCACTAAACTCACAAACACCACCATCCTGGCCCTTTCAAGAATAATTACTGACACATTTGTTAAGCTAAAAAACGTGCTAAAATATCTCTTAATATTGAAAAAGCTTTCTATGTGGTTTGTCACTTCACACTTCTAGCCAGATAAATTAAAAATCCCATGGTGCTATTGGGACTAACGCCAGTTTAATCCTACATTTACTTCGAGGCATGCGGAATGCAAGTTGCGATCAATAAATCTGATTTGGAACTCACTGAAGTGAACTCCGGAATGTTGAGACGTCCCTACTTCGCCCAAAGGGGGAGGAGGTTCTAAGCCGCAACAATTCACAAGTACCACAACTACGCTACGACTCCGTTCGAAATGCTTCACGCAATCACCCCCTCTGGCCACACACCTCAACAACCATTTAACCAAACCGGATTCGTGCTGGGGCCGGGAAGAGGAAACAGTCTTAATTAAGCCATCAAAACATGGAATTTAATATGCGAACATGATCGAAGTATACACTTAACAATTAGTAGCGAACGTAATGATGCAAGGCAAACAAAGAGCAACGTAAACGCATAGTGCAGCACAGGAATTAACAGCGGAAACAAACTCATCAATGAACGGCAGATACAATGGGTAAAACAGCTCATAAACTAACGGCGCAATGTCTTAAGTGCGCTTGCTGCCGCCAACGAAGACAACGCTTATCTGGGTGGGCTCCATCGGCGCATAGGTCTCGTCGCTGGCCTGTGGACTGGTGCTTGGGTGCTCTCGAAGGCGCCGTGGCTCACGGATTCTCCCCGATCATTGCTGCTCGCATCGTGCTCTCGCAGACTACATCGTCTCTCCGAGATTGGAGAGCCGAACGGCCAGGCTTGCACGAGAGATAGCAAACGAAGCTTACTTCTTCACACGACAGAGGGCCTTTCTTCGAGTCTCCCGAATCTCCAAAATTCCACCCTGTCCTCTGTCCCGAGACGAGTTTTTCTCTCCGACAGCCCGCCTCACCAGGGCGTCTATCTAATGGTTGTCTACGGCAACGTCGCCGGTAGAAATCGCACCAGTCCAACCCGCCATGCGACCATTGTTTGGGACTCGCCTCCACAGTGTAACGCAGTACCAGCTCCTCTAAAAAAATATAAAAAGCAAAATATAAACATACACAAAACTCGACATTCGGACAGGACGTCGGACAGCCTAACCGGCGACACTTGTGTACAGATTATCGTAACGAGCGTTAGCTACCACCGCTTCCATTCCGAAGCACTCCAGGTGCAAGCAATTTGGCACCGTCTAGGCGCCCACAGGCTGGAAGTGCCTGGTGAAAAGACGCGCCTGTAGGCTGTCCCTCCTTTGTGGCCGGTCAGATGTGCGCGTACGAGAAGCAGTTCTACTTACGGCATTGCTCGGTGATCGAAGCATACCGGGGATGCTCCGATGGCTTTATTCAAGCACTTATGAGCGCGCTGGGTTCGCTTTGGCGTCGACATTCTGTTTCTTCAAGGTCGCCGACTAATGCACACTCTCATCTGGGGCCGCCGCGCAAACGTCAGCTCTGCTGTCAAAGCGAGGTTGCCGCAAAACTCGCGGGTAACGAAAGCCCCAGCGATTCTCTGACCGCAGCGGCAGTCGAAAAATAGGATTGTGTCTCGCCCGTGTCTCGGCCCGCCGACGCGCCTCGGGGAGCCACAATGGCACAAGGGTCGGTATTAGGCCCAATATTTCCTGTATCAATTACGTTCGCCGTAAGCTTCTAACTTGCGAAGTTCACAAATGTACTCACTTGATGCAGCACTAGCATCGACAAATACTAGATTATCAGCTACTACTAGCCGTATCTCACTGGTTTTGCAAACTGAAAGGTCATGTGTTTTAACCTTACGAGATCGCTTGCTACACTGAGTTGACAATATTACATCCATAGCGCTCGATTTAGACACGTCAAGGTTAAAAAGAAGTTTGTAAAAGAAAGCTTTCTTATGGTTCTTACACGCCCTATGACCTTCATCGGGCTTTGTACGTTCTTACTTTCTTATTTCGCTGTCACTTAGGTCGCTGTTGAAAAACATGGGGGCTGATGTAAACAACTTCTTTCGCTCTGTTACTACGCGAGGTCCAAGAATAGTGAGTTTCCTTCTGCCTAAAAGAGAAGTAATATCCCGTTCAGTGAGTTGCATGTTACAGACATGCCATATTTTCGTCCCCGATTCCGTACGCCAGGCAAGCAAATAATGGTAGTGCATACAACCCTCAATTGTAACAATGCCAATGGCGAATAATTGCAGGACTTTCTCGGTGCTTTAACTTGGAATTGAATTAACAGTAGCAGAATTTTCCTGTTTCATGCATCTAAACACTAGTTTCTTCGAAAAAAAGCATCGTGATAAATTTATTTACTTGAATGAGCAGAGGCTCGATGTGGGCAAGTTTCTTTTGCATGCTTGGAATGCCTGTCCTTTGTACGTGTTTTGTTTTTGTCCCCGTTCTTTTGCGCTCTTTTGCACTTTTGCTTGAAAATGTAGCCTTCTCTATTCGAGTTGTTCGACCAGATACTGTAGCCGAAAAAGGAATTGATATAATGAGATTTTTTCTCATTTTATTTTCCCATTGGCCGCTCATGGATTGTGTCATGTACTGATTGATCGATCAATCGTCTCGGTGACTGTAGTTATTTCGGCTGTTATATTTCGGTAGTTATTTCGGCAATGCTGTATATTGTATTCGAGAAATGAAATGATGTCAAGTTAATTTCCTGGCTTGCTGTGATTAACAAGACATCGTATGACCTCATCTGAGCAATAGCAAGGGACTACTCAAATATGATCAGAGAATTCACATATAATCCACATCTCGTAGGCACGTTAAAAAGCCACTGTATTGTCAGAGGATATAAGGTATCATGTAAGTACAAATCAGTTGAAGAAAATGACTTAGCATTCGAGGTCTCGCTCATTTGTTGGCGCTGCGAAGATGAGCTTCCCCAGAAAACGGAGAGCTGCTGCTGTCCTTGAGACATATTGCCGCGAAAGCGACGATACGAATATGGTCACCCCTTCTTGAATGAATGTCGCGACCACCGCCTGTTGGTAGCGGAGTTGTTGACCCTTGTGCACGCTCGGCGATGAACCGCAGCGCGGTCTTTTTGTCGACTCGTTATTCCGTAGTTTACTAGCTTGTGGATAGCACTGCAAAGCAGTGCTGTCCACTCGGAAGGTTGGTTGAAATTTTCTCTCTCTGGGGCATCGTCCTCGCAAGGGGACACGCGTGAGCGCACGTTGCTACCATGTGTAAGTCGTCAAGAAAAATGACGAAAGCGAAGCTGTATTGGGCCACCCATGTAGGGGCACTGCTCAAAAAGAAAAAAAGACGCATTCACTGTACGCCACATTCCCCACGCGACCGCATACAACGTACCAAAAGCGTCAGCGCCCCACAGAAACAGGAATAAGAGGGGAAGAAGGATCGGGCGGCACAGAAGGCGTTGCACAGGGAACAGCGGCGTACTTTGCTTTGTGTTTGGTTCGCTAGCTCAATGACCTTGGCCTGCGAACATTTCACCCGCAACAAAACCACGCATGTTTCCGGGTACGGAGACTCGCCATATTCTTCCATCACCGCAGAGAGCTAATTGTCAACACATTGCAGAAGCGTCTGCCTGCCGCAGCGCTGTGCTGCAAAGACTGCAAGCTCCCCTTTCAGTCTCTTATCGCCGCATCCTTTGCCAATAAATGACATATGCCCCTCGTTTGCCAGCACCGTCCCCTGCAGACAAGCTACAACTTTCCCCGCCATAGAGTGTAACTTCCTTTGCAAGTTGAAAGAGCCGCGTTCTTCGTTTTAAGCCCACCACAAAGACGCGAATGCCCGTAGCCGCACCTTCGCCGAGTGGACACCTTTGTGATGGGCCAGCATAGATAGGAAGTGGGGCACCGGCCGGAAAAATTTCGGGGGGGGCTTCAGCCCGGTCAGCCCATGCCTGCCTACGCCACTGTTTCGCAGGGATGGCATGAAGCTCCAGCACGGTACTTGTGGAGCGGAAGCGGCACAAGTACCCATGCTTGTCGCAAATCTCCATGGGATTTAGGCGATCACTGATTGCATGCCACGACATTCGCACTTACGCATATGCTGCCCGCAGCTCGATAATTCATGCCGATCCATATTTTAAACCAATTCCGCAACGTTGTCATCCATGCATGCCATTTTGTTTGCTTACAAGTGAGCATCAAGGTAGGTCGGGGGCTACCTTAAGGAAGCCTTACTTATGGCGGCGATAAGTACAAGAAAAGTTCAGATGTAAGTATAAGGTTGGTTCTTGAAACGCGTTAAGGGTCACTTTAAGGTTACGGGCTACTTAAGTCACAAGCATAAGGATAAGTTTGGTTTCAGAATACAGCGGTCAGACACCATGGTGGTGAGAAGTTGACGTGAGCTGCAAAGTTGAGGGGAACGTGCGCTGGGAAATCGAAACCGTATTTTTTATCGCTCAAAGTAAATACAGACAATGCAGCAAAACAGTATATTGTAGGCTGGCAGGAGTGCGAAAACACTCATTGTACAAAATTTTGAGAAAACATTTCACGACCCCTTCAAGGATTGATGTTTTTAGGGCCATGCACCAGTAGAAGCTTTCTGTTTTTGTAAGGGTAACATTACGCATGCTGATAAAACACAATTTTGATTTCTTTACAAGACAGTAATACAGGAGGGGATGGAAGATATGACACAGACCGCTGACTGCCTGCAGTTTATTTCTTCCTAGAAAGCTTCATTATAGTTAACTACTACTGCTACTACATCTGTGCACAAAACGCCGTGATCGCGGAAAGTGAACATGAGGATAGCCTTAAGTACAACAATGTGCTCATCACAACATACCAGGCATTAGCCCTCCCTGTGTCTGTGTTTTTATCTGCCCTATCAGAATTACTGCAAGATTAAGTACGCCTCCTTATTAGTGAGCACAACAGAGGGAGGACTGACACAACAACCTTTTCCCAAAAAGCATTTCTTGGATTCGATAATATTGAATGTGGCATGAGCTCTGCATCTTGTGACTCGCGTGGTGAGAGGTGAAGCTTACAGAGTGTAGCATCATGGTAAGAAGCAGAGATCCTGCCACACATGCAGTTATTGAAGCCAAAAGAATTTTCTCTTTGAGAGAGGAGTGTGTCAGTACTCTCTGTTGCTGTCACCGAAAGGAGATGTACTCTGGCCTGTTTGTCATATCACAGCGTCCCATGCATAACTGTTGTGGTACTCTGTACATGTGTGTGTGTGTGTGTGTGTGTGTATATATATATATATATATATATATATATATTGAAGCCTTCTGGAAGGAAACAAGCTTTAAGTGCTCTGCGTCATCTTTTCTCTATGCTCCTGTGGTATTGCACTGTTACTAATTATGAATCAGCTCTAAATACTATACAGTGGCTTTACAGGGCTGTAACTTCATCTTTTTGTTATCGTTAGTACAAGTGCACTGAACAGCAAAAGCTTGCGGCATGCGAAACAGTCAAAAACATTAAATTGCAACTTAACCTCGGAAAATTTTCACTCGGTTAATGTTTTTCCGATGTAAAGGCCACAACGTTTATTTCAAGGCTACGTTCCAAGGCTAGATTTTCGAAAGTTTTGCGTCCGATAAACATTTGCATTGTAAAGTATTGAAGTCTGAAAATTTATGTGAATTTTAATGGCTTCGTGTAACTGCTTTGTTCAAGACCGTGCTGCACCAGACCTTCCTGCTGTGTGGCATGGACTTCTCGACCTGTTCCAGGCTCCAGCATTCCGGTCATCATAGCATCTGCAGTGCGCCTGAAGTTGCAAGTTGGACTTGTTTGTGTGACATGTCTAAGTATCTTAGCTTGATGCCATTGGCACAAAACAAGTCACCCACACACATGGTGCAAACCTTTAACAATGTGTTCTTGACATGAACATGCAACCCTCTATATACAGCCCTCTACTGTAGGTGCATAACCTGACATGTACTACATTGCTACGATACGTGTGCAGTATTTGCTTAAAGAATGCTGATGAAATTGCAAAATTATACCATGGATGACTTTGTGCTGTGCTTGAAATAGTTAGCCTAGTGAACGTGTTCATGCTTTTACATTTATCACTGTATCTAAAGAAGTTGGGACCTGAATTTTTTGCAGTGACATGCTAAAGAACCATCTGGCTACCGCTCGCTGGTGAAGAGTACCAAAATAAACTAGTTTCATGCCTAATTACACAGTAAAGGAATTAACCACAAAAGTTGGAAAACGCAAGTGCTGTTATTTACTCTCACGTATTTTACTTCTGTGGAAAATTTAGGAAGGTAGGCACCATAATATGTGACTGAGTGCTCGACTGACAAATTTTTTTCACTAACATATACAGAAGCCACTGCACGTTAAAACAAATAAGCCACGGTGGAGAAACCGAATGCGCAATAAGTGAGGATGTCAGCGGCCATGTCGTGCACTTTCCTTCACCTCGTATTGTACCACTGTTCATCAATTCCCACCAGCTAGCCCAAGTATCTCTTCTAGTGAGGATGATATACATAATGGAGCTTTCTGTGCCACCGAGTACAAGATTACATTTAAAGTACAGTTATCTTCTGTGGTGGCCAAACTTTGTGTACATATGCATTAGCAATTTTATTGCAGCACTCCTAAAACTTTCTTGAACTTCCTTATGAAGCGTGGGTTATTGGAAGCATTTGGTCACTTGGCTTACCGCTGATGCAAATTCAAGTTGCTGTTTGTGTTGTGATAATGCCTATGTTCACTCTCCACCAGAGAAATTTGTTATTCCACTTGAATTTTCAAAGCTGTCGATGAATGCAAAAGTGCACATCCTTCGGCTGTCACAGAAAATGAGTGTTTTACTTTAAAAGGAACGTTGTATTCAATGATCCATAATGTCTCGTAAAGTGAGAATAATTCCTCACTTTTGCACATTCACTTTCTCCTTTGCATGCTAAGTGAATAAAATTTGACCTCTAGTGCATTATGTTTGCCTTGTCTTATCAAGTTTTCGTGCTAATAAATGTGTTGGATGCAAAGATGGAAATGTCAGCGATACCATACATATTTGGCTGACAGTCCTGAACAAACTGACAAAAGCGTAGAAACGTGAGCGTCGTGCCCACATCGGCAAACAATTTACGCGTAGACAAGACTAGGGCACACAAGGAGACAAGTTGTTGAATAAAACAATGTGGGTTTTTCAGTGTAAGGCAGTTATTTTGTCCTGCCTTCCACCACTATGCAATGCTACAGAGGGTGGCCTGACTGGTATGCTGTATAAAACCATATTAAAGAGCAGCGTAATGATTTACTTAGCTGCAAGAAACGCAGCCTCCAACTCCAGTAGCGGCTGAGCGATTCTTAGTAAAATAATGAGGATATCAATCGGACTAATAATTGAGGCACAGCACGTAATCTTCCATAGTAACATTTGCATCACAAAGCCATGTACCATTACCGAGAAAAGACTTAATTGCTGTGAATGACCGAATTGTTTACTGCGACATATCTCTCACAGCTGCATGTTTCTGTGTCATTATTCCCGCAGCGTATGCTCTGCTATGCACTGAGGTAATGGTACATGCTTAAGTGTCGCATGTGTTGTGTTGCACTGTCATCCTGTGTTGTATGATAATCTAAGGCCTTTACCATGTGCTCTACCATAGTGTACCAGCCACTCTACCACACCATGAATGTGTCAGGTGGTCTCCTATGTCACCAATTTGCCAAGTGCCACATGTTGAATGGTTGGAGTGTTTCACTACATTTTTCCATTTTCCAAGTGCTCCACCACATCTCCAGTTTGTATGCTGACTGCATCCACATTGTTTGAGTGCTCTGAATATGTTAAAAAATGCTCCTCCATTGGTTACGACTGACGCATTATGCGTTTCTAGCCACATTTTGAGGATTTTTTGTTCACTGTCACGTGTGCCATATTTCATTTTTCACAGCCTCACTTAGAGGTAACATACTTTCAGTAAAACTGAATTAGCCATCCAAACACACATAATGTGGCATTTATTATTCTGTTGTGCATGATGGATTTAATTATTTTGAAACACTACCATCCCACTTCGATATGATGCATATTTTTCTTTTTTCATTTTGCCATTTAATATTGTATAACGTTAAATATTACTTAAGAAGACTGCAGTACTCTTTGTCAGTATAGATATTTGTATTTGACAACATACAATTGTATTTATTTTAATTCTATGCAACTTTGGATCTTATGTGTAATTTAAGCCCAGCAAGAAAGCTCTGTGCAACCAAGTTTGCAGGCTTGTCTAGCTTTTTGTAGAAATTTAAATGTAGAGAGAACAAGTGCGGAACCTTCTGAGACAGTTATAATGAGACATAATCATGTCAAGGTGCCTTACTATTGATGCATTTTCCCCCAAAACCATTGCGTTGGATCTCAACATATTACGTTTTGCAACATTTTGTCAATTTTTCAAGATTGCTGTTCACCCCTTACAAAAATGCCATATATGGCGATATCAGTAATTGGGCATATGCAGCTATATAGGGCGCACGCCCGTACGTGGCCGTATTTGCCCAAATCGTGATAGAAACATATATGGCAATGAAAGACCAACACGAGGAATGCCATGTCACTTTGATATGTATTGGACAAATACGGTTCCGTACAGACACGTGCCATATATAGCCAGATATACTCATATTGCCATATATGCATATCTGGCTATATATGGCACGTGTCCGTACAGAGCTGTGTTTGCTCAATAGGTATCGAGTCTTGCATGGCATTCCTCGTGTTGGTCTTTCATTGTCATATATGTTTCTATCACGATTTGGGCAAATACGGCCACGTACGGGCATGTGCCATATATAGCCGCATATGCCCAAGTACTGATATCGCCATATATGGAATTTTTCTAATGGACGATTTCGCAACAATAAAGCCACAATTTGCCGACAATATTTTATCAAGAATGTGACAACGACTTTTCAATGTTGTCATTCAACATTTTATCAACAACTTTTAAATACGGCAGTCAACAATTTCTCAACAACTAATAAATGTTTTGTCAATATTGCAATTGTCAATAACTTTTCAACGAGAAGTCAATGGCCAATTTTCAACAACTTGTCAACATTTTTTTCAATAATTTCTCAACATTTTTACAATGCCCTTTGTTGACGTTGCTCAATAACTTCTCAACATTTTTTCAATGACGATTTTCATAAGGGCGGGTACATCAACAAGCGGAAACTTTCTCTGCTCACGGGAAAAAAATGCGTTCGTGTGTTACTACGTCGAAGCGAAAGCTCGAGCACAACCAAACTAAAACATAACCCACCGATGTCATGTAATCAATAAGGACATACTGCCGAAGCACGAGGGTTTATTATTTTTTTTTCTTTACGTGTCGCCATTAATAGTGCTACATACGCGATTCGGTAATCCACGGAGCCTATAACCTGTAAAACACCCACACACCCCCGCCATGGCCAAATGGCGAAAGAGCACGGGGGGTGCTGGTCGGCGCAATTTCGACGTGAAGTCGTTCCGATCGCGGCGATCAGAGCAACTAAATTCCAAAGTGTTGGTCGCTCATCGCGGTCCGTTGCGACGAGCGCGATCGCGATTTCATTTGAGAAAAAAAATCGCGATCGCTCTAGTCACGGAGCCAGAATCACTGTTTCTGCGTCATGTGAAACGGCCTTTAGTCTCGGGATCCCAAATTACGGAAGCATATTCTAATTTTGAGCTGGTGTATCTCGACCTTATATAAGAAGCCTCTTTATATGACGTTTATAGACTACGAGGAAGCATTTGACTCCATAGGAATACAAGAAGTTCTAGAAGCTTTACGTCGACAAGGGGTACCTGGCGTATACGTGCAAACCATAAACAACATATACACAGATTGGACCGCCACACTACTCCTACGTGAGAGGAGAAAAATTCCCACCAAGAAAGGTGTCAGACACTCAGATCCGATCTCCCCGATGTTACTGACTGCGCGTTTAGAAGAAGTGTTTAAACGTCTAGACTTGGATAGATAGACAGATAATAAACTTTATTGAGATAGACTTGGAAGAAAAAGGAATTAGAATAGACCGAGAATATCTCGGCAATTTTAGGTGTTCAGAAAACATTGTGCTCTTTAGCAATGATGGAGACGAACTACTATACATGAGTGATTGCCTAAACCGGCAACGTAATAAAATTGCACTAAAAATGAATAGGCAAAAGACCAAGGTTATGCTCAATAGCCTAGCCAAGGAACAGGAATTTAAAATGAACAGTGAACCCTTAGAATGTGTAAACGAATAGGTATACCTGGGACAGTTACTCCTACCGAGGAAAAAGAAATTCTCCGTTGAATTCAGGAGGCGTTCCGAAATCATGGCTGGAAACTTGCCACTGTCTCTGAAGTATTTAATCACTCTCGGCACTAACGCACGGTGCGAAACATAGAGGATAATGAAAAAAACTATAGATCGAATTAAGGAGCATGAAGCATGCAATGGAAAGATAAGTTATAGGTGTAACACTAAGAGATAAAAAGTGAGCGGAATGGATCAGGGAGCAGACAGCAGTAGTTGACACTATTATATCAATTAAAAGAAAGATGTGGACCTAGTCAGGACATGTCACGAGGAGGAAAGATAACAGATGGACAGGAATGGATACCAAAAGAGGGAAAATGCAACAGGCATCGATGGAGCGATGAAATGAAGGAGTTCGCGGGCATAAACTGGAGTCGGCTCACTCAGGATAGGGTGGATTGGAAATCGTCGGGAGAGTTCATCCTGCAGTGGACCTCAAATATGGAACTCATGGGTTTTGCAGGACTCTCAGTGTCAGATGGAGATTGAAGTGTCTGGCCCTGCCACAGCGCTCAGTCTTCACCAAGGAGATGGAGGTGAGCCAACATAATGCAGCTCTTGACTGTCTGCATGGGCGCGTAATTAGAGCCTACACCACGCACGCTTTCTCTCACATTCTAGGTGTATAAGCCTAAATACAACTAAGCTCATTTTACAAATCACTTCAAGAACTGTTCATTAACGTAGCCCTAAATCTCTTGACATGTAATTATTCCTTTATCCTGCCACCAATGAGAGACAAAACTTTGGCGTTCAGAGAAATGACTACTTCTCAAGTACTGCCAAAAAGTTGCCTGCGAACAAGGCTGTCGGCTACGGTGATGTAACTTACATCTATCGCGTCTGTTTGTCACGTCGTTCAAGTAGGTCCTTAAGACCTAACAAAGCTTGTTGGGGTGGACCAGGTATATGACCTGATCGACCTGCCAAATTGTAGTGCCGCCAAAATTCACAGTTTCGCCAGCAGGGCAAAGCAATTAATGCGATAGCGATGCATCATAATATACGAACTAAGTCTAGGAGCTCTAGGGGCAATCTGCATTTTAGTGAACGCGGGTTATTAGTGAGCATCCAGGTGTGTAAAGTGCCATGTCACAGCCTATCGGCATAGGAAACGGCCCAGAAGAGCTGCGGCCTAAGTCATATATTGTTTTGAATTCTTCTAGAACGCGCACGATGCGACCGCGCTAAGTAGCGTATACTTTGCGCACTTTGCGCCGTCGAGGAACTTGAATGAGCGCAAAGGCATCAAGCATGCGCGTTCCTTCCGGCACTCGCATTCGCGTGCACGTTATGTGGCGAGGGCAGTGACGGCGTTGCAACGATATGCGAGGCACCTGGAACGATGCACATGATCAAGGAGCTGCTACGCGGAGAAACATATGGTAGAAACACAGTCGCTGAAATGCGCGATGTAGTCGGGTAGCCAGCGACAGCACCGCGCTCTCTCCGGCTAAATGGCGTTTACGTACTGTCCTATTCGGCAGAAAGCAGCTCAGGGATTCCAGCCTGCACTGTAAGAAGACCCTTGTTTGTAACAAGATCCACGTCTGCCGCGGCGACGCACGTGAACAAAGCACTACTTGTAAACACGGGCCTCCTCGGCGGAAGCCCGCCACGTGGTCTATGGTACTCGACTGCTGATCCGAGGGTCGCGGGATCGAATCCCGGCTGCGGCGGCTGCATTTCGATGGAGGCGAAATGTTGCGACCCGTGCGATGTCAGTGCACGTTAAAGAAACCCAGGTGGTCAAAATTTCCGGAGCCCTGCACTACGTCGTGCCTTTCCTAAGAGTTACAACGCGATAGCGCTAAAGATCTCGTTTCACAGAGATTCCCTTGCTCGCGTCGGCGTCCTTGGTTGTGAGCGGAATATCAGCGTTGTCCGTGAGGGAAAATTTGAGGTAGATGCAAACAAGAAAAGCTTCGGCTCGAGTGAACTTACGACCCCTCGATCGCTGCAAGGTGCTATGCGCTGCACCGCTCGGCCACCCCACACAGTTCCTGCGGATTTCCAACGGCGAGCAATTTATGTACTACACAATTTACGGAGGTGCTTCGACATGGCAGAGGCATCAGTGTCACACGCGAGACATTCGGCCCCCGGGCTATGTTTGGTCGCGGCGCCTGCTTGAATGATTTGCCTGTAGGGCGCTCACAGTGTGGATTACGGGGGCGTGCTCGGGAGACGTCTTTGTGGTGCTTTGCACAAGCGGCGCCAGGCTAAATGCGGTGCCTTCTTCATCGTCCTGTTTTGATCGGCACTTTGTATTTCGCCCATTACATTTCAGTATAATCTCAACTTGACGACCATACAACAACAGGTGTGGTGTGACTGGGCGACTGAAGAGCATGGCAAGCGAAAGAGGGCCAGGGACACATTCAACTCGTAAGGCGAAGGGATCCTCCTTGAGTCGGACAGACGCACGTCGCAGCATTCGTCCCAATTAGTGCACAGCAGAAAACACTGTGTTTCCTTGGGCCTAATGTAAACTACTCAACAGTTGGCCCGCCTGGTCGGGATGGACATCTGACATGCGCCGTATTTAAGGCAACGTTTCTTCGTTTCTTTTCACTGTGAACACAGCTCCCCTTTGGGGGCCGAAATATCATTCCATCTTTATTTTGCTCGGTGTTGTGTGTTTTATTTTTTTATCAAGATTTAGAATTTAAACCTCCTTGCTTAGACGCCCTTTATGGAAGTATCCGTATACGGCGATCAAAAACTGGTTTAAAGTAAGTGTTCAACGTCTCTGAAATTTCAAGTGGCTGATTAATATTTTCAGCATTAAATGTGATTGAATTGGGCGACACTTGGAGACAATTGAGATGGAAGAGGAAAATTTACGCGGACTAGATTTGAGTAAATTGAAGAAAGGTGTGTCTGTAGTGACAATTCCGGACGGTCAGTGTTTTTGTTTTTTATCTTGAAGCTCAGTTTTAAACAAATGAAATTTCAGAGATCAATTGGGATCACCACTTCTTTTTGCACATCCAAGTCGGGCGACACGGCCAGAGCGATGCAACATTCCAAGAGGGCAACTAGTTGTTCGTCTGTTTTACGAAAAAAAAAAGAACCTCTAAGACACCGACATCAGGTTCTTCAAACGTGGGAGAAGTTTTGAATTGTAATGCAGCAAATACTATCTTTGAAAACAAAACAATGTAGTATATTTTTCTATCCTTGTTCCACCCTCTGTGACCCCTCGTTTACAGGAGTTAAAAACGGGGCCTTTAAGCAATAATTTTCCAGTGAAGGTTCAACCTTGAAAATAATGGAAGATTTCAAGTTAATAGCACAAGTATATATTTTACTAAGGTACACTTACACTTTCTCTCACCGCATTATCGTCCTTAAGCTCGGGGAGTTTGAAAAAGCTGGATGCATTTTGTTACAGAAGTGCGTTACTGTGCCTTCATTTCAAAGAAAAAACGAAGGTCAAGGGCTCCTTTATTTTGTGATAAACAACTTAATGAACCAACAAACAATGAACCCTAGGGGAAGTTAATGAAGTTCTTAATAGAGTAATGTAACTGTGGACTAGGTAGAAAGGAATTACAGTGGACGAAAAGACAAACCTACCTCCGGTGGGGACCGAGCCCACGACCGTCGGAAAACGCGTCCCATGCTCCACCGCTGAGATACGAAGGCGGCCGTCCCCCCGTTCACTTTATTGGGTATTTTATGTATGCACAATCCTGGGCGTGTTAGGCAGCGCGACTCGTAACCATGGAGGCGAGTGACGCTGCCCAATACTCCCGGGATTATATTTAGTGCATAAATACTCAGTAAGACAACAGGGAGCAGAAGACGGAAGTGACGATGGAGTCCTTACAGGGCCAACGGGAAAAGACATTGTGTATGGCACCAGCGACGGCAAAATCGGTCTGCTTTCGATGGACAGGTAAGCGTCGCGGCGCTGCTCTCGTATCTCTACAATACCGATGCGCAGGTCTCCTCAAGCACCTGTCTGGGAGATCGAGAACACCAACGGAGGCGGAAGTAAGTATTGTCCGCTCTCGTTTCACTCAAATCGGCTTAGTCGATCGTGTGGCCTGCTGACAGCAGCGGAGGGAATGCACGAACTGTCATTTATGTCAGCGTCTATCCGACCTTTCTGGCGTGCTCTCTTCGCAGGTATTACCTGTCTCAGCTCGTATGACATCACAGGCGACGGCGTCCTGGACCTTCTCGTCGGAAGAAACGACGGCCAAGTGGAAGTATACTCCTTCAATGACTTGGGCGAACCCGTGCTGCGCTTCACTTACGTAATTACCTTCTTACACTCTGCGCCCAAACACGCCAGACGAGGCACAGAATAGCAAAACAGAGGCCGCGGTCAACATGACTCCGGGAGCGCATGCAGGCTCCAGTATGAGTAGCGCTCAGCTGTATCCTGAAATCTCACTATCGCTGCCTTTTTTTTTTTTCTGATAGGCAGGCGGGTGTGAGTCGAAAGTGTCATCTCATTCCCTCTCTCCGCTTTCAGCAAGCAGGTCAAACAGCAAAAGGATTGCACATTATCTGCAAATCATCAAACGAGCTCTCTTTTTTTAATATCTCGTTTAATCCGCCTACGCTATCAAACTTCATTCCACTACAGCCACTTCTTGCCTACGCAAAAAAAAAAAAACAAGACAAAAAACACCCTGATCATTCTTGTAATATTCATCGAGATGCCAGGACACGTTTTAATATTTATCGTTTTAGTGGTACATGCCGAAATGATGTATATTCATATAGGCTTGCTTTAACGTTCTCAAATATTGTAGAAAACTTGCGCCCGTCCTTTGTACTCACCTTTCTTCGTCCATGTATATTGGCGCTACCCCGTTATGTGTTCAATAACTGATCTACCGATAGTCGCTTAAGAGCAGACAGTGTTTGTCGGAAAAATACATCAAATACATAACAGGCAGTGACAATCTGAAAAAAAATGTTTACGGGTCCACGGCTGTTCCAGTCCCAGGCTAGAAAACAAGCGGATAATGCAGCAGTGCGCTTGCGTGGCTAAAGTACGGTGCACCTGCTCTGCATGTTCGCTAAAAATGTTCCACAATTGGGCTCAAATGAAATTCGACACCGATATTTAAGTATACATCAAGCTATCTTAAAGGGACTGTCTACCGTCCTTCATCGCTCTCCCGTTTTTCGGCTCAACAGAAAGCGTACCTTTCGAAGTGTCCCAGCGTGCAGTGGTTTCTCCAGAAACTCAATAGAAATTATTACAACACATTTTTTTTTTTCATCTACGAAGTTGCTCCTTTCCTAGTGTAGGCATGCTAGCAATTATGGTTACCGCGCATGATGCGTCGTCGTCTCCCAGGAAACCCTTTCGGGCGCGGGAGGCTTCTCAACAGGAACCGGTTTCAAGGTCGACATTCCAGAGGTGACGAGAAGGAAGTGAGGCGACGGAAGTCGGCGCGCGGGGTTGCGCCTCGGACATGCAGCGCCGCATGCATGTCAAGCGCAGTACTACACGTCTTTATAGGCAGACGAATTCGAAGGCAGCGCCACCGGGAAAGCAGCGAAAAAAAAGAACAAATTGCTATTGCACGCTATAACAAGGTGTCTCATAGGGTGAAGTACGCTTGTAAGACATACATAAATGTTTTCCAGAAGAGCATGCATACCTGCGTGGTCTGGTTCTCGTACACTTGGAAAATGAGGAACACGCTGTTGGGTGTCGCTAGCGGCGTTTTTTTGCACCACGTTCAGAGCAAAATTAAAAGCCTAATTCCTTTTTTTGTGGGGTGAAAGCGTGCTCGCTCTTGTAAATGTGACGCACGATCTGCCCAATTTTACCACAATCTTAAAAAATTTTCCGAGCGGTAGACAGTCCCTTTGAAGGAGTACTGACGCAATTTTCGACATTCTCGTATTGTTGCTGTAAGTGAAAGCCCCGGCGTGGAGAACCCCAAAAAGAGTATCATGGTGCCTCGCAACTCAATGAGTATATTTTTAATAATACAGCTCCCTTAAAAGCCCACTTTCAGTTTCGATTTCGAGGGGGCGGTTTCCTAGTGACGTGTCAACAGAGTCGGACGTACGTCTGAGTCACATAGCGACAGCAATTCGTGATAGCGTATAGCTGCAACTCTGTCGTCTGTGGTTAGTTACACGTGGGGCACGCAAACAACGACAACTTCACTATCGTCCAGCGACTCTGACAGCGATTTCAGCGATTTTTGAGAGACTGTGCTCATACGTCATCGCAGTGTCCATTGCGCTGGGGCTGGCTTGCGGTGCTGTTCGGCGAAAACTTTAAAACCAAACTAAAATATTTTGTACGAGTTTTCTGGCTTCTGCGTGGGGAGGGCGTTAACAATACATGACTAGAAAACGAAAAATGTATATTTTGCACCACCGCAAAATCGTGTCAGTACTCCTTTAAGGTACTGACACGATTCGAAAAAGAAAAAGGTAAGGTTCCACTTTTGTGGAACCTTACCTTTTTCTTTATCGCGACCGAAAGGTTACCAGTCAGAGCGCTAGCCTTGTTCAGGAATTTCATTTTGTTCCTGTCTTCATATAGCCTTTTGTTAGAAGTTCAATCAAGATGCCGTCAGAAGGAAGAACTTTTAACTATTGACCTGTGTCAATGTCCGCTTAGAGATACCTGGCAGCCCTGAGGAGAAGTTAAAACGTTTAGACACTTTGTCGTCCGTTGAACGACTTTTGAATTCTTTTGCAAACTTTGTCACTGCTTCGAACTTTGGTGCGGAATTTCCTGTCCTTTCCTCGTAGGACTCCAGGTACGTTGGCTGAGGTTTTCGTCCTCATGTTGTGAGCATGCATGTTATCTGGGCCTGACAGTCAGGTAGGAGCACTCATGAAGGGCTAGAAACCGCCATCAACGCTTGCGGTTTCTAGCCCTTCACCTGACAGCCACTGCACGGATAAGAGCGCCTGCTTGGGAGACGGTGCTGCCGTTAAGCTTTATAACCTTGGCACTGAGATGGATGGAAGGAGTTGTGGGGTTGTTCTACTATTTCTAACAGCGGAGTCGCCGCTGGCAACCCCGTGCCCGAGCACTCGACGAGCAGAGAATAAGGTCGTCGCGTCCGCGCGCTTTCTCATCTCAGCCATGCACCGCCGCGGTGCTGCGCGCGTCAGCCCGCGCCGGGTCTCGGGGCATGGGCCGTAGCGGCGAATGAGAACATTAGGCCTCGCTCTCCCAGCATGGTAACACGTCAAATAAAACAAACAAAACAAGGCCAAATCTATCGAGTTGAATACAAAGAAAGAACAATCACAAACAACACGCGAACACACAAGAACACAAAGGAGAATAATCAGTATAACGCGGACATATAACACACAAAGACCATGCAAAGGGGCGAGCTACCTAACCCCCGGCCAGCGCACCCGCGACCGCGAGACCCCAGAACAGGAAAATAGAAAGAAAAGAACATACAGAGATGGGCGACGATCGCGGGCCGCTGCAGGGGTCGCTGGGGCCCGGGACGACGCGCGGTCCGGACGACGAGGCCCCGTCGTCCGGAGGTTCGCAAAAGGACGTCCGCAGCGCTCCGAGTCCCAACGACTTCTCTCAAGCATCTCCAAAAACCGGAACGCGCAAACGTCAGAAAGTGCTAGCTGCCCATTGACAGACTAATTAATTAAAACCACGTGGGCAGCCTTCCCCAGTGATGGGCCGCCGCCCCGTCCAGCTGGGACAGGGGGATGCAAAGACATTCCGAGGAAAACATGGCGTCGCGCGGGACCCGGTCCCCTTAGAGTACAGAACAGACGTTCCAGAGTTTACTACCCCAATGTCACCTAGCGCCACAAGGCGTAAATTTTTTGCAACAGAAATACCAGTGGGTTTCAGCTGACAGCGGGAACTGTAGCTCCCGCATGAAAGGCTGGCTGTACCACTGGGTGTGGTTATAACAAGCTTCGACTACACCTGGAACCCCTGCAACCCAAGAAGGCAGGGCCCTTGCGCCGAGGGACCTCCTCGACGGTGCAGCTTCCATCACACCGACGTTGCCACCTCATTGTCGTCAGTGTCGTCACGGTAAACCGACATAAAGATGGAATACAATAGGGTAAAGATTACCCTACCAAAAATTTTGCTCGCTCCTAAGAGAAGCACTGACGTACAATGTACCATTAGGAAATAGTAAATGCATGTCTTTCCTAGCTTGGAGTGCATTTTGCGAACTTCGCGCTTATGCTTTTGTTACCAGCAACTTCAGCAACTAGTAGAGCCTGTAAATGCTGCGATTACTAACCAGAAAGGCCCTCCTCTTGTTTGCAACTAGGTAACTAATAAACCACTTCAATGGTGCTGCAAGACACTTCGTAGGTGGCTCCTTCCAGTGGCGTAACCAAGCCTTCTCCCAAGGAACAGGCAAATTGTGCGATATGCCGCCTCCTTGCTTCAGCAAATAAGAAGCAAAATAATAATAAGCAAACCTACAGGATGATGACAATTTCTTCGGAATTTTACCCCAAGTTCTTGACGGTGCTTGAAAAGGCCAAGAATTAAGCTGTTCCGTGAAGTAATGCACGTAGAAAACATACGGCAAACTGTGTAAACCAACGCGTAATGTAGTTTTCAAGGAAGTTGCTCGGCATTCTAGTATCTTAGCCAGCTTCGTCGCCCCGTTGGGGTGTCTCTCCTTGGGCTCAAGGAGCAAAGGACGCAGTACACTGCACAGTGAACAAAAATAGAACAGAAGAAAAATAAAGGGGGGCGGGGCATTTCATTGCACCTCTTATATAGCAAGAGCGCTGGCCCAACTATACAAACAATACGTTAATGTAACAGGTTACGCGGGATCGATCATGTTCGTTTCACCGCAACAGAATACCAAGCGAGTACAGTTTCACCCAAGCCAGAACACCAAGCCCACGTTGCTCGCGCACACGGGCGCAATTGGCGAAAGGCGTCCGCTCGATCGCTCAAGCGACGCCCGTTGCTTCGATTGAGCGCGACGACGTCCCAAGCCAAAAAAAAAAAAGTTACACCAACTCCCGCCACAGGAGACCATGAGTCGATGCGAAGCAGCACGGGCGTGCACTCCGCGCTTGCATTTGTTTGACTAGGTGTTTCCGTTAATGGAGTACCTGCTTATGTGTTGCACTATCCACTGGTGGAATACTTCACGTTGAAGTCTCCCACCATGATAATGAATCGTTCTTGTACACGTTGTGGTATTCCACCATTGCTCCTTGTAGGCACAATTCTATGTTCCCTTTGCAGAGGATGGGTTCCAAGTACACTGTCATGATCACGACACTGTCGTGATCACGGACCTCCGGGAGCACCGGGCTAGGGAAGCCCAGCGCAAACGGCAATGTCGGCGGGATGAAACGCGGGCTCGACATTGATTGATTGATTGATTGATTGTGGTTCGGAAAGGACGCTAATTTCTGCAGCCCATGTAGGGAGCACGGCTAAGCGTCCGTGGGGGTGGGGGGAAAGGGAGCGAAAGAGATAGAGGAAAGGCCGTAGTGGAGGGCTCCGGAAATTTAGACCACCTGGGGTTCTTTAACGTGCACTGACAACGCACAGTACACGGGCCTCTGGCATTTTCGCCTCCATCGAAAATGCGACCGCCGCGGCCGGGATCGAACCCGCGTTTTTTGGGTGGCAGCCGAGTACCGTAACCACTACACCACCGCGGCGGACGGGCTCGACATGGCGAAACGCAACGGCAGCGTCGGCAAGCAAACCCCGCCGTACGCAACGCCGACGTCACGTGGAGAAGGGGTGTGGAGAGGGTTCGCTCATGTGCAGTAAGGGTGGTCACGCGCCGCACACCGGATTGAAGTCCGCCGCGGTGATGTAGTGGTTGTGGTGCTCGGCTGCCACCCAAAAAACGCGGGTTCGATCTCGGATGCGGCGGTCGCATTTTCCATGGAGGCGAAAATGCCAGAGGCCCGTGTACTGTGCGATGTCAGTGCACGTTAAAGAACCCCAGGTGGTCAAAATTTCCGTAGCCCTCCACTACGGCATTTCTATCTCTTTCCATACTTTTCCCCTTCCCCTACGGACGCTTAGCCGTGCTCCCGACTTGGGCTGCAGAAATTAGCGACCTTTCCTTAACTGAACCACAATCATCATCATCCATGACCTGCTTCGCATCTAAAAGAGCGAAGATGGCGAGGAGCGTTCCTTGTCTTCCCGCGAATCTTCGCGCCAGGTAGCGCTACCGCGGGAACCGCCATCCCCAGCGTTTTGGCGAGTTTACAATGAAGTCGCGGTGCCCCAGATGAACTGAACATTCCTACATTCCCCCAATGCGAATAATCACATATCCCTGCAAAACACAATTTCCAACAACTACGCAAGCGTCATGAACGCAAGGAGAAAGGAAGGAGGAAAACACTTTATTTCTAGTTCTTTGGGCACTACGCAGGTCTCCTGGCTCCCCCGCACGACCCCACTACATGCACTCAGACGTTCATGTCAAATAGGTCCATGTCGCTGGCAGCTCGGCTGGCGGCGATCTTATGCCGTGCCGGGTCCGTGGAGCGTACAGTGTGGTCTCCCAATCCTCCCAGGTTTGTAGTGGCACCGGCCCACCGGGAGCAGAAGAGGGAGAGGCGAGAAGGATGTGCGTTAGGTTTTCCTACGGTACATCGCACATAGGGGACACGGGTCGGTATTGGAGTAGGAGGGAAGGTGTAGGCAACGATGCCATGGACGCTGTTCCCTCGTAGTGGGGAAAGAGCAATGGGGGGGGGGGGGTAAGGGCGGACGGGTATTTTAGTGGCGAAGCTCCTCTTAGTCTAACCTTGTCAGTCGTCAGGCGTCGGTCGTCAGGCGTAACCCACGTGCCTCCCTGCACGTGCCTCTCTCTCTCTCTCTCCCGTGGCGTGCCTCTGCTGTCTTGTGAGAAAGAGGAGACAGAGAGAGAGCGAAAGGCGCGCGTTGGCTATGGAAACGCTCTTTCTTAGAGGAACGCTCCACCAGCTCGCAAAGAAGGAGAACGCGCCCTCACCCGCGAGAGACAACGTTAGCGCAGGCAGCGTCTCCTAGCGAGTTTCTTGATTGAGAAATACCGACTGTTCGCGTTGGAGAAGCGTTCACCGGCAACCCATATATATATATATATATATATATATATATATATATATATATATATATATATATATATATATATATATATATATATAGGCACTGGATCTTGACTTGCAATGAAGTGCCGGTGGGAGATTTCACTTGTGCATAGTTGAACCCTGAGGATTCGTAGCGTGCGCGTTAACTAAATTAATCCGGAACTTGGCACGATCTACGATGAACATCCCGAGCTTCGCCCACTCATCATCATTCACTCCGTGGATATGCTGTAATTTTTTTTGCCTTGCATCTCGAGCGTTTGTGGTGAATTCAGCAAAGGTACTCGTGCGCTCCTTCGAGAAAAACCCCATGAGGTCCGCCTGTGCCCAGTTACTTGACCCTCGTGCTGGAGAATCGGCGGCCTCATTTCCGGCATTCCCTGAATGCGCTGGCACTCATATGAGCTCAGCTCCGCCGAAGGAGGGGGGTTTTAGGGTCAGTATGTGGAAGGCGGCCAGGTGAACTCTGCTCCTAGTACAATTTAAAAGTGCAGTTTTTTAATCAGTTAGTATGTAAGTGGTATTGGAACTGCCGAGCGCTAGCGCCATAGCTAGCTCTCCGGCTTCTTATGGCTCTTTTCCCTGAGGTAATTCTTTTGACAGAAGGGACGTATTGGTGTGCAAGCAACCGCTGTTGCTCCGTGCTGACCGTTTGCAGCATCCACCCGAATGGCATCGTGTTCATTGCCTTACGCCTTGTGAAGGGTTGTACGGTGCCGTCCACTCTTAGGGTGAACGCGCGAGCGCGTGGCCGCTCTCCGCAGAGCGCCACTGCCGCCAGCGTGGCCGCGCATCGAAGCAAACCTGCGCAGGCGCGGCAGTGCCTGCGGGCGTGGCTTCGTGTCGTCTGCTGCATTGCTTGCGCTCTTGGGCGCGCCGAGCTTGAATTGCCGTGAATGCAAGCTCGGCCGTGGCTCGGCCTGCCCAAGAGCGCGAGCAATGCAGCAGACGAGACGAAGCCACGCCCGCAGGCACTGCCGCGCCTGCGCAGGTTTGCTTCGATGCGCGGCCACGCTGGCGGCAGTGGCGCTCTGCGGAGAGCGGCCACGCGCTCGCGCGTTCACCCTAAGAGTGGACGGCACTGTACATTGGTCCTCTGTCGTTCGCGGTTTCGGTCGGGATGCATGTTACGAGTTCATGGTCGAATCCAAATAGTTTCATTAATTTTCTTGGAAAGAGATATAAGGGAGCTATCTATGATTGGCGGGGATGTGAATTTGGAGTTATGAATGCAGTATATGCTACCCAGGGGTGCTTGCTAGTCGAAGGTGTTTAGGTGTGCGTCGATTAGTTCTTGTATGATGTAATGCGTACTTAACACTGCCAGGCTGGTGTTTTTTGGGCAGGCGGAGGGATGGCTTTGTAGCTTGTCTGATAATAGAGTTTATTGTTTACGTTTCCATTACACCCAACTCGAGGTAAGGGGTAAAATTCAGTACTCTGATGATGTCATACGCGTGTACCACTCGCATAGTATCTGCTTCTCACAGTCCGTCATCTCTGCCTGCGACTTTTCGTATTAGCTGTGTGGTGGGTGCAAGCATTTTAAAGCGCTTGATAGTTTCGGTATGTCTCCCATCTTGTTGCAGGTACAGCCGCAAGATACGAATGATGGGACCTGTGGGATTACCCTACCCTGCACGCAGATTCTGAGGGCAGTGTGATATGTTTTACCTTTTGGCGGGGTCAGAAGTTCAGATTTTTCTGTTCAGCAGGTGAGGCCTACCTTAGAGACCTCGTCCTGTTCTGCTCATGCAGCCGTTTGCAGTGTTTCTTCAAGATGGGTGTCTGATCCATATTTAGTACACACAGTGGCATCATATGCGTACTGGGTACGGAGAAGATGGGGGATTTGTTGCGGCTTCTCTACATGTGTATGTTGCTTCAAATATTCAGCGCTACTTTTTAGACGCAGAGAGTGCAGTTAACACACAGGGCTATCTGCGTATAAAAAGTAGCGCTGAATATTCGAAGCGTGTGACCGACCAGCCCCGCAATGCGAGCTGTAATAGGTATTAAAAAGGAAAGAGGGGACAACACGGATCAGAGATGGGTGGCTGCGTTCGCTATATAGTGTGTAGCGGCGTGAACGAACGTTGCCTATAACATGCTGGGCCGTTCGGTTTTGCAGCAGAGCCCTTATATAGTTACCGGTTCGCTGGCAAACTGTTAAGTCTACCATGACATTTATGATGGCCTTTTGGTGGACGTTATCGAATGCCTTGTTCAGGTCAATAGAAAGGACCGCTTTTGTGTGCGCCGGTATGAGAGGGTCGAGAATAGCGTTTGTGAGCCGCAGCATGGCATATTGTGCGCTTAGGCCAAATCGGAAGCCAATCATTGAGTGTGGGCATTGAGCTGTACCTTCTATGTGGTTGTTCAGTCTAGCCAGTACCTAAGAGCTTACACCCGCTGGACGTAAGCGAGGTTGCTGACATATTTTCTGGGGTAACTGGCTTACTATGATTTAGTATAACTCTCCCGTGGGTCCATTCTGCTAGCAGTGTGCCGCTCTGCCAATGCGTGTTAAAAATCTCGGCTAGATCTCGTAGGCACTTGAATAAGGATTGTTGGCAGGCTAGTTGGTGATGCATAATTTCCTAAGTATAACAGCGCAAATAATTAAGAAACGGAACGTGGCGGCAGGGTGCTGTCTTCCTGGTCCGTATCGTTCCTACCTGTGTTGTTATATTTATCTCGTAGAGATTTTTCATGTAGGTTCCTAAGGGTGGCTTCTGTTATGCAACCTTCACCTGGCGTGCTGTTACTCAGTCTATGACGTGCTGAGTCTATGAAGTCTAAAATTTCTATAGTTATATCCCTGTCCATCTTATAATTTGGCGG
Organism: Hyalomma asiaticum; assembly: GCA_013339685.2. Lineage (NCBI taxonomy): Eukaryota > Metazoa > Arthropoda > Arachnida > Ixodida > Ixodidae > Hyalomma > Hyalomma asiaticum. The sequence goes on from CM023483.1 coordinate 42,243,178, forward strand.
GACCGTGAACTGAATAAATGAGTGGTCTGTGTAATGTTGCGACTGGGGTCGATTGTGTGTGGCTGTCTATGCCACCACAGAGGCGGTGGAGTCAGGAGTGGGGCCAATGTTCAGGACGTTAGGGCGAAGAAAACGACGAACTGTATTTACATGGTATTTACAAGAACGGCACAAGACTGTGATGGAAGGAGGGGGGGTGCTACTGTGTGGTCCCGGAGCCGCTCAGCAAAGGAACACAATCGAGGCACGAGTGCACACAAACAAAACACAAACTATATTTACAGGCAAAAATCTATGCACACATACAACTCAATGATCTAGCTAGAACAAGCTAGCAACATGAAATCCTTTAACAGGTATTAAAATCTTGATAAATAATGTCTCTCGCCGTGTAAGGCTTGCGGGGCAGACCGTCGACGCGTCGGCGCGGACTATGGTCGGTCGACGCGATTTCTGGCTCGTTGACGACGTCAGCGTGCGTCAGCCCACATCACAGCCCGGCTTCATGCCGCAGCAGCGGCAGTACGGGCCACTATGGTAGGTAACAACTCACTAGACTCGGGTCCACTTTCCTGGCACGGTAGCAGAATGGGATCAGCTGCCTTGGACGGCAGCCGGAGCAGCGGTGCCTCGCCTGGTCCCTGTGCCAATCACCCAGCCGGAGCGTAGGTCGCGTTCGTAGGTCGGCCAGCTGTCAGTAACAGCAGCCAGAACACAGAACCCTTCGCCTGGTCCCTGAGCCAGTCACCCAGCCGGAGTACAGCGCCGAGAGGACGTTGCCAGGTTCCCCGGACTGGACATCCAGCCGAGAACCGCCTTGCTCGAACGCTGAGCTGCCTCCAATGCTGGCACGCGCTTTGGCGCCACGAGTTCGCGCTGGTTCTTTGTATTCTACGTCATCACTAAGTTTCGGTTTCGCTTTCGACCCGCATATCATCACAAAGACTTAGAAGAGGATCTACGCTCTCAGGAGTCGAGTGGGCCTCTCGTCCGTTGAACTCCATGGCTCCCGACGGATAGTTGCCTCCCCTGCCATTGGAAGAAGGCAGGCTAGAGGAGGGGAAGGAGGCCCGTATTCAGCCGACGCCTGTCAGCCAATCGACCCCTGTCCGAACTGCACCACCGCGACAGCACGTGCGGTCCCCCACCCTGGCCGTGCTCCACGTGGTCGCCCCCGTTCCGTTTCCCGCGACGCTGCCTTGCCCCAAGGCCAGCAACATCGGCTAACAGGGGACTGACAATGTCCAGCAGCGCCGCGGGGGTCTTCTCCAACGGCACGTCGACTCGTCCCAGCCCAGGGAAACAAGGGTTATCGCTGGTGTGCAGGTCGAACTGACGGCGCTAATTAGGCTGTGCTGCCCCTAGACTAGAGGCTGCATCAGCTGAGGGGACCTCGTTGGCGAACGGCGATCAGAACAGCCCGTCCACCGCCGGCAGAAGGGCTCGCAAAGGTTGAAGCTCATCAGTGGCCCATGAAGAGGCCTGGCAGCGTACTACTGCTTTTCCCCGCAATGGGATCAGCAGGTTCGTGATAACGAGGGCCGTCTCTGCAAGCTGGGAACTGGCATTAACACTCAAACCCGCACAGCATCCGAGCAGCGACAAGGCAAGCACACAACTTCTCCAGACATATGCCAGGTTATCGAACTCTCCCATCTCTTCTTAAACTTGAACTCCCTGTCGGCAAAAGAGCAACCACACCATAGAGCGCTGCAAGAACGGCCCTAAACAAAATTAAAATGGTAGTGTAACTAAATTTTGATAAATTTCGCATTCAGCCCGATCTTAAAGAAGGCGCAAATCACCTCAGCTAGGTGCAAGCGTCGAATAAGAGAAGATCGAAAGAATGAATGTGCCAAGCAAGCTCCCCTTCACTGTCTGGCATCGTATAATCTAATTGAAGGGTGTACAACACTGCTCCAATGTCGTCTGAAAAACGCACAGCCTACTAGATACAGGAAACAAAATAATGAAAAAAAATGGGGTCAACCATTTCATTCCGAAAGGGGGCGCTCGTCAACCTCTGCTGAGACAGGCGTTTAGACGATAACCTATTTGTTCTTACTCAGTGTATAGAAATATCTAAAATAGAAAGGAGGCCGTTGTATGTGGCTTTTCTAGACATCACTGGAGCGTATGACAGTGTTAATCAGGAAATAGTGTGGGAAATTTTGGAAGGAATGGGCATAGGCAACGATTGCGTACAGCTTTTGAGGGAAACATATCGAGAAAATACAGTTTGCATAGAATGGGAAGGAAGCAGTAGCAGAGAGAACGTTGATATTAGCAAGGGGCTGAGACAGGGATGTCCTTTGTCGCCGCTGTTATTCATGCTGTACATGGTTAGAATGGAAAAAAGTGTTAGGAGATAGCACCATTGGTTTTAATCTGTCACACAAACAGGGCGGCATGATGATTGAGCAGATGCTTCCGGGTTTATTTTATGCTGATGATATTGTCTTATTCGCGGACAGTCGAGATGATATACAACGGCTGGTGAATATATGCGGGAAGGAAGGCGAGGCCCTAGGACTAGGATTTGGTGTAACAAAATGCGGACTGATGGTATTCAATTATCCCAACGACCAGGCGGTATCCATACAGGGCCAAGAAATACCGAGAGTAAGTGAATACAAGTACCTTGGCGTATGGGTAAATGAGGATGATAGATACATGAAGGTACACGAAAAAGCCTTGGCAGCAAAGGGAAAGAGGAACGCAGGAATAATGAAGCACAGAGCGTTATGGGGACACAATAGGTACGAGGTGCTTAGGGGTCTGTGGAAAGGGGTAATGGTACCGGGGCTTACATTTGGGAACTCAGTGGTGTGCATGAGGCCAGAGATACAATCAGGAATGGAGGTGAATCAAAGAACTGTGGGACGCCTCGCGTTGGGTGCCCACAGGAAAACGACAAACGAGGCTGTAAAGGGCGATATGGGATGGGTGAGTTTTGAGGCAAGGGAAGCGCAGAGCAAAATAAGGTTTGAAGAAAGGCTAAGGAATATGAAAGAGAGTAGGCGGGCAGTGAAGGTGTTCCGCTATTTATATAGAAAGAGCGTTGACACGCAGTGGAGAAAGAGAACTAGGAGGCTCACCAGTAAATATACGGCTCTAAGAGAACTGACAACAAAGAGCGTAAAGGGAAAAGTCAGAGAGGCGGAGAAGATTTACTGGAGGGCAGCGATGGAAAAAAAAAAAACGACTCTGAATAACTACCGAGAGGGCAAAAGCGAAATAAGGAGGGAGGCATTTTATGATAATTCAAGAGGAAGCCCTTTATTGTTTGAAGCGAGATCGGGCTGCCTTAGAACGCGTGTTTATAAAGCGAAATTCAGTAAAGGAGAAGAAAAATGCACATGCTGTGAGGAAGATAGGGAAACGATGGAGCATGTTCTGATTGAATGCGGAAATATCCACCCAGGTGTACGTTTGGGCACCACCCTACAGGAAGCCTTGGGTTTTAGGGCGAACAACGGGAAGCTGAACATAGCCGCGATTGAAATAAGTAAGAGACGGTTAGAATACTGGTGGCAGAAAACTAGAGAGAACGGACAAAAATAATTATAAAAAAAATATGGACTTTCTGCCATAAGGGGCAGGGAACTGGGCTATGAATTTCCGTTTTTGCTATAGTATGATCGATTTGATTGAAGTAAATTTAAAAGGCATGAGGAAAATTTAAAGAGAGGAAAAAAAAGTTCTACGAGCCTGGTGGCGCACAAGTCACCGCCCCGTTACAAAGGGGACGCTCATAGCATCCATCCATGAGGGCTGGCTTTTGTAGCGGACTTAATATTTCGGCGAAAGAAGCCGGTCATTAACCATTTGTACGAACAACTGCCTCGTTGCTTCTCTGTTCCCGCCTGACAAAAACTACACAGTACACACTGATTTAAATCCTTAACTACTGTGCTCTTCCCGAGTACCACTGCGTCAATCAATAACCTAGCACTCGGCGTATATCTGCCTGCATTCCAATGATTCACATGCACGCATCACTAAGCTCTCAATGCATACCTTAGAACGGCCATATGCATAAGCACAGTTCATGAAACGCTAGTCCAAAAAACAGAACATAATTGGCGAAATGCACACTTGTACGTTATGTGCAAACTAAATGAAGCCTCTACATCTATAAGCTTGCATACACTGTAAGCAAAAATTAGCCGAGATGGGAGCTTTTACCAGCGTGTCAACCGAAAAAACTCCCATGCCCCAACCATTTACTCCGTCATAGCGGAGTGAATTCGGCACATGACATCATTTTACCACCATTGCTAAGTGACGGAGTATAAAAATGACATGACCTTATTATACTACCCACACGGAGTTTCAGTTCACGTGGTCCCAACCTCCACATGGGAGTTTTTAACGGCCGTCTTCGGTTGCGACGCTCTTGCGGCGGTGTGATGTGTGTGTGGCGCTCGCGCGTCTGTTTAGTGCTTCCGTGTGATGCTCCAGTGCATTGGTTGGTTCGACGAATCGTCGGTGGGAGTTTTATCTGTGCGTGCTCGCACGCGTGCTTAGTGCGTCCAAGTGAAGCACCACTTCGTTTTTTTTAAACGAGTCTTGAGTGCGCAGTGAGTTTGCAACGGCCGATCAGTGTTCTGTGTAAACGTGTCAAGGCTCTTTCCACTGGTGACCGCTCTGCTCCTCCAGCCAGAAGCCGAATGCCGCGCGTCGACCAGACCACCACAGTGATGCGTGAATCGGAAATATTTTGTTATGAAGTGGCTGGGGCACCACCACCCAGAGAGTGTTGACGTGGTTTTAGGCTTCCGAAATTGTCAAGATTTTATGCGGACAAACCAGGATTATCGGAAAGCAAACGTCGAGACTATCAACCGGAAGGAGAACGGACCAAAAGGATACCAAATTTACCCAGGTAGATCGAATATTAATAAAATTATGCAAGAAATTGTCCCGGACCACGCCTAGGCTTAGCTGGCTTCAGCAAAAGCTCTTACATAGATGTAAACATAAACTCCCATATAGGTACCCGCAAGAGCTCCGCGATGGATGTAAACAGATACTCCCATAGCTACCCGCAAAAGCTCCTCGATGGATGTAAATATAGATCCGGTCAAGCGGAGTAAATTTTTTACTCTGCATGACCAGAGTATATTAAACCCTTATCGGGGAATGCGCTAGAGGACAGGTCATTTACTCCCATCTCGGCTTATTTTTGTTTACAGTGTAACAACCGAAAGAAACACGAAAGGAATCTCAGACGAACATCACCAGTGTAAACGAACACCCTCAAAAGGAAATACCTATCTTAAGGGAAAAAATGATCAACCTAACAAAATGGTCGGATTCACTAATCCCTAAAGAAAATTGCATATTCTTTTCCAAAGTCCTGCGACGAATCCTACACCTTTCAGACGTACTCGGGGCGGCTGTGCGGTGAAAGCCTTTCTCAATGAGCGGGAAGGACAAGGTGCGCGACACCTGTTCGCTTTGCCACGGAACCCAACGAATTTCTTTGCTCTGCCTTTCTCAGCTAGTTCAGTGACTACACGGCCCTACACTGCCGCGACACTCTTAACGCATCGCGAAGGAAACTACGGGGAGCTACGGCGGACCGCTATCGTTTGAAACGCACGCTTCTGCTCCCTTTGTTTAGGCGCACCTGAAACTCTCGATGCGAGCAAAACACGCGTGACATACCTACCGAGCTAACCACTCCCGTTTCTCGAATTCCATCAAGCTCGTCTTAGTGCGTAGGGCAACCTTTGCATTTCTCTTTATGACGCTTTTTCTTGCTTCTTTTTGAGCATTTCGCTCTCACCGCGTCTTCAAGAACAATGTGACTACATAGTGCTTCAGTCCACTCTTTTGGCCCATGCCTCAGTGTTCCTGCAATCCGTGTCCACGTGTCCTTCGACATCGTCCGCAGGAACCACCGCGGCACCCTCATCAGTGGGTATCTGTGCCAAACCATCCTCGCCCTGTAGAAGTGTTGAAATCTGGGTCAGTTGGTACATAATGTGCATGGTGCAAACCCCAAAGGACGACGGACAGAAGAGAGAAGTGACAGACACAACGGCCGAACTAATAACTGTGCTTTATTATCAAAAACCATCTTCCAGGAAAACCAGGACAGCATGCACAGACCAGACAACCAAACGGCGAACACCGAAGCTAAGTAAATGCGATAGGAAGCTAAGTTCCTTGTGCAACAACGACAGTGAAGCAGTGCTGACACAATAGGTGCGTCGCCTGCTAATGTGATACGCCTCGAGAATTTCGCGCTCAAGCTTACCCCTGCATCGACCAAGAATCCTAACATTGAAAATAGCGGGAAACAACCACACTGCCGACAATGATGGGACAATTAGCCCCGTCCGAAGTGTACAATGAGCAATCGTGCTGGTGCAGCCTGTCATCAACAGATTTGCCAGTATGGCCGAAGTAAACCATTTCACAGGTCAGCGGAATCTCGGTGTTAGCTTCGGTGTTCGTTGTTTGGTCTGTGATTGCTCTCCTTGTTTTCCTGGAAGATAGTTTTGGTCATAAAGCACAGTTAATTGTTAGTCCAGCCGCTGCGTACGACACTTTCCTCATCCATCTGCCGTCGTTTCGGCTGGTTTGCACGTTCAACGAGCAGTGATATAAGGCTAAATGGGAAGGCCGTTTTAATAACAGAAACGATATCGCCAGGACAGCCCCAATCGCAGACCGTGGGGCTACCCCACTACGTCGTCTCCTCCGTCCCCCTAGCGATCGTTGTCTTCCTTCCTCTCTTAGCACCGTGACACTATCTCTCCTATTTGAAACAGTATAGCGTCGCGCTCACACTGACCTTCAACGCTCTCTATTACCATTTCGGCGTCTTTTGCAGCGAACCCTTCTCGCTCAGTGCTGCTACTTTCACGCTCAGCAGGGCTGGTACACATAATCTCACTGATTTCAACGCGCTCGCACTGACGGGCCTTCCCTGTGCTGAGCAACGAATGCGCACTATGCTCAGCCTCAACCCACAGCTGTTCTGGAGGGCCGTTTGAGTGTGGAGGTACGAACGTGGTCGCCAGCTAACCCCGTCAGGGCTGCTGCCACGACTCCCGTCCCCACAAGAGACACCCTGAGAAATGCCACCTGACGGACTCGAACTGTTGCGCCTTCCCTGTGCTCTTTCTCAAAACCTTAGCCAGGCCCTCCCCAACAGTGCTGCCGTGCCTTCGATGCGTCGGTAGTACGCCATGATCAGCTATCAGAGTGGCCGGACTTCCGTCTACTAGCTTTTCACCGCCCTCTACATCGCCAGATTTTTCACTCTTTTCCTCGACTTGTCAGTAACCGGCCCGTTTCCTACAACCTCCTCCCTGTTCTGCATTTTGCTATTCCCCTCAAAACCAGTTCTACTACTGGAACCTCACACCGCGAGCTCGTCGGGACGTTTCTTTCGCCTTTCTCAGGAGAAAGACCACTGTGCTGGTTTCTCTCGCTTTGCATGTTACTGAAGGATACGCCACAATGCTTGAACCACAATGCGCCACAATGCGTTTGCGGTGTCGTAATCTTTAAACTGCTCATTGGAAAGGCGAGCTAGCACTTCTGTCAAGCGAAAGGGAAATAAAGCTAGCAACGAGTATGACCAACGCTACCGAATGAGCCCAATTTCCTCGCAAATCTGCTCGTAAGAGGCAAGAAAATTTCCTACATGTTCACCATCTTTAAATTTGGTAATTCTTGCCCTTACTAGATCCTCTTTCACTAATTGAATCTTCGTTTCCAACTTTTGAGTTTCAACCCGATTTTTTTCCTTTCTCTCCTCTACCTCTAAGCGCTTTCTTTCAATCTCGAGTTCGAGTTCTTTCCGCTTATTTCCCTCTCTTTCTATCTCTGCCTCGAGTTTTATTTGGTTTCGAATGTCCTCCCACACTTCCTTGGTCTCCTCGTCATCTCTTCCACTTGCCTTAATTGCTTCGATGACATCCGCCTTCTTTGGGTGCTTCCCACAATCAATCCCAATTTCCCCGCATATCGCGTCTAGATCCGGGCTGCGCAGCTCCCTCCAAGTCATGGCTACCAGTTTTGCCGATAACTTTCTTAAGGATAATCATGCAGAAGCAAGGTTCTTCTTGAACAGGCTTCAAACACGCTTCCTACCAGGGAAAGAATTTCAAGTCAAGCCTGGCAACACACAAGGAGAAAAGGTCGCGCATTCGCTAAGCCGGAGTCGAGCTGCCGCGCAGATCCTTTCGCCGCTGCCATCCGCTGTGGCGACTGGGGGTCGATTGTGTGCGGGTTTCTATGCCACCACGAATGCGGTGGAGTCAGCAGCTGGGCTATAGTGCCTAGAATATACTGGCTAGTGTGCCGTCCGCGGCCTTCTAGGTGGCACCAGGTTGGATGAATGCCGGTGGCTGCCGCTTGGAGCGCTGCAGCGCGGGAGGGTGCCGCGTCGCCGCCCGCTCCTCATAGCCCGCTGTGTTTCCACAGCATCGGCAAGGGAGCCGCTGCCCATTTTGATGCTTGAAGCGGAATATTTTTTTTTCGGTGAAGCAACCGCAGGCTGATTTATTTTAATGAGGCGGAATTTGTAAGGCGAAAGCTCTTAAAGGGCCACTAAACAGGCTCCTACTTCTTTTTAAGCCGCCCAAACAAGCTAACTCAATCATAAAGACGCTTGCGGCGACCACATTCTGCGCATATGACAGCGTTGCGTGCCACACAGACGCCGTATTTAAAAAAAAAAAAAAAATCACGCGTCTCTTTTCTGCGATTGACCAGCCGTCCTTACATCCTACCAGCCGTCCTTACATCCGTCACGTTTATGATAGTCATCTTAAATTTCTGCACACAACAAAAACAATCGCGAAGGTGGCAAGCAAGCATCGCAGTTTTATTAATTTGAGGATTTTCGACTAAGTTTCTTGAGAAGTCCTGCATAGCGCACATCCGATATGAAGCGACCTCCTACACTGAGCGCCCAGGAAGACGGCGCACATAAAATTGCATTTATCGATTTCGGTTCTCCTTCGCGTGCACAGCATACAGCACGTGGGTCATATAGGATTTTAGAGCACTTTGACAGAACTTATGTCGGCGATGGGGAAGATTTGCTTGGAGTATTCATATATTTGATACATTGCTATAAAAATTAATAGTTGCCCTTAATTAGCAGAGCCCCTTGAGCGCGCATGCAACTTTTGTAATACATTTCCCCTGGGCAAAATCATAGTGGTTATTTCTTGATGTGCCCAGCACTTTCCAACAATATGGGATGTACCAGCTGATTTTACATTTAGGTGCTCGGAGAGCTTGATCTCTTCGATGACGAGCCCACCCTGACGGCATTAACATCCATGGTCTTCGTCTTCTCAGTTAAGGCATTAAAAATATTGGCACTGAGGCCAAAGCCGCCCTCGAAACGCTGCAGGTACCTTCGCAGGCAAGTTCTCCCAGGCAGCACCGTGATGGCTTCTTATTTGCGGAGATGTTCGTACAACTTCGCATCTTCATCACGATGCATTCCACAATCCACTCATCGTTGTACTGCATGCCTTTATGTGACTTCCGTCGTGCGGCAATGAAGCAGCTCTTGACAGCGAGTTGTTGTTTTGGGGGAAGGGTCCTAATTTAATTTCGAATGCCTCTTCGCTAACTGTCTCCATCAAAAACCAGCAACTTCCAGCAGAAAATTTTGACCTGGGTCATTTCGCGCTTTCATACGAGACACCTGTTTTTTTTTTCGTTCGCGAGTCTCTTCTTAATTCTCAACAAATTGCGAGAAATGTTCTTACAGTGCTTCTTTTCGGCATCATCTCTTGGGCTTTTCTTTCTCTTGCAGGTCTGGTTTTGAACCAGAACCTTCTGGTACTTGCAAAAAACGGAAGGCTTTCCGTCTGACTGCACTGTTAGCAAACATTTTTCAGAAAAAAACATGCCTCTGAATGAAATTGTGTTTCGATGAAACTGGCTTTAAGCCACAACCACCACAGAGAGCTGTCACTGAAACGAGGATTTGCTTTGATTTCTCTCGTCCTCTGATATATACCGTTGCTACTACTGATTGCCCTTCGGGCAAAGGCTTTTCAAAGTATACCATTTTCTCTGTGAACAGGGTAGAGAAATTATTCGCTTCACTTTCACAGTACGCATACGCTACTGTTCCTGCTGGCAGAGACGGCACTTTCAGCCAAGTGACCGGAATATTGAGGTCACAGAATGGGTGTCGATTGGTGCATTGCGGGTACTGAGCTTCAGTGTTTTGCACGCTTTCTGTTTCTGATCCACGGGGTGTGGCACACTCTTCAGGCACAGAAGAATTATTCTCAGCACAAGATTCTTTAAGAGATCGCTTCCGAGGCAATCGACTTGGCGCTGCGGCGGCGCTTTGCTGGAATGTCTACATGATGCACAAATTTCTTGCTTTTCGTTTTGTTGCAATTTCGGAACAAGGTGCTGAGGATATTCAGAGAATATGCTGGGCACCGCATCAGGTTTGAGGCGCGGTTTGTCGCGGGGGATCTTGTTGACAACGCCGTTCACGGTGAGTGGTGAACGCGCGCTCGATAAAACTCTCATCAAAGTGCTTCTCACAAACCACAGCAGCTGGTGTCAGTCTCCTGTCCGCCCTCTTTATCCTTCTGTCTCATTCCGCGAGACGTGCTTCATCTGCTGGGGCCGTGAATAATGATAATGGCTGTTTGTTCGAACGGTAACCAGTTGTACAGAACGAGACGAAGCAGGTCCTTTCCTTCGATCGCTTTGGCTTCGATATTCTGTCATTCACCTCATAGTTCCCGTTGTGACAGGCACAGAAACACGACAACCACTCACTCACCCTTTGACGACACGAACAACAAACACACAACCCGGTAATAACACTGAAAACACGAACACAGAAATCCACGCAACCGCTGCAAATCGGCTGTGCGAAGCAGACGACACACGCTGCCGGCACCCACCCGCTTGGCAGCGCCCCCCGCGGCCACCGCGGGCATTCATCCAAATCGGTGCCACCCTCCTCCATTGAAAAGAGCTGGCGAACGGCACACTAGCCAATATATTCTAGGCACTATAGCTGGGCCGATCTTCAGAACATTAGGGCGAAGAAAACGACAAACTGTGTTTACGTGGTATTTACAAGAACGGTATAAGACTTAAAAGAGGATATTCGAAAGGATATGCTGTTGAGCTAGTTGGTTCATTGCTTGAAATAAAGTTATAGCGCTCAAACAACGGGACACAGAGAAGACAAAACACACACTGGCGCCACACCATACAAGCCCGACACACCATACACTGAGTGTGTCAGTAGAGCTATTTACAGGATACCCCTAAGCTGCGGTGTATTGGGCAAACGGGCCCTTGCTTCAATGTTCGTGCAAGAGAACACGATCTGGCGGTCAGCGGCACCAAAGGAGGGCACCTTGCAGACCACTGCAGGCGGTGTGGTAGTGTGCCACTTCTCAGGCAAACCACCTTCTTAAGGAAAGCGCACACTCGAACTGAAAGAGAGACAATCGAGGCGTTTTTAATAAAAATGGCAGATGATCGGTGCATTAGCACGCCGTCCATAATTTTAAGTGATAAAGAAGTCCTCTTCTTGAAAGATAGCCTGTAGCTATTACTAGTTTAGTTTGTGCGCAATGTAGCTTCCTATCACTCGGGCTTGATAGTCCAACTGAACACGTGTGTCTTTGTGCATACCTCATTGTTCACTGTCCATATCGAACAGGGTCATCGTTTGCTTTACGGTGCATTCCGCACTTTTACTGATTATATCCGCAAAATATTATCATGGCCCGCAACCTGTATAAATTCCAGCGATGGTTCATGCGAATAAACAGTTGGAAGTTGGTGCCAGTGTGTGCTTTGGAGCCCGCAGCTGCCGGCTCCAACGCCCGCTCGCTTCCCGTGTCTGCGTTTCAAACAAACGTTTACACCAGTAAACACAACACTGAGTTTCGCTTCAAACTGTTCTTCCAGCACCCGCGTTAGCACCGTTCAACCTATGACGCCACCCGTGCGCAACGCTGTTGCTTCGCATCCCATCAGGGTTCCCTTCGGGAAGATCGTGTTGACTTTTTTTATGCGGTCGGAAGATGGGCGCGCGCAACCGCCAACATAGCCAAGGAACACTTTCGCGTTAACAGCGTTCATGGCTGGAGGTAGGGGAAACTAAACTTAGGCCCTTTCGGATGACCAGGCGCGAGCATGATTGAAAGGTGTGCGATGTCAGTGCGCATTAAGGAAGCCCGCCTGGTCGAAATTTTCGGTGTCCTCCACTACAGGGCATGAATCTCTGGCGGGGAACGCGGCGGCACACGCCGCAGCTCGAGAACACACTCTTCGGGGTAACCCGCCAGCGGTCCGCGTCGTGGGGTGCCCTGACGAAAGTGTACCCACACGATTCAGCAACATCGTGGCGCACTACAGGCTCGGCACCGCACCACGGCACCGAAATATCCACCACGGCACCGCAAATTCACGAGGGAGGACGCCGTTGTATGGCGACAACTGCAGACAAACACGTTTCCGCACGGAACACTTTTGTACGCTATCCACCCCACTACTTACGAGTACGCGTGCAAGAAATGCTCAGCGCCATGCACTCTCTACCATATGGTATGGGAGTGTGCGGGCAACTCAACATTGCCTCCGATTCCTCAACTGCTGACTCCAGAACAGTGGGAGCACCAACTGACCAAGACAAGCCCTGAAGACCAGCTGCGCCTGGTAGACAGAGCGAGAAAGGCAGCAAGGGAACACGGCGTCCTCGACTGAGGACGCCGCCCACCTGAGAGCGACCACCGTCGTCTGCTCTACAATAAAATTTATTACTCTCTCCCCCTCCACTTCGGCATCTCTCATAATCAGATAGTGGTTTTGGGACATTAAACCCCAGAAATCAATCAATGATTGATGGGTACGTGCCATCGAAGGAGGAAACACTGAACGCCTTTAGTTGTAGGGATAAGAGCAGCAGTATCAGTAGTGTGCACTTCAACCACTCAGTGCATACTTATTAATGCGTGTTGTTACACACACACACACACACACACACACACACACACACACACATGCGCACAGACACACGCGCGCAAGACATACCTATAGTAATGGTAGAGGTTTTCGATCTATTTAATAGCACTTTTATATCAACTTCGTGAAAATATTGTACAGTGATGTAGTCACATGGTCCTGTATTATGAACTGCGCGTAGGCGTGACACTTTCATTCGTAAATGGTCACATTGTGTCGTCCTTGTGTTAACTATCTGGCAGCTGTTCTATTTGTTATTCTGGAGACATCTTCCGGCCAATCGTAACAAGCATCGGCTTATGGTCGGTGAAATGGCAAACAGCACATTATCTAATGTTTGCTGTTTGCTTGATATGATATTGTCACGCAGTATTCTGACTAGAAGAGCCAGAAGACGAAAACAGCGCAGGAAACAGGACAAGGAAGAGCACAGATACGGGCGCTGCCAGAAGAACCAGACGTTGAGAGCGTCTTGGGGCAGCCACTTTATTGGAGACCTTGTACTAATTCAGCGGTGGTAGCGACGACAGGCGCAGCTGTCTTTCGGCGGGTCACAAGAGAAAGAGCACCACGGATCGTCGACGCGCGCCGTTTTATACCCCGCAGAGTTCGAGCTGGACGCTCCTTAAGAACGTGTCGACAATAAGGATGAAAGTCGAACGCCACAGCATCATTCACGCGCGTTCATACCAGACGCCTAGTGTTACGCATGCATAGACGCAAGCCTAAGATAGAATGCTAAGAACGCGCGTCCGTGGCTTTAAAAAGACGCCATGTGGCACCATGTTCCCTGTCGTAGAACGGCGGAACCATATAGGCTCTGCTGTAGTCGCATGGCCTCCGAGATGGCGAGCGCGCCCGCTGTCTCGGAAGCCGTGGTAGCTGAGACATGTTTTTCACAATGTCTCACAGATGGCAGCACATTATCTAATGTTTGCTGTTTGCTTGGTATGCTCAACAAAGTTTATTCCTCCGAATTCCCAGACGGGAGTGGATGGAATACCGCGCTCCTCAGCTCTGACTCGCAATTACAAGCCCGCTTAATACGGCAGGCCGAAGACGCCGCCAGGGCCCACGGGATCATGGCCATCGTCTAGGTTGGGTCCTTCCCCCCGCGCTTGAAAGGGGAGAAGGTTCTTTCCCCGCTAATTAAATAAAGTTTGTTCATCATCATCCTACAAATCGCCGAATCAGCCTAGAAGTCGCCGAATAGACTCTTTTTCGTCGTGAAACCTCCCGAACAACATGCGTTAAGGAGACTCCTTCCTCTACCTGACATTTACGTGTTTTTTTTTTTTTTCCGAGGCTGTTCGAAGTAACATCGTGGCTTTGTAGTAGGACACCTGCTTGCCATGCAAACGGCCAGGTTCGATCCTCAGTGGGACCGAAGATTTGTATTATTTATTTTATTTGCATCTCTCTCGATTTTTCGCTCACGGAGAGACACCGACGGCGGTATTTCTGCGAAACGAGCTCTCTAACGTTATCGCGTTAAAATAGTAGATGCCCCATTGATCGACGCCCCTTCTGGGGCACGTGTCTGCGCTTCCATGGTAGCGGCTGCACAATTTACGAGCTGTAAATTATTTTTTATGTGGCTGATCCCCCTATTGTAACATAACACGAAAGCGAAATGCCTTTGAACAGAAGCACCACATGGAGATGAACTCGCACATTGGTGTCGGTGTTTCGCTTGTCTGGCACCTACGTTATTGACACCCAGTGGCTCTCTCCTCCTTCTCCAGGACTGAGTTCGCTGATCAAGAGCAAGTCACCCACTTGTTTGGGCTAGTTTGTACATTCTTGACACAAACTCGGTAGCGCTAAAAACACGGACGAAGAAAAGAAGGAACACCGGACAGGCGCAAGTCGTTGCGGAAACTGAAGTGGTTTACATAACACTTCGACAAAGCGGATGGTAAAAAATTGCGTCAATGCATGTTCTTGAATGTGTCGCGTAGACCTTTTCGTTGGTCACAAGGTGCAGTTGAAGTACGTCGTTAATGTAATGAACAAGCCAATGGCCACTCGGCTTAGATATATCGACATTCAAGTCGCCTGCCACTACCATGCAGCGAATGTGACAGCAATTTGCTGCGTTCGGAGTAGATTGAGGTAGTGACGGAACATAACACAAAAGCTTCGCATCCAGGTTGGATTAGTGCCCCGTGGTGATTACGGTAGCCAGCTGCTTTGCGACGCATTGAGGTTTTGAAACGGTTCGTAACTTTAGCCGTCACGAGCGAAGGTGGTCCGCTTCCCGTTGGCGTGTCTCTCGTTGCGCGCCTTCCGCGGCAATGGCCCGCCGACGTCGTTGTCTTTCTGCGCCGCTTAATGCACAAGTTTTCTTAATTTGTGCCATTGAGCTTCAAGCAGTAGATGGCAGTGAAACACTTCGTGTTTGTCGTAACTGCAATGCGCTGTCAGTGAGGCGGCACGCGCTAAACTGACGCGAAAGACAAAGTACGTATAGTATGAGTTCTGTGCAGCGCTGTGGTGGCTACAGGCCTCTTCGGCCAATCTTGAGGGCGAACAAATGTTAAGTGTGTCCTTCCGCGGCTTGTCATCTGCCAATGGTGGGCGCTGCTCTTCGTCTAGCTTCGAAAGTATTCTGCGTTCGATGGCATCGTAGCCTTGGCTCATCTGCACGGAACTAGTGAAACAGAGTATATAATAGCGTTCATATGAAATACATTCACCGCAAGCACCAGGCTGCGCTGACCGCACCGAACTGCGCTGTCGGGGTAGGGTAGCCTCAGCGAGAGCGCTGACACTACCCAATCCAGGCCGTACTATAGGTGTTCTTTGGTGAAATGACGGTATTTCGCTGTACACGTGGCACGGCTCGAGCCGACGGAGAACACAACGAGAAGGAAAAAGACGGAGAAAGTTTAAATGAAGAGTAATAAGACGTGTTCGTGCTCCTTCTACCATTGCCAAGGATTGCTCAGTCGGTAGCGCGGCGGGTATCTTTCGTCGCGGTTCGAGCGGTCGTGGGTTGGATCCCGGCCGCGTTAGTGAACATATTTCTGGTTGCTTTTTCTTTGTCATTGTTTCTGTAAATATTACTGCATCATATCCGTTACGGTAGTGACGTAGTAAAGTCGTGGTGGTCCCCGGCATAAAACACTTTCGTGTTAATAAACTAGACAGGCGCACCACTGCACCTCAGGGGCAAATGTGCTGATGGTCGTTTTTCAAATCCACAGAACTGTGGCGAAAGTGTAACGTCCGTGCAAGGCGGTGTCGTCGGCAGTGCACGCTATGACGAAGTCCTGGTAACCACATACAGCGGTAAGCAACAAAACGTGAGCAAAGGTGAAGCCTCTGAGTGTCGCTGTACACCAGGATGGGTCTTCGGACTGTCCGTCGAGCACGCAGAGAAGAGACTGGACCCCAACTACCTACTCATTTCTCCGGAGTCGGCGCAAAGAATCCTCAAGTTAAAGTAGGTGCCCTTTTTCATTCACACTTGGTACAAAACGGTTTGCACTTTGTAAACACGCAGGGAGGAAGTGGAGCAGTTGGAGGAGAAGGTGACCCGTGAACGAGAAACCTATCAACTTCGCACGTATTCGGACACGGGTTCTCTGTCGGCGGTGCCGTTCTTTGCGCTGGACGATTCGTTCGTGCTGCACCACCAGGATGCCTCCTACATGCTGGCCATCCAGCTGCAAACGGCCATCGACACCGTCGTCCTACAGGTAACAGAGCCACACTGTTTCACTTAACCTTGAGAATCGCTCCTTCCACGGGGTGTTTGATGGTCTCGCTGGATAGATGCTAGCTTTGCCATTTGCTCGTGCCCCTCGCACCTGCCGCTTCAGCCCCCACCAGACATGCAGTGTTGCCACGGACGCCGTTGTTCGCCCACCTCCTGGCCGCTGCACAGCGATGACCAATATCAGGATTCTCCTTCCAGCCTTGGAAATATGCCCCACACTTGAAATGCGCGCCTGGCGAACCTAATGGCAACCATGAGGGCGAGAACTTTACTACGAGATCACCCAACACGTTGTCCCAGCTTTTTCTGCGAAAATCGTGGAGTTAATCCTTACGCATGCTGAACGATGATTGCACCTACTAGCAATCAAAATACTTTACTGGAGAATGCCATATGACAACATGATATGGTGTAACATTGCCCCGCCCCATAAGTAAAATTTAACTGTTCACCCCTCAAACATTCTGAGGGGGAACCTGTTACATATCGTCTCAGTGCTGGTCTGCGAGGCTCTGGTCTTCGTCTACATCTTGGTCTACGTCATTCTACGTCATGCACCCCATTGTTTCCCTTTGGGATTTCAAGGCGGTCACCGCTATTCCATACGCCCCTCTATTTTTCCCTTTCAACTCCTACCCTGCTCTCTCTTGCTTTCTTTTTCTCGTTACTGTAAAAAAGAGCTGTCTCGCGGCCCAAATATCGAAATAAATGTTTTGGTTTCCAACGCGATCTTTTGATGATATAATTAATCTGATGCCAAGGATTCATCTATGATACATAAGAGGCAGAACGATCGTTATAATTCACCGGATCCATACGAACTTTAATTTCCTGCTTGTATGTATGTATGTATATATATATATATATATATATATATATATATATATATATATATATATATATATATTGTAGGGGTTTACTTCTACTAATTACTACTGCTAGCAGCGGCATCGCCGCTAGCAACCCCCTGCCGTGGGTTCGAGCACTCAACGAGCAGAGAATGAGGTCGTCGCGTTCGCGCGCTAGCTATCTCAGCCATGCCATCGCCGCGCTGCCGCGCGCTTCGGCCCGCGGCCCGACTCAAGGCAGGGCAGCGCGAACCGTCGCACGCGGCTAAAGAGGAGAACATTAGGCGTCACTCTCCGTGCATGGTAATTTAATAAACATTAAAATAATACAAACAGTAACAAGGTCGAATTAGTCGAATTGAATATAAGGACAGGACAAGAACGATTAACAACACGCGAACGCACACGAACACAAACAAAGGACAGTAACAAAGAACAACACGCGAACACAGAATAACACACAAAAATAACCATGCAAGGAAGGAGAGCCTAACCCCGGCTAGCGCACCCGCGACCGCGAGCCCTCAGAAAAGGAAAATAGAAGAGGAACATACAGACATGGGCGTCGGTCGCAGGTCGCCGCCGTGGTCGCCGGGGCCTGCAGAGGCACGCCATCCGACCGATGGCCCGGTCGGCCGGAGGGTCACAAAAGTACGTGCGCACCTCTCCAGGACCCAGCAAGTTCTCCCGAGGCATCTCCAAAACCAGAAACGCCAGAACGCGCAAACCTTCTAAGAATTTCTCGCTGCCCAATGGCAGCCTATGTTAAAACCACATGGGGCAAACGGGCGGGCCGCCGCCCCGTCCAGCTGGGAAAGGGGGGTGCGAGGCATTTCGTGCAAAAACATGGCGTCGAGCGGGACGCGGCCCCACAATATATATATATAGAAGCAGTGAAGAAACGGACGAACGTGCAAGAACATTTTGGTGGTTTGGTTTTGGTGGTCCGGCCTTCATCAGGAAAACCTGATGAAGGCCGGACCACCGGCCGAAACGTTGAAAGTAAAACGTTCTTGCACGTTCGTCCGTTTCTTCACTGCTCATTTCGTCTGGATCCGCAGACACATTTACTGAATTATATATATATATATATATATATATATATATATATATATATATATATATATATATATATATATATATATTGTTACGTCTACAGTAGTGGTTTTTTGGGGGTTTATTTTCAGAAGGTGTAGACCGGGGGAAGCCCACACAGACCAACGCTACCGAAACTGCACAAATGTCCTCTTGTTGTTGTTGTGGCCTCTATAGTTGGCACATACCCACGAGGGGGTTTGGCCACACAATGATGTAAAGAGCAGGAAAATTAAATGTCTAAGGCCGAAATCTTAGAAAAAATAAAAAGGAAGGAAGAACTTCTAATTAAAATTAATAATTAGAATTTACTAAATGAAACATTGGGAACGAAACCATGTGGTCGACAGCACGAGCAGCGTAATGTTCCGGAGGCGTCGATAAATTTATGTAATGCTGACAAAACAGCGTGACGGCTTGTACCATCCTGAGAGGCACCAAAAGATAAAAGATTTGGTGTTGTTAAAGGTAAACGCAGTTTATGCTTTCACCGTCCGCTCAGCTTCTTCCTCTTGTGGCTCATACCTTGTGGCACATACGCACTGTAATATTACGCCCCTCGCATACGAAGCGCGTCATTCGGCATCTCGACGAGTGCAGGGCTTGAGGCGGGCGACCTCTGTTTTGGTAGAGCGTCTTCCGTTGGCAAGGCGGTAATGTGGGCTAGTTGGTTGGGTCTCGCATTCATTTTGTGGTAGCGCTGACAAACAAACAAGGACAAAAGAAGACACACCGTTGGCAGTAATGCGGGCTATTCGGTAGTCAATTGCACTCAAGCGGTCGAGGACAACGAATGGTCCATTGTAATGGGCGAGTAATTTTTGGGACAAGCCACGCTATCGCGAGGGGTTCCACAGCCAAACCAAGTCCCCCGGATCATACGTGACGTGTCGACGCTGGCTGTCATAACGAATCTTTGATCGGTCTTGTGACGCTTTGGTATGCAGGCGGGCCATATGACGAGCTTCTGCGGTGAGACAGATAATTTCAGCTATTGAAGGGTCGGCGTGGTCAGTAAAGGAAAATATTCTATCCAGAGTATAGCGTGGGGGTCGAGCGTAAAGGAGAAAGAACGGGCTGTAACCGGTGGTCTCGTGTTGTGCAGTATTAAATGTGTACGTTATGAACGGTAAGACGTCGTCCCAGTCCTTATGGTTGGCTGCAACATACATCGAAAGCATGTAGACCACTGTGCGATTTGTGCGCTCCGTGATGCCATTCGTCTGCGGGTGGTAAGGTGCCGAGTGTCTGAATTCAGAGTCCACATACGGAGGAGCTGCTCAACGGCGTCTGCTGTAAACTGGCGCCTGCGGTCACTTATTATAACTCTGGGTGGGCCGTGTCACAGTATGATAGAATGCAGTAGGAAGGAGCAGACTTCGCCAGCAGTCGCGGATGACAAGGTGGCCGTCTCGCAGTAACGGGTGAGATTGTCAGCACACACCACAATCCAACGGTTCCCTTCACATGAACGCAGGAAAGACCCTATGAGGTCAAGCCAACTTGCTCAAATGGAGAACTGGGAGGCGTCACCGGTTGTAGAGGTCCGGCTGGGGCCACAGTAAGCGATTTGAGCGCCTTGCGTTGGGTACAACTGGCAACATACGACTCAATTGACTGGCGCATGCGCGGCCAGTAAAAGCGTTCCTGCGTACGATGGAGCGTCCGCGCAGTTCCCAGGTGTTCCTAAGTGGCATCGTCGTGCATTGCACGTAGAACAGATGAATGTAGTGTCTCCGGAACAACCAGCAGAAAGCGGGCGCCCGTAGCGGAGAACGCCTTCTTGTACAGTAGTCCATCTCGAACGCAGAAATGGCCTTGTGTCGTGGACGCTCGTGCGGCGGCGAATAATGGGTCCTTACGCTGCTCATTTTCAAACGTTGTCTTATCCGGGAAAAGTGGTGCTAGTGACGCAATCGAAGTTTTCACCGTCGCACACCGTCGTGTTAAAGGGGCCCTGCGACACAAATTGAGTAGGCCGTTTTAGGGGCGAAGCTCCTTAAAGCGGCACCCGTTCGTCCCTCGTCGTAGTCGTAGTGCGTAACCAGTCTTACGCTTTGACCTCCAAGGTGGTGCCGGTAGGAGATTTCTCCTGTGCGTTGTTGAACAATAAAAAAAATTCGCAGCGTGCACGTTAACTAAAAGCCGAATTCTTCTGTCTCTCATTCCCCATTAGCAGCCATTGGCATGTTCCAGTAGGAAACGTTAGTAGAAGTAGAAGTGTTAAAAGCCGACTTCTGCTGTTGCGGCCATTGTTTACCTCCAAGGTAGTGCCTGGTGAGATTTCTCCTGTGCGTGACTAAACAATAAAAATTTTGTTCAAAACGCCGTTGATTGATGAAATAAACCAACGAAAGACGCCAGATGTTTTCTAAAAGCAAAACGAAAAGACGCCAGATGTTTCTAAAGCAAAACGAAAAGACGCCAGCTGCTTAACGAAAGACGCCAGGTAAAGCAATGGTGTAAGCAGTGCAAGAACCACTTAGCTTACATTTCACCGACCACAAAGCGGTCATAATGAAAGGACAACGGAAACCAGCAATAAAAGTTTGATAAAACATTTAATCAATCGTTTCACGTCATTTTTATCGGGCGAATTAACGGAAGAAATTTCACGGTTTAACCGATGGTTACTTCCAGGAGCTTCGCCCAATCTCATCATCATTCACCTCGTGGATCTGCCGTCAATTTTTTTATCACTGATTCTAGAGCTGTTGCACGCGGGGATGTCGCAGCGAGAGTAGAAACGCCGAAAACAGAGTGGTTATAATTTTATTTCAGCGAACAAACCGCCCAAAAGCGCCTTCTGTTTGAACTGAGGCGACACACAACGGAGATTTTTGTTACAGGAAGTGACATAGAGTGACGACATAGGAGGGGCCAGGCCGGGCGTTCTGATTGACTTGACGCTCCAAGGTGCTTGTTACACACGTGTGGTGTCTGTTTGATCACGCTATTCAGTACCTAAATGTACTAAAATAGTTTTTATGCTTCGTAAGATAGAGCGGAAGTATCTGACATTACTTGCAAAACGACACCAGGTGTGTTGACGGCCGGACGCTATCTGCGCGCGCGCGCGTTCTGCTCCCGGCGTCTTCCGGTGTCGCTCTATAAGACGCGCGTTGCTATTGGACACCTCCACTGACGTCAGCGGGAGAGCGAAATACGAAAGGAAATGTTGGTTTCATGCTGTCTGCTCGTGTTTTGAACTTCGAAGGCTAATAACTCCAGTTCTAGACCACCGATTTGCATAATTCTTTTTGCGTTCATCTCAGCATTCGATCCTACACACACTGCAGTACTGCAGACGGCAGTTGAAAAAGTGTCGCAGGGCCCCTTTAAGTGGCATCCGTGAAAAGCAGTCTGCATCAGCATGTTTCCTGCCACTCTTGTACAATATCGTGAAGTCGTCCTCTTGCAAATGGAGAGCCCAAAGTGCAAGACGGCTGGACGGATCTCGCAGGTTCAGAAGCCAGCAGAGGGAATGGTGGTCAGTGACAACATGAAAGTGAGGACCATACAGGTCTTGTTAGGGTCCGGCCTGATGCCATTTTTGCTGACCAGGTGTCCAAGAATTAACGTTTGTCGTTCACCAAAACGGCACTTCTTCGCATTGAGAACAAGCCCAGCATTTCGAATGCATTCCAGAACAACACGCACTCGTTCATTATGCTCCCCAAATGTGCGCACGAATATCACAACATCATCAAGATAACACATACAGATGTTCCACTTTAGGCCACGTAAGATGGTGTCCATAAACCTTTCAAATGTCGCGGGTGCATTGCACAAGCCAAATGGCATCACATTGAACTCGTACAGTCCGTCCGGTGTAATGAACGCCGTCTTCTCTTTGTCCGCCGGATGCTTAGGTATCTGCCAGTAACCGGAACATAACAGGTCGTGTAACTCTTTTGCTATTCGCGGTCTGGAAGAATGACGAACTCCGAAATGCAGAAAACCGCAATAGCGTGGTGAATGAGAAATAATGATAATGAACATTCGCAAAAGAGTCGCACGCCTCTGAAAAAGTTTAAATGTGGCCGAGAACGCGCACAACGACACTCATGCTCATCTGAATGCTGAGATGCGTGAAGTAATTCCACCACAAGACGTCGTGATTGCCTGCGGCAGTTCTGCTGACTTGCCGCAACAAACAGTGCGCAGTTGCTCCAGGATGCACCTAAGTTTCACAGCGCTGAACAGAAATCTCATAACTGTGATGCCACAGTGCACGAACGCGCAGCAACGGTTGCCCTACAACACGCGATATCACACGCATGTATTCGTCTGTGTAAGGCACGAGTAAATTTTACTGCTATCCCATACAGTTGTACAGGCGCTGCACTCCCTACCCGTAACGACCAAATGACGGGATGGTGGGAGCGAAGCCAATGCACTTCTTACTCTCTAATCGGGCTAAAGACGCACATAGACCTAACAAAGTTTCAGAATACATTCATACACGGTGATCTCAATAATGAAATCACGGTTGCTTTGCTTGGTGTTTCATTTGATGCGCCAACTACCTTAGGGCTTACATAGCATTAATGCTCATTGTATCGGTTATTGTGTCTGAGTCCTGGGCCCAGGGATCGTGGGCCCAGGGCTCAGACACAGACAGCTAAATCACAGACAAGGAAACATTTATCGATGGGATGAGACAGCACATACACTTTCGACGGACGAACAATGCACAAACAACAGACGGCAAACAACACAATCTGAACGCTACAGTACGGAACTAACGGCGCGTCCTGTCTAACTAATGTCGGATGTTCGCTCGCACCACTCACACGACTGATGTTCTAGCAGCGGTGGCGCACGCTGACATCAGTAGACGAAGCACGATGAGTCGTGTCCGAGCTCACGAGCAGACCCTGAACTGCTCGTTCAGGAAAACGTCGAGGTGCGATGCCTCTCACGTGGCACCGAGGCCACTCCCTCAGCAAACGGTTGCGTCGAACTGCAGCATACGTGGCACCGTGGCCACGCTCTCAGCAGGCGGCTCGATCGGAACTTGCGCGGCACCGGGGCCACGCGTACATCAGGCGGTTGTGCCGGGCAGGGACCTTGCGCGGCACCGTGACCACGCCCTCAGCAGATGGTTGTGCCGGACTCGAACCTGCGTGGCACCGTGACCACGAGTCCGTAGATGGTCCCGGCCAAACCACTGCTCCAGCCGCTCGTGCTGGCCCGCTCGCTCATCCACCGCAGGAACAGCCAGCCATGTCGAGGACACCTGTTCGCCACAGGAGAACGCCCGGTACGTCCCGGCTGGTCTGGTGGCACCAGCTCGGTGCGTCTGTTCCCCTGGGTCAAACGTGCCACCGCTCGGCCGCTGGTACGCTCGATCCAGGACACCAGGAACACGCCCAGTACGTCCCGGCTGGCACCGAGCTGGTGCGTCTGCTTGCCGAGTCGACGTGCCGCTCTCAGTCGCTTCTGACTGCAGCCTGCTCGCATTCTCTTGAAGTTGAACCTTCAGTTCTAGAATCTTCCGATGCTGTTCTAGTAGCTTCTGTTGCCACTCTGCGGTTTCTTTCGCGAATTCGCGTTCTTTAACCTCTTCCTCGCGAGCTTGAGTGCACTCTCGTTCTACCCACTCTCTAAGCGCTTCGTCCTCCAACCCTAACTGTCGACCAAGTTCGATAAGTTTCTCCTCCTCCATGACTCAGGCTGTGTCCGAGTAATGGCTTCAGATCTTAATAAGCCATCCTGGCAGGCTCGCCAATTGTGGTGGTTCGTGGGCCCAGGACTCAGACACAGACAGCTTAGTCACAGACAAGGAAACATTTATCGACAGGACGAGACAGACATGAACTTTCACAGACAAACAACGCGACACAAGCAACACACTGTGAACACTACGTTCAAGAACTAACGGCGCGTCCTGTCTAACTGACGTCGGATGTCCGCTCGCACCACTCACAGGACTGATGTTCTAGCAGCGGCGGCACACGCTGACATCAGTAGACGAGGCACGATGGGTCGTGTCCGGGCACGTGCAGATCTTGAGCTGCTCGCTCACGAAAGCGCCGGGTATGATGCCCTTACGTGGCACCGAGGCCACTCCCTCAGAGAACGGTTGCGTAGAACTGCAGCATACGTGGCACCGTGGCCACGCTCTCAGCAGGCGGCTCGATCGGAACTTGCGCGGCACCGGGGCCACGCGTTCATCAGGCGGTTGTGCCGGGCAGGGACCGGCGCGGCACCGTGACCACGCCCTCAGCAGATGGTTGTGCCGGACTCCAACCTGCGTGGCACCGTGACCACGAGTCCGTAGATGGTCCCGGCCACACCACTGCTCCAGCCGCTCGTACTGGCCCGCTCGCTCATCAACCGCAGGAACAGCCCGCCAGGTCGAGGACAGCTGCTCGCCACAGGAGAACGCCCGGTACGTCCCGGCTGGTCTGGTGGCACCAGCTCGGTGCGTCTGTTCCCCTGGGTCAAACGTGCCACCGCTCGGCCGCTGGTACGCTCGATCCGCCGTCGGCGTTCCGAAGCACCGGAGGCCACGCGGATCACGTTCCGCGTGCTCAAGCGCGCGCACTTCGTCTTCTTCGACTTCTTGTTCGCCGAAAAAACACTCTCCCACTACAGTTATAGACCGTTTTGCCATATCCACGGAACACGAGTAATCTCACAGGCATCCTGCTACGCCATTCAAATGTGGTACTTACATTTATTTTGGGCGAGACGTAGGCATTGATGTTACAGGATCCACTCACAGAAGTGCCGGTATTGAACCAGGGTGAACGCAAGGAGGAAAGTAGAAAGAACAAAATGCCACCACACAGACACAAGCAACAGTTGTAGCACGTTAACCGAATTCTCTCCAGGGACAAAAGAGCCAGGAGCAAACGACTTAACTACACTGACTCCACCGCCAACAACCCATCCGAGCTGGGCTGGCTTTGCTTCGCGTCTGCGCCAGCCTGCGCCCTCGCGCCTCTTTTCCCCGGCGACCGGCGAGAGAGGGAGCCAGACATTCTGGCGCCTCTCTCCCGGCCCCGTGGCAGCCGGCGACATCTCGGCGCCGATCACTGTGCCGGCACACGCCGACGCTTTGAGCCATGCCCTAGTTGTATCTCCAATGGGGAGGGTGGGGGGGGGGCAGGGGGCAAGCCGGTATTATTGTTCCACGTTTACTTCCGGTCTTGCACATACGTTTTGCAGACGCCTTCATCGTCCCTTTGCTGTCGCTCCCGCTCACGACGTCTTTGAGACGTCAACCACCCGAACTAAGACGTCAATCCCCCAATAAGACGTCTTTTTGGTCTTGTGTGCTAGCTGGCGTTCGCGCAGCCGCCACGCTGAATGGCTGCGGCGCGCAATGCGTCACGAAAGCGGCGAGAAATTTGCTTTCGCGCGCTGAACTTTCTCCCGTCCGCCATGCCGCCGTCAAGCGACCCTGCGGCTACGAGCGTGCCTTTAGTATGTGTTCATGTCTTGTTGTAGGGAAGGCAGCTTCGTTCGCCCTGGAACGGTATGTCGGTATGACAGAGATGGCTTGCATAATTTCCAATTTACCGAGCAGAATTGAAGTAGTGGCTACACAACGTCGGGAGAGAGCACTTCTCCTCTTCTAAGCACGTAGTTTCTTGCGAGCTTAGTGTTTCAACTCTCCTTAAAATGTTGGTGAAGTTGCAGGAAATTCTAATGTATGTTACATACCCGGACCCTTCGTTCAGTTTAGTAGAGAGCGCCTATATCTGTCTTAGTTGGCTCTTTGTGCCATGAAACGACTGTTCTCGTGGATGCCCTAGTTATCAAGTGCATGTATAATTTATAAGATAATGATTCCTGCTTTGCATTGGACCTGGATGGATGGATGGATGGATGGATGTTAGGAGCATCCTCCTTATAACGGGGCGGTAGGCCGTGGGCCACCAAGCTCTACCTTTATTTCTCCCTCTACAAACGTTTGTTTTGCCGAATCGCACATATTTTCAGAAGTAATTTTTCTCTTCGCCTACCTATTTTATCTATTATCGTTCCGCTGTGAAGTAACAGTCTTAGCCGTACTACCTTGCGTTTCTCTTTGCTCCATACCTCTGCGCCACTAATACTCTAAGCGCCTTTTACTTATCTCTATTTTATCTCGTGGTATACCTGAAACCCATGGCCTCCTGCAGGGTAGTGTCCACACCTACACCTGAGTGGATATTTGTGCATTCAGTCAAAATATGATCTCTCGTTCCCCTAGCTTTTCAACAGCACGTACATGTATCCCTTTCTTTGCTGAATTTCGCTCTGTAACTTCGTGTTCTCAGGTAACCACACCTTGCTTCAAACAGTAAGGCGCTTCCCTCTGAATTGTCATAAAATTTTCTCTTTCGATTTCTTCGTTCCCTTTTCTGTAATTGCTCAATGCCGGTTTCTTCTCTATTGCTGTTATTCAATCCGACTTCTCCGCCTCTCTGACCATGCTCTTAATGCTCTTTTAACGCCTGTCTCAAATTCGCAGCGCCGCGCCTTCTCCTGGTGGGCGCGCGCAAAGCCTTGTGGGAAAAACACGCATGCAAATGTAGAGCGAGCTCCTCGCCCCGCCGTCTCTGTCCCGCTCGTCTGCTTGCGGACTGGCGTGCTGGGGGCGACAAAAACACAAAAATCCATACGCATATAATATACCATTACTTCCCCAAAGTCTAGAAACCAAAGGTGGGGTGGTTAGGGCGTATAAAGCGCCGAGCTCACGGTCCGGTTCTGAATCTACTGCGATGTCCGGTGATGCGATCAGGTAGTCGCATCGGGGGTGTTTTGCCGGAAGCACTGAGAAAATCTTAATTATGGTTTATGAAAGGCAGCTATGACTTGTTTCAGTAATGCTATGAAGTAAGCCCAAGTTAAGGAAGAGGAAGAAAACGTACGAAATTCGAACGGGGGGAGCAGGAGAAGAGAATAAAGGGGAAGTTAGAAATGGCGACACGACGAGTACTAGGTCTGGTTACTATGTGCAGTATTATTACATAATTTGGCGCAGTCAGCGGAACGAAGCAGTATGCGGGTGACTTGTGGAAAACCGCAGCGACTCTGTGGTACTCAAGCAATATCAAGTGGAGGATGAAGCCGCCGTTGAACTTCCTGACCACGTCAGTACAGGTCAGCTTCTGAACCTCATCATGATGAAGCCTCCGTGTCCTCAGAGGAACTTTTGGAACGAGATTCCGTAACAGTTAGCATTCCGCTGCGCATGTTCAGCAAGCTGGTGTTGACACCCCTGGAAAGTACTTCCGCAGTCCGCCAGTGTTCATCTGATGAGTGGCTCGCAGCGCTCCGAGCCATTACAGTTCAACAGCGGCAACTTTCGCAGAAGAGTACCGTTATTGAGACTCTGGCTACTGTGTTAGCGCAGCAGGCAAACAACCCATCACGATCAATAAAAATACGCTCAGACATATTTGACACGTCTGACAACCCAGAAAGGCGGATAGCTTTTTATGAAGAAGCTGCAAAGCAGAACGGGTGGTTGTCTGACGAAGATTTGGTGCTTAATATGAGGCAGTCCCTAAGCAGGGTCGCAAGAAAGTGGTACGACTGGCGATTTTCGGCACAGAAGCTTGAACCGAGGTCCAAATGGAAGGAAAGTTTTCTTAATACTTTTGAACAAGAATCATGTCGAGCGCTGGCACGAGGCAGTATTCTATGGCTCAAAGTTCGGAGGGCCACTCGAGTACTTTCTTGAGAAACAGCGGCTTCTTCGCATTGCTGAACCTGCATTTTCACAGTCATCACTTCTTTCACTAACGATCCATGGCTTACCTACAGACTTGGAACGACATGTTTTAATGAATACTCCGAAAATGCTCGACGCGCTCCTCGAGCTACTTAAGCTGTTACCCACACCTGGGCTGAGCGAGTATTTACAACCAGGCGCGCACAGACGCAAGCCAGTCACTTCGACGATAAGTGTTCGTAGGAGCTAGGATGAGTCAGCTCAAGTGTAGCTGAGAGCTTGACTGTTGCCCAGAAGCACAAGCATTGGAAACAAGGATGAAGAAAACGATAACCCAGTACATGTCAAAGCAAAGCAAGAGACCGTACAACTTGTGTTGTATATAAAAATTGATGTGAACGGTCAGACTGTGTGAGATCTTGTAGACAGCGGAGCTTCAGCTTCAATTATAACGAGAAGCAAAGCAAAAGCAGGGGACATATTCGCAGCCAGAACTGTGGTAGTACGGGGTTAAGATGGCCGTGAAGATGAACACTGTGAATGGATGCGTCTGAAAATCAAGCACCAGTCACAATCTGCAGAAATACAAGCACTGGTGATAGAAGGTATCCAGCATGACTCTTTACTCCCTCGCCCTAACATGAAACTGCTAAATATTAATATACACTGAGATGACACTGTCACTGTAGCCAAGATGCATCACCTGTGGAACAGGGAAAAGAAATTCGTATTGTGACAAAAGCAGACGACATCCCCACCATTTATCCTGAATTGTACAATACTGGTGGTTATCCCCCGGGAAAAACAAGGTATGAAGTTCCGTTTAAACTCCACGACACAACGGTAGTGCGGAAGAAGACCTACAACCTCACCAAAGAAAAAAAACAGCGTGGCTGAAAGAAGAGGTTTGGAAGATGCTGGATGCCGACATTATTCGTCCATTCGTATCACCATATGCATCGCCGATAACCATAGAGCCAAGGAAGACGCAAGCCTCCAACTATGTACAGTCTACAGAGCGATTAACAACCAGACACATCTAACTCCTTTTCCTATGCCTCCAATAGATGGAATTACAGATGAGACTGGTGGGTGTTCCTGGTTTTCCAGAATCGACCTTTGTAAATGAGGGAGAGAGAGAGAGCTCTTTATTGAACAGCAGAGAATTTAGCCGGCGTTGAGATATCGCTGACATGCTACTCTGCGTGGGGAGGGAGTTTGAGGAGAGAGACGAGTAGAAAGAAGTACAAGATATAGTGAAAAAGAAAAGAGAAAGAAAAATTGGCCTTTGTGTTTCTGACTGTGATGCCTAATCGCGTCCAATGATATTTCACGTTTGCACCAACCCGCAGTGATGTGATAGGATGTGTTGCATGATGGGTGAGTGATGGTGACGACGGAGATAAAGTTAAAGTCTATCGAGTTGACCTATACTGTTTAAATATGTAAATAAAAAGTCCATCGCACGTCTCTGTTGTGTGGGGCAAGCTAAGGGGCCTAAAACACACTGAGGTGATAAAGGGAGCTGCGTAAGTGATTGCATGCAATGTTCATAGAGCGCACGCTCATCATTGTACGCTCGGCACTCAAACAAAATATGCTCTACGGTTTCAGTAGAGCCACAGTTGCTGCAGTGTGGGCTTGTCTCCTGATGGAAGCGGTACCGTAAGTCGTTGGAATATGCAATGTTCAGCCGTAGTCGATGATACAATGTTTCCAGATGCCGAGGGATGTTGGAGTGTAGTTTTGATTTGAGATCTGGGTCGACTGAGTATAAGAAAGGGTGATGATGTGTCGGTAACTTCCATAGCCGTTTCCTTTCTTCGTAGGCGAATCGTTTAGCCATTTGGGAAGCATCAGATTTGGTGAAATAGATTCGCTTATAGTTTTGATATCGCAGACCGTTACGTGCTGCTTCGTCGGCTTTTTCGTTGGGCAGAATGCCGCAGTGAGCTGGTATCCACTGAAATGTAATGCAGTGTCCAGCGGGAAAAGCCAGGTGATGTAAATAGGCAATGTCGGCAGAAACGGGTTGATGATTAGTGTTCTTCAGGTGGCTGTACAATGTTTGCAGCGTTCCTTTGGAGTCGGTAAAAATTTGTAAATGCTTTTGGCAAGTACCCCTTCACGAGCGTACTAAGCACTACACTGCTCTTATAACTCCACTTGACTTATACGAGTACAACCGGCTCCCTTTCGAATGGGAAAACTCGCCCAGCTGGTTTCAGAAAATGATGAATGATATTGCAACCCGGTATGCTATCACTAGGGCTCTTCCGACCAGCACTGCTACGGACGTCGCCGACTTCTTGTTGCGTGACGTTATACTACACCACGGTGCCCCTCGCCAACTGCTCACAGATCGTGGCCGCGCATTTTTGTCGCGAGTAATCGACGATCTCTTGCGATCCTCCTCCACGCAGCACAAGTTGACCACCTCCTACCATCCCCAGACAAATGGTCTCACCGAGCACCTCAGTCGTACCCTCACGGACATGCTTTCCATGTACGTTTCGTCTGACCACCGCGACTGGGACCTGGCCCTACCGTACGTCACTTTCGCCTATAATTCCTCACGCCATGACACCGCCGGTTGTTTTCCATTTTATATGCTTTTCGGCCGCGAACCGACCTTACCACTGGACACCCTACTTCCGGATGTTACCGCGCCGCCTAGCGAATATGCTCGTGATGCCATCGCTCGTGCCGACCACGCGCGTCAAGTCGCCCGCTCGCGGCTGTGCGCCTCGCAAGCAAGCCAGAAGCGCCTTTATGACAGCCGCCATCGCGACGTTGCCTTCTCACCCGGTTCCTTAGTACTACTATGGTGTCCTTATCGCCGTGTTGGCTTGTCCGAAAAGCTGCTATCAAGATACACGGGTCCTTACCGCATCGTCCGCCAAGTAACGGACGTTACCTATGAGATTGTTCCCGTCTCCCCGACTCTGTCTACTGCAGCTCGTCCCACCGACATAGTTCACGTGACCAGACTGAAGCCTTACTACCTCCCGTCTGACGACCGAGTTTAAAGTGCGCCGAGACGGCGCTTCTACCACCGGGGGTAATGCTACGAAGCGACCATAGTATCTGGGTATGGCTCATACCATCAATGGAGAAGAAGACGAAGACGGGACTGGCTGATGCGCGGACTGTCCACCATCTTAGTTGTTGCCTGGTTAAAGCCTCCCTGTAAATACATTGTAAATAGCCGTCCTCTGTGTCTTTCTCGTAACAATATTCTAAACCCGTTCATTGGCAGCTTTTGTAGCGTCTACGTGGACGACATTATTGCTTATGCCAAAGGCGAACTTCTGCATCAACAGCACTTGGCGCATGTCCTCTCAGCTTTGTCAGCCGCCAACCTAAAGGTCAACTTTAAGAAGAGCGAATTCTTCAGAAGCAAGGTGGCATTTTTGGGTAGAGTACTTGACGGCACTACAAAAAACACAAAGGAAGAATCAGTGGCCTACATCGCAAAACTCACGAAACCTTTTGATATCCACTCACTACTTGTGTTCCTGGGGTTGGCCGGTCATCTTAGAGCATTCATTCAAGACTATGCTCTTAAAACTAGGTGTCTGACGACATTAACACAAAAAGACGTACCATTCTGTTGTACCGATAACTGTGAAACGGCTTACAAAGAGTTGGTGCGAGTTACATCGTCTGATCCAGTTCTTAGACTACCGGACTTCGCTCTACCCTTTGAACTAAACACGGATGCATCACATTACGGAACCGGAGCGATACTCTACCAACGAGATGACAGCCAACCGCATAATCGCCAGCTCCACATAATTGGTTACCACAGCTAGACTTTTAACAGAGCGGAAGTGAATTACACGACTACAGAAAAGAAGCCCTGGGTGTCCTAAAAGCTGTGCGGTACTTCCGTTCTTACCTAGAAGGTAACAAATTCAAGTTGTACACCGACCACGAGGCCCTTACCCACCATCTGAAAATGGCAGAACCAAAAGGTCGCACGGTGGGTCGATCCGCGAGATGCAACAGCAGTACTTGAGCATGTATCCAGAATCATCGACCAGGAACGTTAATGAAAGATTGGCGATCGCACTTGCGGATGTAAAATAGAAAACAATAAGTACTGCCAAGCTTTGGGAAGGAATAGGAGCTTTAAAACTGACACCAAGAGGAAGAATCGCAGTGCCTTCCACATTGGTTTCGAAAATAGCGCACCTCTACCACAAAAGCTGTCATTCGGGGTCACGATGGTTTCTGGCGGTCGTATATGAAGCTGACCAAGCGGTTTACACGGCCTGACATGAAAGCAGATACGAAAACCTAAGTGCAATCGTGTCATCAATGCCAGGTAAACAAAGTTAAGTTCAAATAGCCAACTCAGCAGATGGTATCTTGTAGACGCCATCGCCACTGACGTCATTGTAATTGTACTCACCCACTCCACCCGTTTTCCTTCTTCCTTCCTTTTTGCTGTCTTTTTTTCTTTGACATCGACACACCTGAGGGGGGCCTGAACTATACACATGACTGTTGGGTCCGGCCACGATAACCACTTCGTAAAGAGGGGAGGGGTGGAATGGGGGGGGGGGAGATGGCGCTCGCATATGACGAACGTCGTCTTCGTTTCTTCCACTCTTCGGTCCGTTTCTTTCAAGTCCTCTATCCTTCCTGTGCCTTTTTTCTTATTCTCTCTACATTCTTTTCTATTTGCAGGTTTTTTTTAAAGAAAAGCTCTGTCAGACAGGTATAAATAGCAGCGGGATTACAACCATAGGCATTCCTGAGGAAGGCTGGTCACCGGTTGAAATGTTGAATAAAAGCTTTCCCAATTTTTGTTGCCAATTCCGAGGGTATATACTACTTATCTGTGACTTGACGCTTTCGGCCTATTCACCACATAATATATGGACCTATTCCACCGGGCCTACGTCACGAAGATGCGGTGGCGCTGTCGTCGGGAGTTTTGGTTTCGCATGGTAGGCATCCGCCGGCGCGCCTACTGTAGCAGCCGCTGCGTTTTCGCTGGTGCGGGCGCTTCTCACCGCCGTGCAGCGAAGAAAAAGGTGTTCACCGATGACCTGCGCCGTGGGTTCGTTGCTCAGCAACGCACAAGACACGTGCGATAGGTTTTTATCGTTTTCCTGCTTATGTCTGTCTTAAGGAAAGGGACGAACCTGTAATGCCGGCTGTTTGGCGCATCGGTTATGCGCCAAACATTTTCGTCACGACTAAGCATATTGTTACGGTGAAAGATATTTATTTTACAGAGCGGGGTGACGGATGGTAGCGGAAGGCTTAGCACTCAGCCCAGGATTGAGCCTCACTTCGTTGTCCTCTTTCATTCTTCACCCGAGGTACGGTATCAATTCCCCCGTTGCAGACGATGCCTAGCGGGCGAGTCATTCAGTGTCGCGCGTATAGTATGGCTTCAACCTGGCAACATGAACGACGTCAGTTCTTCTGGAACGACGGCCGGTAGATGCGAGTCGGGAAACGACGTACGTAACGTCACTAAAACGCGACAAGACGACAAAAGGACCTGTGTAGCGGGCCAGGAACTTTTGGTACAACCCGCGCTTGCGGTACGGAGTCCACAGCCACACCAGATCGCCTTTTCTGTATGATACATGTCGATGTCGCTTGTCGTAACGAGCCTTTGAGCGGTCCTGTGATGCGAAAGTACGGAGACGCGCGATGCGCCGCGCCTCCTCTGCGCGACAGAGTGTCTCAGCAAGAGGTGGTTTTTCCTCCTCGGAAAATGGGAGAATGGTGTCAAGGGTACTTCGTGGTCGGCGGACGTAGAGGAGGTAGAACGGGCTGAAACCGGTGGTCTCGTGCAGCGCAGTATTGTACGCGTAAGTCATAAAAGGTAAAATTGCGTCCCAGTTTTTGTGCTTCGAGTCAACATACATAGCAAGCATGTTAATCAGAGTTCTGTTGACGCGCTCAGTCAATCCGTTCGTCTGTGGATGGTATGACGTGGCGTGACGAAACTGGGAGGCTGAGCGGCGAAGCAGCTCCTCAACGACGTCGGCTACGAACTGGCGGCCGCGATCGCTGATAATCGCGCGAGGGGGTCCATGCCGGAGGATTATGTAGCGTAATAAGAAGTCCGAAACGTGCTCGGCTGTGGCGGCAGAGAGTGGTGCGGTTTCAGCGTAACGGGTCAGATGGTCGACACAGATTATAATCCAGCGGTTCCCCTGGATGGATCTCGGAAAAGGGCCTATCAAGTCAATGCCGACGACTTCAAAGGGGGAACACGGAGGTGGTATGGGATGGAGAAGGCCCGGCGGTGCACTAGTTGGACGTTTGTACCGTTGACAATGGTCACAACTCGCAACGTATTTGGCCGTAGTTTGGCGCATGCGTGGCCAGTAAAAACGTTCGAGTGCGCGGTGGTATGTCCTGGCAAATCCCATATGGCCGGATGTTGGGTCGTCGTGCAAAGTTTGTAAGACGTTGGTTCGCAAAGCCTTAGGAACAACCAAAAGAAGGCGGGCCCCGGTCCCCGAAAAATTCCGCCTGTAAAGAATTCCATCCTGTACAACGAAAGGGCTCTGGCGGGGCTTCTCGACGGCGGATGAGAAAGAAGGAGCCAGAGTATGGTCTTTGCGCTGTTCAGCACGGAAGGCGGCAAGATCTGGGAACGATGAGTCGATAGCTGCTAGACAGTCGTCAAAATTGTCGGCGTCACATTCCGTCATGGGAAGGGGAAGTCGCGACAGGCAATCAGCGTCTGCATGACGGCGGCCACTCTTAAAGCATACATCAAAGTCATACTCTTGCAAGCGTAAGGCCCAGCGTGCAAGACGGCCTGAAGGATCACGTAGACCAGTTAGCCAACACAGTGAGTGGTGGTCTGTGACGATAGAGAATCTGCGGCCGTAGATGTACGGTCGAAACTTGTGCACGGCAAAGACGACCGCAAGACATTCTTGCTCGGTAACGGTGTAATTCCGCTCTGCTTTGCTCAAACAACGGCTAGCATAGGCAATGACATGTTCGGCGGCTCCGTGACGCTGGACTAAAACTGCGCCGATACCGATTCCACTAGCATCACTGTGCACCTCAGTTGGGGCGGATGCGTCGAAATGGCGAAGAATAGGTCCGGAAGTCAGCATGAACTTCAGCTGAGAAAAGGACGACTCGCACTCTTTCGTCCACTGGAACGGCACGTCTTTGTTGAGCAAATGAGTGAGAGGCTGAGCCACATCAGCGAATTTTGGAACAAAACGCCGGAAATATGAGCACAGACCCAAGAAGCTTCGAAGTTCTCGCAGTGAACGCGGTCGAGTGAAGCTGCTTACCGCGGTGACTTTCTGTGGGTCAGGTCGAACACCGTGCTTGTCTACGAGATGGCCAAGAACTATCGTTTCACGATCACCAAAGTGGCATTTTTTTGAATTCAGGGTAAGTGCCGCTTTCTCAAGGCACGTTAGCACAACATCAAGACGGCGATTATGTTCGTCGAACGTGCGGCCAAAAATTACAACATCATCAAGATAACAAAGGCATATTTCCCATTTTAGGCCGCGGAGAACAGTGTCCATAAATCGCTCAAAGGTGGCAGGAGCGTTGCATAAACCAAACGGCATAACATTAAACTCATATAGACCATCTGGAGTTGTAAAGGCTGTTTTTTCCTTGTCCGCCGAGTGCATTGGAATTTGCCAGTATCCAGATCTGAGGTCTACGGAAGAAAAATACGAAGCAGAGTGCAGGCAATCAATGACGTCATCAATTCGGGGAAGCGGATATACATCTTTCTTCGTCACAGAGTTCAATCGCCGGTAGTCCACACAAAACCTCCAGGAACCATCCTTCTTCTTTACTAGTATAACAGGCGCTGCCCAGGGGCTAGAGGACTCCTGAATAACTTTTTTCGCCAACATTTCCTCTACCTGCTGAGCTATAATTTTACGCTCGGACGGAGATACTCTGTATGGTCTCTGGCGGATAGGATGGGCTGGACCAGTATTAATCACGTGGCGAGCACGCGAAGGTGGTACGGTAAATTCGTGGCCATTCTGTGCAAAATCAAAGACGGATGCATGATTGGACAGGATTCGAACCAATGTTTGTCTCTTCTCCGATGAAAGCGACTTATTCACCATACCTAGGAATACGTCATCATTTGGGTAGGCCAGATCGGATCCATCCTTTTGGTCGTCGCTAATTACCGCAATGCTAATGTTATCGCTTGTGTCCTGTTCGAACACAGCCAGCCGCACTCCGCTAGGTAGGACAATCGGCTCGAAAGAGGAGTTTATCACCCACAGTAACGATCTGCCACTTTTCGTAGAAATCACACAACGCGGTACAAACACATCCTTTTTCGCACAGGTCAGCTGGATCGGGTAAACTATCACGTCAGCGTTATCAGGTGCGACACCACAGACTTCAACAGGCACTCGAACTATGGACTGCGCCGGCAGAGTTATGTCGTCAACGACGGCAATAGTCTGCTGGCGGCGCGTAGGCTCCTCACAAAAAGCAGAGAGTAACACTTCACCGGCACCGCAATCAACCGTGGCTCCACATTCTTTCAGAAAATCGATCCCCAGGATCACGTCATGGGTAGAATTCGCAAGAACTACAAACTCTGCCTTGAACACCTTTGAGCCGAATGAAACAGTTACAGTACACACTCCCTTTGGTCGCAACGCTTCCCCACTGACTGCACGAAACGTTGCGTAGTCTTCCCAACAGAACATCACTTTCCGACCGATTCGGGACTTGAATTCACTGCTCATGACGGAAACAGTTGCTCCCGTGTCGACTAAAGCTGACGTGGGAACACCATCTATAAGAACATCGACCTTATTCGTTGACATTGAAACTGGCGGAGGCATTTTTGTGTGCAGTGAAAAATGTCCGGCGACCTCACCTCCATCGGCCGCGGCGTCTAGTTTCCCGGAGGAGGAGAGGCGAGACGTCGACGGCTTGGAGATGGTGACCGATACCTACGGGAAGTTGGTGGTGTCACACTCCGCGCAGAATCAGGCGAATCGTTGCGGAAGTTCCGATGGTAGTCGCTGCCGTAGTAGCTGTTCCGTGGCGGCCAGCGATAGTTCCCACGCGTATGCGTACTTGGGCGGCGCGAGGATGCCGGTGGTCGTTCGTACTGCGGTAGAGGAGCACGGCGGCGCTCCGAGCAGAAGCGTGCTATATGTCCACGGACGCCACAGTAAAAGCACACAGGTGCTTCACGCGTCAGACGCTGCTGAAGACGGTCAGTGGGACCTTGCCAAGCCGTAATGTCGGAGGGCGACGACCTCTTGACGGAATCGCTCCGCGGCTCATAATTGTAAGAATAATGACGCGGCTGCTCCGGCTCCCTCGAGTAGTCGAAGCCCGCAGCATTGATGGACACCGGAAGGGCGGCGCACGGTGTGAAAGCACCATGGACATGCGCGTTCGATTTACCGGCAGCGTCCCGTCGATCAAGTTCGTCGCGCACTATTTCCCGAATAGTCGACGCCAGATCGCTGGGCGAAGGACCCACGTCGATGCTCGCGACAGTGGTGACGTTGGGGAGTCGACCGAACTTTGCCGAAATACGCCGAGCCTTAAGAGCCTCGAATGTGCGGCAATGTCGGATGATGTCATCTGCCGAAGTTAAGTCGTCCTTGCCTATCAGGTAGTGGTAGACATCTTCGGCAATACCTTTGAGGAGATGGCCGACCTTATCCTCATCTGTCATGGCCGGGTCCACACTTTTGCACAACTTCAGAACTTCCTCTATGTACGTGGTGCACGTCTCCCCTGGTACTTGCGCACGTTGGGCCAGCGTCTGCTCGGCACGCTTCTTTTTCGTTGACGGGTCGCCAAAACACTTCTTGATCTCGTCTACAATATGTGTAATTATTTAGCGTTAGTGCAGCTTGTTTCATTTGAGAGAGGTAGCATTGTCACAAGTTTGTCAAGTGTAATGCTCGACACCAAGTTTCTTGGCATAAACAAAGTGCAGACACAGAGCGATGACGCTTACCGCAAAGCGCGCATGACGTTAGCTTAGCTCGATGTGTAGAAGTAATCGTGGTCGGAGTTTATTATTGAAGTGGGGAAGCTATACATACGTCATAAGACTTTCATTCACTCAAATGAAACAAATATATAAGAGCTTAATTCACGTGGCCGTGAGCGAAAGGCCGATTACAGCGACGCTTTTGCAAATTGCTTGCAGATGTGATAGCACACACACAAGAAGTGTCTTTGGCAATGCTGTAGTGGTTGTGATGCGCCTAAAATGTTTTTTTCGATTGTCAGACTGCTGGAATGAACTACACGCTTGAACTTTGCCGCGTCGTTACAGGACTTCAAGCCTTCACGATCGGAACTGAGCGTATGGGCAGAGCCGCAAGCCGCGCTTATGCGCCGTGCTGGCGGTTATTTGAGAGCCTTGTCCTTGGCACGTTATTGCTTTTTTTGTGTGTGTGCGTTATCACAGCCGTATTTACATAGGTTATAAGCGTCACCAATATCGCATGCTTGAGTACCTATACAAGTTTGTTTTTCCGCAAGGATTTCGTGTAGGGATTAGAGGCTTTAGTGCGAAACAGTGTTCCAGCTGAGGCATCTTCAAGTCGTATTTAAACAAGTCTCGCTGTTGCAAGTGGTTCATCCTTGCGCTAGTTACCGAATTAAAGCATACGCATGAAGCGATATGCCAACATGATAGCTGTGGCAAGGTGCTTATCCTTTCAATCAATTTCTCACATGTTGTCATTCTTTTCTACATTCATTGAATGCTCCCTACAGAGCTAACGCAACTTCATCTCACGCGGCTGCCCCTCGCAAACTGTTGCAAACACGCCGTCGGCGTTCCGACGCCCCGTGCTCGGAGGCAGCTTTCGCACACGCTTCGCCGGTGGCGCGACCGTGAAGGGCCTCCGCGCCGCGACGTCGACACAAGCCCTGGTTATATCGCCGGTGCGTACCACTGTTTACCAACATGGAATAGGTCTATATAACTGCTGAGTGTACTATATATATATATATATATATATATATATATATATATAGTCCACTCAGCAGTTCAACTCCGACTTCGGAGCGAGCACCATCGTAGGGTCGGAAAACTTCTCACGAGGTCACTGTGCAGAGAACCACAAGCCGGACCGTACTAAACATCTTCAGCGTCAGAAACAATATCAAGCGTCGTTATTATTGAACCCAAGCTTCAAAATATTAATCAAGGTAACGAACCAAAATATAAGCAAATCCACAAGTCTTCATAGCACGGAAACTCACCGATTATTACGATATTCCATCATGCCAATTCTGGGCGCTGATTTCTGTTTAGGTAAGGCCAACTGCGTTTGCAGTTTTGGCTATCCGCATCGGAACATTCGTTACATATTGCCATAGCAACAGCCAGTGCTCGAGTGCTACGCACACCACTCTGTGCATTGTAGGCGTATCGAACCGAGCGAAACGCTGACATCGACAACCCCGTCACGACGAGCGAGCGCACGAGCTCCGACCGAAGGGCGCGTGACGGAAGCGATGTTAGAGGCTCGAGATATCGACAGACTCGCTGTTTCGCCGTCTTTCGTCCTCGTTCGGTCTATCGTTTACTCTGACGACGCCATCGGCGATGCTGAACAACGCAGGAACGGGCGCCTAAGAGCTCCGCTCGAAAAGCACAGCGCGTATCGTAGAACATCGTGGACTCGACGTGTGCAACTCTAGGAGTCAGTTTCTCGATGATTTGGACACACATAATTATCTCCATATTCTTCATCTCACTTGTATGACATTTTGCTTGCACAATTTCGCTTTCGCAATTTGTTCAGCAGCGCTGGATTTCACGATGAACAGCGCGTACATAATCTCAGCCGTGCGCCCGTCGCGCGGAAAGACTACATGGCGGACGGCGCGGTAGCGGAGGCGTGGCTGTGACGTGAACGGCGTCATCGCCGTGCCGCGACGTCACTTTCCCGCTCATTCGCCAGCCTCTCTGCTCTGCGCCATTTCGGAGGCTGTGCGCTTTCCTTCGTTGCCAGGTCAACAAAAGTTACTATTGCCAGTGCGTTGCAAGATGGCGTCGATTACAGGGGACCCGCCTTCTCAAGCACGAGCCGTATGGTTAGCTTTGCCTCTAGAGTCACTATAACTCTATGGGAGCGGTCCGCTCACCTTTCTCAAAGGTGCCTTGCGCCTGACCACCAGTGAAAGGCAGGGCACTGCGATTTCATGAAAGGTCAATTGGCCGCCGCAAGCTCTGCAATACGTCACCAGCGGAAGCTGCATTAGTACTTGACTTTCGGCGCTTTTCATGCGCTCTTTTTTATTCGGCGCGAAAAAAAGTCCGGGTCTTATCGTACTGCATATGTGTTCGGACAATCTCTTTTCATGGGCAGGTTGTCTAGCCTAGGTGGGCGTTGTGGTCGCCTAGTCAATTGGAACCCCTTGGGCCCTCTATGGAGTGGCGGAAGGCATTAGTTTCTTCCGCCACGTCATAAGGGGCGCATCGGAACACGGGTTGGCACCGTTTAAAGGCAAGTGTCAACCACTAGACCACACAACAGCGCTTATGAGAACTGAACATATCTTAACCATTAGAATGACTTGAATTTTCGGTCATCGAGCTTGGGATTTTAGAAGAGAAACAAAGAAGCAGCACCCACAAAGAGGAGAAAATGTGGAATAAAACAAGGGGAAGAATGCCTCCATTCTACCCTGTTAGGATGGGCATGCAGCGGAGCTCTTAGAAAAGCACCACTGGCGCACTTGACATTAGGTGAGCACGACCCCACAGCAGACAACCCGTACGACAACCCGTGGCCAACCGCTCTCTTCTTGCCTCTTCTCCACGGCCGCTGCCCGAAGGAAGCTCAAGCAAGGGGACTGCCAGAAACTCTTTTTTTTTTTTGGCCGCTGTTCTGCGGGGATCCAAACTACGCGCGGCCTACCCATACTCACAGTGGTTCCGCAACAGAACTAAATTCCTGGCTAGACCAACGAGTGGCGCCTGCTCTACCCACAGTCGCAAGGCCACCGCTGGGTTGACGGTCCAGCTTGTTTTATAGCGATGCTCTTCTCTGCCGCCCGCGAGCTAACAGCGAAGGACTTTCCCTGCTTTGCGGCATGCTTCAAAGACAGAGGCGCGCACCACGGCCATGCATAGCCAACCAAGCTCTTTTCTCTCCGTGTTGTAAGCTCTACGAGTACAAGTTTTCAAAACAAGGGCACGCAAGATTTCGATGCACGCAACGAAATCCTGGGCCCCCTGCATCGTGACATGATTTAGACGCAATGTTTTTGTAACTTGCCTGGTCAGATTCTACACAGTATCTAATGGGGTCCCGTACAAAGGGTTCGCAGCCACAGGCTCCATACTTTCAAATTCTGGCTTGCTACCGGGAAGTGCTCGCGAGAGTACCACGAAAAAGCCCATTCTCGTACGTTCTCGTGTGCGTGCCCGAGTGATCTCACGCTGTAGCGCGTATAACAGCTCTCGCGTTTGGCTCAAGGTCACCATCAACCGTAGATAAAAAAAAATCATGTTTCAACGGTGTATCCTATGCCCACATACTTTGGAGGCATAGGCTGGCATTCTGCATAAATGATTGAATGTCAGTTTTTACAGGCTGTGCCAAATTAGACTCGCGTGATTTCCGATTCCAAAAGTACCGGGTTCGAGCTGCTATGTCTTGCGTTTGACTAGCACAGGTCTTTGCTTTCACATTTTAAGTCACTAAGGCGGTAGCTAAGGACTCTTACGAATTTTCTTTTTTTGTAATGACTCTACGTGGTGGCATGTGATGCCCATGAGGGCTAACAAACCAGAAGCTCGCACTATTTTGTTTGTTCGAGACAAATTCGGTCCAAGATTGCTTTGAGAGACACGACTAAGGGCTGAGAATTTGGCCGACTTGGTACGAACTATACACGTAATGTAAATGTTGGTTGTATCAAGGCATACATAACCGCTAGAGAACTGAGTAGGTAGTTCTAACATGTCGCTGACGATAACACGCATCGCTTTTTATTTGCAGTCGAATGTGCCCGTGGATATCCTGGACAGCAGCAAGAATTCAGCCGTGGTTAGTTACACATCATGCAACCCTCAAGTAAGAATGTTGTTTTGAATACAGGCGACGTTATACATGCGATCTTTTGCAACAGGTTCCACTCATTTGAGATGACACATAGCTGCGGCCTGATCAAACGCTGGCATGTCACGTAGCATATGCAAAAGAAAACACTCGCTGTATATGCAGAATCCTCTGCAGGACATATATAAGAGGCGGATATTGTAGAATGCTTAAATTTTAAAAAAAGAGCACTCATGGACACATTCTCTTTCTCTATGTTTGTGTGTACGTACCGCACTAGTTTTTCTCAAAAGTATATAATCAAAGCATAGCTTTAACCACATCAGTAGACAAAAGGTCACTCTAGTGCAACAGAAACGGGGATGGGAGAAAAGTGTCTCTTTTTGCTCACCGACTGTTTGCTGCGACATGTTGCGTGCAAAAAAAACTTACCGGATCGAATGGCTTATTGAATCTCTGCGAAGATATTTCATAGCTTTACAAGCCATCTGCACTGGGTGTTTACAAAATGGTGATTACGCTTATTTCGGAAAGGACAGCATAACACGTAGACTTCAATCAAACGCAACTTATGAAGGACGCGAGCACTTATTACACAATCCGCGGTATTGCTCCGCTTTAGCTCGTCAGCAGGACAGCGAGCTACGCACTGAACTAAAGCTGTTCGAAGTGGACACAGGTTGCTCTATCGTTACTCATACAAAATTATTCGCACGTACAACCGTAATATTTTATAGAGCTATTTTTAGACGCGGCTAAGTGGTCAACTGCATCGCTCAGTATAAAGGCTAACATGGCGTGTCCATATGCTAGCACACCATGTCGAAGCTT
This sequence comes from Hyalomma asiaticum, assembly GCA_013339685.2. Taxonomy (NCBI): domain Eukaryota; kingdom Metazoa; phylum Arthropoda; class Arachnida; order Ixodida; family Ixodidae; genus Hyalomma; species Hyalomma asiaticum. The sequence continues at coordinate 42,286,402 of CM023483.1, forward strand.
GTCATCGTTCCCGAGACGCAGCAGCGGCGATGCTTGTATTGTGTGAGAATGTTGACGTCCGCTGATAAATTTCTATCGCGTGGCGCTCGCGTCTCCTCAAAGCTTCTCTAAGGTGGCTTTCCCGCGGGGCGCGAGACGTGACGTCATCGTCATGCGCACCGCTGCGCTGAAGATGGCGCTGGGGTTCCCGCGGTAGCGCTACCTGGCTGCGAGGATTCGCGGGCCCGCGGACGGGGAACGATCCGCTCTCTCTTGGCCTTGGGACGTCGTCGCGCGTGGTCGACGCTCGTGCGCGCGGTGGCGATGAGCTCCGCTGGGACGATTCCGCGGATGCCTCTCCCGATCGCCGATTGAGCCTCTGTTCGCGCGACTTACATCGCGAGCAATATAGGCCTACGGTTCCAGCATGGGCGATAACTACTTCGCTCGGTATCCTGCTGCGGTGAGTCGAATGTCATCGATTACGCGCGGGGTATTGCATTAGCATGCCTGGTTTGTATAGTTCGGCTAGCGTGCTTACTATGTGTAGAAGGTGCAAATAAATGCCCTACTGTTGGTTTGCACTGCGGTGTGTCCTTTGTTCCTCGAGCGTGGGAGAACCCCAGTGGCCACCGCCACAATTAAGAAGAGGTTTATTAGCGGCTCGATGAAACAGCGACTGCAAGCAGCGAGGCAGCCTGAAGCACCCTCTACGCCAACGGCCAGAAGCACGCCGAGTGAGCCGAGCATTGACAATGCGGCTGGCGCTTCTTCTTCACAATCACCCCCTTCGCAAACGGGAGCCATCCTGGCGACCTGGAAGCAGAGGTTCGTAATAGGGCTTGAGACGAGACACGTGGACAACGTCTCGTCCACGCCGGCGCATGTCGGTAGGCGGTGAGAGTGGCTCGATGAGAGAATTGACTGGTGACGTTTGCTCCAAGACGTGATAAGGCCCTTCGTATGTGGGGACGAGTTTCGAAGAAAGTCCTGGCCTTTGAAAAGGCACAGGAAGCCACACGACAGAGTCTGAAACATAGGTGGTGTTTGGAAGCAAGTCGGCGTGGTGTTCTTTCTGGCGTTGTTGCTCTTGTGCCGTAAAAGTGTGGGCAAGCTGGCGACATTCTTCGGCTTGGTGGGCTGCCTCAAGAGGACATACTACAGTGTCAATTGAAGCTTCTACCGACAAGCCAGCGGGACCGCGATGGGAGTGGCGATCTCCGTTACGGCTGCGAACCTCACAATGGGGCACATATGGGAGAGGCACTGGGCTCTTTTATTGACTGGCCGAAAGTATTTGTGAGGTACGTGGATGACTGCTTTTGCATCATAAAGAACTCGGCAGTACACGGCTTCCTCGAACAACTGAACTCCATCGACCAAGCAACACAGTTCACGGTGGAACGAGAGAGGGCGCTTCCGTTTCTCGATGTTTTAGTGAGACGACAAGGCGAGCGCATGAGCTTCTCGGTGTCCAGCCACACCGCCAGGTATTTGCATTTCGCTTCCAGTCATCCAGATTCCCACAAAGCCTCAGTGGTTTCGGCGCTCCTCTCAAGGGCACGAGTAAACTGCACGTAAGGGGAGAGGAAGAGAGAACAAGATAGGATTGTCGCCGAGCTACGAAGGTATGGATACACGGAAGCGTTCATCCGCCGGGTGCCACGCCGGTTATCGAGACAAGACCGGTTCCTTCGCCGATCATTACGCAGAAGCATGAGAATGAGAATTAGCTCTGTGGTAAATCTGATCTGGATAGAAGCAAAGCCTTGAGCATTTTACTGAAACGCATGACAGCTTTTATTTACAGCTCTTTTTTCTTCAAATGAGTTAGGCCCAATATGTGCTGTTGTGTGTGCCCGGCGCAGTCAAGGTTGGCAGCAAGTAAGGGTGTCCGCAAGTATTTTAATTTCAGCATTCAGCGTGTTTTGTTTTAGTTTTAATAAACCTACCTATCTTGACTTCCGCCGGCGGCTTCAGCGTGCATATTTCGCGGGAAGACGGCCCGAACCACCACAAAGCGATGCATAAACCCCTATAAAATCTTCTGCGACCTGCTCCAATTCCATTGGTTACAGTGCAATGCCTCCTTCGAGAAGAAACAACGATGTTTTTCTATGATTGCGATCAAGTTCTATTCCCACTTTAGATATACTACTCATGGGTTGAGTGGATTATGGTTCTCTGAGTGACGCTGATTGCCCATGGAGTGCCCCATTGGCATGGGCAGTTCTCTTAGTAGAGGTGCTTGAATCTGTAACGATGCGCGTATTTGAAACTTCGTAGTACATTGCACACTTAACGCAGTGCACTTATATTCTACTTATGATCCGAAACACGCCCGTTCACGGCTCACAGCGTTTGCCGAAAATTGGGCGTGGCTCCGTGTCACAAATGCACGCACTCGACGGGACCACGCTTCTGCGCTCTCGTCCCCACCGATGGCCTTCCGCGGGGGCAAGAGGGGAACGACCTCCCGGTTTCTCCCGGAGGCCCAAGACCGGTTCCTTCGCCGATCGTTACGCGGAAGCATGAGAATGAGAGAGAGATAATGGACGGAAGGCAGGGAGGTTTACCGGAAAGGTAAATATCCAGTTTGCTACCCTGCACTGGGGAAGGGGTGAAGGGAGACAGAAAGGGATGGAAAAAGAATAAAGAAAGAAGGAGAGAGGTCAAATACACACACAAGCACGGCATGTGTCACAGACGGTTCACGAGGCCCGTTGCACGCAAAAACTTGAGCACAGCCTTCATGGCTTTCTGCTGCGAGACACTGTCTGTCCGGCATTCCAATATGGTTTGCTCGGACAGCGGTCGATCATCAAGGCTGTGACAATTCTGTGGCGAGAGTCTGTCGCTGGGAGCAGTACCTAGGGCAATCGCAGAGGACGTGCTCAATCGTTTCCTCGCTGCCGCAGTGAATACAGGCAGCACTGTCTTCCAGTCCAATGCGACAGCTGAAACTTCGTGTGAATGACGTGCCTAGCCACAGGCGGCAAAGCACGGTAGTTTCACAGCGGGTAAGCCCGCGCGGAACTCGCAGTTGTAGTGATGGGTCGAGGCGGTGTAGACAGGTATGTAGAATACCAGGAGTGTTCCACTGTGCTATAGTCGTATCACGCGCAAGCGAGCGAAGTTTTCTTACTGCATCCGTTCTTGACAGTGGGATGGCTTGCAGCACTCCAATTTCGTGGGCACGTTTCGCAGCATTATCTCGTGCTCGTTGCCGATTATTCCAGAGTGGCCTGGTAGCCACTGAAACGTGATGTCATGGCCTTCGTCGGTTAATTGGTGATAGAGCTGTCATGTTTGAAGCACTAATTGGTCTTGCGACCCGCTACGTAAGGCCGATAAAAGGCACTGAAGGGCTGACTTAGAATCTGTAAAGATTGCCCATTTCTGTGGTGGCTCCCCATCGATCACGCAAAGTGTGGTGCGTAGTGCCTCAAGCTCCACGGCAGTCGATGTTGTGCCATGAGACGTCTTGAACATTACATCTACTGCTTTGGCAGGGAAGGTCACAGCTCCTGCAGATCTGCCTGCTGCTGTTGAGCCATCAGTGTAAAGCTGAAGAGGATTCCTGTAGTCCTCATGCAGCATTAGTAGAGACAGCTGTTTTAAAGCCGGTGGTGACAGCTCCGCTTTCGTCCGAATCCCTGGCACTGTCAGCCGGACCTTTGGACGGGCCAAACACCAAGGAGGCGTCAGTAGTCTCTCAGCAGGAGTATAATTCTTTGGGAGGCACTCGCGGAATGCCGATAGCCTTTTACAAAAAGAGGCACCGGGCCGGTCTTCTGGAAGCGAGGCGAGGTGGTGAGCAGGAGCACGAGCTAGGTGTCGAATGTGTGTCCTAAGCACCTCCAAAGTGATGTGAGTGGTGGCAGGAAGGTCTTTGGCCATCGCTATAGTATCCGCTGTTGAGGTGCAGCGTGGCAATCCGAGGCAGATCTTGAGTGCCTGGCCCTGAACGCTCTCGAGTATGCGTAGGTTACTTTTACAGGTGTCAGTCAGCACCGGTAAGCTGTATCTCAAGTACCCGAGAAAGAGCGTCCAGTATAGGTGCAACATGGCGTTCACTGACGTACCCCACGTTTTCCCTCCGAGGAAGTGGAAAACTTGTGAGGTGGCCGTTAGGCGCTTCTTGAGACCGGCCACATGGGGACTCCAGCGCAGGTCCCGATCGATGGTTACTCCCAGGAACCTGTGCGTCCTAGCGTAACAAATATTTTGCCCCTTGATAGAGATGGCATAGGCTGTCATTGGCTTTCGCGTGAAAGCGACCAGCGCCGATTTTTCAGGCGAAATTTCAAGGCCTTGTTCATGAGAATGAAAATTAGCACTGTGGTAAATCTGATCTGGATAGAAGCAAAGCCTTCAACATTTAACTGAAACGCATGACAGCTCTTATTACAGCTTTTTTTCTTCAAATGAGTTAGGACCAATATGTGCTTTTGTTATATGTGGCATTGCCTTGAGAGTCGAAGAACTATTGCCTTTCGCCCATTCTTGCCGAATGCCTTCAATGCATGTCTTCAATGCATGCACGCCCGTACGGTACCGCGAACCCAGTGCTCACAATAAGGTATTGCAGATGCACTGAACGGTGTCCGTCGACGTATGGTGTATCCTGTCTGCAGCAGGTCGCGCACGTTCTGCCGCAGTGGGCGGTGGGATGGCGGCGATCGCCCGCGCTTGACGATTATAGCGCCTCTAGCGGCGCTCAACGTTGTCATCCCAATTTATGCGCTTCTCTCCCACGGCGCACATATAGTATCCGTCATACCGCATAGCCCACGTCAGTAACCTGAAGGCCTACTACGCTGTGTGTGACCTCTGCTTATAGTAACAGTGGGACAGCGCTTTTGCCGGCGGGTGTAATGCTACGGATCATTGCTACTAATGGAACAGAGGCGAACCAGGTGAAAAAGATGTAGAGCACATGTACACAAGACCGACAACGACGGTGTCTGGTAAGGACCTCAACCTTTATCCTGAACCTTGTCGCGTGGCCGAGAGGGCGCGGCTGAGCGGCACGAGAGAGAGAAAAGAAAACCACGCCTTGGAAAGAATGAAAGATGGGTGCATGAGCAAAGGTGTAACGGCCGCCAGCGCGCGCAGGTGCAGGTTGACAAAAGCCGCGGGCAAAGGACTTCCGGGAATAGCCCGCTTGTGTGGGCACTGCCAACCGGGAATATCGCGCGCAGGTGCGGACAAACAAAAGCCATTCAGTCGTTCGGACGACCCACTACAGAGCTACCCCCTCCCCCCCCCATTCAGGCGAGGACGTCATTTTGACCAACGGTTAGTGCTGTAGGCAAAGTGGATTCCAGTGGACCCTACGCACAGAACGGTGTGAGCATGCCTGCCAATGGGGGGAAGAGGGGCGCGGCGCAGCCAGGTTAGACGACGAAAATGAACAGGCCGTGTTCTCGATGGGCTGCAGCCGCTCGGGGTTTCCAGTGAGTGATTCACATCGACAACGAAGCTTCAAGGACACGTGGCTGGAGTGAACCACGCACAGGGCCCTGCTGCACGAGCCCGTGTGTTGTCGTTTCCAAGTCCGGAACAAAGTAGGTCGTTTGGTCTCGTCGGTTGCGGTCGAGGATCTTGCAAACGGGTATTATACAATGCGAGGAGAAAGGCAGCAAAGAACCGAGACAGGAAAAGCGCAGCTGAGGGAAGCAGGCTCACATATTCTGCGGCTAGAGGTGCGCTGGGAGATGTGGCGGCTTCGAAGAAAGCCGGTATTTAAAGGATGTACCGTAAAGCCGTAAACAAGCTCTGCAGTGGCCCACGGGAGGTCTTCTTGGTACGCAAATGAATGCGGAGGAGAAGGAGGGAAGTTGCGTTTACGCGATTGTTTCGGGAGCCTCGTAATGTCAGCGCTGTTTTAGATTGTGATGAAAGGGCTCGATAAGGCCATTGGTTTGGAGGTGGTATGAAGCTCTTCGAAGAGGGGCCGTTCGCAGTATAGTTTGAGGAGCTCCGTAAACAGCGAGTATTGAAACTGGCGGCACCGTCAGTGATCATGGCTGTAGGGCAGCCGAACTGAGCGATGCAACTCGAATGAAACGTCGCTGTGACTGTGGCTGCCGTGATGTCGAGTGGGCGCCGCTTAGGGCCAGCGGGTGAATTCAGTTGGGAGTGCCGCGTGTCCTGTTCCTGTGTTTTCTACCATTGTGTTTATGTTGTTGTAGTGGCGGCTTCATCATGACGTTAAGTAAATACCAACTAGGCCAGCAAGCTGTGTTGTTAAAATGCCTGTGTCCTTGGGAAGGGGGGAGCGGTCCGACGATGTCAATGTGCACCACAGAAAACCCTTCGTCAGGCGATAGAAAACGCCGACACGGCGGTAGCATATATTGGTCAACTTTACCACGCTGACAAGGCTTTCATAAGAGGCCACACAAATGTAGCTGTAATGAGCTTTTGTGCAGCTCGATTTCCAGGGTGGGCAAGGTTGTGCAGGGAGTTGAAAGCCTGCTTGCGGAAAGCGTCTGGCAGAAATGGGCGCAATGTGTCTGTAGAGGTGCCACAGATGACCGGTATATGCTCGAAGGCTTTACATGGAAAGAAGTGGCCATTTCACGCATATGAGGCAAATTGGAACAGCTTGGCAAGTTCTTGAAGGTCGAGCGGAAAGAAATTTGTCGAGTGCTTCGAGTGGTTGCATGTGGTGGCGTCCAAGTGGCTGAGAGCATCAGCCGAGTGGACGCTGATGTGTCGAATGTCCGTGGTGGATTCCGAGAGGAACGGTCCGCCTCGCTTGGTGTGCACAGGGACTTGGAACAACCACTCGAGTATGTTAAGAGCTTATGAGTGGTGTAAATGGTGAATCTGAAAAGCAGGTGGCGGAAATGGCGCACGGAGAGGTGCATGACCGGCAGTTCACTACCGTATACACACTCTAACAGGTTTGGGCTGGCTTGTGCGGACTCAAAAAAAAAAAATGCAAGCGGCCGCCACTCTCCATTAACTTGCTGTTGAATAACTGCTCGCACTGCTCAACTTGATGCGTCGGTCATGAGTGCCAATCGGCAGTCCGAGTTTGGGTGAGAGGAGCGTGGCCTGTCCAAGGCGCGTTAAATGGCTTTAAAGTTGTTGTGTTCCAGGCAAAAGTTGCAGGTTGTTGACTGCCACCAAGCAAGCGATGGGGTGGTTCCAGGAGCATGCCATAATTTCTGATCAAACGGTGGTAAAAATTCACCATACCGAGAAACTGGAGAGACCTGATAAGCGAAGTCGGCTTGCGAAACTCGACGATTCCTTTAACCTTATCGGAAAAAGGGTGAAAGCCGTTGCCGTTGTCGCGGTCTCACCAGCTGTCGTGATTCATCGCTGCCACCAGTTGTCGTGGACTCGTGTCGCACTTAGGCCAGGAGTCCTCGGGGTAGGAGAGAAGAGTACGAGGAGTTGGGAGGGGTAAATATTTACAAGGTTTATTTACATTGTAGCTGTATGCCGAATCTCAATGCCGAGTCCCTCAGCGTGGTTAAATAGTCCGCGTCGTCCCGTGACGTCTTCTAGGGACGACCCAGTCCTCCTATCCGATGTTGAGGGTCCGAAGGGGGAGAAGGTTGTGGACCACCCCTTTAACTACGATAATTGCCGAGGCAACCCATCTCGCAGTCGGACCATACGACGGCAGCAAGACCCCTTTGGGTGAAGATCACTCGCCGCCCCCTGCTGAGATAACGTGGAAGTCGTTACCGCAGCCCGGCTCGTTAACGGCTTTCAAGGCGTCCGTCGTCTCGTCTCCGGTTTTCTGTAGCGGCAAACGAGCTTCTGGTGGCGCCGCTTCGTCTCCGATGCCTCGTTCGCAACACCGTCCACGCGATGCCAGAGGAATGCGAAAGCATGCACTCCGACCTCACATTTCCCGCTGTTGATCACAATTCCGATGTTTGCCAATGGCTCGAAGAGAAGGCGAATGTGTCGCATACGCCCTTCGGTTAATTTGGGGATTGGTCTTCTCTCTCGATGGTTCCGATGACCGCGGCGACACGTTGAAGGACAGAGTCTGGGCCAAGATTTCCTCACAGCAAAACACGCAGGCTTATTTAATGTGTACACTATTTAGAAAACTTGGCAGGGGCGGCCATTACTGTCAGCAGACATCACAATCCAACTGAGCTCAAACCACACCAAGCGGTTCGTTCCGAGCCCTTAACGTTTCCACTCAAACGTGAATAAGCACCAAGCTGTGAAGCCTCATCATATCTCGTCAGAGGCAGCGCCAAGCTCGCAATCTGACCACCTTGCCGCGTCTGCGACCCGAGTTAGCGCTATTCTCTCCCCCTCCCCTCTTCTCTGTTCTCCGTTAAATACATCTGATCGCTTCTGCGACCGCCTTCAGGGACCAACCTATATGCAGCACTTCACTAATAAAACCCGTGTTCACTCTCTCCGTTAAGAGCCTATGGTTACGCCTTCGCGTTCCCATACTTCGACCCGCTCGCTGCACCGACCTTCTCCGAAAGGTAGCATCGGCCACTAATGCTGTACTATTGACTTAGCAGAACTGTGCAGCAGGCCCAAATTGCCACTCTATTTACCCGGTGGCATGCATCCAAGCCGCCGTTTCAACAGGGCTGCCTGACAGGAGTCTTGTCATCAAAAGCACTTCCGTACGTTTCTACGGCACGGTCATCTCCTCCGAACGGGCGACCCCTTGGCGACAGGTCGACCGCGCCGAAAGGTCAAAGGGTTACTTTGACAGCGAGCCCCGCTGTTCTTGCAAGCGACTCTCCCCCTTTTGTTCCTTTCTCGAACGCCGCGTTTACTCTGAAAACGCTCTACAGTGCCGCAGTGGAAATACCTGTGTCACATCAATTACTGACCGCGGGCATGCGGGAACAAAGCCGCCGCTTTTACTGCGTGCTCTGTGAATGCGACGATGTTTCTACAGAAAAGCCATGCGCTAAGCCGCCGTCGATTATTCTTCCCCGTCGATCTATCACCGAACGTAACATCTTCTATGGATGAGTTTGCTACCAGATGATCGTCTGCATATGGATACACGAATTTGAGTTCACGCGTGCGGTATCAGTGAAACGCTGGGAGGCTTGTACGGCATTCCCGAGTCGGAACGATATTCGCAGCAATACTAAATGTCCAAGTGGTATTGCTATGGCCACTTTCGGGATGTCTTTTTCGGCCACGGGGATGTGGTAGTATGCCTGAACAAGATCAATTTTGGAAAATATTGTTGCACCGTGCAGAGACTAGGTGAAGTCTTCCTGAGCATGCGCAGATAAGTTGTGTGTCCTTTCTTTTTTGTGTCTGAGCTCTTCTTCAGTTGATAGTCGGCGTTCGTGTTGTGTTTTTGTTTCCCTTGTATCCGTGTTTTGTACGCCTGTTCTTTTCACAATGGATCCTTACCAACTCGCTCAGTTTTCTGTTTTTTTTGAAGTCTTTGATGTTGGAAGTCTTGGAAGTGCGCGGCCTCGTTTTCGGAAACCACTTTGTATATCAGAGGAATTGTGCGATCCACGCAGCGTCCGCAATAATCTCCGTCGCAGTTGTCGTCGGCTGTCACAAGGCGGTGTGTTCAGATACCAAGAAGGGACCTGATTATTTAGTTTTCTTCTGCAAAGTTTTTAATGAAGTTAGGTAAATGTCTCCGCAGAAAGAAGTCCCTTCGTGTTGCGTAATTTGAGTTGCATTTCTCGAAAGAAATTTGGATTTCACCGCAGGCGAATTTGACAAGCATGCATAGTACTTTGATTCGATCGATGTTGTCGATGGCCCCGCCGGTACTTGTGCCTTTGTTGTGTGTGAAGTGATGGTGTGGTGGAAGTGCGGGTAGCGAGTGTGGTACGGCGAAGACGGCGTAGCTTCGACAGCAAAGAAGGTAAAAACGACGAAGCCCTCCCCGCGAAGTCACACGCGGCATGGAATAAAAAGAGAAAAAGCAAGAAAGAAAGCGGTTAATAATACCCACACACAAAAATTGAGACGCAGGGAGAAGAGGCAGTGCAACGGATTTCATGGGACTCGGAAGCAAAGTAGCACAGCAGAGAAGCGTAGGCCTCTACTGGCAGTGAGAAGCCGGAACAACTTGGAACTTGGAACCCGTCGCCTGGAGTTCGTTCGTGGAACGAACCGGGACCTTTGGCTGCTGCCGACCCGCTGTGTTTCGCCAGCCGAACCGTGTGCCGCATCGTTGGTGAGCCCTGCACCGCTTATCACGACGCTGCCCTTCGCCGCCACTACTACGCAGCCAGACTTTCGCGACAGCGCAGAGCTTGAACTGTAACGACTTTTGTAATTTGAACCTCTATGGCAGAGTCCTTTGCTCTGCAGTTGGCGTAGGCAGGCTGATGATGATGATGATGATGATGTACTTGGGCCTCACTGTCGTTAGTAGTTCCTATCAACATTTCTTTAGGTGTCGCATTTCAGCTTTTTAACTACTTTTCCTTACGGTTCTCTTTTGGCGGTTTCCATGTATACAAATCTTTAACGTCAAACGCTCGTTTCCTCCTTGTGTAGCGATTTTAAGTTTCCTCTCGTAAACGAATCTGTCACAGGTCTTGCCTGGTTTCTTCATGGTGTCCCCTTTGCTTGGATCTGTAGAGGTAATCGTGCTTTGTAGGTGGGGCAGCATAATGACACGTGCGGTTGGTTTCGTGAACGCCGTTATCACCTTCCTGTTAATAACACGCTTGCTTTGGTTGTTTGCGGTGAGCGCAGTTATCACTTTCTGTTATTCCCAACGCAAGCCGCGTTTATCTTGCATGTCACTTCAGGAACCGTGTCGACCATTCCTGAAACTTTGCATGCTGGCGCGCACACTTGAGTAACTTCTGGAATTCCAGAGATAATGCGAGAACGCGTTAAGCTGTGTGTATAAAAGCCGACGCACTGCGCCGCTTGTCCCTCTTTCCGTCGAGCGACGACTGTCCACGCCGCTGTAGCTGTGAATTTTGAATGGCCTTGTTTTGCTGGGCACAATTTCGCCCAATAAACAGTTCGCCTTACATCACCTTGAGTCCTGCGTGCTTCGTCTCAACTGCTGCGTGGGTCACAACCACGTGACAATAGCAAGGGCTCTGGGCCGGGGCGGCACAGCGGGGGCTTTGTCTTTTTAAGTGAGCACCGCAGCCCGAGATGGTCAACAAACTTACAAGACTACCAATGCAATGAGGCTGCTAAACCTAGACACTAGCAGGAGAGCTGGCATCAAGGAGGAGAGCCTAATACGTGTCGTGCAATACTTCGTCATATGTCACGCAACCTACGTGGCCGCCTTTCACAATAACTGGTAAAGGCAGAGAATAGAATAGACGTGACTACACGCATGCATGGCGGGGCTCCCAGTCTCGACAAGCAGCGAGCTCCCACTATAGCGGGAAACACGCTAGAACAACGGGAAAGACCCACTGGATGCTTGGCTACCACTGCCAATATGGCGAGAAGGAAATGATACCGCGGGACTGCATCCATGTCAAGCCAGTGCCACAAAACCTACACTCCACATAAACTCAAGGCAGGCGAAAGACGCCGCCCTGCGGGAAGGAGAAGGAAGTGCGCTTCGTGGACGCTGCCGAATATCAAGACTGCCGACGATACAACGCTACGGTCGTGGACACCGGTGGAACCCTCGCTGACTCAGCCAGCATAGTCCCGACACTCGGAAGTGACGGATGAAGTTGCCATCGCATTAGCTATATAAGAGAAGATTGTAAGGTTGTTGACAGGGGCTCGCACGGGGCTACAAAGAATTACGCCAAGTAGCTCGGTTCCTTGCGGGACATCTCTGCGCACCTCACCAACTTAAACGTCACTCATTAGCTTTTGACAGAGAAGCAGTGTAAGGGTCGTCGGAATGAAACGGAGAATATGGTATGCCGAGGTGGTCAAGTAGGCACCGGAAAAGACGCACAGCCACGTGGTGAACGTGTGGGGGAGGAGGCAACCATTGTTGGAATGCATTGTACAGCTGGAAACACACCAGCTGGTGACTGGAAACCGGCTTGACAGGTGTTTGGCGGCCCCAGGGGAAGGAGTAGTTCAGGCAGCGTGTCCAGGAATGTTTGTAGCCACCAGCTGGTTTGGCGCCCTCACCCCCTCCCCAGCGGCGTGGTGGGCAGCAAGCGTACCTATTGTATTGTTCACGGTTGTCTTTCTTTGTGCGGCGTCGGAGTTTCGATCGCCGTTTATGATTGGCTGTGAGGGATTCAGGGGCGGAGCAACCGGTGTATATAAGGTGGCCCTTGTTCCCTGGCAGAGAGACTGGAAGCAAGACTGGAAGCGGAGGTTGGAAAGGCTGAAGGTAAGCAGTAGGTTGGAGGGTAGCCCGAAGGTTGGCGAGGACGGAGTGGAGAGTGCTAGAGAGGACATCTAGCACGAGTCCGGGTGGTGGTTACGGTCGCAGGAGCAGTGCGATGCACTGGGGTCGGCTCTGCCGAATGGAAGCGATCGTTCCACCAAGGTCCTCCCAACCGGGGTTCGGGCGCGGATAGTACTAGACGGGACATCTAGTACGAGTCCAGGCGGTGGTTGAGGTCGCAAGGGCAGTGCTATGCACTGGTCGGCTCTGCCGAATTGGAGCGACGGTCCCACCGCCAAGCCCTACCAACCGATGGCTCCACCTAGGTCTTGCCAACCGAAGCTACTGTCTGTCAATATATATGTGCTGTCTGTCTCGTATATAAACTCTCGTGTTGTGTTTGTGTGAAAGGCTGGTCTCCATCTTTCAAGCCGACAACGCGACGGCGGGCAGGTAGCAGGAAGGCTTCCGTCCATCCTTCTTCGCAGCAGCAACACTAGCTGGAGAAGCTCGGCTCCAATAGGAAGAAGAGAAGCAGGAAGGAGGAGAAATTGGGAACTGAGGACAAGTTCACCACGATAAGGTCACCTTCTACAACCTCCTTGCCTGGAAATTTACTGGCAGAAAAACTTTATTGGCCAGTGTGTTTGCACCCCCAAGTCACTGGACTACCGCGCGGTCCCACGCCACGTCTACATGGCGATGGCTCTTCTTGAAATTTCATCGGCAGCCCGAGTCACCGCAGCAAGCTGTATGGAGTGCCCGGCAGTGCCGGGTCCGGAGACGACAGCGGGACCTCCCAGTCCTCCCAACTTGAGAGAGCAGGCTGTCCCTGCGGGGGAGGACCAGCAGAGCAGCCGAAGAGGATGTGGAAAAGTGGCGTGAGGTTCGCCGCATAGGGTACATGTAGGGGAAGTGCCACAGTAGTGGGACAGCAGTTCAGGGGAAGGGAGTGTGCGGGTCTGGAGGCGTCTCTATAGGACTTGTTGGGAGTGGATAAGAGTGGGGTTTTGAGGAGGGTATGTCCGACAGTTCAAATGGGGTATTTCCGTGAGCTCTGCAAAGGTGTGCACCCGCTCCTTCGTGAAGCCCGAATCGAGGCTGTCCTGAGCCCGGCAAATGCAACCTCGGGCCAATTTACCGGCAGCCTCGTTTCCGGGATTCCCAGAATGAAAGCAGAGAGTGATTTGATGGAAAGGAAATAGGCGCATATATCTGCAGACCATTAAAAGGTAGCACGGCTCAGCGCCAAAGAATGAGCCGGCACCCACTGAAGCTCTTCCATGCGTGGAAAATTTGGCGTAAGGGCGTTCAGCAACTCCCAGGCAGGCGGGTGTATCCTGCCCCTGGCAAAGCTGTGCAGAGCTGTCTTCGAATCACTAAAGATGTGCTCTACGTCTGATTGTGCAAGCGCTAAGGCGATGTCGGTCTCTTCTGCCTCCTCAGGAGTACAGCCTTAGGGAAGGCCGTGAATGAAGGGATGGGGTAGAGTAGGGTTGTCGGCGATTGCTACAGCCTCTTGCGCTGTACAAGCAACGTCCACCCAAATGGCATCCTGAGCTTGTCCGCAACTCTAATGAAGGGCATTTGCGTGAGCTACGCGCGAGTGACGTGACGCTGAGGATGCATATTGCCAGGCAGGGGTTTCACTATGAGCGAAGTATGAATATGTCGAGGAATGGCTATAGACATCGCCTGATTAACTGGTGTGTTGATACGGAGGGAGGCGTGAATATGGCGGCCAGTAGCGCTCGCGTAAAGTCTTAAGTATTGGGCCTGAATGTGCTCGTCAACTAGCTCAGGAAGGGTGTTATGCATGCCCAGTTCAAGGTGTTTGGCTGTGCTTCTGCTACGAGGAAGGTTCAAGGCTGCTTTAGTTGCGAGGCGGATCGTGGCGTTCACGCGTTCGGTTTCTGTGCGGTTCAATTTGAGATATGGAGTTCTGTATAGAATGCGGCTATGTATGAAAGTATGTACAGCTTTCATGTTGTCCGCTTCGTCCAAACCCATATGTAGGGAGGAGACGCGGCGTAAAAGCTGCAACACAGATTGCGTGGAGGCCTTGAGTGTCTTTACGCTATGGTCATTTTGTCCGGTATCCTGCAAATGGAGGCCAAATATGCGCAGGATGTGTGCTTCCGAAAAGCGACGTGAAGACGAAGCTAGAGTACACTAAACTGCGTTACTGTTCAATAATCCCCTGTTGTTGAATTCGCCTTCGGATACCGATATGGGAAGACCACGCACAGTCTGGACTTCCGAAAAGCGACGTGAAGCCGAAACTAGAGTACACAGAACTGGGTTACTATTCAATAATTCCCTGTTGTTGAATTCGCCTTAGGATACCGATATGGGAAGACCACGCACAGTCTGGACTTCCGAAAAGCGACGTGAAGACGAAGCTAAAGTACACTGAACTGAGTGACCTTTAGATAATTCCCTGTGGCGCATCGCTAAGTGGTTGTGATCACATAGGTCCCTCAGATCTAATGATACTACAGGTTGGCCGGCAAAATACCTCTACAGAGTGGATGTAGACCAGTTCGTGAACTTTCCTCTCTCCACTCGGCACCGTGTATAATTTGGCGTAGAGGAAAATGGTCTCAATGGCACAACACTCATCATTGGTTTCAATTTCTTGTTTGTGCTGCGGCGATAACCGAAGCTTGTGTTCCTGATTAGCGAAGTGCTTTTGTCTGGAGTAGCAGTTCTGATATAAGCACGGGAAGCGTCAACAGTCGCACACTTAATCTGTGTGCAAATTGCCATCAAAATTTGTAGAACGCTGAATTTTTGCCTTGACTAATACGAGAACGAACAGTCAATGCGTCTTCTACAGCATATTGGGACAGAAATTGTCTTTGGCTTAGGCATGTGTGATGGGACGAGTGCTTTCAAATTGTGCTTCAAACCGTATTGCGATTTCCCTATGCAATGCGCGCAGAGCAATAAAATTTTGCTCACGTCTTCACATCCACGACTAATCGACATCGGTTTCTGTCTATGCTCAATACTATTTACGCTTAAAGGGACCGACAACTGACCAGAACCTGCGATTAGATTCTGGCGGGAATGAAAAAACCCTGAATTATGGTGACAGATTCAGGCATATTTAATGGGGTTTGAGTGGAATTTGTATTTTTAAATTGAGTTTGAAAATCACAAACAACGGGTATGTCGCGCAGCGTAGCCGTAGAGACTTCGTACTGCTATATGGAGTCTTCGGTTTGGTGTGCATAGTAAAATGCTTTTATACGCACCATAATTATTGCTCAGAGTTAGAGCAAGCATATTATTAAGCATTCCCGCTCTCTTCTTCTGTGCTGCCCACGAGATACGAAACAAATAAGTTGACACTGCATGAGAAGTGGCGCTGCCTTCGCGGCGCAACCGTGGAACGGTCTCTGAAGGCTGCGACGCATGTGCGCGCCGTTTTTCTCTCGTGTCAGCGAAACCGGTGCCGGAGTGTACAGCCCGAATTCGCGAGTGAGATCACAAGTCATAGCAACATTGATTTCTTTACATTTAGGGCTTCACTAGTTTCCTTTTCCCATTGCGGCCTTATAATCGCTATCGGCCTCACCTCCCACTGTTTGCAACTCCGTGTCCTGTAAAGACTCCATAGTCGCCGCAGATGAAAAATTCGGATTTTATATGTTTCGCGGCGTTTTCGGCGTTACTACTGGGTGATTAGGCACTCTGACTGGATAAGTTTTCAGTTGCGCTGATAAAAGCAGGTATCACAAAAATTGGTTGTCGGTCCTTTTCAGGGCAAATGGTCACATAATGAGATGAAATTATGCGAAGACAATTTCAAAACGTCGACGACATAAAAAGAAAAAGAAAAGACGCATACAAGGCAAACACAGGCTTGGTGCAGTTGGTCCAGCTTTCACTGCGGTGGAATTGGCTTACTGTGATAAGAAAGCTCGACGTGGTTGTGGACGACGAGGTCGGAGTGACAGACACGATGGCGTCTAGGCTTAACTAACTAGGGCAGCAAATCACGTTCAGCTCACGCCCCACTAGTGCAGCATTAGCGATCCGGCTTCTCCACTACATCTTTCCCCCTCCCTGGAGACGGAGCCACTCCGGTGGGCTAAGGCGCCGTGAAAACTAGCAGTTCATGGTATTGTTTCAGGCGATCTACGTGGACAGTCTCGCGGCCGCGACGGCGCATGTCCGAGGTTGGTGTGACTGGCTCAACGACGTAGTTGACGGGAGAAGTTTGCCGCAGGACCCTGTAAGGGCCGTGATATTTCGACGCAAACTTCGGGGTGACACCTGGCGTAGAAGTGGAGGGCACCCACAGCCAAACGAGAGCGCCAGGCGGGAACTGCCGGTTTGGCAGGCCATCGTCGCGGCGAAATTTCTGCAATGCTTGTTGTTGGGTGGTGTGGGAGCGAGCTAGTTGGCGACATTCTTCTGCATATAGAGCGGCTTCGGAAACCGGGGTGGCCTCGGATGAGTCGGGACGGTAAGGCAGGATAGTGTCGATCGGGGATGACGGTTCTCGGCCATAAAGTAAGAAGAAAGGGGAAAAGCCGGTAGTCGTTTGAGGCGCCGTATTGTAGGCGTACGTTACATATGGAAGAATGACGTCCCAGTCAATGTGGTTGGAGGCGACATACATCGAAATCATGTTGCCAAGAGTTCTGTTAAAGCGCTCGGTCAGCCCGTTTGTTTGCGGGTGATAGGCGGTGGTGCAGCGGTGAATGATACGGCACTCAGCAAGTAGCTTTTCGACAACATCGGCGAGAAAGACGCGGCCTCGGTCGCTCAGGAGTTCGCGCGGAGCGCCGTGGCGAAGAACAAAGCGGTGGAGAAGGAAAGAAGCAACGTCGCGAGATGTCGCCGATGGAAGGGCAGCAGTTTCCGCGTACCGCGTGAGGTGGTCGATGGCTACAATAACCCATCAATTTCCGGCGGCAGTGTATGGCAGGGGTCCGTATAGATCTATGCCAATCCGGTCAAATGGTCGTGATGGGCACGGCAAAGGCTGCATTGGCGCAGAAGGGCGGCAAGGACCAGGCTTGCGGCGCTGGCACTCTGTGCAGGATCGAATGTACTTTTGCACAGAGGTGTACATGCCGCGCCAATAAAATCTGAGGCGCAGTCTGGCGTAAGTTTTGAACAGACCAGCGTGTGCGCACTGAGGATCAGAATGGAAAGCGGCGCATATAGTTGCGCGGAGCTGTCTCGGTATGACGAGAAGCCATTTGCGTCCATCTGGTTCGTAATTGCGGCGATAAAGGATTCCATCCCTGATGGCGAAATGGGAAGCTTGGCGACGTAGAGCTCGAGATGGCGGGTTGGCTGATGGTTCAGACAGGTAACGGATCAAAGAGTCGGTCCAAGGATCCTTGCGCTGCTCCAACGACATGTCGATAGACGCTGATGGCGAAAATAAGTCATCAGCGGCGGAGACACTGGCAATGTCGGTGTCGACTGGCGAACGGGAAAGAGCGTCGGCGTCGGCGTGCTTCTTTCCTGATCGGTAGACAACACGGATGTCGTACTCCTGGAGGCGCAGGGCCCATCGGGCGAGTCGACCAGCTGGATCTTTGAGAGTCGACAACCAGCAAAGGGCGTGGTGGTCAGTAACGACATCGAAAGGCCGGCCGTGCAGGTAAGGCCGAAATTTCGTAATTGCCCAAATGATCGCCAGACATTCCTTCTCGGTGGCAGAATAATTCGCTTCAGCCTTTGTGAGAGTGCGGCTTGCGTAGGCAACAACATATTCTTCGTATCCGGGCTTTCGCTGCGCGAGGACAGCACCGAGACCGACACCACTGCATCTGTGTGGAGTTCTGTGGCAGCGGTAGGGTCAAAATGGCGCAGTATTGGAGGCGTCGTGAGGAGTTGCCGTAGCGTCGCAAAGGCGCGATCGCAAGCCGGTGACCACGCAGAAAGGCTGGCGTCTCCCCGAAGGAGCTCTGTGAGTGGCGACATAATCGAAGCGAAATTTCGAACGAAGCGGCGGAAGTAGGAGCGGAGGCCAATGAAACTGCGCAAGTCTTTTATATTCCTTGGCCTTGGGAATTCTTGCACAGCCCGCAGCTTTGCAACGTCCGGAAGGATGCCGTCCTTCGACACAACGTGCCCAAGAATGGTAAGCTTTCGTGCGCCAAAGTAACATTTCTTTAAGTTTAGCTGTAGGCCAGCGGCGGTGAGGCAGCGTAAAACCTGCTCCAAGCGATGAAGGTGAGTGGGAAAATCAGGTGCAAATACAACTACATCATCCAAGTAGCATAGGCACGTGTTCCATTTTAGGCCTCGCAAAATGGCGTCCATCATGCGCTCGAATGTGGCGGGCGCGTTGCAAAGGCCAAACGGCATCACATTGAATTCGTATAGGCCATCTGGTGTAATAAAGGCAGTTTTCGGCTTGTTTTCTGAGGCCATAGGTACCTGCCAATAACCGGATCGTAAATCAAGAGAGGTGAAGAACTCAGCACCTTGCAAACAGTCCAAGGCATCGTCGATTCGCGGCAATGGGTAAACGTCTTTTCTAGTTATCTTGTTTAAGCGGCGGTAATCTACGCAAAAGCGAATCGAGCCATCTTTCTTTTTGACTAGAATGACTGGCGATGCCCATGGACTGTTGGATGGCTGAACTACACCGCGCTTTAGCATGTCACCCACTTGTTCATCAATGACGCGCCGTTCCTTCGATGATACCCGGTAAGGCCGCTGCCGCAGTGGTGGGTGAGCAGCTGTGTCGATGCGGTGACAGACAGTCGACGTTCGGCCAAGGGTGCTGCTGTGGCTGTCGAAAGCATGACGGAACTTCTCAAGGAGGCCGAGGAGTTCCTCTCGTTGCGTTGGGCTTAAGCCGTCGTCGATAACAGGGCGGAAAACCTGAGGCAATGGTGCAGTTGGAGAACTATGGGAGAGGACGTTCATCTCCACCGAACCATCTGGGGCGTCTAACGTAGCGATGGGTTCGTAAGGCTCCACAGTACCGACGGATTCACTGCAAAGCAATGTAATCGGGAATGGGAATCGGTTAGAAATGAGCAGGGTTGTCGCACAATCTTCAAGGGCAAGCAAAGCAGTTGGCAGTGGTACGAGGTGGCGACTGATGAAAGCGGCTGAAGGTGTGAAGAGTACATTGGCATCGGAAATAGCGGAACAGCCTACAGGTGCCACGACAGACGAGTGCGGAGGTATCTCGACGTCATCTACGATAATCAACTTGCGTCGACAGAGCGGAACATCGTCAGACATGGCATCGCCAAGTGAAAAGAAGGCGACTTCTGCTCGGAAGCAATCAATAATGGCTTGGTGACGGGAAAGGAAATCCCATCCTAAGATGATGTCGTGCGAACAGTGGGACAATACGACAAACTGGACGGTGTAGAGCTTTCCCTGAATTAAAACTCTTCCAGTACACACAGCAACCGGCTTGACGTGCTCTGCTGTGGCTGTGCGAAGTAACGGACCAAAGAAGGGTGTTGTCACCTTTCGAACTGAGCGGCACAGTTTTTCAGCAATGACGGATATAGCGGCACCAGTGTCAATAAGCGCGAACACAGAAACACCTTCGAAGACGACATCTATAACATTTTGCGGCGAGCGAAGAGGGCTTGGGCATTTCGACGATGACGCAGTTCTTGCCTCGGGAACTGTGCCACTTAGTTTTCCGGTTCAGTTGAAGATGGACGCCGACGCATCGGGGAGAGCGAGCGACGGTGGGGAGAGGGAGATCGGCGGCCAGGTGTTGGTCGAAGGCTGGGCTGGTGTAGTTCTGTTTCACGGTCGGAAGCGTAAGACGACGAATGGTCGTAAACAGAGGTGCGTGAGTCGTAATGCGGATGTAGTGGACGATGGCGGCAGAAGCGTGCTACATGTCCGGGTATCCCACACGAGTAGCAAATGGGCTTATTATCTGCGGTGCGCCAAGGGTTCACGACTCGATAGACTGGAGGTGGTGGCGGCGCTGTTGGAAAATTCGGGGTAGGCACTGGTGCCGGAGCGCGGACCGTCGGTGGTCGTGGTCGAGATAGTGCTGCGGAGTACGTTAACGGAGCGGTGACTTGAGAGAGCCGCTCTTGCGGAAGAACCTCGGACACTTGCTCCTGTATAACGTGCCGAATGGTCGGGCTGAGGCACGAAGTTGACTGCAACGGGGTGGAAATGATGGAGAGCTGGCGGGCGACTTCTTCTCGCACGAAAGCTTTGATCTGCGAGAGGAGGGTTGGATCTTCAAAACTTGGTATCACGCCGGACAGCGACTCCTGATGTGGAACAGGGTGGCGAGTCACAAGGCGTTGTCGGCGAAGCTCGTCGTAGCTTTGACATAAATGAATGACCTGGGTGACTGTGGAGGGGCTCTTCGAAATCAACATTTGAAAAGCATTGTCATCAATACCCTTCAATATATGCTTGATTCTATCCGCCTCGGTCATTGTTGCATCGACACGTTTACATAGATCGATCACATCTTCCAAGTAGCTGGTAAAATTTTCACCGGGCTGCTGAGATCGGGACTGAAGGCGCTGTTCCGCACGAAGCTTTCTAACCGCAGGGCGTCCGAATACTTCGCTGAACCGTGTTTTGAACGTGCTCCAGGTGGGAACGTCTGTTTCATGGTTTCGGAACCACAAGTGGGCAATCCCGGTCAGATAGAAAGATACGGTGGCCAGTTTCGCGACGTCGTCCCATTTGTTGTGGACACTCACGCGTTCGTATGAGGAGAGCCAGTCATCGACGTCATGATCATCGGTGCCGCTGAAGATTGGAGGGTCCCGCTGACGGACCGCTCCAGGGCAGACGTTGGTCTGGGGAGAACCTGGTGTTGAGCTGGAATCAGTTCCGGTAGCCATGGTGGGACGGAGAGTCCGGCTGCGCAGTTCCAGGATGAACAGAAGACCCAGCAATCCTCCACCAATTGTGATAAGAAAGCTCGACGTGGTTGTGGACGACGAGGTCGGAGTGACAGACACGATGGTGTCTAGACTTAACTAACTAGGGCAGCAAATCACGTTCAGCTCACGCCCCACTAGGGCAGCATTAGCGATCCGGCTTCTCCACTACATTACATATTTGTCCGTTGAACTTCTGCAATGCGTGCAGCCGGCGCCCAATTTATGAATATGCCGCCTGTGATGTAGAGATCTTGTCCTCGCGGTGAACAAGCTCTTCGCCTTGGTATTCCTATAGGCTAATTTGTGAATTGAGTTTCCAGGATGCGTCAGAGGCTAGAAAATCGTTTCGTGCCCACTTACCTGGTAGTCCTCTAAATTGCTGTTCCCACTGGCGCAACTCTTTCAGACAAGTGGCAACTACTTGCTCGCCACGTTCCGGTGCCAGGCCAACACGTCGAGGCTGGAGGTCAAGGTGCGCACCATCGAGGGCCAGCAGGGCGTACTGCGCGCGTACGTCGCACCGCTGCTTCAGCCAAAGTGCTGCCGGCGGCGCGAGTACCAGATACGGCCCCTTTCCCTGCACCGGCGCACGCACACGGTGCACGAAGAGGACAGGTATTCACTCTTTCTTGCTTGACAAAAAGTACGCCGACCAGCTGATGAGCACGATTGCCCTTAACGAATGCACTACCGTCTCTATAGTGGCTTCTACTTTGCAGTTGGCGCACCCTCACTAAGGACCATGTACCAAAACTGCTGTTGTATATGCTTTCTACAGTGCTCTATAAAGGAGCCAATATCGGTCAACCTCAGATAATGCGCCCTGTGACGCAGTTCGTAGTGGTGGCTATGCGCACTCGCACGTTTGGCAAGAGCGTATTTCCTTCAATAAGCGCTCTTGACCCCGTGCATGGTGTAGGAGAGATGAACGCTTAGGCAAAGGATCAGCGTGGTTCATAGTGCGCACAAGTTCATCAGTCCGACTGCCCTCCAAAAGGACGCACGCGGCAGAAGGGATCACTAGCCTCTGAGAAGACGCCACTCAGCGGGTCAAGATAGCAGCGCAAGGAATGGTTCAAAAATAAGCCAGCGGGAAAGACGATCGCTGGACGCCAGTCGTTCAGACAGCAGTCTTTCTTTGACTACCTAAACGCAACGAACTTAGTAGGTCGGTTTGTCTGGCTGTCTCTCTGTCACACGATTTAACAGCACGGACCCTGAAAACGAACCGCATGACTAGGCCTAGCTAACGGGTTCGTACATGTGAACATTCTACAGCGCAAAGGGTACCTCATGCCTATTTAAAGCAACGTTTATATACTTCTAGGTTATCAGCATCGTTAATTTAATTAAAATACAATTTTTACTTATTTTACCAGAGTAAATGGAAAATCAACGCGTTAAAAACGGTGTCCCAGCGAAGCTGCTGAATCCAGAAATGGCGAAACAGCCACTTTCCTAATCAAACTTCTTGCGCTAGTTGGTTCAAATTGGTGCACATACTTGCAGGGCGCTAAGTCAACAGACACAAGAGAGGTACACCCAGACACACTTTCCCGTTCTTCCCTCCTTGCCTTCACCGAGCGACAGTTATCGTGCACTCACCCTCAAGTCTTATCTTTAAGATTCCCTTCGTTTTCAGAAAGAAAGGGAAGTGTCCGTTAGGCAGCACCATTGATTGCGCAGCTGCTGCCGGCACTACCCAATAGATGGCGCGAGAGAAACACAAAGTGGACGATAGACGATAACCAGGCGTTTAGACGATAACCTATTTGTTCTTACTCAGTGTATAGAAATACCTAAAATAGAAAGGAGGCCGTTGTATGTGGCTTTTCTAGACATCACTGGAGCGTATGACAATGTTAATCAGGAAATATCGTGGGAAATTTTGGAAGGAATGGGCATAGGCAACGATTGCGTACAGCTTTTGAGGGAAACATATCGAGAAAATACAGTTTGCATAGAATGGGAAGGAATCAGTAGCAGAGAGAACGTTGATATTAGCAAGGGGCTGAGACAGGGATGTCCTTTGTCGCCGCTGTTATTCATGCTGTACATGGTTAGAATGGAAAAAGCGCTAGGAGATAGCAACATTGGTTTTAATCTGTCACACAAACAGGGCGGCGTGATGATTGAGCAGATGCTTCCGGGTTTATTTTATGCTGATGATATTGTCTTATTCGCGGACAGTCGAGATGATATACAACGGCTGGTGAATATATGCGGGAAGGAAGGCGAGGCCCTAGGACTAGGATTTGGTGTAACAAAATGCGGACTGATGGTATTCAATGATCCCAACGACCAGGCGGTATCCATACAGGGCCAAGAAATACCGAGAGTAAGCGAATACAAGTACCTTGGCGTATGGGTAGATGAGGATGAGAGATACATGAAGGTACACGAAAAAGCCTTGGCAGCAAAGGGAAAGAGGAACGCAGCAATAATGAAGCACAGAGCGTTATGGGGACACAATAGGTACGAGGTGCTTAGGGGTCTGTGGAAAGGGGTAATGGTACCGGGGCTTACATTTGGGAACTCAGTGGTGTGCATGAGGCCAGAGATACAATCGGGAATGGATGTGAATCAAAGAACTGTGGGACGCCTCGCGTTGGGTGCCCACAGGAAAACGACAAACGAGGCTGTAAAGGGCGATATAGGATGGGCGAGTTTTGAGGCAAGGGAAGCGCAGAGCAAAATAAGGTTTGAAGAAAGGCTAAGGAATATGAAAGAGAGTAGGCGGGCAGTGAAGGTGTTCCGCTATTTATATAGAAAGAGCGTTGACACGCAGTGGAGAAAGAGAACTAGGAGGCTCACCAGTAAATATACGGCTCTAAGAGAACTGACAACAAAGAGCGTAAAGGGAAAAGTCAGAGAGGCGGAGAAGATTTACTGGAGGGCAGCGATGGAAAAAAAACCGACTCTGAATAACTACCGAGAGGGCAAAAACGAAATAAAGAGGGAGGCATTTTATGATAATTCAAGAGGAAGCGCTTCATTGTTTGAAGCGAGATCGGGCTGCGTTAGAACGCGTATTTATAAAGCGAAATTCAGTAAAGAAGAAGAAAAATGCACATGCTGTGAGGAAGATAGGGAAACGACGATGTTCTGATTGAATGCGGATGTTCTGATTGAATGCGGAAATATCCGCCCAGGTGTACGTTTGGGCACTACCCTACAGGAAGCCTTGGGTTTTAGGGCGAATAACGGGAAGCTGAACATAGCCGCGATTGAAATAAGTAAGAGACGGTTAGAATACTGGTGGCAGAAAACTAGAGAGAACGGACAAAAATAATTATAAAAAAATATGGACTTTCTACCATGAGGGGCAGGGAACTGGGCTATGAATTTCCGTTTTTGCTGTAGTATGATCGATTTGATTGAAGTAAATTTAAAAGGCATGAGGAAAATTTAAAGAGAGGGAAAAAAAAAGTTCTACGAGCCTGGTGGCGCACAAGTCACCGCCCCGTTACAAAGGGGACGCTCATAGCATCCATCCATCCATCCGTGGAAATTTGAGTTCAATTCAGCAAGACTTCCGTTACATCCTTTACCATTTTACCAGAGTAAATGGAAAATCAACGCGTTAAAAACGGTGTCCCAGCGAAGCTGCTATCAACCTAGTAATTGAGAAGTACGCGGAATATAACAAACCTCTTTATATGGCGTTTATCGACTACGAGAAAGCATTTGACTCCATAGAAATACAAGCAGTTCTAGAAGCTCTACATCGACAAGGGGTACCTGGCGTATACGTGAAAACCATAAACAACATATACAAAGATTGCACAGCCACACTACTCCTACATGAGAGAAGCAGAGAAATACCGATCAGGAGAGGTGTGAGACAGGGAGATACAATATCCCCGATGCTATTCACTGCATGTTTAGAGGAAGTCTTTAAACGTCTAGACTGGGAAGAAAAGGGCATTCGAATAGACGGAGAATATCTAAACAATTTAAGATTTGCAGACGACATTGTGCTCTTTAGCAATGATGGTGACGAATTACAAAACATGATTGATGACCTAAACAGGGAAAGCATTAAAATTGGATTAAAAATGAATAGGCAAAAGACCAAAGTTATGCTCAATAGCTTAGCTAAGGAACAGGAATTTAAAACCAACAATGAACCCTTACAATGTGTAAACGAATATGTATATCTGGGACAGTTAATATCAGGAACTCCTACCCAGGAAAATGAAATTCTCCGTAGAATAAGGCTTGGCTGGAGCGCATTCGGAAGGCATTACGAAATCATGACCGGAAACTTACCGCTCTCACTAAAGCGAAAAGTATTCAATCACTGCATTCTCCCAGTGCTAACGTACGGTGCAGAAACATGGAGAATAACGAAAGAACTAGAGATGAAACTAAGGAGCACGCAACGTGCAATGGAAAGAAAAATGATAGGGGTAACGCTAAGAGATAAAAAGAGAGCGGAATGGATCAGAGAACAGACAGGAGTAGCCGATATTATCTTATCAATTAAAAGAAAGAAGTGGACCTGGGCAGGACATGTCATGAGGAGGAAGGATAATAGGTGGACAGTAAGAGCGACGGAATGGATACCACGAGAGGGAAAACGCAACAGAGGTAGGCAAAAGGTTAGATGGAGCGATGAAATTAAAAAGTTTGCGGGCATAAAGTGGAACCAACTCGCTCAGGATAGGGTGGATTGGAAATCGTTGGGAGAGGCCTTCGTCCTGCAGTGGACCTAAACAGGCTGATGATGATGATGATGAGAGTAGAAGGGAAGAGCGTTAGGGGCGGGAGGTGGGAGAAGAGGTGGTGTTGCGTGTCAGGCGCGGCAGACGACCTGTCTTTTGACTTCATTTGCAGCGAATTAAGCAGATTTGCGGCCACATTTTCTTCTTATTTTCTTTTTTCTTGCAAGTTGGATACAGTCACAACCTGCTCAGTTTCCCCCGCATCCAGCTGCAAAAAATAACAAAGAAGGAGCTACATGACTGTGCCGCAGCTTTAAACACGACTTTTGTAGCGTTAGCTACACTGGCCTAGCCAAGCCCGTTTCGCGCGGCACATCAAGAGCCGTGCTGCGCATGCGCAAGGATCAGTGATGTCACACAGCTTGCGCACCGGAGCCACCGGAGCCGGCACCTCTCGCGCACTGCGCCGCCGCCGCGCGCGACTCACCGCCGCCGGTCTGCGCATTCCAGAGGAGTGACGTCGTAGCCGTGGTAGACGCGCTGTGCAGTCGCCGTCTGACACTGCGCTGGAGCCGCTGCGCTTCTGACTGGCGTTTGCCAGTGTGGTATAGCCATGGAGAAGGAGAGCGCAAATGCTGCTCAACAGCGCAGAAGAGCGAAGCTTGACTCATCGGATCCCGAAGTAGTTGCCTTTTGTCCACCATTAGCACCATTGATCTTGTCTATCAGAGACAGACAGACAACTCCAAATACTGTGTTGGGGCCATAGAGACGGCAGCGTGTTACTTCACTGATCACCGAGCCGTCTTTGTGGCAATAGAGAAGCAACGTGACGTTGAGCAAAAATAAATATACATGTGCCACATAATACGTATACCGCGTGTGTGTCATTGTAGCAGCAGTAAGCATGACAATCAAGCTAATCTAGACAATCTAGACAACCAGGAAAGCTAAGAATAATCAGCTGAACCTTTGCTAACGCTAGGTATATCCTGGCATAGCCGAGCTAAGCCACTGCAACATTTTTTTTTTACATGCGAAGCAGCTTATGGCGGGGGCTCTGTCCCTCCGTCCCGCGGCGTCTGCCCCCACTGCGCATGCGCGTCCCCTCCCCTCTCTCTCCTCTCCTACGCTCCCCCCTCTCTCCTTTAGCAGCAGTCCTCTCTACTCTACGGAGCGGCGCCCACGTCCCACAGCGCATGTGCCTCCCCTCCCACTCCCTCCTCTCCTGCGCTCGCCCCTTTCTCTCCTCTAGGAATCCTCTACTCTACGGAGCGCCGCGCACGACAGGTGGTGTGACAGCTGCATACTCCGCTGGGGGCGCCACGGTAGTTCCACGGTATGAAAATCACGGAGCGCGCGCGCCTCATTCTCCCTCCTGTGCAGCGCCGCGATAAGCACTCGAACCATCACGCATCCACCGCGTTCTCTCTCTTCTCTTATACATTCTCACGCACCCTCTCAATAAAATTACACCATCTCCCGCTAAACCTAACCATCTCCGCGCTGCTTCGCATCCACACATCGTTCCCTTTAGCGGGAGATGGTGGGATCTTTTTTTGGATTCGGCAGAAAAGCCACAAGATAAATATATCTGAGAGAAACCAGTATTCATACAGATATCTGCCACGTGTACGACGGCCGTGACCTTGAGCGGTGCAGTTGCCGAAGCGCTAGACTTCCTCCAGGCAGCCTGCTCTGTCGAGCACCTTAAGCTTTACGACGCTGCCAAGCCTTACGAAGACGTGTTGGAAGGCGAGGGTATCGTTCACTACTTGAAGCTCAAGCCTGGTTCCCAGGGAGAGGTGAAACACCAGCACTACGCATTCCAGTAGCATTACAAAGCAAGCTAAGTGCCGAACTCGACAGTATGGAGACTGTGTGAGCGATCGTGCAAGTCAGCGACGAGGTTGTCGCAAAGGCAAAAAAGATGCGAAGCTATCTAAACCCATTTGAGCTGGACAAAGCTCTGCTTTACGAGCGTTATCCAAACGCCAACATTGGAAGGCACAGCATCTTGGTCAGTGGAGCACAGTAATTTACAGCTTTGGACGCCGCTTCGGATTTCTGGCACATGAAGCTAGCTCAAGAATGCTCCGAGAACTTGACAATGTGCACTACATATTCCGTTTAAAGTGCCGTCGGCAGCGGAAATGTTTCAACGCGCCATTCACTGGGTGGCATCCAAGGCGTAGGGCTTGTCGTGGACGACATTATCTTGTGGCGCCGAACTGGAAAAGACACTGATGTCAACCTTTCAAACATCATGCGACGGTACTAAGAGTACAAGCTGAAATTGAACAGAAAGAACTGCTGTTCTTTATAGGAATATGTCTGTCACCTGGGACACGTTTTGACGCGTGAATTACAGAGATTGGATCCACAGCAGCTACAAGAAATCTTGCAGGTCCAGACACCAGAAACAGCTGCGCATGTTCGTAGGAGAGGTAGCTTCTTTCTCCTACATTATTCCGAATATGAGAAACATGACAGCGCCGCTTCGAGGACTTTTAGAGAAGGGTGTTTCGTGCATACTGGACGACCGCCAAGACGCAAACTTCGAAGCTTTGCAGGAAGCTCTTGCTGCAGCTCTTGTACTTACAAGAAGGCCAAGCAGATTAAGCTATCCACGGAATTGGCACAGCTAGTAATCATACAGACTGGGCATCCACTAGCGAACGCATCCCGTTCTTTCACAAAAACGCTGAAAACGTGTGCCCAGATTGAAAAAGAGGTGCTGGTAATCATTGACGGTTGAGAAAAATTTTGACTATGTTTTCGGGAAGCCTGTAGTTGTGGTTGAATCAGGTCATAAGGCACTAGAAATTACATTTAAGGAGGCGTTGTGCGGAATGTCCCTTACGACTAGCAGCGCACGCGCCTCAGCTTACAGAAGTACCCTACAGTCGTCGAATACAAACCTGGAAAGTGTCTGTTGCTGACGCATTATCGCGGCCCCCAGCAGTGCCAGAATTATCATGTTAATGCCATCGCTTGTATTAGGTTTCTGACAAACGGCTCAGTCAAGTGGTACAATCAAGAGATCGAGACAGTGATGGTGAAACTTGGGCATTATGTCAGCGCGCAGTGGCCGGAGAGCAAAGCTGATGTCAGTAGCGTAGTACTGCAGCTTCCATGACGAGACGCGAGACGGTGTCATGTTCAGAAGCAACCGCCTCCTCATTCCAGCCCGGATGCACCTGCCTGCCTTCATTCCGCGCAAGATGGAAGCACGTGCTCGCAAAGTGCTTTTTTTTTTAGCGTTCTAAAAACAGTGGTCTAAAAGAAGTGGCTCGACACCGTGAGACCTGCTAGGAGCACAAACCACGATATCAACGTCTGCCAACGATGGATCATCATATTCCAAGCCTATAATTCGGAAGGCGTAGGAGAGGCATTTGCTGTCACAAGGGCACAGAATACTTGGTGCTTGTTGGCTCATATTCCTTACTTTTTTTAAAATCAGGCCCGTGCGGAAAACAGCCGCAAAGGGGACTGCGACCTTCGCGGAAGTATCCGCCACCCGTGGGTTCCAGCAGCGCCTGCGCACAGACAGTGCGTCGTCGTTCAGCAGCCATAACTTCCGTCGCTAAGACTGACTTGCACCATATCCTCTCCAGTCAACTTCGATAAAACGGAGTGGCTGAACGTGCGGTGCAAGAAGTAAGAAAAGAAAAAAAAAGAACTGCTGAGGAGGTATGGGTACGGCGTAGCGGATTCTTTGCTGCATTTCTTGCATGGAGTAAGACACCTTGCAATTCCTATTTGAAGTATCCAATGCAGAGACTCAGGGGCCGGCAAGCGAGGACGTTGCGACCTATCATGGAAAGTCACCTGCGACCGCAAATCAAGACGTGCAATGTGTGGTATTCACATGGGAAGTAAACAACGTTGCTTCTTCGAGTGAGGCCGCTCCAACGGTTTTCCGATGGCGCTACACGTGCCATCAAAGACATGGTCCCCTGCTACAGTTGTCAGTGTGGAAGGCGAAGATGGGCTTTAGCTGCGGCGCACCAGAGAACAACTCCGTGTGACACTCACTCCAGGGACAGACACCGTGGCACCCGCACAGGAACATGGACGCGACGGAGGAACTACACAACCAAAGCTGCGCGGAAGCGAATGCCGACCGCAGCGAAGATACTCGATGCCGGGAAAATTTTAATAGAAAGGGAGATGTGAAGTAGTGTATAGTCATACACACGCGCGTTCATTTGGCTGTTAGGCTCCCTTTGAAAGGGTGTCTGCATAAGCGCGCGTTTCGTTCTATAAACGGTCCCTTGACGTACTTGACCCTGTGGGTGGGAACCCAGTACCCATTCACTTGGTCAGACCACCTTCCTCTGCATTTCCAGGTAGCGGCGACTCGAACACCATCGATTCCGCGTGGTATGTTACATTATAGTATGCCTGTTATAGTTCGGCTAGCGTGCTTACTCCCTATAGGAGGTGCAAATAAATGCTCTATGTTCCTTGCGAGATAAGTCTCGCGAACAGAGGTGCAATTGGAGAACGGGAAAGGCTTCCGCGGGACCGTCCCAGTGAAGCCCGTCGCCACCGCATGGGCTAGCGTCGGTCGCACGTGACGACTTCCCAAGCCCAAGAGAGCGAGGATCGTTCCCCGTCCCTAGTCCCACGAATTCTCGCCGGCAGGTACGCTACCGCGGGAGCACCTGCACCATTCCCAGCGCAGTGGTAAGGTGGCCATTCTAGCCACCTTATGGTAAGGAATAAACAGGCACTCGCCTTGTCACAAAATAGACCAACAAATAATGACGTTTCGGGGCCGCTACGGCTCCCTTGTTCACAATGAAGAGGGCGCAAGAGGGGCGCGAATATTTGAGCTGGGTGGCGCATAGTGCGCATGTATATCTCGGGGAGATTAATCCGCGACCGGTTAATCGCGTTTTCAGTCGTTTGAATATGTTCTAAAAGTAGCCGTGTCCATGGGTGTCGCTATTATGGTTGCGGAATCCCAATCAATGTCGCGGTTCAAGTGATGATCCGCCAAGGTGTTCAAGCTTGCATTGCCCTTCCTCATCGTTACGGTGCTGCTGAATTCTCCTTTTAAAATTTCCAGTTTCACCTACGTAGGATGCGTCACAATCTTTGCAGGGCATCTTGTAGATAACAACCGGAAATCTTGACTTTTCCAAGGGATCCTTCACGCGCACCAGCTTCTGCCTGAGTCTATTCGTTAGCACGTGCGCAATTTTTATGTCGTATTTGCTGAACACCCTTGCAAGAGCGTCACTGGTACATTTTGCGTACGGGACGGCCGCCCATTTTTGTCTCGCTTCTTCACGAACCACTTCGAGATAAGCAAGTGATTACCACGACTGTTGAGTCCTCAGTAGCTGTGAAGGGCAGCTGTTCTTGCAAAGGTCATTCCTAACGACGGCTAGCTCTTGCTTGCGCAGACCAGGCTCAGAGCAGATGTGCTGTGCGCGTGAGAAAAGTGCAGCGGCAACGGAGCGTCTTTGTCCTATAGGATGTGCCGAGTCGAACCTCAGGTATCTCCCCGCGTGGGTCGGCTTCCGATACACACTAGTCGTAAACGCTTTGGCAGACCGTCTGATGAGGACGTCGAGGAAGGCAATCTGATTGATTGATTTGTGGGGTTTAACGTCCTAAAACCAGCGCTGATTATGAGAGACGCCGTAGTGGAGGTCTCCGGAAATTTCGACCACCTGGGGTTCTTTATCGTGCACTGACATCGCACAGCACAAAGGGCTCAATATTTCGCCTCCATCGAAATGCAGCCGCCGCGGCTGGGATTCGGTCCCGCGACCCTCGGATCAGCAGCCGAGTACCGTAGCCACTAGACCACCGTGGCGGTGCAGGAGGGCAATCTCTCCATCATTTTCTTGTACCATGGGGAAATGGATACTTGGAACAAAGGGTTTCAGATGCTCCAGGAAAGGCATTACGTCTTGGTGATGCATCACACAAAAGCAGTCGTCTACGTCGTGGACAAACAATTTCGGAGCCTCTTGTACGAACATAGCGCAGAATTTTCAAGTGCTTCTAGGGCGATGTTCGCGCAGACCACGGAAACCGAAGCTCCCATCGTCCGAACCGCTGCTTGTAGAATTGTCCGTTGAAAAGAAAATATGTGTTCGTCATGCAAAGATTGTGACGATACCGTGCAAAGATTGTGACGCATCCTACATAGGTGAAACTGGAAATTTTAAAAGGATAATTCAGCAGCACCGTAACGATGAGGAAGGGCAATGCAAGCTTGAACGCCTTGGCGGATCATCACTTGAACCGCGACATTGATTGGGATTCCGCAACCATAATAGCGACACCCATGGACACGGCTACTTTTAGAACATATTCAAACGACTGAAAACGCGATTAACCGGTCGTGGGGTAATCTCCCCGAGATATACATGCGCACTCTGCGCCACCCAGCTCATAAATATTCGCGCCCCTCTTGCACCCTCTTCATTGTGAACAAGGGAGCCGTAGCGGCCCCGAAACGTCATTATTTGTTGGTTTATTTTGTGACAAGGCGAGTGCCTGTTTATTCCTTACCGTGAATCATCCTCGCCTTACGAGTTTTCGTTGAACCTTGCACTAGCCACCTTAGTAGCGGTGCGCATGACGATCACGTCACAGCTCGTGCCCCGCCGGAAAGCAACCTTAGAGGAGCTTTGAGGAAACGCGAGCGCCACGCGATAAGAACTACCATGGGATGTCAACATTGCCACAAGGTGCACTATAGTTTCACTGGTCCACACAACGGCGAAGACAAACCAGCGCTGTTACAGCTCCGGTAATCGCGGGGCGCTTCTCCTTCACCCGTTGTTTGAGCGATCGTGTGTATTCTCAACGCGAAATAAGCGATGCCTAAGGAAGAACGTGCAGACCAGTGCTTTCCACCTCATCTCCCTCAGTGACCAAACATAGGTTTCAGCACTCGGCAATCTCTCCACTCAGCCGCTCGCCCTTCCGGACCTTCTTCGCGTTGCACTGCCGCCGCCGAATGCCAGCACTGCCCTCCCAAGGTGCTCGTCTAGGCCAGCAATGGCACCGTGCCGAGGCGCGGGAGAGACCGAACACCCTGCACGGGAGTGTATTCTGGGTCGTCTGTCATATTGACGTTAGCCGCTCACCCAGAAAGCGCTCGCAACTGAAGACACGCAGGCTAGCTTCGTTACGATTGGACCCGGGCATGTCACGTGATGCGGAGGCACAACAATGGGTAGTCAGTCGAAGCAACTGAACCGGGCACAGGGGGAAGGGAGAAGCAGGTGAAGACGGTGGGCGTGAGGTGATGAAATTGACATTCGCAGTCCGAAAACGAAATTAGCTCGCAGAGGATAAAATGCAGATGATTGGGAAAGGTCTTCGCCGTGCACCCGACATAATATAGGCTGAAGATTATTATTATTATTATGTTGTTCTCGTTGTTGGTGGTGGCTGCGGCGGCGGCGGTGTTGTAACAACATGACACCATCAATAGCTCGCAGCTAGCCTAGTTTTTTATTCAAAGACACAGCAGTATGATCTGTATCTCTCTTCTTTTTCCTTCTCTTTTTGTCTTTTTGCTGTGCTCAAGGTCAGACTGCCATGCTAGGGCGGTCAGTATTTCGATGCAGCAGTGATTAAGTCAACAAGTGGTAAGTCTACGGGGGCGCTCGTGAGAGCCCACTGTCACCGAGTGCCCCCGCTCGTATTGATATTAGTGTGCAACCTGCTGTGCCTCCTCGACAATACAGCTGTTCAGATAGTTCCTTGCTCGGCCAGCAGGTTCATGGCGGTAAACAGCAGAGCGCAGATTGCGAACGGGAAAGAGAGGAGAACACGCACCACATGGGCGCCAGCTATCAGATACGTTTATTTCGAAAGGCTGTCCCACATCGTACAATCAAGACGCGCAAGTGCAGTGGCGATTAAATCGACGAAGTGGCACTGGCACATTCACTTTCCTGTCTTAATCACGTGATGCACTCTATTACCGAAATTTGAATATTGCTAAGCATTTCCTCACAGCGGCGGCCCTATAAATAAATCAAATGGGTTCTTCTTGAAAAACGATCACAGACCGGTTTGTGTGACTTTCACGGGTGAGCAGTAAGCGCGTGCGTCGTGCGGCTTAACACGCTTATTTCCACACGCCGGTTTCTTTGACGGTCCCCAAATGCGTCGGCCAGTTTAATGAAGCAACACACCTAGCTGGTCTAGTTGGAAATGGTTCACGCTTTTTAAGCATGAAAAACAAAACACAAAGGGGGGGGGGGACGCAGCACAAACAAGGCCTACTTGTGCATCATCTGCGCGCATGACAGAACAAGCGAAAGGATAAAGCAGTCACAAAAAGCTCACGAAGACGGCATCTCTTTATAAGACAGGGCAATGGAAGGACGAGTGTTTGTTCATTCAGCGCAGAAAAGCTTTACGTGCCTTGTACATTTCGTCCGCATCGTACAACTCTGTGCGCACAGGCCACAACTTGAGGCGCTTCATGCAAGACGTCCAGCTGCCTTCTTGCCCTGACTATCAGACTTGTTCCGTGTCCCTTTGCTAATCTGCGCTCTGCAATTTACCATCATGCAGTTGTTGCGTTGCCTCGTTCCACCAGTGTTGAGAAATTGCGAGTGCTGTCGTTTCCATGTAGGCCAATGAACGTTCTGAAACTCGGTGGCTCCTTCAGCGTGGCGGAGATGCATGCTTGGCTGGTGCTGAGCCTACCGGAAGTGGCCGAGAGGCCACCAGTCACGGATTCTGCAACACTTCACTTTGTATCCACTTTCCTTGGCACTTTGCTGATATGCTTTTACAGGTAAGCAGTGCTGACCAAATATAGTCGTGTCACAGCCAAACAAGGGATATTCATAACGCGTCGGGCTCTGACAACACAAGGGGCGGTCGCCACGTTCTGCGGGGCACAGTCACTGAATCGTCTGCTCGCGCTAGCATTAGGAGAGGCTGAGAGGCAACGTGCTATGGAAGACGCCTGCAGCGGCGAAAAGTCCATGGAGCTTAACAAAAGTTGACCGCGGTGCAGTAATGATGTTTTGTGCTCTTAGACACCCACACGTGCGGCAGCTGCTGCACGGTGGAAATAGTAAGCCCAAGTTTCTTCTTTTGGCGACTGCAGGTCTGAGGTAAGCGTTCCAGGAAATTTTTTACTGTCAAGGGGGTCCAAGAGTAAAGTGTCTAATATAAGCTGGTACAATGTAAACAAAAATTAGCCGAGATGGGAGTAAATGGACCTGTCCTCTAGCGCATTCCCCGATGAGAGTTTAATATACTCCGGTCATGCGGAGTAAAAGGTTTACTCCGCTTGACCGGACCTTATGCATGGATTGTTGGGAGTAATATTTACGTCCATCGAGGAGCTTTTGCGGGTAGCTATGGGAGTATGTGTTTACATGCATCGCGGAGCTCTTGTGGGTACCTATGTGGGAGTTTGTTTACATCCATGTAGGAGCTTTTGCTGAAGCCAGCTGAGCCTAGGCGTGGTCCGGGACGATTCCTTGTATAATTTTATTAATATTCGATCTACCTGTGTGATGGAATTACTCCAGGTCTTGGGCCCAGGACCGCTCACCAAGAAAGCACCGCTTTCAAGGACACACGCACACACAACTATATTCTAGCGAAACGTCGGGCCGTTAATGTTAGACGCATCGGAAGCTCAGGAAGACGAAGAGGCGTGGGAGCCACTCCGCGCAGGCAAGCGATGAGGAGTTGACACAGTCAATTGGGAGAGCACTCGTTGGGGGGTTTATTTAGCTAAGACAACTTGAAGTTAGAAAACGCACAGGGCAACAATTATACAACATAGAAAATGGTATCGTACCCCATCGGCCTGCCGGACTGGTCCCTGGTGGTGTCGAGCGCCATGGTCCCCGAGTCCGCTGTCTCAAAAAGGCCAGTGTCGCCGCTTAAATAGCACTTTTCAGCATCCACGGCAATGCGGACCAATCAGGCAGGCCGAAGTTAACGATGCTCCACGCGAGCTCTCATGATCACGTGCATCCGGCCTTGCTACAAAACTAATACAAACAACACATTCCAGAAACTGGCCGCGACGCGCACACATGGTCTTCATTTTCTGTGCCACGTCGTCAAGAAGACTCCCTGCGGTGCGCCGGCTCGTTTACTCGAGCGCCCCTCTAGGAAAGCCGTCGAAAAAGAAAAAAGAACAAGAAAACATTCTACGCGACGCTGTCTTCGCGACAATATTATAAAAAATACTAAGTACAGGCATGCACTGACTGTACCTACGCAGTTCTACGGCTACTGCTCTATTACGTCCAGAAACAACGAAAGAATATCTCGCCGTATTTCCTGCGTGTCGTCGATGACGCTTCCAGCAGGTGTCGGTTGCGACGACGAAGTGGCCGGTAGAATGCTGGCGATGTGGGACCACCCATGGGACTGTTGGCCCTAGCAGCGGCCCTTACGCCGCAGCGCCTGTTTCGGCAGCCGGTAGGCCGCGGTAGTTACATCGAATCTCCAGCTACTGGGTTCGACGGCACCAGTGGCTGGAAATGACCGCCCCAGTAGCCTGGCTGTCGCCGCAGTAGCCGAGAGCACCACCGCCCCATCTGGCTCCCTGGACCCGACCCCAGCACGGAACACAGGCCCTTGAGGTCTTCTCCAGCGGTTGTTCAGCTCGCCTGGCTCCCTGAACCCGTTGCCCAGCAGGAACGCAGGTCTTTGGCGTCGCAATACGCCGTGGCGGTTGGTCGTATAGATTCTCTGGACCGGGCGTCCAGCGATCATCAGTTGGCTTCAACGCAGCGCAGCACGAACCACTGCACGCAACACGCACCACACGCGCACACTTCTTCCAATGGCGCACCGCCGGGGGTGGGGGGGGGGGTCGGGGGTTGTAACGCCGCCCCCCCCCCCCCCCACGCCGACCTAACCCCCTCCCACTCCTTAACTGCTCCTGTGTCCTAGAAGAATGTGGCGCTAATGTCTCTGCAAAATGCCGCAAAAATAATAAAATAATCATCATCATTGATGTCACTATTAGTTGGCATTTTATTTACTTTTTTTACACACGCAACAACTGTGTAGTCGCATGCTCGGCCCTTCGTGAAAGATTGAACCCCCCCCCCCCCCCTGGCAGAGATCCTGGGTACGCTACTGACTTCTTCGTTCTCGCCCCCGCACGGCGAATACTGAAATGTTTGTATTCCGCGCCTTTATCATGACAACCTGGGTAAATTTGGTATCCTTTTGGTCCTTTCTCCATCCGGTCGATAGTCTTGACGTTTGCTTTCCGATAATCCTGGTTTGTCCGCATACAATCTTGATGATCTCGGAAGCCTAAAACCACGTCAACACTCGCTGGATGGTGGTGCCCCAGTCACTTCATAACAAAATATTTCCGATTCGCGCATAACTGTGGTCGTCTGGTCGATGTGCGGCATTCGGCTTCTGGCTGGAGGAGCAGAGCGGTCACCAGTGGAAAGAGCCTTGACACGTTTACACAGAACACTGATCGGCCGTTGCGAACTCACTGCGCACTCATGACTCGTCGGTTGACTCGTCGAACCAACCAATGCACTGGAGCATCACACGGAAGCACTAAACAGACGCGCGAGCGCGCATACACGCACACATCACACCGCCGCAATAGCGTCGCAACCGAAGATGGCTGTTAAAAACTCCCATGTGGAGGTTGGGACCACGTGAACTGAAACTCCGTGTGGGTAGTATAATAAGGTCATGTCGTTTTTATACTCCGTCACTTAGCAATGGTGGTAAAATGATGTGCCGTATTCACTCCGCTATGATGGAGTAAATGGTTGGGGCATGAGAGTTTTTTCGCTTCACACGCTGGTAAAAGCTCCCATGTCGGCTAATTTTTGGTTACAGTGTATGACTGCACGATATTTTCCACGTTATGTGCCCCGGCGATCAGTGGAAACTCGCTGGAAGTATCGAAACCACGTTGTTTTGGATCGACGCGGTGCTCCTTTCCATGTCTCTTTTTCCGGCGTCCAGCACCTCGGCGTTAGGCTATTTAATGTTGTTTTTTTTTCGCAAGCAAGAGAGGGCGTGCACAAATGAGCCCACACGGAAAAATGAGACTATCGCGTCTTGGAGTGGCGTTGTTTCAGCTCGGCTTATGCACTCTGCAGCCGTTGCTGTGCAGGGCCGATGGGTGGATCTAGGGGTACGGAAGGTCCAAGGTGCCGCCGTCAGATATTTGCCTTAGGAAAAGGGACGCCTATTTAGTAGTGAGGGTGCTAAGGTGCGTAGAACTCTCTCAGCCCGGGATTTTTTTTCAGGCAAGGACAGCAGAGAGAAAAACGCGAGAGGAACAACACCATGCCTAACTTGCATGTATCCGCACTGAGGCTTAGCTCTAATGCTAATGTGGAACGCCAAGCAGGTGAGAGGCGCGGGGATCAAGTGGACAACCGTCCATACGATGCGGCCGCGATCGTTGGCAGCGACGCGGCCTGCTACAGCTGCTGATGAGCTCAGCCGCAGGTATGGAGCTACGCTCCCATATTTTCACCTAAAAAAACAACCAATGAAAACATAGTGCCGAAAAACATAGCGCACAACTTTTCACTTCACAAAGGTCCTAATTTTGATGAACGTTGATTCTCAGGAAGCTTGCCGCACCGCACACACGCACTTCTCTAAAGCAATGACAATTGCCCATGCGCCATCGGCTGGTGCATGTTCGTTCCCTCCTCCATCAAGAGCAATAGGCAAGCGAAAGGCAATCGCGCGTGTGATGTTCATTATACATTTGACAACAATGTAAGTGTATTCAATCACCGAGCGCCTTTGTCGCAGGGAAAGCAACTCATATTCACGGAAAAAATAGAAGTAAGGCTAAACGGTGGTTTCACGCACGCCGGCCACAGTTTCGCCAATAATGTTGAGACCATGTGCGCGGCTTTGTACGGCATTGGCAGTTTTCTTTTCCTTCAGCATTAAAATAATTAAGGTACCTGATGAAACAAAAATTCACAGCATATCGACGGAGTGAATGATGATCAGTGGGCGAAGCTCCGGAGGTTCATCGTAGATCGTGCCGAGCTCCGGATTAATTTAGTTAACGCGCACGCTACGAATCCTTATCGTTCAACTACGCACAAGTGAAATCTCCCACCGGCACTGCATTGCAAATGAAGATCCAGTGCATATATATATATATATATATATATATGGGTGGCCGGTGAACGAGCGGCGAGCTGGTAGAGCGTTCATCGAATAATAATAATAATAATAATTGTGGTTCGGTTAGGAAAGGACGCTAATTTCTGCAGCCCATGTAGGGAGCACGGCTAAGCGTCCGTAGGGAAGGGGGAAAGGGAGTGAAAGAGATAGAGAGGAAAGGCCGTAGTGGAGGGCTCCGGAAATTTAGACCACCGGGGGTTCTTTAACGTGCACTGACAACGCACAGTACACGGGCCTCTGGCATTTTCGCCTCCACCGAAAATGCGACCGCCGCGGCCGGGATCGAACCCGCGTATTTTGGGTGGCAGCCGAGTACCGTAACCACTACACCACCGCGGCGGACCGTTCATCGAAGAAACAGCGTTTCCATAGTCAACGCGCACTTTTCGCTCTCTCTGTCTCTCTCTCTCACAAGACAGCAGCTGGAAGAGTGAGAAAGCTCGCTCGCCGGCACGTACGCGCCGAGGGCGCGCCTCCCGCACGTAGCATCATTCGTTTCTTTGAAGGTAACGGGCTACTAGGAACAACGGACGGACAGACCCAAACCTTAAGGAGCTTCGCCCCTAAAACAACGTTACGTGGTTCCCGGCGCTGTATTGCTGATCCGCTCTGCTTGCACAGTGGCTCATGGGAAAACTTCACGGAGACGCGGCAAAAGAAGATCCCTCTCTCATAGGAATCGGTATAACGCGATATCTTCGTGAAGTTGTGGAATGCATAATTGGCAATCTGGCGAATCGAGGGCCGGGAGGCAGGCTGGGTACTCTGATCGTGTGAACACGTTACATGTAGACAACAGCGGCACCTCGACATGGAACAGGGATTCTGAACAGTTCTACGCGAGAGAACGTTCTAGAACGACGCACATTGCTCCAGAGACAATTACACGGGCCAGAACCCTGCGTAGACCTGCCATAAACAAGAGCGTTCCCAAACGGTGACACCTTGTAAGCGAAACCGAATGTCAGCGGATCGTTTAGTGAGAACGCAGCACTGCAGGCTAATCATTCGGTTGTCGACGGCCGTCCTTGCGTTCCTGGAGCACTGCGCGTCGCAATTCAACGCACCTGGCCACGCAAGACAAACCTTATATCGGCCGCGTTCGTACTTCGCCCGAGGAACGCACCGTCACGACAGCACCACGCCCGAAATTTATACGGTGGTGGAGGTACGAAGACTACCCAAGCGCTGATTGCCGGCTCTAATTAGCACATTTTGATTCACTTTATCTATTGTTGCTAGATGGCGGTACCACCGTAGCGAACCAAGAGTTCACTATAAGGGAGGCAATTTTAATTTAAGAGTAATTTTGCTTCTTAAATACTATGGTTCACTGTACTAAGCACCTTTACTTTAACTGGAGAACAATTAGATGCAACTTGTAAGCCGCTCGTCAGGATATAAGGCCCATCTGTTCCCTAAGTGAGCAATGTTGCGGTGGGGTATTGGAGGAACTTCGAGCTCCTCTTGTCGGATCCTGGGTGAATGAGGTTCCATTGCCCCGCCACGGTGGTCTTGTGGCTATTGTCCGAAGCTCAGCAGATCCGAAGGTCGCGGGATCGAATCCCGGCCGCGGCGGCTTCATTTCTATGTAGGCAAAATGTTGAAGCCCATGTGCTGTGCGATGTCAGCGCACGTTAAAGAACCCCAGGTTGTCGAAATTTCCGGAGACCTCCACTACGGCGTCTGTCATAATCACAGCTGGTTTTGGGACGTTAAACCCTACAAATCAATCATGAGGGTTCAAGGCCGTCTGGGTGGAACTTTTCTATTGTGCTTATGTGTTCATTTTTTTCGGAGATCGACTTCCGTTACGGAAGTACGTCACTGATTTCTTGGTGGACCCCGGCGTAAGACTTTCGCGTTAAAAGAAAAAGACAGAAGCACGCGATACAACGCTGGGCAAGTTTCGGTTTACTGAACCGTGTTCGGAAAAACACGGCGAGCGGCGTTTACGGGGGATGCCAACAGATGGAGCTCCACATTTTGAGTATCCCCTATTGGGTTCGTAAAGCGTCGAACTAATTGCCCCGTTTTGGCGACATGGTTCTAAAGCACTCCCATTGAGTTATCTAATCCACTGGCCACGAGCAAGTATTCAGTCGGCGCCTAGCGGCCAGTGGACGAAGCTCACAAGTGTCGACGTGGCCTCCGTGATCGGAAGCTGCTGCGCGGCGTAGCTCTGGCCGCCCATACGGCGCTTACACAACGGGAGAAGTGTAATTCCGCTAGCGCCAAAAGGCGCCACTAGGTGGCGCCCTTAGCCCAAGGCTCGCGGCGCGCTCTGCGCGCTCGCCTGGCCGGCACGACCTGCCAGTTGCAGTGCGAGTTCAGTCACGAGTCAGCCGTCTCGGCGCATTTTTACGCAGAAGAACCGCGGATACGCAGTCATAATTTTTTCGACTCCTTCCTGCAGCTACAAGAAGTAAAGGCATGTTGTCAAACAGTTCCGAATCGCTTGTGCATGCAGTTTTGGTGGTCGTTTACTAGCGGATTAAGGTAACCGAGACTTTCGTCGCGCTACATTTGACCAGAGTGCGGAATACCGCCTTTCCTTTGTTAAAGAATTAAGTTGTGATATGCGACGACACTTAATTATGCAATGTATGTATTTCTGGCGATTCTGAAAGTACTGGGCAGGCACTTACAGCGATGTTCTCTGGCTCGAACAACGTATGCAGTTGACTGCACTCACTCTAAGCCGCAAAGGACGAAAAGGGGTCTGTGGTTCGTCCTTTTGGGGGGTAAATGCATTGCCACAACCATTACTCCCTGAAGGACCAACGATTCGTCCCTCGGGGACTAACTGCGAAGGGACGAATTGTTCATCCCTTAGCGGTTACTCCTCAGGAGACTAACGGTTACTCCTCACACTTGCTCCCTCAAAGGACTAAATGTTCATCCAAGCAGATGCTCCCCCCAGACTGAGTTCATCCCATAGGACTAACTGTTCCTCTTCACACATGCTCCGACCAGACTAAATGTTCATCCCATAGGACTAAAACTTCCTCATTACACATGCTCCCACCAGACTAAATGTTCATCCCTGCAGATGCTCCCCCTTTCCCACAGAGCAACTGTTCATCCTGTTGGTCGAACAGTTTAAACTGGCAAAACCTGGTTTTCCGGGATGAATTGTTCCTCCACTGAGGGAAATAATTCATCCCTTAATATCACATGGCTTTTCGTCTCCATCGGCCTAGGCCTCTGGCTGCATGCAGCAATTGGTGAAAATGACAACAAAAAAGGAAGGGTTTGAACATAATTTATTAAATAAACACAAATGGTCTGCCGCCTTACTTCTGCAGCAAGGTGTGGGCAACACGTTTGTTATTGTATTGACATGTTTTATAATTCAAATGTCTTTTGTAATACAATCACAAATGAATACTTGAGTTGCTTTACTGATGATGGCCTAATTTGCCATGTGCTTCCAAACGATGACAACTACAAAGTGGCATTTCAGAAAAAAGAGATCACACACATGTTCACACACGCAGCAGTCCGTGTGAACATCTAGGCGCTCGCAAATCTTCTCTTCTTCGTGCAGCAGTTAAGATTACAGAGCATCGAAGGAAAGTGTACGCGATCGCATGTGCGCCGACACAGCTGGACCGACACAGCTGGACATGGTACGTCGGCGGAGCTAGCATACATCAAGGACCACTGTCAACAAAATGTGGTTTTACTAAAGTGAAGTTTTATTGAAAAGGGAACCAAGCGACAGTGGCGAGTAGCGGGAACAGAGCCCAGCGGGACAGAAGAAAAGTACACGCACCAAGCACGAAGGGGTACCAAAATGAGCCGGAAAAACCCACGCGGTAAATGGAAAACCATACCTGTTTAATTAGAAAACAATGAATTACAGTACCTAGAAAGAGATATCCGCAACAGACTTCGTTCACGCACTGCGCACAGTTCGTTCGTTTAGCAGACACTGCCCGTTGGTCTACTTCGTCGTCGCAAACACATCGCTATTTTGCAGTTGCCTGCGTAGGACCACACTGGAATGCCGACACAAACACCTACACAGGAATACAGCGTCCACATCTCGGTGTTCTCCGCACACGCGGAGTGGAGATAAAGCACATGGTCACTCGCAAACGCACGTACACTGCCGAGACACCGGGAAACTACGTTGACGAGACATGCCAGCGCACACCCCGTACGACCAGTCCGACCCCCGCGAATGACCCCCTTGCTCCCCTCCTTTTTCATTGTCCCGTGCAGCTATGCGCCTGCTTACAAAAGAAAACACGCAAAAAATACGTTTAGCTTCGCTCCCATGTCACTCACTTACTCGGAGCGAAAGACGCGCTTGGAAAGGCTGGGCTTAGCTCTGCTGGGCGGCTGGATGTACACACATTTCCTAGAAGCACTTGCGCGCCCACGG
The DNA here is from genome assembly GCA_013339685.2 of Hyalomma asiaticum. NCBI lineage: Eukaryota > Metazoa > Arthropoda > Arachnida > Ixodida > Ixodidae > Hyalomma > Hyalomma asiaticum. The sequence continues at coordinate 42,329,755 of CM023483.1, forward strand.
GTGGCGCTGCGGTGCTTGAAAAAGGTCTATTGTAAAAAAAAGTAGCCTGCGTGTATCTGCTGCGGATTCATATTCATAAACTTGCGTCTGCAGTAGGCACACACAGACTACGAGCATAACAAGCACATGACCTCAATAGGTACGCACAACACTGCAGACTAGGGGCATGAGAAAGCATGCAATGGGAGGAAAAGAAAAGACCACGAGCGCTACAACGTCCTGCATGTTTCACATCTGCACGATCTACACACACACACCGCTAAGATCAAGGTAAGATTCCAACGAAAAGAATAAACGTCTCCCACGTGTGCCTCTTTGGTAAGAAAATCGAAAGGGCCAGAGGGTTAAAGAAAAAGAAAACCACGCAAGAAAACCCTATTAACAAAACATACAAGGAGAATGAGCAATACTTAACGCGCGATTGGAAGAGATAGGAAGTCCGATGAGCCGTAAGAGTACTTGCTAACACGTGGTCTTATCCGTGGCGTGCGAGCCGATAATCCATAGAAAAATCAACGGGCTGTCGATTCCTCGCTACGCTGATCTCTGCTGAAAACTGTTGGGCTCGTTCGGCGTGTCCGTGTGCTTGCAGAAAACACCATCTTAGTAACATCACCCTTCGGCCACCCTATTCACACCACGACCGCGCGCGCACACTTCTAAAAAATTCTGCCGCATGTTGACAGTGTCCTGTCGCCACCACTGACTGCAACGCTGGGAAGGCTACGCAAGTAGTCCGTAAAGAAAAGGAGAGGTGTATCGCTCCGACACACAAACGAGCTACACAAAACACAGACTCGCGCGTTTCGATTGTTTCCCCTGCAATTACGAGCGTGTTTTGTTAAGCTGATCAGAACTATATTATGACGTGAGGCTGTGACCGAGGCATTTATTGTTTTTCGCTCCCGCAAACAACGGACTACTTTTTGGTCGCGGAAATACACAGAGTAAACACAGGCACCATCCTTTACAGCGCTGCACGTGCAGGCACGCACCGCGGCTGCCTACCGTGACTAACTTGATGCGAGTTTCGGTACACAAAGGGGCTCGCCGTCTGCGCCCCTCAGCCGGAGGGGTGAGCGCTCTCCTACGGACGCGTTCTTGTTTGTGCTTTTTGCAAATTGCCCCTGCTCCCTCCAAAATAAAGTTGTTTCTACCTCTACCAGCTTCCCTTGACTGGTACATGAAAGTTTTACGCGCCCTCAGTAGTTTATAAGCGTGACAAGCTTTATCTGTTTTTATCTTAGTTGCACAAATTCACCTCCTCTCTCGACCAATATACGATGCAGCATATATCAACGAAATTCATAGCTCGACGCGAATTCATAGTACTAAATATTGGATAGCACGGATTCGACCGTTCGACTGTTTGCTTCAGTGTTTTTTTTTTTTCTTTGTCTATTGTCCTGTGTCGAATTCGCAGTGTCCAGTTCTTCTGAATGTAGCGGAGGTCTCCGTATTAATTCTAACCACCAGGGCCCCCTTGATGTGCTCGAGGACACATTGCACAAACGTTCGATTTCCGTGGAGCAGTACTGGGGTTCCTTTATTTTATTAAAGTTGTTCTCTCTCTGCCCCCGCAACTCCACCACCACATGGAATGTAGCGGTTTCGACAGACAATCGCAACCACGACCTCGTGCTTCGCTGCAGCAGGCCACGACCACTTAGCCACCGGCGGTGGATGAAAAAACAATTGCATATGCCGAAGCATATGCCAGAGGGACTAACAGCGACGCGTACAGAGACGAAATGCCACCGTTCATCCTTCAGTTAGTCCCTTTGAAAATAAGGACGAAACATTTCGACCATGAGATTTGCGCACGGCACGCATCGTTTTCAGTTACTCTCTCCCCAGACTAACCGCTGGTCGCGAGGGCTAACTGCAGCGGTTACTCCGGTTTTAGTCCTTTGCGGCTTTGAGTGACTACTCGCACCTGCAAGGAACGTATACGACAAGGCAAAGAAAAAATTCTCTCTTCATATGCAAGCAGAGCTCGAAACTTCCAACAAGCAGAGCTCGAAACTTCCAACTATAGTTGGAAGTTTCGAGCTCTGCTTGCATATGAAGAGAGAATTTTTTCTTTGCCTTGTCGTATACGTTCCTTGCAGGTGCGAGTAGTTTCACGTACCGGTGCTATGCCCCTAGTAAATCATTCACGGCATGATGAAAATTTGCAAGGCTGTGTGTGATGCGCTTCACACCATAACTCGACATCTTTCTTTACTTACAGATAAATGCACCGCTGCGTACCTTTTTGTCACTCTGACAGGAAGAAAAAACTTGGGATAAGTTTTCACGAATTTCCGGCAAACTATGATCATCGCCAAGCATGGCTAAAGGCCATATCGAGAAAGGACTTTGTACGAAACGATAAGTCCGCTAGCAGTGACAGTATGCCATATGCTGTTATCGTAATTCATGGGTCGTCGTTAGCACCACATCATCTGAAATGTCGCTGTTTGGCAACACCTTGCGCCACTAAAACCCACATAGAATATAAGGCTTCTTGAATGAGCTACGCTTTTTCTATATGGAGCAGAAAAAATGTGACAACTTTCTACACTAGCTGGAAAACTTGTGCAGCCAGTGCAGGTAAAAGAAAAAAATAGCCTCAGCTGCGCTCACGGACGCTTTCATGACACGTTACGCGCGCCGCTGCGCGACAGGATTCGAGTGCAGGTCACCTCTTTATATAGCGCCTCGTAACCTTTAGAGGAAAAGCGTGCACTCACTACGCCAAAGCGAACTTGCACGCGGCTGCAAATGAGGCACTCTTTTTTTGGGAAACAGAAACGTCCCTGCAGTTCTTTCGAGCACGGCTGCTTGCGGGACTGCAGGCATAAGGTGCAATAGAAGTCAGAAAACGTTCATATCATAAGGTCTAAATTAAGAGTGCTTGAGAGAAGGACGCAAAACTCAAATCGTCTGGCTGCTGCTCGAGGAGCATGCCAATCAAACAGACCACGTTGCAGACGAGGCAACCCCCGACGCTTCCGAAGTTGTACACAACTGTGGCCAGGGGCTGCGGTTCTTCAGAGAAACGGCTGTAGAAGATGGGCATGATCGAATGTTTTCTGATAAAATATATCGGCCGTAAAATATATCGCCCTCATTTATTGTCGACAGTATTATAGCGGCCATTCTACGGCTCCGAAGGAGGTAAAAGGACTGTACGCTGTGAGCGCGCGTTTAAAAGAAGCCTTGGAGTCCTACACTGCGATTATGTGCCTCATATCGTACTTTTGGCATGTAAGACCTGAGCAGTTATTGTTGAATGAAAGTGTACAACATTAATAAGATCATCGGTAAGCGGCGGTTATACAATCACCTATTCTTCTTCCGTTTTTCAGGCGAGGTGAAGCGACTTTCAAATCGGACAACATTTCTACAATATCAATCCTCAGGGATTTCCTTGCAAAGCAAGCCACTAGGAAAAAGATAAGATTGGACATCGTATGTGGTACGTTGGTCCTGCACTGTCCGTTCTTGTGAAGCACTGACACGGAACTGCTCGCCTCCTGATTGCCAACATTGCACGAACAATTTCATTTTTGGGTGCAGCGTGGAAAATGTTTACTTTGAAAATATTCATGACTGATTTCACTGCTTGTTTTGCATTTACAAGTTCCGTTTCTCTTAAAGGAGTGGCACCGAATAACCACTGCTTAAACTTAAAAACCTTTTATAGCGATAGCGTTAGAGAGCTCGTTCCGCAGAAATACCGCCGTCGGTGTCGGCGTCTCTCCGTGAGCGAGAAATCGCCCGTGGGCGAAAAATAACAGCCCCGAAAATGGACAACTATGTCCATCTAGCGGAACACATATTAAGCAATGTCTCGACTACCATGGCCTCCGAGATGGCGAGCGCACCCGCCATCTCGGAGGCTCTGCTACTACAGCAGAGCATATGCGGTCCCGTTATATGGACAGTCTCGGCTGGTTTTTGCCGTCCCCATCGCCGCGTCATGAACCCTATATATATATATATATATATATATAATGTCAACAAGATTTTCTTCTGGCTACCGTGAAAGAATTACAAGAACTTTGAAGTAAACTGCAATGTTAACAGATAAAAATTTTCTTTATTCCTAACGTTTCGGCTGGAGGACCAGCCTTCTTCGGAGGTTTAAGTCGAATGAGCACAACGGCCATCCGAATACAAGTGCAAAGGCAGAGTTACAAGTGAAAGGAGGAGGCAAACCAACAAACAAATATATAAATAAATAAACACATAAGCAAACAACGGCCAACGTGGGTGGCTCAAAGGGAAGGAGACAGACGACATGAGGAGAGGGCAGAAACGATTTAGATAAGGAAGACACCGGAGGTGCAACGGCTGTTTCTTTAATAGTTGCCACGTGTGAATTATCGAGTCACGTGAACGGGATAAGGGCTTGAGTGGCAAGGCAGGAATGAGAAACAAGATGGGTGCAGGCTTTGTGTGAGGAATGCGAAGGAACGAAAAAAAGGTGAAAAAGGAGAGAAAAAAAAGGAGTAGGTGGGCCACCCAGAATAATGAGCCTGCGGTAAGAGTCGAGTGAGCAAAGCGCGGCGGCAGCTGCATGTAGTTTCTGGTCTTTTTGAACAATGAATGCGATATCAATGCATGATATACGAAGTAAAACTCTGAGCTTTAGGGACAATGTGAGCTGTAGTGAGCATGGGCTTATTAAATAAGCCTGCAGGTGGGTAAAGTACCATTTGAGGATCGAGCGGCAGAGACAACGGCCCAGCAGAGCTGCCTGCTCAATCACGCTGTTTTGATGTCTTATGGCATAGACTTCACGCCGCGCGACCGCGCTAAGCAGCATGCATTTGGTACCATCGAGAGACATGGCCCATCGAAGCTCCATCAAGCGAGCGCGCTTCTTGTGGCACTCGTAGATGCATTCGCGTGGGCGCTATGTGGCGAGGGCATTGCCGGCGTTGCAATGATATGCGAAGTGCCGGGAACAGACCACGTGATGAAGGCGCTGCTACGCGCTACGCAGCACGCAGCGATGGCGGTCACGCGAAGTCCACACCATAGAGTTTCCTACTAAAATACGAGAGGGAAAACTGGCGCTAGTGTCTATGGGAGTTTCAAACAAGGCAGTTGAGCCAGCATGGGAATGATGGGTGTGACATGGATTTGCCTAGTCTTCGTTCTTCTGGCTTCATACGGCTTTGCGACTTGAAAAAATTGGTCGTTTACGACGAAATATTGCAATAAAACGGAAGATTTCGGAATAACTATGTGCGTGCACAAGTACTAGTTGCTTTTTCGCGATTAGAAAGTTACGGAACGCACAAAAATTTAGCAATATTGTGCACTATGGCAATGTTGCCTCCTCTGCTTGTGCCCAGATTTAGCAGCGTCCATACAGGTTTAAGTTCCAGATGTAGATCAGTTCGAACTTAAAGATTTTTGCTCTTGAAAGTGACATGCTGACAATTTTCAAGTATGTAAAAGGTAGTTGTGTCTTCTAAATATAACAAACGGGCCTTTGCTCGCTTCATTTAGTGGAGGGCGAGTGCTCCACTGCATTTTTACAAACTATATGCATGGGTCAAGCCCCTGCGCGAGGCCGTAGCAGGAGATCGCCCATCGCTTGATGGTTGCTTTTGTGAAAAGATGTGGTGTTAACCGTGCCGTCAAAATCCATCGCAAACTGCGCCTGAACTTTGATCTCAGCTGACTTGTTGAGCGTCGTCTGCAGGCGCGTCTGCCTATCGTGCACTCGGCGTCTACTACGCACGATAACTGTGCGCCTGCTTGGCGCGTTCAGTCGGCGTTGAATTAATCAGACAGCGGAATTGAAATGCCGTAGTACAATATATACGAACAGCCTTCTGACAAGGGATGTATGTCAGCCGTGAAAGCGGCTCTACGGTTACATATTCTATCGAATCTGATACAAAAGAAAAGAAAAAAAAATTCGCAGCATATCCACGGAGTTAATGATGATAGTGGGCGAAGCTCCAGAGGTTCATCGTAGATCGTGCCGAGTTCCGGATTAATTTAGTTAACGCGCGTGCTACGAATCCTTATGGTTCAACTACGCACAAGTGAAATCTCCCACCGGCACTTCATTGCAAGTCAAGATAGTGCCTATATGTATATATGGGTGGCCGGTGAACGGTTCTCCGCGAGCAGTCAGTATTTTTCAATCAAGAAACTCGCTAGAAGACGCTGCCTGCGTCAAGCTTGTCTCTCGCGGGTGAGGGCGCGTTCTCCTTCTTTGCGAGCTGGTAGCGCGTTCATCGAAGAAAGAGCGTTTCCATAGTCAACGCGCCGGGAGGCATGCGCTGAGGGCGCGCCTCCTACACGTAGCATCATACATTTCTTTGAAGGTAACGCGCTACTACAACGGACGGGCGGACCCAAACCTTAACGAGCTTCGCCCCTAAAAATTACACCATCTCCCGCTAAAGCGGACCATGAGGCGGTGCAAAGCAGCACGGGGGGTGCACAACGAGTTTGCATCGGTTTGACTAGGTGTCGCGTTTGCATCGGTTTGACGCTAGGAGATGCTGCCTGCGTCAGCGTTGTCTCTCGAGGGCGAGGGTGCGTTCTCGTTCCTTGCGTGCTGGGAAAGCGCTCATCAAAGATTTCCGTCAGGCGGCAGCTGCGGGCGCTGCAGCGAGCGCGCGGCAGGCGAGGGAGAGAGTGACGTCAGCACTCGAGCTGCGCACTGCGAGGGGAGCGTGACGTCAACGCGCAGCTGCGGCGTGACCTACTTGGCACCGCTCCAACACCTGCGGCGAGGGGAACGCGTTGCGGCGCGTTCGTACGGACGGAGGGACAGCGTTACACAGGCTAGTCAAAGAGCTGCTTCGCATCTAAAAACAGCAAAACCGCATCGAGAACGTTCGTGAGACGCAGCGCGAATATTTCTAAAGTTGGGTAAAGTACCGCTGCAAATAATATTGTAACCACCCATGAACAAACACAACAACGAAACACTGCATGGCACCTCATCATTGCAAGCGACCTTGGTACATGGACTTTGGTACAGTCTGATGATCTCTAGCAGTAAAGTCAGTAAAGCGTACACTACAGCTGCTGCCTTTGTCGCGTAATGAAAAAGTATAGTAACGTCACTCGCATCACTGAAGTTAATAAACAGGAATAAAAAGATCTACCAAAACGTTTGAAGCCGCAGGCACGAAGACTAGACAAATCCATGTCATTCCCATGGCAGTTTCACGATCGCAGCGCCAGTTTTCCCTCTAGTGTTTTAGTAGGAAACTCTATGGTCCAAACTTGCTGCTCTAGCGACACCCCACCTCCTCGCATGTTTTCATGCTCGTTAAAGGCGGGCAAGGCGTTTCCATTGCGCTTCGACGCAGGTCTCCCGAGAGGGGTGATGTTATCACGTGCGTCCTACAAGCGAGGAAATGAGCGGGCTCATTTGATCTCTGCTTCAGTCGCGTTCGTCGCGTTCCTTTACCCGTTCCTTCAGTCGCGTTCCTTTACCCGCGGGTAGAACGTACGATGCGTGGTTTTTTTATCAATTTGGAGTTTATGCGGGCCATGACGAAGACGGCAAAATCCCGTCGAGACTGTACATATAATTGCTATTGCAATAATAGGTATAGGAGGTGAGACGTTCGCCGAGCATTGCACTGGTGGCGGCTGACGGTCCGCATCCTACACAATGCTACTGAGAAGACGGACATTCAAGGCATGTGACAAGTTTTTCCTCGTATTGCAAGTCAATCGAATGAAGAGTAATTGCAGCATTCTTTTTTCAGACATCAACGACGACAGCGTAGCGCACACACTCCGGATGATTGACCCAAAACTTGAACAGCAGTTGCTACTGGCTAAACAAGTACAACTTGTGGAAGCCTTGAAGGTAAGCGAGTTCTGTAGCCTCTCTCCTTGCGCTGGAACGCTGCGTGCGGGACCACACAGATGGCAGTAAGGTGCCGGTAGGGATTCGGGTTTCGGATAATATTTTGCTTTTACATAGGCACACCGCCAGAAAATCATCTTGTGCTCCACTTGCTCGGGACAAGATGTGTGGGACCTATAGGATGGCTTTGCCTTGGCTATGACCCACTGTATACCAGACGATGGTTCAAGACACTACCGTTCATTCGTCAATTAATGTCACCGCGAAGGAGAGCTGCATCGGCGTATAAGGAAACGCATCAGCGAGGGCTACACGACCATCTTTTAACACAACACACTGCCATGAAGGGACGAGTGTTTCGAGATGCGCCTGCACACACATACGGAGGGCCCTGCAGTTGTGTGTTACGAGAACGCAAACCCCTTAGTACCATCTCTGACACTACTTGAAAATTACCAAACAAATAAATCTTACTTTAAAAAAAATGAACTCTTGAACTATTGCTTCACACGCGAAATGTTTGATGGAGACAAGTGTCTGGATAGTGTTCTTTTATAAGAATGAGTGCAGCAGTCTTTTCCCGGGGCATCTGAGAGATCGTAAACCAGGTGCCGCGCCTTGCGGTGTGTCCAGTCCTTTCGTAGCCTGTGGTCCAGACGCACAACGCGCGACTCGTTTCAGCTGTGCAAACCGGTTCTCGTAAACGGTCTCCCTCGCCGCACGGCATCTCATTGTGCCGGAACCCTCTGAATGCTTGCTGATCCCCGCCATAACAGGGGCAGGTATTCATCATTCCCAACACTGCAGTAGCGGTGATTTGTCGCGCTCTATTGTGATGTCCTAGTGACAGAAATTTCCTGGTGGATTTTGCGCCCTACGCGGAGAGCGCGACGGGAGTTGCACAAGATATTTGGCAAGAGGCGCCTAGCGTAGTGAGTTTTCTGGGAACACTCTAACGTAAATGAAATACACTGGAAAATTGAAAATATCAAAGTAAGAACAAGCAAATGAAACCACACCAGAATACAATAAACTCTCGTCCGCTTACATACACGCGTCACATGTCGTGTGCTATGTTCGAATAGTTTACTATTTGTCGAATGAAGAAGATGACAACGCATTCGTGAAGCGCCATCAGTGCCTGCGTCGTGATGATTTGCTGGTACATATTCGCCTGCCAGCGTTGACGCCCTATACGTGTATTGACAATGTACGCGGACCATATATGGCGCGCAGGGCGACACATGATTAGGGTCACTGCAAAATTTGACAGTACCGCGAAGGTAGATGGCATGCAGGCCACACTGCGCGGCGGCCCTTTCAGGCCGACCCAGACGATGCCAACATGCGTTCAGAAATCTCTGTGCTCGTAACTGTGCGGTAAGCGTCGTAACTGTGAGTGCGACGATTGTTGCCCTATCTGCTCGCGGACTCTCTCCGTGGCTTCGTCGATGTCGCTGCGCGTCAGGTGTGTTGTTCGCTACGACAAGACTTGTCAACATCGTTACATGTGACTTCGTATAAAACGCCATTTATACGCGTGCACCGGCTTAGTTTGATGGGACCCCGCCACGGTGGTCTAGTGGTTATAGCGCTCGGCTGCTGATCCGAGGGTCGCGGGATCGAATCCCGGCCGCGGCGGCTGCATTTGGATGGAGGCGAGATGTTGAGGCCCGTGTGTTGTGCGATGTCAGTGCACGTTAAAGAACCCTCAGGCGGTCGAAATTTTCGGAGATCTCCGCTACAGTGTCTCTCATAATCAGAGCTGGTTTTGGGGCACTTGGTGCTCTCGTTGCCTTCATAGCGCGCTTCGTCTGATCGCGGAAGCACACAAGAAAGCAAGTATAATCGTTATTACATTATGAAATTATGGAATTTGTGATCCACAAATGCATCAAGCATGAAAGCCAGTAGCGGTACATGCGTATAAATAAGCGCGCAGTGGGTTCTGACGGGGACATCTTGCGTATGCGTTCTCATTCTTATACTAATTCACCGAAGCCATTCCAAAAGCATTTCATTCGCACTATGTGCGACGTGTTTGTGTAAATGGACAAAAGCCAGCGCGCGCTCGTTGTAGTAATCGTACTGCTTTACTGTTCCCTTGGTATTACCAGTCTTTCAGTGTAATGCAGTTATGATGCTGTGATCCCAGAAATGTCACCCCGCTAGCCGCTAATAGCTTCTGCCAATTGTTGTTGTTGTTGTTGTTTCCTTCAAGTATGGCTCATACCCACCCTGGGGGATTGGCCAAGATGTAGATGTTGAAATAGTTAAGCTGAGGTACTATGTAATACCAATCAGAATCGAATAATCAAGATGAAATTAACAGTGAAGTGTACGAATTTATGAAAAGAACCGGCCTGAATCAATTATGAATTTTGAAACAGTAGAGCACACATCCCTGTGGCAATGTCCTAATGAGGAGGCTCCCAAAGACAGAACACTAGACACGGTGAACTGCAACCCAACCCTATGAAAAGAATCTTCTAATGTGCGTTTTCTTAATGAGGATAACCGAGTGCATTTTAAGAAATAATGTTCGATAGATTCCTCTTCGCCGCATAACGGACACAAAGGCGATGGGGCCAGACCAGCTCAGTGCACATAATAGTTTAGTTTTGGAATGCGACAACGTAATTGTGTAAAGATAACTTCTAGTTTTCTGGAGAGAATTGCATTTCTATTCCAAAGGAATAAGAGGTGTCGATAGTCAATAAGATTAGTTAATAAGGAATCACTAGATTCCTGATTTATCGCCCTTCTCCTAAATCTTGCAGCAGTTATGAGCGCTGATGCCGGAAGTAGAGGAGCAATTGGACCACTAAGAGACGCCCTCGCCAAGCTGTCCACCATTTCGCTCATTATAATTCCTTTGTGACCTGGCACCCATACCAATCGAATTACCGTTACATGACTAGGGACAAGGGAATGAAAAGTACGTAGGATGCGACAATCACTGTTAGCAGTAAGAGCTGTACATAGAGAAAGAGAATCTGTGACAATTACGACTGATGAGATAGCTGAACTTAATTTTCGTAGGGCCATAACAACTGCCAGAAATTCTGCAAAAATACTGGTAAGAAATCTGGAAGTCTTAGTGAAAAAGTCCAATTAAAGCTTTCAGAACAAATGCCAATTCCAGATATTTCGTCTATTTGGGAAGCATCTGTAGCCATGACATCTTTGATGTGCAGGTCATCTAAATGATTTTGTAATAAGCCGTTTAATATATTCTGCGACAGATGTCTAGCGTTGTTCGGATATATGTTATCAAATATAATTTCAAGGTTGTCCCTTTCACCAACGCGGGAAACATGGCACAACCGCACATCTAGGGGGCCAATAAGCGCCTGCACGAAATCGAGGCCAGTAAGACTGAAAAAATAATTGAGGCTGATGCATGAAAACTATTTGGAGTTTGATAAGGTATTCGTGGATCCTCAAGAACGTTTGAATGGTAAGTAAGCGGAATCTGCATAGGAGCGAAGGCAACCGAGCTTCCAGGTAGAGAAAATTGGTGGCAACTGATTTTGGTAGACCAAGGCATCTACGGAGAGCCTCCCTTTCCAGAAGAATTAGTGGATGCAATTTATAACTGGGAGCGCCTGAATACAGAACGCACCCAAATTCTAATACAGGGCGCACGTACATCTTATATATCATGATAAGCGTGTCTCTCCGCATACCTGAACGATTATTGCTAATTTTGTGCAGGATGCCAAGAGCGCGCACTCCATTTTTAGCTATGTAATCTATGTGTGCTCGCCAGAGTAGATGACTATCATAAATTACTCCTAAATGTTTCACCGTGTCCAACTGTGGTATATTCTGAAGGTTGCAAGTAAGTGTTATATTAACAGAGTCATTTAATGGGAATACTATGATAGAACTCTTGGCAACATTGAGGGACAAGTGAATTACTTTTAACCAGTCTTCTATTGCGCACATATAAGCTTGCAAGCGATTATACAAAGAATGTAAGTCGGTGTCTGATGCAAAGAACGCGATGTCATCTGCATATACGTAAGTGTATATATAGGGTTGTTCGTTTTCGGGTAAAACCCGATTTTACCCGATTCTTGCACCCCGAACAAGTTTCAGGAGAATCGGGTTAAACCCGATTTCTCCCCGAATAAACCTCCCTGTAGCGATCTGCACAATCGTGAGTTGCTGCTAACTCGTGTTGATGCTCTTCCCCTTCTCTTCTCACCACTACCTGTCTCCTTTGTCACCCCTTTCTCCTCTCTAATCTTTACATCCCCTCTCTCCTCTGCACGCACATGCGTGAGAGCGTACATGCACCCCCCCCCCCCCTAAAAAAATGCTTGCAGAAGAAAGTGGGAAACACGTTTGAGGCCGGAAGACACTGGATGACTGGTGTAAAGACACTGGATGACTGGTGACTGGAAACGAAAGACACTGGATGACTGGTGTAAAGAACATGAAGATCTCCAGATCGCAACGAAAGACAGTGAAGGCACCCGCACTTTAGTGTGCAAATATTGCAACACCGAGATGGTCACCGATCCAGCGAAGAAGCCCTACGACCGAATTCGTGAGCATCTAATGTCATCTCGTCATAAGAAGTTCAAGACGGCTTCCAAGGAAGCTGAGACTGCGGGAACGTCTCAGCAGACGCTTTTTGATATGTCCTGTAGACAGCGTGCGAAAGAAACTGAAGCGGACGGCGTTATCCATGACTTTGTTCGTGCCCTAGCGTACAGCGGAATAAGCATGCACCAGGCGGACGGACCGCTGGGAGACTTCGCACGCAAATACTGCAAGGCCGCGAAGACCATGCCAACAGGACAAAGACTTCGGCTGAAATACCTGAAAGAAGCTTTTGACAAGGACATGGAGAAAATCCGCGATGATATGCGAGATGTGAAAGTGAGCGTCATCGTCGATGAATCCCCAGACATCACTGGTGTGCCTACCATCAACACTCTCCTGTGCTACTATAGCCAGAAAAACGTGAAGAAGCACGTTGTTCTGGTCGACGTCGACAGGGTAAATGCATCGAACAGTTACACGGTGGCCAGCGCAGTTAGCAAGGCACTCCTGACGGTTGGCAAGACGTGGAAAGACGTTGTGGCAGTAGCCACAGACTCAGCGGAGTACATGCGAAAGATGGTTCGAGAAATCTGTCAGGCTGAAGGGATCCAAATCTTGCATGTGAAAGATATAGCACACCTTATTCATGTGAGTGTTGACCATGCCATTTCTTTACCATGCATGTCTGATGTTCGATCCGTAGTGATCAAGTTTGGAGCGTTATTTAAGCACGCTAACAAGCTTTACCAAAAGTACACTGAAATTTGTTCTTCTAATGGCCTCTTTGGACCTGACATTAAGAAGCCACCTTCTGTTGTCCCGAATCGATGGCAAAGCTTCTACAAGGCACTTGTGGTAGTCGTAGAAATGTGGAGCTCGTTAACAGAACTTGCTGAAAGCTCGCATGATAGCAGCAAAGCGGAAGCTATTCGAGGGATACTTTCTGAAAAAGAAGTTGTTTATGCGAAGGCAATCTTGATGAGAGATGCACTCGGCCCACTTTTGGAAGCCCAGAAAACGCTTGAAAGTGGGAAGCTTTTGATGCCCAGCTTTGATCACCTGGTAAACGTGAAGCTGCAGCAGATTGTCGGGGAGCTTTCGGCGATGATCGGTAAAAGCGATCAGGCCAAAGCTGTTTTGTCTATGTTACCCAAGCGCAGCGCTAATTTAGTAAAAACATGTTCTGATTAGTTCTGCACGAAACTCGCCACAAAATGGCGCTGCACTCTTGGACGGAACGTCTCAGAAAAAGAGGAAAACCAGCTAACTTTGTGGAAGTTGGGAGCCGTCCTTGATCCGTTTCAGAAGCGTCTGCTGGGGCAGTCATTTGAGGACTACCGACCTCTGTTCATGTCCGTAACCGACAATGTAGATTCCCTTAATGACGAGTTCAACCAGTATTTGCTGGAAGCGAGCCCCACAAACCCAGCTGTCGAACTAATCGAGTATTGGCATGACTCTACTTCTCGCTACCCAAGGCTTGCAAAAGCTGCACTGACATTGTTGTGCCTAGCTAATGGTAGCTGTGATGTGGAGAGAACTTTCTCCCAGCTGAGATATGTTCAACGACCGGACAGATCTCGAATGGAGACTGACATGTTGCGCATGCAGATGATAATGTATGTCAACAAGGACGTGTAAAAAAATCGATGACCAGATTTTCGAGAATAAAATGTATAATTTCTAAGAGTCAATGTTTACTGATTCATTCATTTTCAAACACCACTGATTCATTTTCAAACAAACACAAAATTTCGGGTAGTATACTGTATTTGCTATAATACTCTGGTGTCTGTCCCAATTACCAGCTTGAAACACCAAATTTAACGTGTTATACTTAAAAAGCCCGTGATACGTTTTGATAAGCTCAGTGTAAGTTCTGATAAGTACAACCGTATATTTAACCCGAAAAAACCCGAAGTAAGGAATGGTTTCGCAAAAAAACCGATTTTTCCCCGAATATCAGTTTGAAAAATACCGCCCGATTTTTACCCCCCGAATTTGAAAAAATATAAAACCCGAAAACGAACAACCCTATGTATATACCTTCATGGCTGGGGATGGAACTAAGTAGCACATTAAATAGCAGAGGGGAAGTCACAGCCACTTGAGGAACCCCACGTGACTGTCGATGACAGGGAGAAGAATGACCTTTCAAGGAACAGTAAAATTCCCGGTCGTTTAAAAACTCCTGAAACCAGCTCACCAGATAATTTGGAAATTTGTAACCCTTTAGTTGGTATAATAATATGTTATACTCAACACTGTCATAGGCTTTTGATATATCTAATGTTACTAGAGCAGCTACTTGTCTGCGGAAGCGCGCTAATTTTATTCGGCTTTCTAAATCCACATGAGCATGCCATATGGAACAGCCGGGTCTAAAGCCAATTTGGTGGGGGCTGAGAAGGTCATGATCAGCTATAAATTTTGCCATACGAGCATAGATAATCCTTTCTATCAACTTTACTAGGTTAGAACTTAGAGAAATCGGGCGAATATTGTCAAGAGTATATCCTTTCCCGTTATTTTTAAGAACTGGAATTACTATAGCTAGTTTCCAGTTAGGAGGAATCCAAGAACATTTTAACGAATGATTCACGATGGCTAATAAATCATCTGAGGCCTCATTAGAAAGAATTTTTAACATGTTGGCCGTAATTCCATCGCCACCAGGGGCTGAATTGGGAATCTTGCCCATAGCCAATTCGCTAAACGTAACTTCAGTGACATCATCAGTCCACTTATTCAAACAGCCACAAGGGGACAATAGGGATGAAAATCTGCGTTCTAGACCTTCCGCTATATCTTTTAACATGTGTTGGGTTTCTTCCTCAGTTAAAGTTAGCGAGTCAATATTATTTGGACGCGGAATTACTTTCCTTCCACGAAGAAATCTGAAAAGTGCATTCTTGTTCTTTTGTTTAGATAAATAATCGAAGTGTTTGTTGTCATAGTCTTCTTTCGCTTTAGAAATAGTGCGTTTAAATGAGGCTCTAAAGAATTTGTAATCGCTCCAGTTTTTCGGGCACTGATTGCATAGTAAGCTTTTCCAGGCTGCTTTCCGTTTTCTGTAATCGCGGGAGCAATTGTCATTCCACCATGGGCTGAATGAATTATTCTTATTAGTACGAATTGTAAATTCAGATTTTTTCCTTGAGTTTTCCAGAGCCTTGCAAATTATATTTGGCTTTTCTTCCACAGAAGCCATAGAAAATGAAGCGATCGCAGACTTTAATGAATTCTTGAATATTCTGTAGTTAATAAAGGTAGTACTTTTTTCACCAGTATATGTTGCCCGACGAGAAATGTGAAAAATTACTGGCAGATGGTCGCTAGTGGTGGCGCAATCAACAGTAGACCACGAAGATAGAGAGAGGCTGCTGCTAGAGAATGTTAGATCTATTGTGGAGCGATGTAGTCCCCTGACAAAGGTACAAGTTCCGGAATTGTGACACGAAAGCTTTTTATCTAAAGAGCAATGCCACAATCGATTACCGTAAAGGTCTGTCTTTAAACACCAAGACACGTGATGCGAATTAAAGTCCCCGGCAAGTAGAATATCACGCCCACAATAACTTAAGGCCCTGTCTAAACAGACAGTGTCCTGAACACCATGAGGAAAATAAGAGTTTATAATATACATCGGATCACACCGATAGAGGCGCAACTCCACGACCAAGATTTCACATTGAGGTTCTATGAGTTGGAATAGGACTTTAGCTTTATGGCCTACTGTAGCAGAAATGAATGTAATTAGACCACCACCTCTTGTGGTGCGGTTTAACCTAAAAGCTCTGTGCTTGTTCAAATGAAAGCTTTTTTCAGATGATAACCAAGTTTCTTGTAATAAAATTATATCCGGATTAAGTTGGTTGGCAAGACAAGAGAGATCTACAGAAGCTGAAAAAATTGAGCGGCAATTCCACTGGAGAACTTTCAACTCTGCTATTTTGAAGCAACTAATGTGGCTGAAATAGCTTTTTCTAAAATACTTTCTTTCAAAATAGAGGTCGAAGAACTTTTCTTTGATTTCGAATGGGACCGAGTATACTTCTCGTCACTAGACGATGGCATAGCTCGTTTTTGAGCACGAGAAATATATTCTGCATCTGTCATTTCTGAATCTTCGGCTGACTGATCATCGGAAACAGGGGGAGCTATAGCTGTACTCACTGACGCAGAGGCTTTTTCAGAACTATGTGTACCTCTTTGTTCATCATGTATATTTTTAGGAGAAGCATTAGATATGATCCCTGAGGGGCCTGGAGAGCATAAACTCGAAGTTTGTATGACGTTGTTCATCTTGTCGGAAATAGCCTGAGAAATACTTTCTCCCAGATTTGCTAATATCTGCTCCATTGCCTTCGCAACTGCTTTTTGCACGGCTGCCTCAATAATTGCAGTGAGGGAACTGTCTGGACCTAAGTTATTTTTAGCGGTTACTCCTGCATAACCATAAGCCCTTTCCTTAACGATGTTGATAGCCTCTCTCCTGGAACACCGTCGTTTGTCTGTAATGTCAAGCACCTGCTGTTCTTGGGCGCGAGCTACGCAATTGGAGAAGTTAGCTGGATGTTCTCCACTGCAGAGGCAGCATTGCTTCGTTAGAAGTACAGTCTTTATGGGCATGGGCTTCCCCACATGTGCAGCAGCGCTGGTTTGATTTACAGCCGCCTGAGCTGTGACCAAATCGCCAACAGTTGTTACATTGGAGCGGACGAGGCGCTAGAGGATCTACTCTGAATATCAGCGGCCATACTTTAATTTCAGATGGACATGTAGTGCCTGCAAAAGTAGCAATAACTGATTCAGTTGGCACCCGAGAATTTTCGACAACTCTATTACAGCGGTATACCGCAATGACACCAGCCGCTGAAAATTTCTCCAATGTCTGCTCTGCTGAGAGACTAGAGTCGACACCTCTTGTTATTCCCTTGGTGCAAGCAAGGTGAGCAGGAATAAATGCACTCACCGGAGTATTGGCGAATGTGGTGCACTTGAGCAAATCCGCGACACAGTTCTGGTCTGGCGATCTGCACACGATACCTCCGCGACCAAATTGTCTCACATCCGTAATAGCCTGATAAGAGGGAGTGACAGCATGAAGATTTTCTTGAGTAGCCTGGGGGTTATTCAGCCGAATGGAGCCTCCGTTGGAAGGTACCAGAGCCACAGGGATGCTGGGCACTCCACTGCGAAGAAAGAATTCCAATGGTAGATCACAAGACCGTAACGAAGCCCTCCAAGGGGAAAATCCCCTTCCCGGAGAATTTTTGGACATCAGCCTAGGCCGAGATCTTCAACCTGAGGAAGAAAAAAAAGGGTAAAGAACAGGCTACAAGCTACCAAGACTTGGCCAATACACCAGAACCAGGAGAGAAGAGCCAGGCACAACCGAGCGCCAGCACGCGTTGCCAGCAAGCCAATTACGTTATAGGTTTCTTCTTTCTTTAACCCTAGCTCCGTTCTTCGCATAGGGCGGAGATGAAGAAATTTCTGCAACTGTGGCCTCACCGCGTTAGACCAAGTGATCTTTGGGGAAATCTCTACGCTCGGTTTGCACGTTTCCCAACCAAACGGTCTCGTCCCCGGTTTTCTGCTCTAAGCGCACCATGTCATAGTGACTTGGATGTAGAAACAGAGGCTAAAGAGAGGGAAGGTGATCAGCGGGGTGCATGCTCCCTTCTTCTGGTGCCTGTTATGTAATCACTAGCGCCCCCTACACTTCTACTCCATTTACTCAATAAACGCCACTCCCGACACGGGACAAGCCAGTACACATTACGCTCAACATGGCGTCCGTTGTCTCTCGTTCCTGTCGCGCCCAATCCTTATAATCACTAGCCATCCATATGTAACATGGTGTCAAAAGTGGGACAATGCAACAATATTAAACATGGCCCTTCCACTCATACAACCACCGAAGCATTTCGAGCCGGGCAGCAATCCCGCGGAAGCGTGGTCGGAATGGAAAGTGGCGTATCAGCTTTATGAAGCTGCCTGCGAACACAGCACAAAGCCAGAAGCAACACGGCAAGCTTTGCTACTTCACGTCATGGGCCCAACAGCGCGGAAAATCGTCGAGACCTTCCGTGTTCCGTCGCCAGCCGAGGGTGAGCAGAGAACCGACACGGTAGCAGTAATATTTGAGCGGTTCGACGAGAGATACCTTCCGTACAAAAACGTGATGCAAGCGACAGCCATTTTCAACACCATGTGCCAGAAAGAGAACCAGCCGATTGACGACTTCATTGCTGAACTTCAGCAACAAGCAGCAATGTGCGACTTCGGTGACAAGCATGACCGCCTGTTAGACGATAGGATTATCGTCGGCATCCGATACGCAGCACTTCGAGAAAGGCTGTTCCGCGAGAATGACTTGACACTGGAGAAAATCGTCGCTACGTGCAGAGCGGCAGAAATCTCAAAGCAGCATGTGTACTCGCTAGCAACGACTTCGGGTGGACAAGAAGCAACTGTGGACAACTTGAGCAGAAAAAGCAAGCAATTTCGACAACCTGACAAGCATCACCCGAGAGGGCAACCAGCGTATCATCGGAAGGACAGACAGCCCACAGTAGCAGTGCCTCAGCGTACGTGCCGCAGATGTGGAACCATACACCAGCCCCGACAGCGTCCCGCCTACGGCTCTACATGCTATGCGTGTGGGAAGTTCGGACACTATGCGACTGTTTGCCGTCAGAAGCAACGAACAGTGCTGAAAAATGTTCGCGTACTCGCCGACCAAGGGGACGACTCCGACCAGAAATTATGCTTGGGAAGCATCACAGTGGACGCTGTGGAAAGTGCATCGTCTGACTGGTCGGAAAGTGTGGAAGTGAACGGTCGTGTCGTTGACTTTAAATTGGACACGGGGTCGGACGTGGACATTCTCCCAGAGCAGCTAGTGTTGAAATGGAAGCCTCAACCAACAGTGAAAGCTACAAAAGCCAAGGTCACCACGTATCCAGGTGAGCAACTCAACAAAGAAAATGAATGTGAACTCTCTTGTTCTGTGAAAAACAAGCAAAGCGTTGTAAAATTCTTGCTGGTTAAACGAAGCCTTATGCCAATACTTGGAGCAGCTGCATGCACAGCACTAAACTTGGTGCAGAGAGTTAGGAATGTTGAAGCAGTAGGGGAGGCTTGTCCTCCAACTTCTCTGGAGCTTGAGGCAGTACTTCAAGAATTTTCTGACGTGTTCAAAGGCATTGGCAAGCTCCCAGGAGAGTATAGCATACACCTACAGCAGGACGCAAAGCCTACAGTTACAGCGCCTGGTTGCGTGCCGTGTGCACTAGAAAAGACAGTGAAAGCTGAACTTGAACGAATTGAAAAAAATGGCATAATCAAGCGTGTGACAGAACCGACAGACTGGGTGCATCCCATTGTTATTATTACCAAAAAAGATGGAAGTGTACGAATATGTCTAGACCCCAGGAGCTTGAATGCAGCAGTGAAGCGACACCACTATCGCATTCCAGTTACTGAAGAACTGTTTGCACGACTCAGTGGGTGTACTGTGTTTTGAGTTCTGGATGCCAAGAGCGCATTTTGGCAGCTAGCACTTGACGAGAGCAGCTCGTACTTATGCACATTTGCCACTCCTTGGGGACGCTATAGGTTCCTCCGGGTACCATTTGGCCTCAACATAGCCCCTGAACTCTTTCGGCAAGCCATTGATAGTATCTTTGAATCGCAAGCTCTTGTAACGCCATACTTTGACGACATTTTGGTCGCATCCAAGACATATGATGAACATGTTATTCACTTGCGTAAGGTACTCAGCATAGCACGAGCTAACAACCTCAGGCTGAATTACGACAAGCTCAAGCTGGGTTTACCAACAGTCACCTACCTAGGACATCAGTTGACACAGCAAGGCGCCACTCCTGATCCTATCAAAGTCAAGGCAATCAACGCTATACCAGCACCAACCAGCAAAGCAGAGCTTCTTCGCTTCCTGGGCATGGCGACATACGTAATGAAGTTTGTCCCAAATTTCTCGATGAAGACACAGCCCCTTCGAGAACTTTTCAAATCTGATGTTGCATGGCATTGGACACAAAAGATGACTGATGCATTCAATGAGATTAAGCGCAAACTGGCAACATCACCAGTCTTGCACTACTTTGACCCGGCACAGTCTATGGCCATTTCCACTGATGCAAGCTCCTATGGAATCGGCAGTGTCCTCCTTCAGAACGAACACCCAGTAGCCTATGCATCTGCAGCACTCACATCAGCACAACAGCGCTATGCGCAAATTGAGAAAGAACTGTTAGCTGTAGCGTTTGCCTGTGAGCAGTTCCACTATTATATCTGTGGACGCAGCATTGTCGTTTAGACTGACCACGAACCCCTTATTGGTCTTCAGTCCAAGGACTTCCATAAGGTCTCACCGAGGCTACAACGCCTACTACTTCGACTTCAGCACTACAGTGTGAAGTTGGTGTATGTGCCAGGTAAACATTTGACTGTTTCAGATGCACTGTCTCGTGCGCCTGATACAGCAGAGACAGTCAAGACGTCCGATCAAGAGTATCAGGTTCTAGCCTGTACATTGGTGCAAGCATTAACCCGAAAGCTAGCAGAGATAAGAACCTGCACAGCTGCTGATAGCACACTCCAAAGTGTAGCCTCGTTCATCCAGAATGGCTGGCCCAACAAGGTCTCAAAAGTTCCCACAGCAGTGAAGCCCTAATACTCAATCAGAAGGGAACTGTATGCAACTGATGGCTTTTTGTGCTATGGTGAATGACTTGTTGTGCCCCAGGCATGTCAAAAAGAAGTGCTCTCAAGGCTCCACTTGACCCACCGAGGCATCGTCTCATGTAAGAATACAGCTCGCCAGAGTGTTTACTGGCCAGGAATAAGCCAGGACATTGAGCAGATAACTAACTGCGAGGTCTGCCAGCGCCATCAGCGGGCTAACCAGCGAGAGCCACTCCTTGAGAGAGAATTACCAACACGACCTTGGGAAAAAATGGCAGTGGATTTTTTCCACCACAATGGCGTGACATATTTGCTTTTAGTGGACTACTATTCTAAGTACGTCGAGGCCAAGAAAATGCCTACTACCTCAGCCTCATCTCTCATCACAGTGCTGAAGGATATCTATGCACGCTTTGGCATACCGTGAGAAATTGTGAGTGATCAAGGCCCTCCATTTGATTCAGTCAACTTCAGCGACTGCATCAAGGAATGGGACATCGTCCACAAGCGCACATCACCACTTTTTCCTCGTTCAAACTGGCAAGTGGAAAGAACGGTCCAAACCATTAAAGCAACAATGACAAAAGCATTGTCTGAAGGCAAGGAACTCGCAGTGGTGCGAATGAACCACAGAGCAACTCCAGTGAATGGCCTTCTTTCTCCACCGGAGGTGCATATGGGAAGAGGGATAAGAACATTTATTCCAGTCCATCCCAGCACTTTGTTACCGCACTATCCACACACGGTGCTCCAAAGAAAACTTCGGTCAAGGCAGCAGGCACAGTATAAGCATGCAGACCAGCATGCTCGACAGCTGCCTCCGGTAACTGAGAATATGCCTGTGTGGTTTTGGAATGGAAAGAAATGGGACAAAGCAGTCGTAACACAGGTAGGCCAAGAGCCACGGAGATACACTGTCACAGCAGCCAATGGTCAAGTGTACGTGCAGAACCGACACCACCTACGAGTGCGGCACCACCCAAGTGACCACCAGTCAACACCTGAAGACTACTATCCTCGTCAGACAATTGGGGGAAATGAGCTGCACCATACCTCGCACCCAAGATCTCTGCCTGAGTGTCCTCCAGACACCAGAACGGTGCCACCGCATGCACTCCCGCAAAAGACACGTACGGGAAGGCCAGTGAGAATCCCTTCAAGATTCCTTGTGTGATCAAATTTCGTTTCTTATTTTTTTTTTCTTTTTGTCAGGTTACTTGTGTGGCGGCGTGTTATGTAATCACTAGCACCCCCTACACTTCTACTCCATTTACTCAATAAACGCCACTCCCGACGCGGTACAGGCCAGCACACATTACGCTCAACATGGCGTCCATTGTCTCTCGTTACTGTCCCGCCCAATCATTATAATCGCTAACCATCCATATGTAACAGTGCCGAGGTTATTTATATTGGTTGGAAAACAAACGCGAGCGCACATAACATTTACGCAAATGATAATTCGTCGCTCCGTCAATGTTCGGAAGGATCCATCGCCACGGTAAGGATTGGTAAGAATTCGAGCCGACCGGCTTCAGGCTTGGCGATTACGACGCGGAGAAAAACTACTCGGCACACTAGACAACTGGTGCTTTTTCTGAAAGATAATCGGCTGAACAACAAGGACATTGTTAAATATATCTTGGCACAGTGTTAAAACAAGTTCCCGTCACAAGTAGCACGAGAGCTTGCCCGGGAAATTTGACGTTTGTGACTGCCGAAACGATTCTTCTTCGAGAGCGCGAGGTCTTTGCGGCCAACTCAATATATGGACCCAAGCGGAACATTGATTCATGTGGTCTTCCTAACAAAAGAAAGAAAGCCTTCTCAGTTTCGTTCGGCTGATACCGCGAAGCGACCAAGTGCTGTTCATGCTGTGTGCTTGCCGAGCATGTACAGCGTCTGGAATGGATGTGCATTTTCAGTGCATCTTAAGGAAACCCTCAGGTGGTCGAAATTTCTGGAGCCCTCCGCTTTCTCTCCTATCTGTTTCAGTCCCTTTCCTCCTATCCCCACGGACTGCAGAAATGCCCCTATTGCAAAAACCAGCGCCCCCAGCGCATTTCCAGTGCGTTTTCCGTACTGGGAGCACTGGAAACGCGCTGGGAACGATACTTCACTGGGCGGTACACACTGGGACGTGGGCAGCGCTCGCTTGCACTGGTGTGCGCTGTCGTTGTACTGGGAGAAGCCGGCATAGCTGGAATGTCACTGGTACCAGTGAGACTCGCTGGAAAGCACTGTACACTGGGGGGCTGCGCGCTGGCACGAGTGCGGAACACACTGCAACCAGCCCAAGAGACGCTGGTGTTGGTTTAATTCACAGGCACACGCTCTGCACTGGTGCCAGTATTAGTTGATTTCACTAGGTGTGAAGACTCTGGGAACATTTACGGCTTAGCCCTACTTCATTGATGCGAGCTACAGTGTGCAGCAATTCGCGGCGTACGGCGCGTCCGGGCGCACTAGGCACTAGCAAAGTTCTGTGAATGTTTACATTTGTGCATTTTCCCCGCACTTAGCTTAGACACGAAATGTCACGTCTACGAACCACTCTGATAATAGTTCTGCTGTAGTGTTCACTTGTGTGGAGGAGTTGGTGCAAATAACAGTAAAATTTTACATCGCGAACAATTTAATGACGCTCTCAAAGCGTCCCAACTCACGCAGAAAAAAAAAACTATCGGTATCACCACACTGCAAATGCACCTCTGGCGAGTAATCATATGAGAAGGCGCTCTCCCATAGACATGCGTACAATATGGCGGTTGGGTAAAGGTACGCTAGATGGCGTTGGCGGTGCAGCGTTAAGAGCATGGTCAGAGCGGCGGAGAACTCGGATTGGATAGCAAGAATGGAGAAGAAACCGGCATTGAACAACTACCGAAAAGGGAAAGACGAAATCAAGACAGAAAAATTTTACGATAATTCAAAGGGAAGCGCTTTACTGTTTGAGGCAAGGTCCGGTTGCCTGAGAACGCGAAGTTACAGAGCGAAATTCAATAAAGAAGGGGATACATGTACGTGCTGTGGAAAAGCTAGGCAAACGACAGACCATATTTTGATTGAATGTACAGATGTCCACCCAGGTGTAGCTGTGGACACTACCCTACAGGAGGCCATGGGTTTCAGGAGTAACAGGGGAAAGCTGAACATGCCGGCGATAGATATAAGTAAAAGGCGCTTAGAGCATTGGTGGCGCAAAAGTATGGAGCAAACAAAAGCGCAAGGTAGTTCGGGTAAGATTGTTACATCACAGCAGAACGATAATAGATAAAATAAATAGACGAGGAAAAAAAATTAGTTGTGAAAATGTGTGATTCGGGAAAAGAAATGGTTGTAAACGAAAAAGAAATAAAGCTAGAGCTTGGTGGCCCGGCCACCGCCCCGTTATAAAGGGGACGCTCCTAATATCCATCCATCCTCTCCGATTGGCTGCTGCGCGGGCTGCACTCCTCTCATTCTCCTGGATCGTCGCCGTACGTGTCGAATCGCGCTTGGTGGACCATGGACGATGAGAAAAAAATTCCGAACGTTGTGTCCGAAGCGCGGAATCGAACCAGGGACCCCTCGCTTCCGAACGCGCGGCGCTAGCCACTACGCCACGAAGCGCTTTTTTTTCTTTCTTTATTGCAGTGCTTCAACTATTTTCAACAGAACAAATTTTCTACAATTGTTTCATGTACAATAGTGATTCCATGCGCGGTACCCAATCGGGCGTATCTATTTGCAATTTTTGCAGTTCCAGAAACAAAGTTAAGGACTCTCGAAAGTATTCTATAGCTCGTCGAGCATCGACTTCAGCATGACGTATAGCCATGCGTGACCTCCAAATACTATGCAGAGCCAAAAGCATGACAGTGTCATACGGAAATCCATCCTCATTATCAATGGCGAGGTACCTTATTCCCTGTGCGTCCAGCGGGAAATCTTTCTTTAATGTCCTTTGAAGGACATCCCAGAAGAACACTGCGTCCCAACAATCAAGAAAAAACATGCTCAATTGTTTCGGGCTTCCGACACAAAAAGCAGTGATCACCCCACGGAACGAATAAACCTTTGTCAGACATCCACGTCTTAACTGGCAAGACACCGGCGTGAAGCTTGAAGAAGAATGTTTTAACCCCCGGACGCACAGGCATGCCTTTAACGCGCTTTAACACTTTGCTCCATGTTCCAGCATAGTACTGAGTACGGTACAGTGGAACGGGAAGAACCACATCGCATAAATCTTTATACAATGTTTTACGGGAAACTGTGCTTAAATATTCAAAAGAAAAACGTGCCTTCAGGAAGCGAAAGGACTCGACGATTTCCTTAAAGTAGCCTTGTGGTCTACCTTCCAATCTCACAGAAGACACAACAAACTCGGGCAAAGCACTAGCCAATCGCATTTGACAGACAGTGCGCAAAAATGGGTCCTGAACATTGCGAAGGTACAAGAAACGGTTTACAATCTGTTGCAGAAACAGGTGCGACAAACTCAGACCGCCATCACGCACACGTCAAAACAGGTTCGTCCGGCTTGTTTTCTCCCTCGTGGAACCCCATATATAGACGGCAAAAATACGATGAAATTTCTGCACATTCGTTCGAGAGCAGTGTAATACTTGCAAAACATACCACAACTTTGTAATGAAGAACAGGTTGCAAATGGTCGTGCGAGCAAAAATGGATAAATCCCTACCCTTACATTTTTCTGCCTTTTCACGGATTTCAACTGCCTGTCTGTGCCAGTAAGGATCACTGTCACTGTAGTTTTCCAAGGGTACGCCCAAGTATTTTACCGGTGTTGTCACCCATTGAACGTTCATGAAATAGTATGGTGTGAGTTCCCAATTTCCATGACATGGACACATGCACCACGATGACAGTAAATACCCAACATTAACGAAAGACTGCGGGTTTCTAACGCGTTTGTGCTAGCGCGTTACGGCCCGTGTAAAAAGCTGGTGTAAGACGCTGTGGCTTCTCCGCCTTATACTCTCTCAGCAGTCATGTGATGGAGTAGGAAAACGCAGTGCGCGTTCCGGCCTGTGTAAGGGGCACGGAAGGTTCACGGTCTACCGATGATTCCCTCCGGAGCTTCGCCCACTCATTATCATTCACCCCGTGGATATGCTGTGATTTTTTTTTATACTTCTCGTGCTTGCCGAGACTATGACAGTATTTCTGAATTAATTTTCACTAGCTGCGGATTGCCGCTGCCTTTTACATAGCCGCTTATTCTTGGAGAGAATTTAGAGGACATTGAATATTGCTACTCGTCGTTCCTGTAACAATATCACACACACACACACACACCAGAAGAAGACGGCTTGTCAACGGCCCGCTTCGTTCCGGCTGTTTTCGCTCCAGCGATCAGTTATTTCTGATTCCGGCCATCTAAATCTTCAATGGCTTATTTTTAAGCATACTGGGACTACATTCGAGTCAAAATCCGGGTTTTTGACGTTTTTCTTCAGCATATAAGATCGCTCTTTCTGACCTCCCCAGCAGCCAACATATTCCCGCTTGGGCATGACATATGCCAGGCATGAAGCCGCGCGTGGTTCCCCTGGTCCAGGGGACGCGCTCGTCGAACGGAGACAGGACGCCGAGTTCGAGGTAGCGAATGCGCAGGTGACTACTGTAGACACCGTAATCGTTCCACCGTCAGCCACGGTGTTCCAACAGCTAGCGCCGTTGTGCCCACTCATGTCGACGATGACGAAACACGTTTTCATCAGGCACCGATATTTTGTTTGATGCTACATGCAAAGCAGCCAGTATAATCGGATTGCTTCGGCAATTAACTCATGCGAGCCGTTGCTGCGAGGCTGGGCAAGTCGATCCGCCCGCCGGCCGCAGATGCTGCGGGTTCCACGAGTGGCGCCGCCAGTCCCGCATATGGCCGGGTGTCTCATCTGAAAGCGCTCCTTGAATCCTCAGGCAAGAGCAGATAATGTTTCTTTCACCTCTCGTTCCCCCTGCCTCAGCTGCAAACCACGTCTCGAAAATAATTAAAGCTGACATTGATCCGACGAAAGCGGACAATTGGCGAGATTATCATTGGGAAAACGCGGCACGGCTTAACCATACTGTCAAATGACCAGCAGTGAATCGTTCGACTAAAGAACGCTACAGAAAAAAAATACGAGTACGAGTACAACAATATCAGTACGAGTCCCCCATAAAAGAAGGCCTCGTGTCAAGTGGAGGCGGATATCCCAGCCGCGAACATTATTCAACAAATAAATCTCCTGAACAACCATATCGACCTAGATCGGCAGGCATGCAATATCATACAAAGAAAGATGAAGCTCTTAGAGACTGACCTGTCCACACACTGGTTTCACGGGGCCAGGTACTACTCGGATAGACTGTGGCTAAAGTGGTTGTTCCCGTGTTCACTGCTACGTATGGTCACCCCCGTGATCCTAACAAAATAGTGTGCACAAAGTGTGCATGTATACCGTGAGAATGAGTGTTGCAAGGAGCCCGGCTGGACATGAATGTTGCCCTATAGACAGATTATGAATAGTTGGAGAGCTCTGTCGAGGAACAGCGCTTTCATGAAAATTTGGTACATGCCGCTGCAGTAAGAATTTCTTTTTGTCGTAGGATGTGTACACAACCCAGGGGCGGCCGCGCTCTTCTCCTCTATTCTCCTACTGCTGGCATAATTAGTGTCCTGTCTTCGTCCTTACCTTTAATTGATCAACATAGTTCACTTGATAATCCGTTGCACGTACCTTGAAATTTATGCTCTCACTTCTGGTTAGCCACTCATACCATATGGCTTGCGCTTCATCTCATTGTAATCAAGAACATTCACACGATCAGTATGCAGGCACCCCTTACTACAATAAACCATACCAAGTGGTTTTCGTTCCTGAAACGCAGGGGGTCAAAAACTGTTTCACCGGCGAAACACGCACACTTCAAAGGCGCGTTACAACTGTTACAAACCGCTCAAAGGCGTCATCATGGCGCAGCTACATTCTGACCACACACGCGAAGCGACAACACTTATGGTCGAGCACATCGTCCATTCCATTCCTCAGTGACCCGCACACACGAGCGGGGATGGAGCCACATCACAATGCTTCACGCAGATGTTACCTGCACACGTTTGATTTATTCCCTGCTTATACTTACAAGTCGCAGTGCCTTAGCCGGGATCAATCACTAACGTTATTAGCCACACAGACCCATTGATCTAATCTTGGATGAGCTGCAGTGCGTCATTCCCCTAGCAATTTCCCCTAAATTATAATTGCTGGACATTTCAACTCAAAACACGGTATGTGGGGACCTGTTTCAGGAAATGTCCGGGGCTCTCAAGTTGTACAGTTTATAACTGCCGATAATCTGACTATTTTCAACCAGCAAGATCCGTCTCCAACCTTCGCTACTCCATACTTTGAGTCCAGGATAGATTTGACAATAGTGTCTGCTGACTTACTACAGAATGGGTTTCATTGGAAAGCACTCCAAATCCCAACCTTATCTGAGCACTATTATATAGAGTTTTCCTTCTCAGACATCCAATTAATAAATAAAAAAGTTAACTTCAATTGCCAGAGCCCGTATTTTAACCGACTTAAAAGCGACCCATGGTTTCGCCAGGTTATTGGCTTCCACATAAAACCACTGCGCACACTAGAACTTATTATTCGAAAAATTTTTATAATTTGCAGCGCATTAGAGCAAAAATAGTCCCACCGCATGCAAGAAAAATGGTAATGGTTGGTGGACACATGATCTTACAATGGAAAGGAAGCGTGTTAGAGCTCTTAGAAGGCGATTTCAGAGAACGTCAGATCCGTCCCTATGCAAAGTGTACACAAATATTTATGTCGACACGTTTTCTTCGTACAAAGACATCAGTAATGAAAAAGAAATCGCGTTTCATAAAAGTGTATACACATCGGCAACTAAGTGTCTTTATGGGGATGATTGTAAAGGGTCCCTGAAACGTTTTTTGACATTGCGTCACTGATTAGGCAACACTAGTTGTTAAATCATTCACACCATAAACAAAGCGAAACACCATGCGCTAAGGCAGCTATGGGCTTATTTCTGTCACCTTCCTCCTTACCACCGCTGTTCCTCCTCAACTCGATAAGCTGCGGAGTGCGCGCTAGCGACGACTGCGCCTCCCGCGTCAGCCCCCCTGCCGAGCCCTCCGTGGCAACATAGCGCCCCGATATCCTTACTGAGGTCGCCCGCCTCGGCAGTGCTAGCCTCTGTAATAGAGCACCGGCGACTCGTGTGTACGCCGCCAGATGCCGCGACGATACCGTTGGCTGAAACGAAGGAGCACGTTGTGGCAACACGTTGTTCGCAGTTAGGTTGGGAAAATTACGCGCACGTGATGGCTAGGGGCCAATCAGCGACCTCCCATTCCATCGGTCGTTGGCGGGGGCGTTTGAAAACGCCTTTTGGCGAGCCGCTGCGACCTTTTCTGATGCACGTGTTGAAAACCTTATTGTAAATTCCACACTTTACGCACAGCGCTGAAATCTGCCGTCAAATGATCCTAATGACTCGCTCTACTGTATCACCATGTTTGCACAAAATCGTCAAAACCGTTTCAGGGTCCCTTTAAAGTTGTCTTCCAAAAATACCATCAAAAAATGTTCTTAACCTATTGCTCCTACAAGATGGAACAAAAACGAACTCGCTTCTGGAATTCCCTCCTGTCCTACTCAACACACTAGTGGCATCTGACAACTCGTCCTGTGACCTTCCCCATCATAGAATTATGTTTCAAATAATATCAACTTCGTACCCATGGCAAACACTGGATCTACCATTCTCAGAACATAAAATTGAATACACAATTAATATTGGTAACGCTCGTTCGGCACCAGGCCCTGATAATATGACTGCGCCCTTGGGTAAAGAGTTATTCAGATATCATCCTCAATTCACTACCTTCATTTCCAATGCAGCTCTGAGTCTTGGTTACTTCGCGCTTGCCTGGCATTCCGGAAAAATCACATTTATTGTAAAACCCGGCGCCCTGTTAATTCTGCAAAGGTCTACCGGCCAATAGTTATGAACTGTAATTTTGGAAAAGCATTAAAAAGACTGTTGAATTCACGTCTCTATTGTTTTTTTCATTCAACTAATCTGCTTCAACTCAACCAATTTGGCTTCGCGCACTGCAAAAGCGCAGCATTGGCGCTATTTACGCTTCGCAATCGGCTGGCTTACTCTCTAAAGCTCCCTAAAGTATTGATTTCATTGGATATTGTCGGCGCGTTTGATATTGTGTGGCATGCCGCAGTGCTGCACTTTCTCCGTAAGCACAGATGTGCCAGGAATAGGGGATATTCAATATGTAGAGCGCCATCTGTTGACATCCCCGCAAGCGCCATCCGCCATGTTCTTCGGGGCGCAGGAAACCGAAACCTGTGGTATCTCAGCATGTATCGGCTGCTTCCTGCTGCTTGTTTGAGGTCGCTCCGCGATGTTTTCTCACTGCTACGTGCCGCTGTGCACGCAGCGTGTGTCCGTGACGCGCTGGGAACAACGCAACAGCTTTTTTCATCCAAACACCTTCATTGTTTTAATGGCAAAAAAGAAAGCACACTGTCACCGCCGCGCAGGTAATCTCATCGAGGCTATTACAACTGCGTGTTCTAGGAACGGTGGTTGACGCGCATAAAATCGCCGTTTATCCTTGTTTCTATTTCCCCGTGAACGTGAGTTGCTTTCCCAGCGGCAAAAGCACTGACGGATTTCAGACGCACATGCTTAACATATTTTTAGCAGACCGGTACATCATGCACGCATGATCGAGAGAGCATGATGGCACGCTTTTTTCCTGTATTCTTTTCACGGACGAAAACGAGTGTTCGCGGGAAAAAATGTGCGTAAGTTTGTGGCGTGGTTATAGCGCACACAGTATTTGTTTCAAAGCAATGTGCGCATACTGTGCATCCGCGAAGTTGTGCGACATGCAATAACATCACGTCATTAGCACAGTAAGCATGCTATGCAAGATTTTTTTTGACGCTGCACCATAATCATTGTTCATGAAAGCTAGATTCTGTATATGCCATCAAAATTTTCACGTTCTTTTTGTTGTTTTTGATGCGGATGTATGTGATCGGTAGCTCTATAATATTTTTGGCCAAGCAGCCTCGGCCGTCGATCGGCGCGCTCATTGCCAGCTGAAGCAGGCATTCGGTGCCATTTCGGAGCATCGCATTGCATCGTCGGTGCGCCTAATCAAGTGCTTGGCGGCCATAAGATTAAAGCAAACTTAAAAGCGCTTGGAAAGCTGATATACGGCGCACTTGCACGTAACGCAGGCATGTTGTTCCTGTCCCAAGTCCCGTATTTTATGTGTACTGCCCTTTCTCGACAAAGAAAGCTGCGGAGAAAAGTAGAGGTTAAGGCGACCTTACCGAGCCTCATTTTTTGTTATTTTTTCAAGGACCAAGCGACCGAGTAATTCCGCCGCGCGCACCTCCACCTTTACCAAGGAAAATACGGCGAGGACCTGGCGACACTGGCAATAAGTTTTCATCACACGTACTTACCACTACACTAGTCCTCTCAGCAGACTCTCTGCTCACATAAACAGGCGAAGCAGTGGATAAAGTGTACTAGCGTAGCAGAAGTGAAATAACACCGGTCGCACATGCAAATTCCAAAACGCAACAGTGTAGTTTTTTCCGAAACGTTCATGGCTCATGTGTCCCTGCACTGCTTATTTCTAGAAAATATCAAACACACAACTGCGAAGGATAGAGATGCCTGCGGTTGGAGAAACAAGAGGTAGAAAGCAGCACAGCGACGCTCAGAAACAACGTGGTTTCGATATCTGACGCGCGTTTCTAATCGCATTGGTATAAGTAACATGGGGCATTGTATTTCCATACGAGCTTATCTTAGACATTCTACTCTCAGGCCTTCTAGACAACGAAGAATTCCCTCGAGCGCTTACCTCCGATCAGAAGTACGCATCCCAAAATGAGAAATCTCGGCCTACTATTTCCGTTACGGAGCAGTGTGCCTGTAGCAGCTGCCGTTCGGCTGTGTACTTACGAGCGCAAGACTTCGTTATTGTGCTCTCGGTGACTTTTGGGAGCAAACTGAGCTCCCCTGACCTTTCTTGGCTGGATGACGCCGAAAACTGCTGCCTTTTCGTGGCCCGAAAGCAACATCAGTGACAGCCTCCCAGCCTCTCCCAATGCCAGCGATAGCAGACGATTCCGCGACAGCGCCCCGAAGAACATGGTGGGCGCGTCCAGTGTTGCCAGATCACAATGCATTATGAATATCCCCTATTTGTGTCTCCTCTTGCAGTCATTCCTTACGCATAGAAAAGTCGCGTCTCACTCATAGGTCGCGTCCTCGGAAGCCTCCAGTGTGTTAGCAGTGATGGCCGTGAATAAAAGAACACGCACAGTTTAAAAGGAATGAAAACTATTTACTTGTAAAAGGGTGAGGTTGTTCAACGCTAAACAAGGATGACATTACTACATTAAACGCACAGTCACACAGGCGCTCGCACCGTCCGCTCTCTCGCTCCTCCAATGCCACATGTCCACCGGCACTCACAACCGCGCCGACGCACATTGCCACAAACGCAGAAACACAATGCACGTACACGCGCACACACATTTGCACAAAAAGTTCTGCGGGCCACCCGGCTCGCGCAGGGCAATAAATCACCAGATGCTTCAGTCCTCAAACGAGGAGGAAGCTCGTTTAAACTGCCGACAAGCGGTGGTGTAGTAGTTACGGTACTCGGCTGCCACCCAAAAAACGCGGGTTCGATCCCGGCCGCGGCGGTCGCATTTTCGATGAAGGCGAAAATGCCAGAGGCCCGTGTACTGCATGTGCGTTGTCAGTGCACGTTAAAGAACCGTAGGTGGTCTAAATTTCCGGAGCCCTCCACTACGGCCTTTCTCTCCTCTCTATCTCTTTCACTCCCTCTCCCCCGCCCCCACGGACGCTTAGCCGCGCTCCCTACATGGGCTGCAGATATTAGCGTCCTTTCCTTAGCCAAACCACAATCAATCAATCAATCAATCAAGGATGATAAGGAATAAAAAGAAAAATACTCAAAAGATTCGCCAGCAGTCGCATACAAAGGGAAGCCCTCAGGTTCTTTAATAAGTCCACTGCTTTGGAATATTATAGGCATTGTAGAATTGTTGTTCAAGGGAAGCAACGTTGCTTGTGAGAAGTGCCGTTTCGTGGAGGTAGGGTTGTGCTCCTGAGGTGTCAGGAGTGAATTTACCGAAAACGGAAACTTCTTAAACCGTCCGACGCAGTGATACTGAGGATCGATTCAGTTACGCTCGTATGCCGGGTAAAGGGGCAAAGTTTGAATCGATAAAACGTGCCACGAGGATCTGCACTGCCTCAAGCGTGGGAATAAGGTAAGTCCGGTGAGGATAACCAAGTTTATCCGGGATGAACCTTTCGTAAGCGAGCTTACGGATGCAATACAGGGAAATCGCTCGTTTAAGGTAGGACTACAGCTCCACGCGGTAACATAGCACCCTGCCTTTGATATCTGTGTTGCAGTTGTATTGCGAAGTTAACATGTATTCCGGATCGTGAACCAAATTTCCAAGTGTACAATCGTAAGAAAGGTTTTGTTTGACGCTACTCATATACCCCCCCCCCCCCCCCGAAAAAAAAATCTCACTCAGGATCTTAAGGTCTACGAAGGGAATGCGGACTGCCTTGCACCCGAGTATCGAGACATACTGGAAAGAAGTGATGATCTGGAGGCGCAGTTCAAGAAACAACCATGCCACTTGGAAAGGCTCTATGGTATGTCACTCTGACTGGTTCTGAACATGTTCGGGTATTTATTGTTATTATTATTATTATTATTATTATTTACAGGGTACGTAAAGCAAGCGCGGCACAACATTTATGCAAGTCCTTGAGGGACTTATGACATTACTGAAAATCGTGAGCTTCGTTGGCTGAGCTCGTTTAATAATGTTTCGTTGAACGCCCACAAGAGCAGGCAATTTAAACGGGTCTCATGCATTTACCTTAGTAACATGCGTTGGTCATTAGCGTCGTTGAACTGTTTTATTTCACACACGACCGTTAATTTTCTTCTCTATGGCATTGTATCAATAACTAGCCTAACCGCCACATCGCGAGCCCTCCGGACGGCTTGGAGTTGCGAGCTCCGTAGGTCAGAGTTCCATTGGTTTTCTGTAATTTTGCCTCGTAACGAGAGGACCACCACAGCATGTGTTCTCCCAGGCAGCACGCAACGTAGGGCAGATATTGGTTTTATGGCGGCAAAGCGCGGCCCATCCACGGCCTAATGTTGCCGACAGCAATCGAATATCGGCTAAGCCGCCGTCAATGACTGGCAGCATCCGGCCAGTATAGGAGCTGTGCCGCCGATATCGGCAGGCCATTGACAGTAATCGGCAACATGCGGCCGCGTATGCCGTGCTACTACCGATATCTGCTGAGCCGTTGGCTTTCAACGGCAAATATGGCGCCGATTTTGCCATTCTGTAGACGCTATGGGCTAAGCTGTCGCCTTTAAATGGTAACATTATGCCAAGGATGCCGCCTTAGAGCCGACATCGGCTGAACGGATAACTTTCTCCTGCAAATGTGGCACCGATTTTGCTGTTCTTCAGCATCATCTGAAGAATGGCGAATTCAGCGAGATATTTGCCTAGAAAGATTGTTTCACGCGAAACATCGAGCCTTTTCTGCCGTCCAAGAGGAAACGGCGACTAAGCCGCAGCCTTTCATGGTTGATATCGGCCGGGCCTTTTTGGAAGCTTTCTGTACCTAATAACTAACATCCGATCGAGACAAGCATGACCGAAATTCACTTGAGATATTCAGAGGATGTTAGCTGTTTTTATACACCATGGAATACATAGGTCCGTTGCATTGCAAATTCAAATCAAGTGCTCTTGTCAAGACCACGACGTTTGCGAAAAAGTCAAAAACGAAAAAAAGTTGGGGGTCCCTTAAGCTTCGCCTTTAAAGGGCCCATGACACCAAAATTTCAAACCCGATATGTTTGTGTTGTTTGGTTGTCGAACATCTGAAGGCACTTGTGGCCAAGTATTAACGGCGAACGTTGTCGTTAAGATATTTTAATATGTATTTAAAGTGACCATAAATGCTCATCTGGGTTTTCGGCACCTCGCGACATCGTCACTAGTATGACGTAGATTGTGGGCCATCTGTGACGTTTCACTTTCGTAAGTTGATATCGTGACGTCACAGAGAGACACGGGCGCGCCGCGCTATGGCCTCCGAGCGTGGCCTCCAAGATCGGCTCTCGCAGCCGATCGCGGAGGCCACGCCAAAAGCCGTATTTTTCTGCTTCCTCTCCGTGTTGGTCCCTCAAGCGTACATTGTACACACGCTATGATGCAAAGCGAGTGTGGCGAGCTGGTCTGGCGCTCTCGCTCTCCGCAACGTCACCGAATCTTGAGCTCAAGTGATCAGTGCATGCGCTCACTTCCGACAGCCGCCACGCTTGCCCCGTGGCGCTAGTTTCTTGCAGTTTTTGGCGCGCGTTTCGAAGCTTCATTAAACTGAACAAAATTAACGATGCTGTGACTAATTAGACTTCTAGCTGGAGAATTTGCCACTGCATGCCGTGATTACAAGACACTGTTCTACTCATTAGAACATAAAAGTATCCAACAAAAAAATAGCTGTCATGGGCTCTTTAAGAGTTGAACGCGATAGCGAAATCCGGCCACTAGTGTGCACTTCAACCACTCAGTGCATACTTATTAATGCGTGTTGTTACACACACACACACACATGCGCACAGACACACACACACGCGCGCGCAAGACATACCTATAGTAATGGTAGAGGTTTTCGATCTATTTAATAGCACTTTTATATCAACTTCGTGTAAATATTGTACAGTGATGTAGTCACATGGTCCTGTATTATGAACTGCGCGTAGGCGTGACACTTTCATTCGTAAATGGTCACATTGTGTCGTCCTTGTGTTAACTATCTGGCAGCTGTTCGATTTGTTATTCTGGAGACATCTTCCGGCCAATCGTAACAAGCATCGGCTTATGGTCGGTGAAATGGCAAACAGCACATTATCTAATGTTTGCTGTTTCCTTGATATTGTTACGTCAACCCAGACGTCAACGGAGCCATACTTGTCCTATATCCAGGACGTACTGGCCTTGTGCCAAAAAGCCGATGACAGAATGCCCGAGACTGAAAAAGTCTCTCACATACTCAAGGGCATTGCAGATGATGCATTCAATCTGCTTGTATTTAATAACGTAGCGACTGTCGACGCTGTGATTAAGGAGTGTCGCCGCTTAGAGCAAGCGAAAAGCCGGCGCATATCACACCAGTTTGAGCGCCTTCCGAACACGGCTCCAACGTCTTCCTGCGAGACAGTTCCTTACGAGCAGTCTGCATCTGAACATGTCACACGAATCGTCCGGCGCGAACTCGAGGCCGCATGCCCTGCTGCGAACAAGAATATGTTTTCCGATGCACCGGCCCCAACCGTGTCATTGATCCAGGCCGTTGTTCGGCAAGAATTCACCAACCTTGGTCTGCTTCCTTCTGTCTGCGCCGTCAACAATTCGGATACCCCGTTCGTTTCGTCAGACGCTCCTCGACGCCGTCAGTACCCTCCTGTTCGTTCCAGGAATCCGTCCGAGTGGCGAACAGCAGACGATAAGCCCATCTGCTTCCGCTGTTGCCGCGCAGGACACATCGCTGCTTATTGTCGCAGCCAGTGGCCGTATACGTCGCCTAACCAGTTCGCCACGTATTCCAGTCCCTTCCGTAGACCTGCTCGCCGTTACCCGACCCGCAACGAATTCTCTGCTTTCAACGCCCCTGAAGACAACGGCCGATACATTCCGTCGTCGCCACCTCACAACCGCTCATCTCGTTCACCGACCCGGCGCCGCTCTCCATCGCCCTCTTATAGCCGTCGCCTGCCCCGGAAAACTAGGTTGCGCAGCTTCTGGAGGTGAAGCTGCACTGTCGACTTTGTCCGAAAATCCTCTTTTGCCCTTACGTCTTCACCGGAACACTCTCGAAGTACATGTCGACGGTATCCCTGTGAGAGCTTTGGTTGATACAGGGGCTCATGTTTCTGTTATGAGTGCCAAATTTCGTCGTCGTATGAAGAAGGTTCTTACGCCTCCTATGACCTGTGCCGTACGAGTCGCAGATGGTGGCACAGTCGCCGTTGTTGGCATGTGTACAGCTCGCGTTACAATCGCTGGCCATGACGTAGTTGTCGTTTTTAATGTCCTGGTGAAATGCCCCCACGACATCATCCTTGGCCTCGATTTTCTCACCGCCAATTCTGCTCTCATTGATTGCTCCACCGGTGTCCTCCATCTTGAACTGCCGCAGTACTGTGAACCCGATCACCAGCATCCGTGCCGTTTACATTGCAGCGACTTTGTTCATTTGCCGTCAAAAACTGTGACGTACGTCGAACTGTCATGTTCGCCAGCTGTCCCGGATGGCGAATATCTTGCTGCCCCTCTCACAAACGTGCTCCTTATGCGTTGTGTCACTGTCCCCTATACAGTCCTCAGCGTTACAGCTAGTAGAGCCTACCTGCCACTTCTCAACTTTGGTCTCACCAATCAAGTGTTCCCACAAGGCATGTCCGTGGCTCTCCTTCACCCACTCCAAGATTTTCAGGCAGAAGCTTTCACTCTCGGTGCTGTCATACCCGAACAAGGCGCACCCAGGATGACCAATTGTGAAAGCCGTGATATCCACAGCATGATTGCCGCTGATCTTCCACCTGAGCAATCTGAAGCCCTCCACAGCATTCTCTGGTCCTATCGGGACGTTTTTGACTTCGGTGATCGGCCTTTAGGACAAACGTCAGTTGTCAGGCATCGCATACACACCGGCGATGCTAGTCCCATTCACCGTCGCCCTTACCGAGTGTCCGCGTCTGAGCGAAGTGTCATACAAGACGAAGTATCCAAAATGCTTGCAAAGGGCATTATTGAGCCATCCTCCAGTCCATGGGCATCCCCTGTGGTGCTAGTAAAAAAGAAGGATGGATCGTGGCGCTTCTGCGTAGATTATCGCCATCTCAATACCATCACGAAGAAAGACTCTACCCACTGCCGCGAATCGATGATGCCCTGGATTGCTTGCATGGTGCCACTTACTTCTCTATCGATCTTCGCTCTGGATATTGGCAAATCGCTGTGGATCCCATGGACCGGGAGAAAACGGCATTCATAACCCCCGACGGGCTTTACCAGTTTAAGGTCATGCCTTTCGGCTTATGTAACGCCCCAGCCACTTTCGAGCGTATGATGAACTCTCTTCTTCAGGGGTTCAAGTGGTCTACGTGTCTATGTTATTTAGACGACGTCATCGTCTTCTCAGCCACGTTTGAAACTCATCTTGCACGCCTATCAGCGGTACTTGAGGTGTTTCGCCTGGCCGGACTTCAACTGACCTCGTCCAAGTGCCGTTTCGGCCGCCGCCGCATTACGATCCTTGGGCATATTGTGGACGCTGCCGTCGTACAGCCCGACCCTGAGAAGATTCGCGCCGTGAAAGACTTCCCTGTGCCGAAATCTGCCAAAGATGTTCGCAGCTTTGTGGGGCTCTGTTCCTATTTTCGTAGATTTGTGCGAAACTTCGCCGAGGTTGCTCGACCACTGACAGATCTTCTAAAACAAGACGTGCCTTTTGACTGGGGTCCCCGGCAAGCTGCCGCTTTCTCTCAACTGACTACACTACTCACCACGCCCCCAATTTTGGCCCACTACGACCCTTCAGCACCAACCGAAATCCGCACTGACGCCAGTGGTTACGGTATAGGCGCTGTGCTCGCCCAAAGACAACGTGGACAGACTCGAGTGATTGCTTATGCCAGCAGGCTGCTGTCCACCTCGGAGCGAAATTATTCTATTACGGAGCGAGAATGTCTCGCTCTCGTGTGGGCAGTTGCAAAATTTCGCCCTTATCTCTTTGGCCGGCCATTTACGGTAGTATCCGACCACCATGCCCTATGTTGGCTGGCCTCTCTGAAAGATCCTACTGGTCGTCTCGCTCGCTGGGCGCTCCGTCTACAGGAGTATACCTACACCGTGGTGTACAAGTCGGGAAAACTGCACCAAGATGCGGATTGCTTGTCTCGGTACCCAGTGGCCGACGCTGACTCTACAGCTACAGTATCCATCAATAGCATATTTTCGATTTCTGAGCTCCACAACATTAGCGATGAACAACGCCGGGACCCATACTTAAGTAACTTGATCCATCGGCTTCAGTCCTCACCAAGTGACACCTCAGTACGCATGTTCACTCTGCAGAATGGAACTTTATATCGACGAAATATGGCACCTACCGGGCCTGAGCTCCTTCTTGTCATTCCGGCACACTTGCGCTCCGCAATTCTCCGGGAACTTCACGACGCCCCAACGGCTGGCCACTTAGGCGTTGCCCGCACCTACGACCGGGTACGCAACCGCTTCTATTGGCCTGGTCTAACGCGCTCTGTGCGGCGTTATGTCAATGCCTGCGAAGTCTGCCAGCGCCGCAAGAAACCATCAAGGCTCCCTGCAGGGTGCCTGCAGCCCATCGACGTCCCTGCGGAGCCCTTTTTCCGTGTGGGCCTCGATCTCCTAGGCCCATTTCCAACATCTGCTGCAGGAAACAAATGGATTGCCGTCGCTACCGACTATGCGACGCGGTACGCCATCACACGAGCACTCCGAACCAGCTGTGCCACAGACGTGGCTGACTTTCTACTACATGATGTTATTTTAGTCCACGGTGCTCCACGTCAATTGCTGACCGACCGCGGCCGTACCTTCCTTTCTCAAGTAATTGACGATATCCTGCAGTCCTGCTCTACACAGCACAAACTGGCAACTTCATACCACCCGCAGACAAATGGCCTCACGGAGCGCCTGAACAGGACCCTGACCGACATGCTTTCTAAGTACGTGTCGGATGACCATCTCGATTGGGACGTTGCACTACCATACGTTACCTTTGCATATAATTCGTCTCGCCACGACACTGCTGGATACTCCCCGTTCTACCTCCTGTTCGGCCGTGAACCAACTTTGCCGTTGGACACGTCCCTTCCATCAGTTCCACCTTCGAACACTTCTTACGCTCGTGACGCGATTGCCCGCGCTGATCTTGCCCGTCAGCTTGCCCGTCGCAGACTAACGACGTCCCAAGAGACCCAGAAGCGACATTACAACCAGCGCCATCGTGATGAACGTTTTCCTACGGACTCGCTCGTTCTTCTTTGGTCCCCAACACGACGTCCCGGACTTTCTGA
This sequence comes from Hyalomma asiaticum, assembly GCA_013339685.2. Taxonomy (NCBI): domain Eukaryota; kingdom Metazoa; phylum Arthropoda; class Arachnida; order Ixodida; family Ixodidae; genus Hyalomma; species Hyalomma asiaticum. The sequence goes on from CM023483.1 coordinate 42,370,170, forward strand.
GAAGCTGCTATCTCGATACTCAGGCCCCTACCGTGTCCTTCGACAAGTGACAGAGGTCACTTATGAAATTGCACCCGCCGATCCCGCTACCTCTTCGGGTCTGCTACCACGTGACGTCGTCCATGTCTCGAGGCTCAAACGTTACCACCCGCCTTCCGCAGGGTCTCCATAGACGCGCCGTGTCGGCGCTTCCGCCGCGGGAGGGTTATGTTACGTGGCGATTAATGACGCTGACCTGCAGTGGGGTGTACGGTTACAGGGATGTGAGAGACACCCAAGAAAGAAGACGATGATGTATCTTGTGTGAGCGTGGTGTGACTCCCAGCTTGGTTGGTCTGAAATACAAACGCTGTAACTAATTCCACCCTTTATTCTGTTCCGTTTCATTTTGATATTGTCACACAGTATTCCGACTAGAAGAGCCAGAAGACGAAAACAGCGCAGGAAACAGGACAAGGAAGAGCACAGATACGGGCGCTGCCAGAAGAACCAGACGTTGAGAGCGTCTTGGGGCAGCCACTTTATTGGAGACCTTGTACTAATTCAGCGGTGGTAGCGACGACAGGCGCAGCTGTCTTTCGGCGGGTCACAAGAGAAAGAGCACCACGGATCGTCGACACACGCCGTCTTATACCCCGCAGAGTTCGAGCTGGACGCTCCTTAAGAACGCGTCGACAATAAGGATGAAAGTCGAACGCCACAGCATCATTGGCGCGCGTTCATACCAGACGCCTAGTGTTACGCATGCATAGACGCAAGCCTAAGATAGAAATGCTAAGAACACGCGTCTGTCTAGAGTTACTCTATATGCTACCATAGATGCTAGCATAAATAAACAGTAACTCTACGTCTGTCGCTTTAAAAAGACGCCATGTGGCAACATGTTCCCTGTCGTAGAACCATACAGGCTATGCTGTAGTCGCATGGCCTCAGAGATGGCGGGCGCGCCCGCTGTCTCGGAGGCCATGGTAGTCGAGACATGTTTTTCACAATGTCTCACAGATGGCAGCACATTATCTAATGTTTGCTGTAATTGCTTGGTATGCTCAACAAAGTTTATTCCTCCTACAAATCGCCGATTGAGCCTAGAAATCGCCGAATGGACTCTTTTTCGCCGTGAATACCTCCCGAAAAACATGCCTTAAGGAGACTCCTTCCACTACCTGACATTTACGTGTTTTTTTTTTCTAGGAAGTTCCAAGGAACATGGTGGCTTTGTTACTTGGAACTTCCTCGGAAAAAAAAAATACAGCATATCGACGGAGTGAATGATGATGAGTGGGCGAAGCTCGGGAGGTTCATCGTAGATCGTGCCGAGTTCCGGATTAAAATGGTTAACGCGCATGCTACGAATCCTCATGGTTCAACTATGCACAAGTGAAATCTCCCACCGGCACTTCATTGCAAGTCAAGATCCAGTGCCTATATATATATATATATATATATATATATATATATATATATATATATATATATATATATATATATGGGTTGCCGGTGAACGCTTCTCCAACGCGAGCAGTCGGTATTTCTCAATCAAGAAACTCACTAGGAGACACTGCCTGCGCCAACGTTGTCTCTCGCGGGTGAGGGCGCGTTCTCCTTCTTTGCGAGCTGGTAGTGTTCCTCTAAGAAATCACGCACAGGAGAAATCTCACCAGGCACTACCTTGGAGGTAAACAATGGCTGCTACTGGGAATAACGAAAGGGAAGGGGTCAAGGGCTCGTTCTTTATTTGTTAGAAACAAGTTAATGGCGGTGGATGCCGGTGGGAGTCTGTTTGCTCATTAACTTGCTACTGGGAATGAGAGACAGCAGAAGTCGGCTTTTAACACTTCTACTAACGTTTCCTACTGGAACATGCCAATGGCTGCTAATGGGGAATGAGAGACAGAAGAATTCGGCTTTTAGTTAACGCGCACGCTGCGAATTTTTTTTATTGTTCAACAACGCAAAGGAGAAATCTCCCACCGGCACCACCTTGGAGGTCAAAGCGTAAGACTGGTTACGCACTACGACTACGACTACTACGACGAGGGACGAACGGGTGTCGCTTTAAGGAGCTTCGCCCCTAAAACACGTAAATGTCAGGTAGTGGAAGGAGGGTGGCTTTGCAATAAAGAAAAAAAAACATGGTGGCTTTGTGGTGGGACACCTGCTTGCCAAGCAAACGGCCCGGGCTCGATCCTCAGTGGGACCGAAGATTTGTATTGTTTTTTTTATTTGCATCTTTCTCGATTTTTCGCTCACGGAGAGACACCGACGGCGGTATTTCCGTGAAACGAGCTCTCTAACGTTATCGCGTTAAAAGAAAGCCGTCATGTGGCAAGCATTTTTAGGGGCGAAGCTCCTTAAGCTGTGGGTCGGTTGTCACGCGTCTTATCGTGTAACCTACACCACTCACAATACCATGCAACGCCATGCAACTCCGGGAGGCTCGCGCTCGCCCTCGGCGCGTGAGTCCCGGCGCGCGAGCTCTCTCTCTCACTCTTCCATCTGCTGTCTTGTGAGAGAGAGAGAGAGAGCGAAAGGCGCGCGTTGACTATGGAAACGCTCTTTCTTAGATGAACGCTCTACCAGCTCGCAAAGGAGGAGAACGCGCCCTCACCCGCGAGAGACAACATTGGCGCAGGCAGCGTCTTCTAGCGACTTTCTTGATTGAGAAACACTGACTGCTCGCGCTGGAGAACCGTTCACCGGCCACCTATATATATATATATATATATATATATATATATAGGCACTGGATCTTGACTTGCAATGAAGTGCCGGTGGGAGATTTCACTTGTGCGTAGTTGAACCATAAGGATTCGTAGCGTGCGCGTTAACTAAATTAATCCGGAACTCAGCACGATCTACGATGAACATGCCGAGCTTCGCCCACTCATCATCATTCACTCCGTGGATATGCTGTGAATTTTTTTCATCTCAAAGGTAGCAGGCCAATGCACACACATAATCAATATCAATATAGAGAGCTATTCTGATTACTTCTGCTAGAGTGTATGCGATAACACAGTTCTCTTGTGCAGGCAGTCCGCGTATTTTATGGTATATGAAAACAGCAAGTATTCGCTGAAAAAAAAAAAAGATTTCTTGAAAATCAAAGCTCTCTTCTATCCTCTTGTATCTTTATATGTTGCTGTTCTGTATCTTCACAGCTGTTGTTCACGACGTGCCCTTCCACTACATTTCGTCAGTTCACGAAAATAGCGCATTGCCTTCAACAGCAGCTCCAGTACACCCCAACACATGTATCACAGCTGGCATAAGCTTAGCTAGGGAAAAGAATAATTGTCTAGAGGACGAAAAAGCTTACACCTCCCTTTTCCACCGCCACGCTGTCAACATCCACACAGATAAAATAGGCTAATAATTCCTTAGTATGTCAACGGCGTTGTGTATAATTCCTTTTTTTTCTTTTTGTGTGTAATGACCGTCAGTGCGTTCTTTTCATACCTTTCGATTCGTTTACACATCGGTTACGTTGTACTCAGATGACCAGAATATATCAAGCTTGACTGCATCCTCTCTACAGTGAGTGTAGAATTTGTCACTGACGTTCATATGAGACTACGGCGTTGATACAAGCCCACACGCGTTTTCTGGTATTTAACATGTAATATTTTTATCACCCATAAGGGGAAAAAGAGGGCGCGAGTAGAAATAGATTCATTGCAGTATTTCTTGTGCGGGAAGGCAGCACATAGATTATCCTAATCACACTTAGCTTTGCCGCATCGCCCTAATCTTTCTTAATCTAACTTAACCCACCTAATCTACCTTATCCAACCCTAATCCGCTGTAATCCTTGTTAATCTACTATAATCCTCTTTTATCCACGGTTATCCACCCTAAAGCGCCTTAATCGCCTCTAATCCGTATAATTCGTTCTAGTCACTAAATGCACGTTATCCAAATTAGGTCTCGTCCCTTCCTGTCATGTCTTGAGTTCAAGTCTAGAAGATCACGCATTCAAGTCCCAAAGGGTATAAACCCATCTATAATCACTGATCAATGAATTTTTAAACTTCGGTAATAATTTGTCATTTTTATAGAGTGCTCGCATGCATTTGTTAGCCCCTTGGAAACCGACATTTATAGTGAATTTTGCGGGGATCGAGGCATGCCCGTCGCCATTGCACGGCCTGTCGTCCCGCGCTCAACCCTTTATTCCCCGTTGTATCCATTCCCTTGGGTCGGGTGTCGCCTTGGTATGCCCGCACACCCGGCGGCTGATCGCGATGGCGGCGCCGCGCGTCTCGCGATATCTCGCGGGACGTATACGCACGACGCGGGGTAGAAACGGGAGGCTCTTCCACTGGAGCCGAGGGGTAAGCACGCTGCCGTACCTCGTCCGCCGCCTCCTTTGTTCGAGCTCACTTGGTTGGAGTCCGCCCGCGGTTCCTGTGCGCCATCGGCCTTCAGTTCAATGTCTTTTTTCCTTGAGCAATCAAGAGGGCGGCGAGTACTAAAGGCTTGCGAGCCTGACAAAGGTACCCGCATACACTTCAGACAACGTTTAGCAGTCAGGCTAAAGCGGTGCTCAAACAAAGAAAGAACACTCTTAACTAAAGATATGAAATTTGCAATTACAAATTATATACATATTGGAACGAGCAGAGATATCAGGTTAAATAGGAAGGCCTTAACAGTGATAACGCCGGCAAAGCCCTAATGGCGGACCGAGAGAGAGACTACCCCACTACGTCGTCTCCTTCGCCTTCCTAGCGATCGTCGTCTTTCTTCCTTTCGTAGCACCGTGACAATATTTATATAACGTTCACACCTAAATCACCAAAATGTCCTCTAAATAACATATAAAACCAGTATCTAGACGCACAGTGTTCTGCTGTGTCTAGACTCAAACCATATAGACATAATGATAACACATATTGTTACATCATATCAAAATTAATGCGAAAAAAATCAAACTCATTTAAGAGTTTACAACACTTTTCAGTCACTTGAAAAATCGCTGGAAGAAAAATGGAACCCAGCTGTAATTAACAAGGATATAATTTGCTTTCTAAATACAATGGAGGAACATTCGCAATTAACTAGCCCTTCTGTTTTGTTTAAAAGATGAGTACTTTGATATGCTATTGTTCGTTTCCCTTAGTTGGTTCTCGTTTGCGGCGTGTGGAGCTGTGTTTGTCTGAGGGAGTACATTGCAGAACGAGTCTGATTCACCTCACGGTAGAGCTTCTGCTCGCATTGTAGCATTTTAAAATAGCAAACCTGGTCTGCACGAATCACTGAAAATTGTACAAACAGAGGGGCAGTTTTGAGGTCCATTAACGACCCTGTGTAATTCACATAAAGTTGCCCTTCCGAACGCTACGATCTGTGTCCTCGTGCGTGGTCTGACCACGCCGAGTCGCATTAATCGAAGGCGAACGCAGTTTGCCCATATTCGGACGATCATTGGTCACAGATCGCGCGCACAACATGGTCGCAATGGACCACTTTTCCCTCCACCGCGTGTCTCCGTGTCCGGCTCCCTTTGTGTCTCGCCCGTGACGAAGCACTTCTCCTCCCGCCGGCTTTTACAGCAGGCGGTGCGCAGTGTTTGCGGTGTCTCCCTACAATAAAATGTTGCTGTTGATCTGAGAGCAGCACTGCGTGTATTGCTGCGCTGCGCTCGACGCCTTTGCTGTCCGAAGGCACGTGCGAAACGGAGCGCAAGGTGGCCTACGCGGCCCTGTGGCTCGCTAAGCCCGAACCCACAGTGGTGGTCGTATTCTAGTGACAAACCCACACCACTACCATTTCGCGCCTGGCCGTTCGTGTCGATGCCGAGATATTTGATGGACACTTATCAATGATATCTAGGAGGTTTGTGCATTCAGAAGTACATTTTTACACATTTACAGCACTGTTTTACCTAGGCGCTCCCAACGCAGAGAAAAGCGAGCGCACGGCACCCGCACGCTGCGAACGCGGTTGCAGCTACGAGGAGGCCTCTCTTTGGGTCCCCGAGTAAGTGGCGCTTTCCATTGGGCGAGCAGGAGTAAGGGGAACGAGCAGCCACACGGGGACAGCGGGGACGTGTTCTCTCGTCTCCCGAATGCAGTGATCTAGGTCACCGCTTTTACCCTAGATTGAGCCTGAATAAATCCCTAAATTGTACAAAAAATCCCTAGATAGTAATTTTCGTGATGTTAATTTCGCTAGTTCACATGTAAAAAGGTCTAAACGCAGTTTTACCTTCGGCCCACTCGTTCTTAATTTTGTTGGTGGCAGAAATCAGCTCATTAACAGCAACTACCGCTCTTTTTCCCACATTTTGTGCGGAGCAATTGTCCATAAAAGGCCTACATTCGGTGCTCTCTTCGGAAAGCCGACAGAAATCCGTGATCTTTTCCGTGGTAGCGGTTGATTTCTGAAAGATGACGTACGCAACGAGCGTTGCATGACATGCAACCGAAAGGGAAGTGTGCCATGTTACTGCTAGATGGTAGCTGTGCCTTTTGGATCGACTTCCGGTGCAGGGCCCCTTTGACTGGTCGACAGCAATGCTCTGTACTATGATCAGCTTCACATGTGGCCAAGTATATTTTGTCATACACTTTCACTATCTTTCTATTCGGTTCACCTTGCGTAAGGTCTTCTGGTCCAGAACTTACCACCTGACTAGGAACAGCATGGTAACACTTTGGCATAGTAACTGCAAAGACAGGCACAGCTAATGCATAGGTTGGAATGTACGAGAAAGCCCAGCTTACTTTTCAACAATGTACGTTGAAGGAACCTGGCATGCTTGAACAAGCATGTTTTTCCAGGCACTAACAATTAAAATGGCTCTTTTACAGAGCAACAGCAATTCACACTGCACTCAAGATTGCACACGCGCCCCTGCTGAACACTCACAAAGGAAAGTTTCGTTTTTCATATGAGTGGGCGGCAGAATATTATCTCGCGTTCTCACTGCCTTCGCCCTCTCTCGGCCCCCCGGGACGCCGATGCTCTTTTAAGTGAGAAATAGAAAGCAGCACAAACAAACTATTGCATTAGCTCACAGCAGGCATTTCCAGGGCCTCACAAAAATCCCTATAATACGCGGCATGCCTGCCTACCTGCAGGCCTGCAGGCGGGCGGGCGGGCGGGCGGGCGGGCAGGCGGGCAGGCAGGCGGGCAGGCGGGTAGGCGGGTGGGTAGGTAGGTAGGTAGGTAGGTAGGTAGGTAGGTAGGTAGGTGGTGGGTGGGTGGTGGGTGGGTGGGTGGGTGGGTGGGTGGGTAATGTGGCCAAAGTACCCTTTGCAAAGGGTGGACTAACTAAGAGTGTCCTAGCCAAATCACCTACTACTAGCGCCCCTGCGAAAGTTGCGGCCGAAACTGTCATCGCCGCTCTCCCTTCCTGGACCATGCGCGGCGGCTCCACGCAGCAGGCCGCACCTGTGCGCTTAGCGGCCGTGACAGACCGAAGAGATCAGATGGCGAAGCCCGCGACGACTGCGCTTCGGACTTTCGAGCGTGCACAGCGCCTGCGTGCCTGCGTCTCCTCGCCCATTTTCTTCCTCTTGTTTTGCAGACCGCAAGCGTGCGCATGCGCACATGCATTCCGCGGCGCGGAGGGAGCGTCACGGCTATTTTTTTTTTTTTCGCTCGGCTTTCTACAGCCAGCACGCTAGCCGTGACGTTGAGGCGTACTGCCTCCAGGCATTTCGTTATCCAGTACCCGACTAAGAGTGTAGGACGGCAAGTTGGGTTAGTTGGTGATTGTTGACGTATTTCCGTGACGTACGGAAGTACGTCACTGGTTTTTGGGTGGACCTCGGCACAACTTACCTGTTGCCGGGATAACCGTGATACGCGTGGCGGTGTCTCCAGTGGGAGGCTGCACTGCGCTCGTGCTGACCCCTGCCACTACCCCAAACTGGGGCACATGGGGCATGCAATTTTTGGTACATTCGTGTTAAAAGAATGGTTCGCCACGAAATGATTGGCACTTAATAGCGCTGACGTAAAGCTGAGTTTGCTTCTGTGAACCGTGCTACTGGACACCTCGCCCTCGTCGGGCCTGTTCCGCGTAAAAACTCCTCGAGCGTGTGCCTTCTAAGCAGGCAGTGATATGTCAAGCTGAAAGAGCGCGCCGACCGTGAAGGCTGCCCCGCAGGATCCGAGTCCACATGCCAACAACCGCAGCTGCCAACAACATGCCAACAACCGCATGCCAACAACCGGAGCCATTTTGCTAAGCTCCGGTTTCTTTATCAATTCGTTTTCGGTTCATAAACATTTTTTAGGCTAGTAGTTGCCTACGATGACATAATGTTCTTCTTTGTGTGTATTCACTCATGCAACTGTGCGATAACAGTGTGATGCCTAACTCTGTTGAACATGCTAAGCTCGCCATCACCTTAACAAAGGAAAACAGCGTTTCCTTAAAACAATTTCCTTCTTTTTACCCAGGTGTGATCACCGACCTTTACATTGACGTCTACAAATTCAAAGGAGCCAACGTGAAGAGCAAGGTTCCTGCTCTGCTCCAAGTGCTCGACCACTACGACTTGAACTCTCTAGTGGCCTTCTTCAGTAGCCACGTGTAGCGTTCCACGTCAGCCTCGCTGCTTCGTGGCTGTCCTAGTTTTAACACCTTCTACAGATGCAAGATTAAACATGGCCACCGTAAGTCGGGTTGAGACGAGCCGGTTTTCGTCATTACCGTCAGGCTCTCCCGATTAGCTCACACATCTTTCTTTATTTCCACCCGTGGCGTCTCGTTATCATTGCGTGAACTGCACGCGTTAATAATAATTATTTGTTCACCGCTGTCGTCATAATGTAACGCGTGCTTCGTGGACGTTCCTCCCGCACCAAGTGTGCCGCAGCGAGGCTTGGTGCCTTTTTTGGGGGCGCCCACACTGCCGGCAAAGCAGCTTGCCGTTCTCAACTCGCCGGAGAATTTGGTGCCGAGACCCAAATTGTCCGGCGGCGACAGAGGATTGGTTGCTATGGCCACACTCGCGAGCCGCCGAGACGGCGTCATCAGCCTGCTAGCACTTCGCTTTTCTTTTTAGGGGCGAAGCACCTTAGGGTCTAGCCTTGTCCGTCCGCGTTGTCCGTCCGTCACGGCACAGCACAGTTGCTAGTGTGTGCATGTGTGGGCCGATCCTGGAGGCAGTGCAATCAGACGGTGTGTATGCAGGGTTGTCGGGTCAGAAACGATTCTAACGAGTTCCTGCTAAGGCGCTGTCGGCGTCTAACGGCGTCGTCGTGGCCACGGTAAAGCAAGCCAGTTAGCAGCGGCTGACGTCTCCCGTTCGAAACACCGCAGCACCTTATGACAGCTTTGTCGTCGGCTCTCGCTGTCACGGTATATAGAAAACATAAGTGTGTATGTGCATACAGAACTCAAGACGATATACGACTTATAACAAGGGGACTAAAATGCAACAGCATTAAAGAGGAACCAAATCAGTACATTTGTATGTATATAAACTTTACGTCACTCATTTCACATTCGCAGTGGCTGCGCGCCAGTGACGTACGGTGATATACCTCTAAGATACCCAGTGCTTCGCCACTTGTCATGATTCACATTAGTGAAGATGCAGTGACTTTTTTTCTCTTCTTACCCGATCCTAGAGTTCTCGAAATCTCACACGAAGAGTGTTTTAGAGGCATTAGTACCCGTTTTATTAGGATAAAAGAAACCGACATTAAAAATAGACATGAAAATGAATAAATAAAGTTGATCAAGTATTTACTTACAAGTAGGTGCACATTTTAATATTGCAATTGCCCGTGCCGCGATACTGTGCCCGGGGTGCTGGAAACAGTATTTGCTGTGCGTCACCAAGCTACTACGAAATTCGGTCGGTGGCGTAAAATTAGATTTCAAGACGATCGGACCAGCGGTCACCGGTGTAGCGCCGGCAAAAAGAAAGCAAACTGGTCGCTCTAGCCCACAAGGGACAGCATGCTAGGATGCAGCGTACTAGGATGTAGCGTACTAGCTCCTGTGGCACATACCTTTCAGTGCGCAATCGTGGCTCACACAGACATACAATACGACACGAACACACAGACGCACGTGGTTTTGTTTTTGCGATCAGCCCCACACCGCTTGACATCACCATTTACTGCAGACACACCGCTGTTTTTCACTCGAGCAGCAGAACTAAACTTGAGCGGTCCTCGGTGTTTCGGTATGTCCAGCTTGGTTGCACTTGAACCACTCGGCGTCGTGCCGCCGATGTAGTAGGAGGCAGCAGACAAGGTGATTAACGTCGTTGCGATATGTCCGTGTTCGTGCGTCATCAGGCGTCACTGCCCAGCGCGCTGTACGCAGCTTCACAATTTGTCTCACAAAAAAGCAGCCCTGACGAAGTTCGCGGCATCGACGCGTAGACAACGCAAAGCGAGTGAAACGTCCCCTTCTCACGATCATGCAGCGATTGCGCGAGACTCGAAGCGCGCAAAGCCTCTCCAGGGGGATTCTCGGTTTTTCTGTCTCGTGACCGCAGCGATCCTAATATTTGGGGGCTGTACTACCTACGAGCATAAATGAACGTTTTAGGGGCGAAGCTCCTTAAGGCGTGGGTCGTGCGTCCCCTGTAGTAGGTAGCCACCGGCGCGTGCCTGCCGGGAGGCACGCACGCGCCGAGGGCGAGCGCGTGCCTCTCTCTCTCTCTCTCTCTCACACTCTTCCATCTGCTGTCTTGTGAGAGAGAGACAGAGAGAGAGAGAGCGAAAGGCGCGCGTTGATGGAAACGCTCTTTCTTAAATGAACGCTGTACCAGGGGGGCTATCGGAGATGGCATTTTAGCGAGAGCGTTCGGAATCTCCGCACGCGATTGGCCAGCGCCGCTCCGCTGTCGTCATCCGCGGGGCGTGCCCACGGTACACCTACCTATAACCACATTAGAGAAGAGAAACTGTACCGCTGACAGTGCAACGAAAAATAAAAGTAGCGGTGGCGTCCTAAACTAAGATACACGATCAAGAGATGACACTGCATGTACTATCATCATTATTGTTTAGATGCAACATGTTTGTTTTGTTTTTGACGCCTACGCCTAGATAGATAGATAGATAATGTGGCCAAAGTACCCTTTGCAACGGGTGGACTAACTAAGAGTGTCCTAGCCAAATTGTAAAAAATAAAAGAAAAAAATCATGAATAAGAACATACACACGGACACATCAGAATTATAGGTCACACACTTCCGGCGCTGGGCGTGTCCGCTTTGTGTCCTTCCACCACACCTCGAGGCGAACTTTCGTGGTGCACACGCTTCTGTTGCAGCGATTACCCTCCGCATCGAGGAATCCGAGGGCTTGCGGCAAAGTGGTGCCCTCTGCTGGAGGGGGAGTCAACTTCGAACAGCGAAGGAGCAAGTGCTCGATAATCTCCCGCTCATCACCGCAGGATCTGCACACTGCCGCTCGAGTCTCGGGGGCGCAGTCAAAACGACTCCGATAGTCAAGAGTGCGTAGCGCGCCAGCTCGAGCCTCAAAGAGCAGGGTACCACCACAGCTGTTGTCGTACAGTGCCGGCTCCGTTGCAATCTCTGTCTTGTTCTCCCGATACGTGCTGAGGGTAGCCTTGGGGAGCATGGCTGACTGCCACATTTCTCCCTCTGCCTCACGAACACGGGCTCGAACGTCTTTCTCGGTCTGTCGCCCAGGTCCTGTTTCGATATAGTCGAAGAGGCCATATTTTCGCCTAAGAAACATAACCCTGGACCTCCATTGAGTGCGGGTACCCTTGATGTAGATATAACGATAGAGCCTGCGTGCCCACCTACTGTCATTCATGGTCCGTAGCCGACACTCGAACGATATTTTGCTTTGGGCCTCTCGAGCCTCGAACGAGGACCATCCGACATCCCCCTGGATAGCCTCCACGGCGACACGCCCGTGGCATCCTAAGGCTATGCGGCCCACCTCTCGTTGTACCCGTTCCAGCCAATCCCGCCTTCTGGCCTTATTGAGAGCCCCTAGCAGGAAAATTTCAAACTAAAATATGAGGCTAGGTTAGTAGTTCCACTCTCGCGCAACTTGATGGAACGCGCCGCGGCTGGTTTTTTTCGCCACCTGTAGCGACTTGTGGAACGTCGAACCTTCCGGGGCCCCGAGATTTTGGTGTCGTCAAATTGACGTCAATTCCCTGTCAATCATTTTCAAACCGAGCGTGTCGTCTGCTACGCGGAGAACGATTCCCGAGGCCGCTCGCTCAGCGAACGATTTACGAACACTTTGCGAACAGCGGCCGCGGCAGCGGCTCCGCTTGGATTGAAACGGCGGCTGCGGCTGCGCAATGTTGCGTCACAGAGGGAAACGGCGGTCCACTTGGGCGCTGAGTCCTCGCATTGTCGTCGCTGAAATAGGACGCGGAGCAGCTGGAGGTTCCCGATGTATTTGAGGATTTGACAGGAAGTGAATTCCGGCCTCAATTTCGTCTGTCGAAGCGAACAGTACGTTGGCTGTGCGCCGAACTTGATCCCGAGAGAGAGAACAACTTTATTTTAGGAAAAAAAAATCCTCGCCGCCACCTCCTCTGCTCGTCTGATAGCCTGGAGTCGTTTCTCCAGGCTTGAGTCGCGGTGAACGGTGTCCCACGCTCCAGGCGAGGAAATGGTCAAGAGATAGGAAATCGGGTGCCAAAGAGCCCGTGGAATTTCGACGGAGAGAAAAGAGCTGCGCATGTTGATGTTCTTTAATTGCTCCTGGAAGTTTCCAGCGCGCTGTCGGTAGTGAAGAGTTTGTCGGGCTTTCACAGTTGGGGTGCACCTCCAAAAATGCGAGAACGAGCTCCCTCTGCCTCTGAGCACCCGCGGGCCGAGATGCACGTTTTTGTGCGAGGACATGGCAGCAGCAGACGACGACACGAAATTTAGATATGACGCCACTTACGCGCACGCTTCTTGTTTTTCGCGCCCGCGACACCGCTTAGCGAACCTGCAGAGAACGATATTGATGCTTAAGAGCGTGTTTACGTCTGAGAAGAAGAAACCACCGTTTTTAAGAGGAGCAGATTTCTTAATTTCTCAGGAGAAACATTTTGGCTTTCAGAAGCAGACGACAAACGGAGTACGTCATCATCCGAGGAGCGCGCCGCTTCCCCATTGGCCGCGCCGGCCGCGCTCCTCCCATTCTCAAAGCATTGCTCAAAGCTATCGCGGACCACCCACTTTTTGACGTCAGTGTTCGGAAAGCGTTCTCGAGCGAACACCCGATCTCCGATAGCCCCCCAGCTCGCGAAGAAAGAGAACGCGCCCTCACCCGCGAGAGACAACGTTGGCGCAGGCAGCGTCTCCTAGCGAGTTTCTTGATTGAGAAATACCGACTGCTCGCGTTGTAGAAGCGTTCACCGGCAACCCATATATATATATATATATATATATATATATATATATATATATATATATATATATATATATATATATGCACTGGATCTTGACTTGCAATGAAGTGCCTGTGGGAGGTTTCACTTGTGCATAGTTGAACCGTGAGGATTCGTAGCATGCGCGTTAACTAAATTTATCCGGAACTCGGCACGATCTACGATGAACATCCCGAGCTTCGCCCACTCATCGTCATTCACTCCGTGGATATGCTGTGAATTTTTTTTGTTCCATTCATTACCAGGTTACTTATTAACTCCGGAGTTTTTAATACGCAAGTGAACCTAAAGGTTGCATTTCGAGATTGCGAAAATACGAGCGCCATCCGGAGTGGAAAACGGGAACTGCGCAGTCGTCCTATCTCTCGAGGCGAAAAAGAGGTGTCGCGCGCCCATATATGCTACACTACTGCGTCCCAAAGGCTGTGTTTACCACCGTAAAGTTTGTTTCAGCGAAACCCTTGCAAGCTTCAGCGGACAGACGCATGAATGGATTCGCGCCGTCGTCACAAATCGTGCTGTGCTGAGTGGTGTCGAACTTCTTCACGCCACACCGGCATAAAATTCTTTCGGATCCCGGCGGACGAAAGGTGCGATCTGCATGCTGCTCGGTTTGTTTTTCTACGAATGCACGGCATATCAGGATGCGGTCGCAGCAGTGTAATAAAACCTTCAAAGGAACCCTGCTCTTTGTTCTTGTCAATAAATGTGTACACGTAAACAAAAAACAAAGTGTTAGTTAGAATAAGTGGTGCGAAAATATGTGTGGATGGGCAAACCTTCATGAATCAGAACTCAGCGATTGCCGTTTTGATCATGTGGCGGGTTGCGCAACAGGAAGAATGTCGCGCGCTCGTCATGTGAATACCTTCCACTTACTCAATTTGGCTTGCAGGTGCATCCCAACATAATTTGGCGCTAAATCGCCCCCTTCCCCTCGGACCCTCAGTCTTCAAGATGGCGTCCCCCAATGCGTGTCTGCAATGCGCCGCTGTTTTAGTACCGCCACCAAACACCAGGTGTTCGTCCGGCGCTGCGAGCGAATATCGCGTTCCACGGATGGTGCAGGAAGTTTCACTCCCCTGGCCTCGCCGCCTGTTCGTGTCACGTGTCTGCCGCGCCGGTGAAAGTTGGTGTGCAGTGTACAGAACGCTCGCTCGTGTGCGGTCTCAGGTATCCGGAGGCCGGTGTACCGTAACGGCGAGTTTGCCGGTAGTGTGCGCGCCCCTTTAGATAGCACGCGAGAGTTTATTAGGCAGCAGCCATCTCTTTATATGATCACTTTCTACGTGACGCCTCCCGGCAAAAAAAAAAAAAAAGAATGTGTATTCCACACTCGCCGCCATGGCTACTAGTGGCGCTGCCTAACACTCCCCGGAATGTAGGTACCTTGTCCGTCATTTCGTTCTCATGGTTTTTATACCAGAGACCGGCTACATCAGTGACGTAAAAGTGGACGTCAGTGAGCTTGGCGCGGCTGTCCCATTTGTTACAGGAGCTCACCCGTTCGTATTCGGCAGTCCAATCCTCGACGTCCTGGTCGTCGGCGCCGCTGAGTACAGGCGGATCGCGTTGTCGGGTCGCGCCAGCGCAGGAGATCGTCGTTGGTACGGGAGCCGCTTGGAGCTGGATCAATCATGGTCAAAGGTGATGGTAGCGTCCGGGTGCGAAGTTCCAGGGTGGACGATGAACGGTACCCAGCACTTCCACCACTTAAAATGTGAGTGTTGGTCTTCAAGCAGGCCGTGATGTTGTCTTACAGACTGCTATCATGAAGGTAGATCTGGGTCCTGGCGAGCGCGCATAAGATGATGATGATCATCATCATCGTCGTCGTCGTCTTCCGCACCCAGGCATTTGGGCGCATGTCATACATCTTCCGTACAATATATACGGGGTGTCTCATTAACTCGCACCAAGATTTATTAAAAAAAAGAAACCATGACCGCTAGAGAAGTCGTACCTACGGCATATTAATGAACGTCTTGTGTGCTTACAGCCAGTAATTTTTCATAACGAAACAATAATTAATTATCCACGTTTAATTAGAGAACCTTTTAAATATCGCTTTAATCGCAAAGAAAACTTGGACCATCTCCCCGAAGGGAACCCTGATGGGATGCGAAGCAGCAGCGTTGCGCACAGGTGGCTTCACGGGTTGAACGGCGCTAACGTGGGTGCTGGAAGAACAGTTTGAAGCGAAACTCGGTGTAGCGTTTACTGGTGTAAACGTTTGCTTGAAACGCAGACACGGGAGGCGAGCGGGCGTTGGAGCCGGCAGCTGCGGGCGCTCCGGCGGGTGAGGGAGAGAGTGACGTACGCGCGCACCTGCGAGGGAAGCGTGCGAGGGGAGCGTGACGTCAACGCCCAGCTGCGGCGTGACCTACTTGGCACCGCTCCAACACCTGCGCCGAGGGAAGCGCGTTGCCTCGCGCTTGTGCAGACGGAGGGACAGCGTTACACAGGCTAGTCAGAGAGCTGCTTCGCATCTAAAAGGTCAATTGCAAAGTTGTAGGGCGCCTCAAGCAGCGCCCGAATCAAACATTTTTATCGTGCTAAGTTATGCGTCATCGTTTTTTTCCTAAAGAAGACAGAAGCGCGCGAAACAGTGGAAACGTGAAACTGACGCGCGCCCGCGCGCCGCTGCTCGAACGCTCCCAAGCGAAGTTCGATGGAAACAATGCTTCTCTCATTTGTGGCGGGATCGTATCAAGCAGGGACAGAGAGCGTCCGGCGCGAGCCGCGGAAACGGTTCGGGGCAGTTGTACACCGCTGATATTCTGCTATTTCACGTGGTGACACGCTCAATGCGCGCGTGAAAAGGTCTTAAGGTACGGGCAGCTGTGCCAGCGCATTGCATGCACTGCATACAATGCATGCATGTGGAAGGGTAAAGGTATTTTACATGGGCATGTGAGGCCCGCGCAGCCTCAGAAATTCGCAAGCTAGCATAGCCTCGAAACAAGTCCTCAGGCAACGGCCATCACGTTCACAATCATAGCGCCTACACCCTGGGATTTTCCAACGGCTACGTTGTAGAGAAGAAATCTCTATGTTTCACAGGTGTACGGTTAATAAAAACGAGTTTCTATGGTCAATCACGCAGACCTGTGGCAACGTATCAAAGCTGGAGCGAACATTTCGCGAGCTAACGGCCTTGTGCCACACGAATAAGAACTTTGAGGAACCTGCTATGTTGCACGAAAATGCCATTAGGTGTGCGCCCAAAATTCCTGAAGAACAACTGATTGCAAAAGAATGGGCGAATTCCTTCAGCACGATTCTGAGCGGAGGGGAAATTGCTGTCTAGGAAGCGCTGGTTTCTATGTTCCATGTTATTTACATGGTATTCGTGCTGAAGTAATATCAGTTAATTATTAGCACACGTCCGTTGTTCTCGTCCCGGTCTTTTCAGCGCTGCTGCCCTAATTAACGCAGTCAACCCATTATCGCAAGGACTCAGATGCTTTGTCGCTAAATGAAACAAAACAAGCATACACGTTCACGATCGTGCCGCTGCCGCACAGCCAATTTATATTGATGTGAAAGAAGAGGCAGATTCCTACAAAACGTGTCAAGCAAAACAGACAATTTCTGCGTAAAAATTCGGTGTAATGCCATATTCCAATACAGCTGTTCGTGAGCATGGAACTACATTTAAATCGAATATCAGTAAAGAAGAAAAAAATGATATTATGGAAAGTACGTCAAAAAATTTGGCGAAGCTTCTGGTCGATTTCAAGTTTGACGTGGTTTGGCTAGTGTTGTGTTCATATCGCGATAGGCTACACGTGTCGTAGTTGCGGGGATAAGTGAATGGTCGCCACTGCGCATGTGTAACCTGGAGATACTTCTATAGATGGGTGTGTGCCGTATACGTTACTGTGTTCTTTGTGCTGTTTTGTGGCTGCCCGTTGAAGGATTGGAAAAGCATGCCCCGGCTCTGATGTTACATGACTGGCGATGAGGGTGGGACCCCGGCAGCCAGAAAAACAGCAGCAGCTCGGTGTGCCATGCTTGGAAAGCTTCCAGAGTTTGATCCGGACGGTGACAACTGCGATGTTTTCTTTGAGCGCTTCGAGTGTTTTGTCGCTGCTAACGACATCGCAGAGGACAAGAAGTTGCTACTGGCGTCCATCGGGGAGAAGGCATACGTCGCGCTCGGGAGCCTCCTTCTGCCGAAAATGCCTATCCAGGAGACGTATGACGTTGTCATCGCAACGCTGAAAAAGCACCCCGAAGTGCTCCGTGGTCACGGAAAGATGCCGTTTTAACCAACGCAAGCAGGAACCGCACGAGTAGGACTCAAGAAACTGGCTGCAACGTGTGGCACATTTCTTGAGCAAGCCCTGCGAGATCGTTTCATCGCGGGATTGTGTTCCGACAGCATACGCTGCAGGCTTCTGGCGACACCTGATGCAGAATTAATCTGGGACAGCACCTTCAGTATTGTAGCAGCCAAATCGGCTACTAGAGGCACTCAGGAAATGGTGGCGACCCTCTCGACGGGGACCCCAGTCGACAGCGACGTTCACTGGCACAAGGAAACAGCCGCGGAGCGGCGGCAAGCAACCGGTGGGGACTACGCCTGGATGCCACGCCGAAGACGGCTTCACCAGCGGGCCCACAAGAGACTAAGGTGTGTCATCGTTGCGGTGGGCGGCACTCTCCTGTAAGTTGTCCGTTCATGAACAGCCGTTGTTTTAAATGTAACAAGAAAGGTCATGTAGCCAAAATGTGTAAAACTAGGACGCCTGTTCATTGCCTGGAGAATGATGCAACGCGCGATGAGCTGTTGACAACACGTCACACAGACCGTAGGGCGGGCACGCCTGCCATTGTAGTGCCGTTGCTGATAAACGGAAGAGAGATTCCGATGGATCTCGATACAGGCGCAGCCGTATCGGTAATGTTTAAAGCATTTTCCCGATGCAAGTTTCAGGGAAACAGATGTTAGGCTAGTCACCTACAATGGCACGCCTGTCACGGTCAAAGGTATTATGGATGTTCATGTAAAGTACCAGTCAACACGTTCGCTTGCCACTAGTGATTGCTAAGGATAGTACAGGGGCTAGAATGTCAACATTATTGGGACGGGAGTGGCTAACGAAAATAAAAATCGACTGGCCGAATGTGGTACGGGTGCAGAACGTACGTGAAGAGGCACAGCTATAAGTACCGCGAGGTATTTCAACCAGGATACGGGGCCATTAAAGGGCAACTCCGGCGATTTTTCAGTGTCTACTGACCTTAATAAAATTTTCAGTATGTATTCTCCTTGGCACTGCAATAATATATGCCAAACCAGGCGGTTGCAAGTCATTTAGTTTTCCTGGAAACGAATTTTAATTTTTTTTAGCGGATTCTCCTGCAGGCCACCCTGTGTTTTTGACGTCATCACCTTCAATGCTGCCTACCCGTGCCTGCGGGACATCAAAACCAAAACGGCGGTGCTTCAGCGTTAAAATCGTCGCTGTCAAGTTCAGAAAAGCTGGCATAACTCGATACATCGTCGGATGACCTCGCCGCTTTCATTTTTCTCCACATTTCTGACGGGGGGGGGAAGGCTGTGACGTCATCGCATACGCTGCAAGTTACGTCTACCCGTTTCGGTTTGAACACGCCTTTCAGTCGGTTATTTAAAATTATTGGTGCGTTTCTGAGCAAATTGAACCACCCTGGCTGCTACAAGACTACTATTCGAAAACATTGATATCAGAACATGGTGAAAAAACCGCCGGAGTTGCCCTTTAAAGGGTTTCACGCTAGTATTGTGCTTAAGAAAGGCGCTACTCCTGTTTTTTTTAAAGCGAGACCAGTGCCATACGCGAGCAAGTAGAACAAAAGCTGCTTAATATAGAGAAGGCAGGCATTGTGCGTTAGGCACAGTGCTTGGGCCACCGCGCTGATGCCGAAAAAGAATAACGGGATTCGACTGTGCGGGGATTACCACCGTCAATCCTTTCGTGGAAGTTGACCATTACCCTCTACCGCTGCCTGAAGATATTTTCACCACGTTGGAAGGTGTTTTCGCGATTCTTGACCTGAGTAAGGCGTATCTGCAACTGGAATTAGAACTGCTCACCGTTAACACGCATACGGGCCTTTTCCGGTAGAGGCGCCTACCCTATGGTGTACCCAATTGCACCAGCCGCATTTCAGGCGGTAATGGACCAAGTCCTGAGGGGCTTGCAAGGCACGGCTTGCTATCTTGACGATGTCATCATAGCGGGAGCTAGCTACGAGCAGTGTCGCGAAAGAGTTGAATAAGTGCTCATGCGCCTAAGCGGTATCAAAGTCAACGCGGAAAAGTGCAGCTTGTTTCGAAAAACAGTAGCCTACTTGGGGCACGAAGTTGATGCCAATGGGTTGCACCCAGGTAAGGGCGATAAAACCCAAGCCAGACATATGTCGCGCAACTGAAGCCGTTTTTGGGTCAATTTCTACGCAAAAGTTTTGCCAAATACAGTACTGGGGCCTCGCCATGCCTTGCTGGGCAGGGAACCAAGTGGTCCCGACTATGTGACGAGTGTGAAACGTTGTTGACGGATGAAAGTGTGTTGGAAATATATGATGTGGCAAAAGAAATTCGGCTCACGTGTGACGCTTCAGAGTATGGCCTAGCAGCAGCATATGTCGTGAACGGCGACAGCCTATCGCTTTCACATCAAGGTCCGAGCGGAACCACGGACAAATCGAGAAAGAGGCACGGAGCATCGTCCTCGGAGTAAAAAAATTTCACAAGTATCTATATGGCAGGGCATTTAACATTTTAACGGATCACCAACCACTGACGGTTCTTTTAGACCCACACCGACATTGCGTTACCGTGGCAACTGCCTCGGTGCACAGATGGCTGACATTTCGAGCAAACTATCGTTACAAAATTACGCATAAGCCGGGCACCGCCATCTCGCATGCTGATGCTTTGTCACGGCTACCGTTGTCGGAAGTGGGGCATCAAGAGGACGCAGTTTGTTACTTTCCCACGTTGTCAGATGTGCCGCTAACCGCGAAAGACATCGAGCGTGCAACAGGGTGTGACAGTTTGCTGCAAGTTGTGCGAAATAGGATATTGCACGGTTGGCCAAAGACTGTCAATGCGGAACTGCAACCGCTTTTGGGCTCGCCGTTTTGAGCTCGGTATTGTTTGGAACAACAGGGTTGTTGTCCCTGAAAGCTTCAAGATTGTAGTACTAGCACTCTTGCACGAGCAGCATCTCGGGATCTCAAAAATGAAGGTTGTTGCACGGTCATTGGTCTGATGGCCGGGTATCGACGATGCCCTTAAAACGGCGGTGCGCACATGCAGCATCTGTCAGGCAGTACTAGTACTTCCTGTAACGTAGCCAGTTCCTTTATTTCCAAGGGAAGTTTGTGAACGCCCGTGGCAACGAGTCCACTTGGATTTTGCGGAAAAAGAATCGCAAATGTTTCTTAGTGCGGTAGATGCGTTTTCCAAATGGGTAGAGGTTAAATGCATGCACTCGACAACAGCTGCGAAAACAGTCGAGGCTGTGCGTTCCTGGTTTGCGTCGAACGGGTTGCCTCTGGAAGTGGTTACGGATAACGGGCCTCATATAGTTCCGCGCAGCGGAATTCATAACTTTTCTGAAAGCGAATGGCGTGATACACACGCTCACCCCACCGTATCATCCGCAATCTAATGGAGCGGCCGAGCGAGCGGTGCAAACAACTAAAGGAGGCTCTCCTGAAGCATTTAATGGATGACGAAAGGAAAGGTACCAACAGCCTCACTACAGCATCGCCTAGATAATTTCCTGTTCTCGTATCGCGCAACACCACACACTTTCACTGGGAAATCACCAGGAGAATAGTTTCTGCGACGGAAACTGAGGACCCGCTTATCGTTACTATGACCAGATGTGAGTGGTGTTTTGACTGACCAAGCAGAGAAAGTGAAAACATCTGCTGACAAACGGCTTGCAATGTTCCGTTCTTTTGCTGTGAATGAGTGCGTACTGGTCGGTGCGCGGAGAGACTGTAAAGTGGTTACCGGGTAGAGTCAAATCAATATGCACATGCTTAGTGTTGGTGGGAAATCATGTTCGATGTGTGCATGCCGATCATTTGCGCCACTCCTGTCTGGAACGGGAGAAAGAGTCAGCTGTGGACTGCGAGTTCGAGCTGCCACACGTGCCCGAAGAACGGGACCCAACTACTTCGGCGACGACGCTGCCACCGCCCACACAACAACAGTCGAGCACGGAGTACATGCGGCAACCGGACACGCCTACGCTCCGAAGAAGCAACCGACAACGCCGGGCGCCTGATCGCTGGGGCTACAGACTAAAATTGTTCAGAAAGGGAGTGTTGTGTTCATATCGCGATAGGCTGCACGTGTCGTAGTTGCGGTGATAAGTGAATATAGGCACTGGATCTTCACTTGCAATGAAGTGCCGGTGGGAGATTCCACTTGTGCATAGTTGAACCATAAGGATTCGTAGCGTGCGCGTTAACTAAATTAATCCGGAACTCAGCACGAACTACGATGAACCTCCCGAGCTTCGCCCACTCATCATCATTCACTCCGTGGATATGCCGTGAATATTTATTCTAACAGCACACACTTTAATGTCACTCAAAAAAGAAGCGATGAACAAATCGCAAGGTACGATTTAAAACAGGGAATGTCGCGGGAGCCAACGTTTCGACAAGCGGACTTGTCTTCGTCAGGGCGGCCGCTTGTCCAGACAAGTCCGCTTGTCGAAACGTTGGCTCCCGCGACATTACCTGTTTTAAATCGTACCTTGCGATTTGTTCATCGATTCAAGCATCCATCTTCCCCTGAGCTTCTCTTCTAGTTTGGATTTCAAAAAAGAAGCGTATTACATGATACATCGCTCAAAATACGTTTTTCGAAAAGTGTCATGGCACTTTCGTTCCCCATTGTCCACGTGGGACTGCAGTTAAACACGCGCTCGAGGCGGTCGTTCTTTCAATGCTGTTCGACCTAACCAGGAACCCCACCACATCGCGTGTTGGAAACCCGGCGGAAAGCTTTCGACACGATGATTGTGGTTCGGTTAGGAAAGGACGCTAATTTCTGCAGCCCATGTAGGGAGCACGGCTAAGCGTCCGTGGGGGTGGGGGAGAGGGAGTGAAAGAGATAGAGAGGAGAGAAAGGCCGTAGTGGAGGGCTCCGGAAATTTAGACCACCTGGGGTTTTTTAACGTGCACTGACAACGCACAGTACACGGGCCTCTGGCATTTTCGCCTTCATCGAAAATGCGACCGCCGCGGCCGGGATCGAACCCGCGTATTTTGGGTGGCAGCCGAGTACCGTAACCACCGCGGCGGACTCGACACGTTTACCTACAGCTTCGCTGCACTTCTCCATTCATTCCGCATCACCATCGTTACCGCGCGACGGTGAGGAGGTTCGTGGGCCTGGGAACTCATTGCGTAGGTTACACATTGCACGGGCTCGTGAGAGGCTGCATAGGCCTTAGAAATTCCCAAACAAGCACACGCGTTCACGAGCATGACGCTTGTGCATAATCATTGTAATGTTATATTACAATTCATCTGTGCACAAACATGACACTGTTGCAAACCGCCGGTGAACGGTTCTCTAGCTCGAGCAGTCGGTATTTTTCAATCAAGAAACTCGCTAGAAGACGCTGCCTGCGTCAAGCTTGTCTCTCGCGGGTGAGGGCGCGTTCTCCTTGGTAGTGGTAGTGGTTTATTAGGAAGGAACAGACGCTAATTTCTGTCACCCATGCTGGGGACACGGCTAAGCGCCTTAGGGGAGGGGATAAGGGATATGAAAGTGGAAGAGAAGAAAGGAAGGAAAAGAAGGAGAGAGAAAGGTCGTTCGATAGCAGCAGGAAACAAGCACAGTCCCACTGCTCGCAAAGGCAGCCGGTCACAGAGGCAGCAGCCGCACGACTGCTTTGGCGTTTTCCGCCGCCGGCGTGAAGTTCTACATGCTCAGCACAGTACTGCGCAATACGCTGGCAATCTGGAGGATCGCGACACGTTGCGGATTGTCCGCCGGAAATAATCGGCGACCTTGCCTTCCCAAGTCAGAAAGAAGATGGATAAGAGCGTCCCTTGCTTCCTTCGTGGGGGTCGGCGTTGTAGCAAGCGGGGCGGGAGGGCGGGGCTTGCTGGTACAGCAGATGAGTTCAGAGACGCCGGCATGGACGAGTTCGGGGCACGCACGGTACGAGCGTGCGCCGAAGGCATGGCCGGCGGAGCAGCAACAGGCAAAACAGCAGGCGAGCCGGGGAGGCAGAGCTTGCTGGCGTGGTGAGGGAGCGGCGCGGCGCCGGGGTGGGGCGTGCGCCTTCCTTTGGCGGTTTGGTCGGTGGGCCGTTTTTGAGGGCAGCTGCGTACGAGCGAAGATGATTCTCCTCCCGCACCGCCGCCTTCACAGCCCGCCGAGACACTGGACTCGGTGAAGTTGCGATGATAGTAGCCACGCGCCTCTCCTCCTGCCATCTGGGGCAGGTGGGGGTGTTTGCGGAATGGCCACCACCACAGTTCACACACCGTGGAGCACAGTCCATCGAAGCAGGGTGCTTTCGGGCACAGCGTATGCAGTCCTCCGGGCGTGGGCACGTGGCGAGCACATGGCTGAAGCGGCCGCACTGGAGGCACTGCAGGGGACGAGGCCTCACCGGGCGAACCCGGAATGGCATCTTGCAGAAGGTCACGGTTTCGGGGGGAACGGTGCCGGCGAAGCGGAGCTTCACAGCCCGCTCCTTGCGAGCCGCGGAGAGCACGGGAACACTCGCGGTCACGGCCGTGAGCAGTTCGGCGTCGGTCAGGTCGCCGTCAACGCCGTACACGAAGCCCGTGCACGTACGGCGATCTGCAGGTTTCCCGGCGGCGACAAGGACGCCGTTGAGCTCCTTGATGGACAGGAGCGCCGAGAGGCATTCCGCAGACGACGCATCCGCAGCCACGATGTTTCGACGGTTGTTGATGCGCACCGCCGCCACACTGGGCCGCGCGGAGAGCGCCGCCGCGATCGCCAGTCGAGACGATCCTCGAAAACTGCTGCCGGGTGTTGACGGACGGAAGAGCACCGTCCCCACGACCGCAGGATCGGATGGTAGTACTGCGGCCTCGAGTGCCCTCGCTCGCCGGCGGGCTGCCTTCGAGACAACGAGTTGGAAGTCGCTCTCGACGAGCGAGGGGCTTGGAGGTGGGGTCGACGGTTCCTCCGTGGCTTGCTTTGGGACGCGGGGCTGCTGCTTCCGCGGCCGCTTGGCGTTGCGCCGTTTCCGCTGCTTCCGAGCCTTCCGCGTGGTTACAGGCGCAGCTACCCTGTGTTGGGCTGCCGCGGCAACACTCGGAGGTGGCATGGGTGGCTGCGGTGGCGTCGAAATCATGTCGGCGGCGGAGGCCGGCACGTTCACGGTGGCCGAAGTCGCAGGGACGGCTTCGGCAGGAGCGGGGGCGGGCACGGTGCTCGCGGCCTGCTTGCGGGGGGCTGCAGCGTCGTCGTCCTCGCTGGGCTCACGTGCACGCTTGCACGTGCTCGTGACGTCCATCTCCTCGTCCGATGAGAGGGGAAGGAGCGCGGACGATGGGCAGACCTCCGTGGAGCTCGTTGCTGCGACAGGAGTGGCAGCAGCAGGGGTGTTCGAAGCGGTAGGTGTGGCGGCGACAGGGAAGGCAGCCACACCGCACGATCGTGCAGGTCTGGAAGGCGCGGGCGCCTGACGAAGCTCCTCGCTCGCCTTTGACTGGAACCGCGAGCTGGTAGAGCGTTCATCTAAGAGCGTTTCCATAGTCTACGCGCGTCTTTCGCTCTCTCTCTGTCTCTCTCTCTCTCAAGACAGCAAATGGAAGAGTGAGAGAGCTCGCGCGCCGGGAGGCACGCGCCGAGGGCGAGCGCGAGCCTCCCGGCGTTGCATGGCGTTGCATGGTATTGTGAGTGGTGTAGGTTACATGATACGCGTGACAACCGACCCACAGCTTAAGGAGCTTCGCCCCTAATACATGGTGCAGTTAGCGGGCTCGGATATATCCATATAAACGGTCCTCTAAAATGTCTGTAGAGCGGGTTTTCCAAAAATGGTCGCCTCCCGAACTTGAGCCGCGCTTCGCCGCAATATTCTTTCGGGATAGCGTAAAGGAAGAATACTGACACGATTTTGCGGTGACGCAAATGGGACATTTTACGTTTTGTATAACCATACATTGTTAACGCTCTCCGCACACCGAAACCAGGAAACATGTGAAAAGTATTTGTTTGATTTGAAATTTTTCTTCACCCAGCATCTGCAAGCGAGCCCCGACGCAATGAGCAATACGATGACGTGGAAAGACAGTCTAGAAAATCGCCGGACGATCGTGAAATCATCGTTGTTTGCGTGCCCCACGTGCAATTGACCACAGCCGACAAAGTTGCCATCACGAATTCCAATCTCCACGTGACTTAGAGGCACATTCGACTTTATTGACAGGAAACCGACCCCTCGAAATCAACCAAAAGTGGGCTTTCAAGAGAGCCGTATTAAAAATATATTCAGGACGTTGCCATGCACCGCCATATTCTTTCTATGGTTCCCACGCCAGTGCTTTTATATGCAACAACAATACGAGAACTTCTGAAATTCGTGTCAGTACTCCTTTAGCCGAGGCCTCTACATCGAGAACAAGCCCCCGAAAGCTTCTCTAAACTCTTGTTTTTCTTACTCATATGGGATTTGAAGTGCTTTATTTTGTTTTACGCAGTTCGCTTTAATCACGTCTTCTGAAGCGCATAACAAATTCATGTTTGTCTTTAGTGCATGCTGCTGTAACTTGAGCAAAAGTGCGGAAGTCCCACACTTTTGTGTGAAAGTAAGCCTGGCTGAGCTCAGTGGGAATATGTGTCGCGCTTGCCAGATGCAGACGCATGCTCTGGATGATCAACCCCACCAGACACTTCTGAGTCATCGGACTCCGACCAGAACGTTGAACGACGTTGGAAAACACCTTCGTGTCCTGGGCTCAAGAAAGCTGTGCAAGTATACCAACGTCATCCCTCTGGACAGTGGATGTAGACCCACCAGGGGCACTCTACTGGAATGGCGCAACTGTATTTCAAACGAACTCCCAACGAGGAGCTGAGACACCGAGCCAGAGTATTGAAAATTTCGCGACGCACATGGCGATTGTGCGTGTGTGCAGTGCATGTGCATTGAGCCCTTCTGTGTTGATTCTGAAGCAGAACCCCTCCTCACCGCTGACGAACCTGCAAGGAGCGAGCGTCTATGCTGAACTCCGAGCGTGCGCTTACATGCGCCGAACGTGAACGAAACGCTTCACTAACAAGGCACAAAAAATGTGGCTGATCCCTCTGTCAATGGAATCGGTATAACATGAAATGCCTGTTCGCATAAGCAGTTGAATGTGTTACATCGACATGAACGTTGCTATCGGTGTTTCGCTGGTACGGCACCGTTTGATGTGGATGAACCCACGTTCACACATCGCCTCCATAACATTAAGGGTCAACCCTTGGTGGTAAAGGAAGTAGTTTACCTAATAACTGGGCACAATCTATATCAAATGCCGCGCGGCATAGGTATCAGTCATGGTTACTTGCGCCGCATAGACCCGTCAACGCCGTTGCCGCTCTGGCTCCGGTCCCCAAGCGACAAAAACGCGCTCGACATGCCGTGCGCGGAGAGCGTTGCTCTCGCGAGCGGCAAGATTCGTGAAAAGCGGCAACAACGCGCGGCAGAAGCTCGAATGGGTCGATACTCATTTCTTGCGGCAGCCGCGAAGCAAGCGCCAATCAGAAGCGAACTGCGGAGGCGTGGCATTACGCGTCGCTAGAGCTAAAGGTAGCATTACAGTGTTCTAGAATTGGGCAGTGTGCTCACTGCCGTATCCCCGTGCCGCGCCGCCCCTCGAGTGTCGCCTGCTCCGGCGCCCACCAGGGGCGTTGTCACCCGTATCCTTGCGCGGCTGCCGAGTCGCAGTTTGCTGCACGTTACCGTACGACTGCGCCGTACCTCGACGCGCTAGCGCATCTTATTCCTCTGTATTCGTAGCAGTATGCCCTGTGTTGAGTTAAAAAGCATAGCCGCCGTCGAAATTACTCCTACGCACCCGGGTGCCGAAGTGGCTACAGTCGTAATATATAATTTAATGTTACGCCACATATGGTTGGAGGAACTTAAGCTCATTATGTGTCATTTGATTGACAGGAGGATCAACCAGCTTATCTGCATCATGACATTACGGTTCCCTAGAGGAGCCCTGTAACCTCATCTTCAGCTGCAGCTCTCTCAGGATTCTTAATTAGAATACCTCGATCGCTACTTGGGAGCAGCATGCTGGTGGGGCTGGACGGTTCTTGAGCGAATCAGTGGCCTGCGTGTGACGATCTCAAGCACCCTTGAGCTTCTTTCGTACCTTCAGAATTTTGGGTATACGTACATCATCACAACTAGACTTAGTCAGGATCCTATCGACAATCCTCAGGTTGCAACGACCACCAGACTCCCACGCAGTTTCTTATTACAATGAAGTGCTTGTCATTTTAAAGTATAGTTAAAACTAGGATATGGGAATGTAGACCCATGTGCGGTGAGTGCTTTTCTGGATACTAAAGCGACTAGCTCCAGCTTCTTTCCCAACAACTTGTGGGATCGGGTGGAAGCGTTGATTGATTCAGGCAATTTACATGGCGCCGAAATGGCGCTGTCTGAAGCTGACCATGATGAAAACATTGAGAGATACCAGGCCAGGGTATGTTGCACGAAAGTGCATTATGAAGGCAAAGTGCCGAACTTGCATGGATGAGCTGGCATATCAGGAGCTGAAACCCCTGGCTGCACTGACACTGCACAACGCCCGAGGAGGGCTTCTGTACCCACGTGGCACGCGTTTTTCATTGCTAGAGGACATTTTCACTGCATGGTTCAGAAAGAGAGAATTGCATGCTGATAGTGTCTTGGATGTGCTGAGGGGCAAAGCGGCTCACTGGAGTGAACGGCTCAGCTCACTGCAATGATCCGCTTCATTTCAACGGCTCAGAGGGAAAACGCTCTGGCGCGAGGGCAGAACGGGACCGGCCGGAGCGGTGGGCGGCCGTTCGGCTGCCTTGCATTAGCGTCCGTGGTTTGCCCATATCTCTGGGGGCCCTGTTAACATCCCTGCTTAAGGCAAGCGAAGCAGACATAACTTCCGCGTATATGACTTCCGCACAATTCAACTCTGCGAGGGACCTTATATTGCAGTTATCGTTCTACACGTAAGTATTAAGTATAATACGCGCTAACCATTAAAAAAATAACTGCAGGGTATGCGAGAGTTCTCTATTTTTGTTTCCGGTTCATGCAGTTTTGTTAGGAGAGACACATTTTTCATTCGCTGAGGGGTGAGGTGGGTGACAAAAATTATGAGGCGCTAACATGCATAATAATTTTATCTCACAACAGTACCACAAATCTTGATTCGACCAACATGTCTTCCGAAAATCATAAGCCAAGAAAGTTGAAACGCTGCGCGCGTGTGTATGAGTGTGTGTTTTCTGTCTGTGACTCTGTATCCAGTTCGTGCTTTCTTATTATTCCTGGAAAGTATGCCTGCCTCCGCTTCATGGAATTGCATACAATCAGCCTTATCGGCGCGGTACCGGCTCGTCTACAATTCACCACGCATCCGGTCGTCATGCATTTTCCATCGGCACATTTCGCTAGAAAGAACGTGACATGTTCTTGCTGAGAACTCGGTTTGTGCACTGGACTGGAGCGCGCCGCCCATTATTAGATATTGCTACCCTTGACTCTTGACCATCGTGAATGCGAAGAGGGCAAACAAAAGCCCCTGTTCCTGCGCGTCAAGTGTTCACAATCTGCTAATCCTCGTGGAGGATTAGCAGATTGTCACTAAATTTATTTTCTGTGCGGCGCCACCGTGTACGGACATTGTGACTATGCACCATCATTTCGAAAAATAAGAAAATTTGTAACCTACCCCTGTTGTCGTCTTTTATTCATCTTGGTTCTGTCAGAATTTTGCGCTGCCTTTTCCCTTTTGTAACAGCAAACTCCTTTTCTTTCTCTGAACCACGTTCACCTTTCGACAAATCACATTACTGCTAAAAAAAGACAGATTCCTGAGGAAAAAAAAAATTACGTGGCACCGTTCCAAATTGGCCCGGGTTTTCTTTTTCAACGTAAAAAAAAAAAGAAGCACCTCCTTTCTGTTCTGCTGCACGGCAGTGCAAAGAAAGGGTCGTTACTTGGAAAGTGCGCTTTTGTGGCGCCGCGCATATTTACAACAGTTCCATAAGTAATTACAGCCACACCAAGGGAGCGTTAAACAGATACAATGAAGAATTCCCCACGCTGTGTGCAAGACAACCCCTTTCACGTTTGAAAAGTACATGCGAGATCTGCTTTGAAATATCCGGAAAGCAGCACTTGCCGTGTTTCACTGTCCCGTGTCGGGACCTGTCTTAAATCAAGCACTTAATTTTAACGTGTGTCACTGAATGGACGCATTTCTGGAAGACGTTCATTTACCTAAAATACCTTAGAGTGCCCGTCAGTCTGGGTGCCATCATGATGTGCCGTAAATTTGAAGAGATGTTTAGCTTCCGTCACCCATTGACAGAAACAAAGACGTCGAACAATATCTGTGCAGCCCATATAAACAGATCAAAACGAAGTGCGATCATGCCATGATTTTTTTTTCAACATGTGCCACGACGAAATAATATGAAGCCTTGACACAACACGGCATGTTATTCGTTTTATTGGTGTGCTAAAACACATGCTCAGGAAGTTCAGAGGACTGGATGATATGGGTGACATATTTATAACTATACTAATGAGCATTAATGAGGACGTAAGCTACGTTGACCTGTTGTCTTTAATGACACCAAATACCCTTCGAAGTGTTGCACGAGCTCACGATGAACTGCCTCACGCAGCGCACACAGCGAGCGAGATGCGAGTAGCGCGAGTCAGCCCGCGACGGCCAACACTCGTCGCCGCCGTCGAAACGAAAAGCGATCCAGGTACTTCAGTTCAGCACGGCTCACCGCGGCTCATTGAGGGAGAGAGCACCGCCTTCCGCTCTCGGCTCTCTGAGCGAGAGAAAGCACGGCTCACCTCGGTTCACTGAGCGAGAGAGAGTCCCAAAGAACCGCCACTCATTTTTACTGAGCCGGCTCACCTCGGCTCTCTGAGCCGCACGGTTCACTGAGCGAGAGAGAACCGCCGTCCGCTCTCCCAAAGAACCGCCGCTCAGTTTTACTGAGCCGGCTCACCTCGGCGGACTCGAACCCACCTTCAACCACCCAGGCGGACTCGAACACACCTTCAACCGACGCGAGCAGCTGGATGCTCTACCGATACACCACCGCAATATTTGCCACAGGTGGCAACAGTTGGGCTTTACATTTCCCAATGGCGTTTTACGAGTTGCATTTAACTGCCGCCCGGTTAAAGAAAATGTGTTTAGTATAGTGAACTACAGTGCTTAACGGGCAAAATTACTCTTCAATTAACATCGCCTCCCATTCTAGAACCGCTGAGGTTCGCCGCCGTGGTACCGCCATCTAGGAACGATAGAGCGAACAAAACTGCCGTGTTCGCCGGTAGTCAGCGCTTCGGTAGTCTTCGCGCCTCGACCGCAGCGGAAGCGTGGCGACGTCGAGACGTCGTGACGGTATAGTGTACTAGAATTAGTTCTAGCTCCTCAGCCCACTACCTCTAGACGGTGCGTTCGTCGGGCATAGTGAGAACGCGGGTGTTACAAAATTTCTCCTGCGTGGCCAAGTGTGTTGCGACGCGCACTGCTCCAGGAACGCAAGGATGGCCGTCGACAACCGAATGATTGGTATTTCGTTGCAGTGGGCTGCGTTCTCACGAAACGATCCGTTGACAACCCGTTCAATTTCGCTTGCAAAGCGTCAGCAGACGCTCATCGTTTACGGCAGGTTTGCGCAGAGCTCTGGCAATGACTTTCCCCCGTGTGCAACTGTCGAGAATCCCTGTGCCGTGTCGAGGTGCCGATTGATTGTGGTTCGGTTAGGAGGAGCACGGCTAAGCGTCCGTGGGGGTGGGGGAGAGGGAGTGAAAGAGAGGTGAGAAAGGCTGTAGTGGAGGGCTCCGGAAATTTAGACCACCTGGGGTCCTTTAACGTGCACTGACAACGCACAGTACACGGGCCTCTGGCATTTTCGCCTCCACCGAAAATGCGACCGCCGCGGCCGGGATCGAACCCGCGTCATAGAGAAAGAAAAAAAAGTTAGAGTGGACACTCCCATAGACCCCGGCGGCCCAATCGACCCTAGCGCACCTGGTGGTTGGTGAGAGCAACTGGCCTGCGCTTCCCGTTTCGGTTTCATTGGCGCGAATTTTGGATTACTGTGCGCAACCGACGTTTGGCTATGGCGAAGGTTAATGATTTTAGACCACTTTTCTCCGCCCAAATAGCAAGGCTATTGTTTGTCGTTTTGATTTAGCGATTCCCTATTTTGTCTAGATCAAAATTGTGCGTGCGAATTGAGGTCATGGCGCAGTCTTTATTTCGACTAAGTTATAATAGAAACAGATGCAGGTAATCATAATTCACTACGGCTTCATTCATCGCGCTTGTTTTTCTTTTGGAACAATCGGTCAATCTATATATCAATCAAAGAGACAGAGTACCCGCAATGTTTTTATTCCAAGGCAAGATAGAGGCTGAGCATATAAAAAGCACAAAATGAGAAGAGCATCGCACATCCCGTGGTATGCGGAAGAAACTCGTCCCTGGCTTCTTGTGGGTTCTGCCATTGTTCAAGCACCACGACACACAGCAGTAGCTGCCGTAGCTTGGACCGCCGGACGGCATGGCATCAGCGCGGTCTGAAAATGTCAGTAAATGCACACCAGGATTTATTCGTGGTCCGAGGCTTCGGGAAACGCGTCGTGAAGCATGCGAGGCCCAGCGACCGCTCCTCAACAGGGAGTTTTCGAGTTTTCGAATAGCGAAAGCAAAGCTTGCGGGCGTAGCGTTGCGGGCTTCACTTAAGGGGAGCCCGCGAGCGTACGACGCGTTCGCCGCTACGCCGCAAGCTTTTCGTACGCTATTCGAAAACTCCCTAATGTTTCGCACCGAGCTCAGCGCACAGCACGCGTCGCCTCGGCTTGACGCCGTGCCCCAGTTTGCTATACTAGGGCGAAATCTTGTACGCGTTCTTTTACGCGTTCCACGATGGGACGGAGGCGTTCCGTTCCATCGAGCCGAACGCGATTCTGCATACGTTGCACAATGTTCACGTCTTGCCGCCGCATACAGCCGCAAACTGTTTTTTTAGCAAACCTCGCCGTCCTCACAAGCTCCAGAAAAAGATTACAACTGCGCGAATAAGACACCACGTAAGAAACACAGAAACGCCCACCCACACGAAGCGCAACGCGTGTGGGCGTGTTTATGTTTCTTACATGGCGTCTTATTCGCGCAGTTGTAACCTTTTTCCGATTCAATGACCCAACTAGCCCAACAACATGTAATTCAACAAGCTTCGCTTGAAAACGTACCTCACCTGCTGTCTCACACACGAAAACACCGAAGCAGCCGACGTTGACGAAACCTTCCCGCTGTCATGCCTGGGCTTGTCGCATGCTGGTATGGCGAGTACTCTCGGCGCGAAATCGTAGATGCTGCTTATGGCAGTGCGGCTGAACAAAAATAACCACGTAAGGTGCGTTGAATAAATTGTTTTTATGTATAAAGAACATGTGAAATATAGGTGCATAATTATTATTTTGTAAAAAACATTCTGTTTAATTGATGATAACTTTTTGTTTTTCGCAC
Organism: Hyalomma asiaticum; assembly: GCA_013339685.2. Lineage (NCBI taxonomy): Eukaryota > Metazoa > Arthropoda > Arachnida > Ixodida > Ixodidae > Hyalomma > Hyalomma asiaticum. The sequence goes on from CM023483.1 coordinate 42,403,312, forward strand.
TTGCGTCCTCTGGCGTTTGGTGAGAGCACTAGTTTGTTACGTGGTCGTGACGTACTTCCTGAGGCCAGATTTCGCGGAGTGTCCTCTCTTAACTTTTTCTTTCTCTATGCCCGCGTTGCCTACGTGTTTAGATGTTCACAGCACCCACCTCTCGCGCCTCGATTCGCCAGAATGCCGCTTATGCATTCCACAAAAGAATGGTTTCATTTTTTTGCGTTATAACCGACACTTACGGCAGAGGGATCAACTGCGTGTTTTTTCTTTGTTTCGGGCTCACACACGCTTTCCCCGTCGTGTTAAGACTGGTTTCCTGGAGTTGTGACGCGGTCGACAGATCGGTCTGTTTGTTTTGGACCTGTGTTGCTATGATTCCGGATAGTGTATCTGATAACTCTTGGCCGTACAGAAGCCGCATGCACGAAATATGTTATTGCTCACTATCCGCAGCGCCTTCCCTCGATAAAATTTGAATTACTTTTGAAAGCGTCTCCTAATTTATCGCCGTCCTCGCGAACGCTTCACAAATAGCTGCTGCCTGCGTGCGGTGTCAATGTCGAGCGCGCATTTTGGCATTACATATTTATAGAAAGGCCCGTCAGTCCGTCGTTGCGCAAGCAGTTGACTTTGGCCCGACCTTGGGCTCCTTTCGGCTGAAGCGCGCGGCCTTCGGCCCGATGAGCAATGCTGCCTCGTTCCGCCCATGCATGGCGCTATGTTATACGCGCCGGTCCGAGATCTTTCATCCTGCCTACTGACAGCACCGTTGGGTATATTAGCATTACTGCAGTGGAGCAAGTGAACTGGGAGGTGCAACCGGTGGTCTAGGCGGGCAGCAGCGGCAACTCTTCTCAAAACAGAGGCACAGCTGAGCAGACGCTGCCTGTAGAGGACGTTCTCCACTGGGGGCCTCTCCCATCCCATCTTCTCGGTCCCCTTGTTGATCTCATCACGATCGCCTTCTCTGCGGATCCGCTCCCGTATACTGACGCAGCGGTCGAACAAGAGATGGAAGGGCAACAGGAGAAGGGGAGACGCGCGACATCACTGCCGCAGACAAAGCTGCGATGACTTCTGCAAAGGACGTGGCGCATTGCGACGGCACGGAACTCGTATAGGGTGAGGACTGGCTCGAAAAGTTTACTCGCCGAATACCTTTCCGTGAAACGAGCGAGCAACGTGCACGCTCCGCAGTCGTGTATATGCCAAGAATACATCGGGAGGCAAGTTTCGTCCCTGTAGTGGCGGAGGAGTGAACAAAGTGGCACCAATAAATGGTTTAAACCCGCAAAATCCAAAAGTTACGGAAGGCAGGTACTAAAGAAATAAAAGATTTAGACTAAACGACGATTCTGCAGATCCCACGCATTCTGGGAGTCGATTTCATGTGACGCAGCCAGCAGGGCCTACGGTGAAATGTTTGGCATTGAGCCAAATGTCACGAATAGGATCACGGTGTCTGTGCGAATTGCGTTGAGCACCCACCCATGATTATGCTTAACTTGGGCTAATGCGCAACGTCGACAACACCTTGGCGACTGATTTTGTCCAACAAAAATGCACTAAACGGTGATGTGCTATCACAAGCGTCGTTCGTTCAGGTACGGGATCGAGCAAAGTTGCACAAAAGCGTACCGTATGGTAGCCCAATGTAGGTATTGTGATAGTGATTGTCACATATAAGCGCAATTCACGTTACGCAAGCACCGTCATTACAACAGTGTAGGTGTGCCCCTGTGCCTTGAATCCTTCCGCTCACTTAGTTTGACAAGTTGTTTATGCAAAATCATGGAAAAGATGATCGACGCACGGCTTCAGTGGGGGTGCAATGAAACAGATGTGTTGTCTAACAACTTAGTATGTTTTAGAAAACACAGACGTACAATGGACGCCGTAATAGATATCGTCTCATCTGTGGAACATGAACGAGCTTGTGGTAACTTGACCATATATCGGTATTCTTAGACATCAAGAGGGCATTTGACACCGTCGGTCACGTTCATGTTATGCTAAGTACGTTAGAACTTGGAATCTCCGGCAGAACATTCAGATGGATCTCTAAGTTTTTGTCAGGTCGCAAGGTATTTGTACAGACGAACGAAGGAAACAGTAGTGAACACGATGTCACGCAGGGTGTGCCACAGGGGAGTGTACTCGGTCCATGTCTGTTTGATTGTGTCATGGCTGATTTAACAAAAATGCTACTAGCTGAGTAAAAATTCTCAATTTACGCAGATGTGTGCATTTGGGCATCTGTAAATAACGTCCAGTTACTCTAGAAATTACTACAAGAAGGAATAAACATCGTCAATAACTTCTTACGAGAAAAAGGGATGGTTTTGTCACACGCAAATACAGCCGTAATGCCCTTCACTCGGAGGCAGTTAAAAAATTTTAACCTTAATCTGGAGGGACAACCGCTGGCGATAGCCACACAGCATAGATTCCTTGGAATAATACTATATCGGCGAATATCCTGGGCACCTCACATTAGGAAGCTGGAAAGTGACGTCAACGTCATAGTAACTATACTTCGCAGACTTGCTGGCACATCATGGGGTGGATCGGTGTCGTCCATACTCACTGCTCACAATGCTTCAATAAGACAAAAAAGAGCCAGGCCTGCGCGGAATCGCAGGACAGTGACAGCGTAAGCTGAAGGAGCGACCTTCCTAGAGGCCATTGTAAACGCTTGGGGAAACTAGTGCAAGTACAGGTTTTTCAAGCACAGGCATGGCAGATTTTTCCAGCACAGGCAGATTTTTCAAGCACAGGCATGGCTCAGTGTAGAATGCTCGACTGCCACGCAGAGGACGTGGTTGAATCCTCCTCGGTCCTTGTTATTTTTTCTAAAATTTGCGCGATAGCGGTTACGGACACCGGGGGCGGCGGACAACTACGGCGCAAGAACGACCCTTGTTGTGGCCTCATAGCAGCTTACGCTGTAAAAAAGGAAGAAAAGCACTCAAAAAGTGAGACAAGCGCTTGTTCATTCGATATTTTTATTCATAAGCACTCTGAAGCAGATACTCAAATTCACTGGTAATGCTAGCGTTGATGTACAGCCGAGGGGACTTACGAACCGCATAGGCATGATCGCGTTGACCCTAACAAAGCAGCTGCAATAAGGCTTCACTTAATTTGATTCCGCACATGATACCGCCCAGTTATCGCTTTATTAGACGAGTATGGTCGACTCTGTACATTCATTCAGGCTTATTATGTCCCTTTCGCAAGGTCTCATTTAGCTTGCGGATTTCTTTATATACTTGCATGTGTGCTGCCTTCTCACTGCAACGTCTCCAATGGAAGTTCGCAAGATAAATCGTGCCATGTGAGAAGAAGCCTCTGACTGCAGCGTCCGGAACAAGGATCATATATGAGTTAGCGCTCGACAGCACAAAATAAGCTCCCTGGAGAATATATTGCTCATCGCACGAGTCAGTGTAATCCTCACGACACCGAATGCAAAGGCTACCGCAAAGGAGTTCTCAAATCACTACAGCCGTGTCAATTTCTATCGAAAAGCTGCGCCGGCGGTGTCGCACAACAAGCAGTGAAACCCCCATGTGTAGCACGATTTGCAACACAAACCCTTCACACAGATATGAAAGAAGCTGGCTTTACTCTCCTCACAGCTGCGATCCACTTTCTTCGCCGTTATAGTCCGTAATCTCTGCGAGGAAACCTGTACAACTTTATCCGGGGCTGATCTTTGTGGTTGTGACAGTTTTTCACACAGCCGTATCGCCGGTCCCACGTCTTTCAATGTTTTTCGCGCTTCCGTCACTTTAGACGCTTGCCCCCGCAGCACAAGCCGTTTCACTGTCTCAGCACGTATCCGAAAAACGAGCAAACAGAAGCACCGGCGAATGAACAAAGCAAAATGGCCCAGAACGTGGTCAACACCAAGTGCAGCGCGCGGAAAGGAATGCACGTCGAGCGGGCCGCCCACCTTCCCGATATCGTCGCGTCGCCGCCGGCAGATGGCGCCAGGGTAGCCGCAAACTCGACTGTACGGAGCAGAGGGAGGAGGGGGGGCGGGGGGCAGGAAAAGAAAAACGGAAGGACAGGGAGGCAGTGATGCCAACCCTAAGGATTTATCCTTAGACCTTCGGTACTTACGTGTCATATGGGGATTCAGCGTCCTTGTCGTGAAATCTAGGGATTTCTGCGAGGCCTTAGACGTGTTGCGTGCGGTATCCTTACAATGACAGCGATTCTTTAGTAAATAACCCTAAGAACAATCATTTTTGCCCCGCCACGGTGGTCTAGTGGTTATGGCACTCGGCTGCAGATCCGAAGGTCGCGGGATCGAATCCCGGCCGCGGCGGCTGCATTTCGATGGAGGCGAAATGTTGAGGCCCGTGTGCTGTGCGATGTCAGTGCACGTTAAAGAACCCCAGGTGGTCGAAATTTCCGGAGCCCTCCACTACGGCGTCTCTCATAATCAGAACTGGTTTTGGGACGTTAAACCCCATAAATCAATCAATCATCAATAAGTTTTGCTGATATCTATTTCTCACTGAGAAGTGTGCATCCGTGTCCAGAGGGGCCGAGTGAGGGCGACGGCGGTAATGACGCGAGATAATCGTCTGCCGGCCACTTGGAAGAAAAACGAAATTCTCTTGGTGAGTGCTCAGCAGGGTGCGCGTATAACCTTGAGCGCTGTGAGTTACACTTGCTCCACGAAATAAAAAAAGCGAGTTTGCTTAGCTGTGAAGGAAAAAACGCGTGTAGTTCACACTCGCCGGGTTACTTCACCGTACAGTGGAAAACTTATAAGCTGGGAATGCTGGTACATTCCGACTTCTGCATGAACCACGGCTGTCTTTGCATAGTTCGCTAACATGTTGCCGTGCTGCTCCATGTCAAATGGCACTTTTCACACCAGCAGACATCACGCAAGTTCAACCGAGTAGAAAGTTAGTGAAAGTGACCAAAAATGCTTGACCACATTGGAAGTCTTTACAGAGGGAAGCAACGTGTACAGGGGATTGCTATCGACTAGTACAAGATCGAGGGGCCCTGCTTGAGAAGCTCGTCCAAATAAAGAGCTACCACCTATTAGTAAAACGGCACACCTGCATTTCTGTACTGCAGATCATGCAACACTGATTGCAAACGTGGTCAAGCAGAAAGCAGCAACAACCACAGAAACGAGCACAGATCTTTGTCGGCTAGCTCTCCGAAGAAGACACTGTATACAAACATGTTATAATGTGGAAGAAAAGATGATTTCCTCCTACAACAAAATTAAGGACAAGTTAGCCAAAGAGTAAGTTGCGTTTAGACTTTTTTTTTTAAATGCCAATTGGCCAGAGTAACCACACAAAAGTTGATGTCTAGGGATGTCAAGAGGCTCTATCTAGAATAAAAGCTCTAGCTTAGGTTGGCATCACTGCAGGGAGGTCGGACCGGCTGGCGGGCGTTTGCCATGGAGAAGGAGAGAGCCGTCTTTGTGGCAGTAGAGAAGCATCCTGACGTTGAGCAAAAATAAATATACATGTGTCACAATAATGCGCATACCGTGTGTGTGTCATTGAAGCAGCAGTAAGCATGATAATCAAGCTAATCCGAGACAACCATGAAAGCTAAGAATAATCAGCTGAACCTTAGCTAACTCTACGTATGTCATGGCATAGCCGAGCTGAGCCATTGCATATTTTTTTCTTTCTTTCGTGGTATTTAACATAGTGCGTAACGTGAAAATCGCAAATTAGGCAACTTAGTGCTACAATCACCTGTTGACAATGTCCGCACATGCATGACCAGGGAGTTTTTCACGAGTTCTTGCACAACATATACGGTATGGATGTGCACCTCACCAGGATGTGGTGCCAATCCGGCCTCGTAAATATTCTTGAGATGCGTTTGAATGAAATGCGTAATTGAGGCAGTAACTGGTTCTGCGTTAGGTTCTGGCGTACGCGTATTCCAGAAGCTGTGCAGTCCCATAAGAAAGAACATATCATCGGGGGACGTCTGTAGAAGGTTAGGTGTGCTATGCGAATTAACGACAATATCTTTCTTCAGGGTTCCAGAACAGAACGGCGTCTTCGCAGTTAATGAAGGAGCGTTCTATTCACTCCGGTTGTAGGCGGCACTGAACCGAAGAAGCGAATATACCTCTTCTTTGTAACCACAGTTTCACAGGTAATGTTTCAGAATGTAGCATATAAAAGAAGGTTTTTGAATTAGGAGAAACATACATTTTACGAACGCGCTTTAGGACATAATGGCGAGGAAGGTTAAAATATAATGAACGGTAAAATGGAGGCGGGAAAAGCTTGGACGCTGATTCCTTATACAATGTATTGCGCGTATTGTATTGCGCAATACAATGTATTACGAGAGCCTATTTCGGGACCATTCCATTTCCCCATTCGTACTTACATGAAAAATGAGACGATTAAAGTATCCGCGGACGCATCTGGACCTTCAGAGAAGCCCAAGGTGCCTCTGCAGCTTTCTACTGCCCGTCGACAAACACCAGACCGGATACCCCCATACATCCTCGACTACAGCAGAACTGGCAGCATGCTGCTTGGAAGCACGTTAACGAGGAATTAAAGGCGGTAGTCATCCTTGCAGACTCCGGTGCTGCGCTTAGCAGATTGCCGAGAGGTCGCCTCGACTGCAGTATAGAGGAATCTGCCGACAAAATTACTTCTCGTCGTGTGGTTTCCCAGTGTGGATACGTAGGTATTGCCGGCAACGAAGAGGCCTAGCTTCAAGTTGTGCACACAAGGAATGCAATTGCCCGGACATGCACGTTTGAGAACGTGCGTTTACTGATACACCAACACCTACTGAAACAGCACCCAGATCAGCGTGTTGCGACAGGGTCCCCGTGTCCGAGGTGGGGGTTACGTCGTCGTGCTAGAGTCCTCCTGTATACGCTATGGGTTGGCTCTGTATTAGTGCGCGAACGGTTGTACCGTCAAGGACGTGTGGACGGCCCGTCGCGTTCGTCTTGTGGCTCCAGTGAGACACTCGAAGATGTTATCTTGCGGTGCCCCGCATTTGTCATGCAGCGTGCATTGTTAGTGACGGAATACGGACTGATTGGACTGCGCTATGCCTCAATTACCGACTGCCTCTTTCCCAGTGGAAGTGCTGGTCGACGTGATCAGGCGCATCGAGCCCTGCTAAAGAGACCGTCTACTGTCCTTCATAGTTCTCCCGTTTCTTGGCTCAATAGAAAGCGTACCTTTCGAAGTGTCCCAGCGTGCAGTGGTTTCTACAGAAACTGAATAGAAATTATTAAAACACAATTTTTTATCTACGAAGTCGCTCCTTTCCTAGTGTAGGCATGCCAGCAACAATGGTTACCGCGCCCGATGTCGTCGTCTCCCTAGAAACCCTTTCGGGCGCGGGAGGCTTCTCAACAGGAACCGGTTTCAAGGTCGACATTCCAGAGGTGACGAGGAGGAGGAGAGGCGAGGGAAAGCCGGCGCGCGGGGCTGCACCCCGGATATGCAGCGCCGCATGCATGGCAAGCGCAGTACTACGCGCCTGTGCAGGCAGACGAATTCGAAGGCAGCGCCACCTGCGCCACCCCGAAAGCAGAGAAAAAAAGAACAGATTGCTCTTGCAAGCCATAAGAAGGTGTCTCATAGGGCGAAATACGCTTGTAAGACTTACATAGTTTTTCAGCAGAATATGTATGCCTGCGTGGGCTGGTTCTCGTACACTTGGAAAATGATGAACACGCTGTTGGGTGTCGCTAGCGGCGTTTTCTGCACCACTTTCAGAGAAAGTTTAAAACCTAATTCCTTTTTGTAGGGTGAAAGCGTGCTCGTTCCCGTAAATGTGACGCACGGTCTGCCCAATTTTACCACAACCTTAAAAAATTTTCCTAGTGGTAGACAGTCCCTGTAACTTTCTTGAAAGCTACTGCTTTGGCGTCCCGCATATAGTCATGTTTATATGCTTACTTCATTTTGTCTGTGTTCATTTGTCTGCTATTCCTCTTTCCTTTCTTTTTCTACCTTATTTCCTCTCTCGTCCCAGCTTTAACTTCTATCTATTCCCTCCTCCTGAAAAAGTCAGCAGGCATTGTGCCCCACTCGGTGGCGATTGCCAGCTTGCTCCTTCCTTCTTCCCTTTGTGTCCTTGTGTGTTTTATGTTACCATGCCTAATAATAATAATAATAATAATAATAATAATAATAATAATAATAATAATACTCTGAACGAGTGCTGGATAGAAAACCGGGCTTTGAGGAACCGGACTGCCCCAGACACGGACGACAAGAAAAATTGGAAGAAAGAACTATAGCAGGTAGACCGCTAACAAACGTGACCTGATAGAATGATTGAATGCGAACTATTGCGAAAAAAGAAAGATCACGAAAAGATTTGCCATTTAGTCCCAACCTACCCTCTTTGACTGATCTGAATATGTTGTCTCAGTGTTCAAAACGAAGGCCATACAAAACGTGCGAAAATACGGTGACAGTACTGTATGTAAAACCGAGCACAATGAATTAGTTGCAGCACATAGTAAAGCTTTGTCGCCAAAAAAGTGTTGCAAGCCTCAGTTCTCCCAAAGATGGATAGGCGATGTTGAACGTACGTCTGGGCCTGACGTTCAAGCTTAGGGACGCGCTCTTTCCAGTAAGGTGCGCTGTATCTATATGCATCGAGCGGCACTACAAGGTACGTTGGTGGAATACGAGCCCAATTATTGCTTGCGAATGACTCGGTGTACATTCCCGTGCCCCAAACCACAACCCTAAGCTTTCAGAGGCGTTTAAAGTAGCAGCTGATGAAACGCTAAAGTTTTCAATTGTACATAACACATGTTAACACTACTTTTATCTGTGTAAAAGAATGCCAGGTCATCTGCATAAACTAGTACTTTAACTTCATTACCTAAAATGCAGAAACCATAGATGCGATTTGATCGCATCATGCTCAAGCACAATGGTTCCAGATAAGCTCCAAACAGCAGTGGAGACATTGAGCACCTTTGCTTTACAGACGAGCGAAAGAAACAGGTTTTGAGAGATCACGATTGATTATCAGGCGAGTCGAACACTCATTATAAAAAAGTGTAATGCCTTTAAGCAAGACATAGCCAAGACTGGCGTGCTCCAGAAGAAAAATGAGAAATGAATGATTGACACCACCACAACGTCGTTGATATACGGAACTGGCGTGCCTTATATCTTCGCTACAGCGCTTTACAAGTTGCATTTAACTTTCCTCCGGTTAAACTAAAGGTGTTTAGCGGAGTAGGTGGAGTACTTAAGAAACAAAATTATTCTTAAATTAACACCGCCTTTCTTCCACTGTCCTCATGCTTCGCATAGGTTCGCTACGGTGGTACCGCCATCTAGTTACGATTCAGTGAAGCAGATCGTTTTGATGCACGCCGGTAGTCAGCTCTTCAGGCGAGACGGTAAATGCAGGAGAACGATCCTCAGGTCACGTGGGCGTAAAGTCACGTGATCACACCGATCGCTCATCTAGGTACTACTTCGCCTAGGTACAGGGAGTGTGTCTAGGCACTGCCTAGGCCGTCTAGGCGGTCTAGGTACAACAGCCTTGCTAGCGTGGCGCATAAACGCATAAAGGCTGGACACATGCTCCGATTTTCCATGCGATCCGACGTCGCACGATCCGGCGTCCGGCATACGACGCTTAAAGACACACAGGTCGACGAGCGATCAGCGAGGAGGCCCTGCCCACATCCGGCGGAATACACGCTCGTAAAACATTGCATTCGCATCGCTAAGTACAAAATAAACAGCTTTTTACAGCCCTACTTGGTTACATAACAGCACAAAAACACTGCTAATAAAACTATGCCTTCGCGAGCGGCAAATACATGACGACAGCCCACCGTCAGTGACGACCCCGAGGGTAGGCCTAGCTGCCGACGACGTAGCCGTCGTCGTTCGCACTCAACCGCCACCTCGCCACGAAGCGCTCATTTTTGCCAACACAATGAACATTTGTACTCGTACGTCGTATGTCAACGCATACGATTAGTTTTCTCGAAATAGATGCGAAGCCCAATGGTAAAAACAAAGCGAGCCGCTTCGGTGAAACAGCCCCTGCCGATGTTTGTTTACGTGCGGCCGCTTCCGATCTCTCGAGTGCTTAGGAAATGGGCGCTGCTTTGCAGACTAGCTCACTTCACTCGTAACGTACATTACTCAATGAGAATTAATTTCGTGTCACAAACAAATGGTAAGCAATATTTTCGACGCGATTCCATCGACACCGGCAAATGTCTCGGTCGCACCGGCGAGCAAGACGAGTGATCAGCGCGTAAGCTCCACCCTCACGAAGCGCGTCTGCGTACACTCTCGTAAGACATTGTACCCTCGTCAGTAAGTACATGCAGAGAGTGAAAGGACCGTCACGTTCGCTCACGTGCGGTGCGGTGAATGATGAATGCGGTACACGGTAGGTAGGCAAGCACACACACATATATTCAATGGGCACTCTCAAAATGGGCACTCTCAAATAAACAAAACAGCAATGCTCGCGGCCTACACATTCAGTCTTACGCATGCATCGTTCTAAATGTGGAAAGTTACGTGCATGTGCGCAAGCTCACGGCTATGTACACGTCGGTAGCTCGAGGCGTCAGTGTGGTGCCTTCGGGGACGCGGCGGGCAGGCGAGGTTGTGGAGCTCGAACGCTGGTGGCGGCTCTGGCTCTCGAACGCAGCACGGAGTGGCGTCGGCCCAGCGCAGGTAAAGGCCGAGACCCGAAACCAGTAGGTGGCGGCCACACTGGTCACCCGGCGAGGTCAGGCAGCAGTCGCCGGCGAACGACGTTCGCAGGGCCGGTCAGGAGGCTGCCCAGCGCTTCAGCCCGGGTAGCCCTCGTCAGACCTCGGCTCCTCGAACGCCGTCTTCCTTTGCCTTCGTGGCGGCCGTCCTGCTCCTCGTGCCTTCTCCTCTTACTTCTTCTTTTTCCTCCTATGCCACTACTGCCACGTGCACTCTTTTCGCTTCTCCCACAACGCACCGCTCGCGTAGCTGCTCTCGGAGTAGTAGTTGTTCGCTGTCAACCGCGAGCTCGTCACAACGTGCTCATTTTTACCTGTACGATTAACATTTGCACTCATATGTCGTTGCGTTAACACGTACGATTAGTTTCGGACGGTTGGACAGTCGCCCATCGCGACTGTCCAACCGTCCGACAAGACATTTGAGCTGAGCGCTTGCAGGAGGACGGGAACACTCGTCTGCAGGCCAATCAGTATAATGGCATCTTCGACAATGCGCACCGGTGCGCACCGGAGCGCACCGGGGCGCCTGTGCGTCTTCGATAAATCGCACCGGTGCGCATCGGTGCGCACCCGTCGTCTTCGGTAAACAGGGCGCACCCTGTCGGGGCACTTTTTTTGTTGCTCCGAGGCGCTCCTAGAAAATCGGCGGAGCGCCGCTGTGCAATCCCAGCATTCATTGCTTGCCGCGCGCGTAGCAGACGGTCAGCAGACGACGCGGAACAGCCGGTATGGCGACAGCTAGAAAAACAGCGCGACTCGAATTTTTGGAAGCCTTGTCGTAAAGTTCATCCGATATGAGGACAGCGAAGATGAACTTTTGTTGAGCCTGGTGACAGGGCGCACCGATGAAATACCGAAAGTGCGTAATTTTGTGGGGGGAAACCGTCAAGCTCTACTCCGACGTCGACGTGAGTAATTTAATACTTATATATAATTTAAAAGTGTGCGGAATTGATCAAGCTTGTTGGTACTATTCATAGCGGAAAACAGCGCGAAACAACGAAGATATCCTGTGTCATAATAAAACACAACAGAAGTGTTTAACTTCTCCTCGCGTACGTTGTCGTCTACTCGTTACCTATGTGCTTCATGCATTGTGAGCGATTTCTTCAGCTCTTGAATAATTACTTACCCGAGAGAATCTCATCCAGTTGAGGCTTCGTCATTGCAACCGAATATCTTTTTCCATCAACAATCACATCTACCGACGCGCTCATTGTGGAGCAGACGATGCAAGGAGCCGGCCTGAGCACAGTGGGCGCACGGTTCGAAGCGCGCGCCTTGCGCTAGGCGGCGCTAGCAGTGCGCACCGAAGTGGCACCTTTTGTCTTCGGTATTATTTGCATTTGCTCCTGCACAGAACCGGGGCGTCCTGCCCCCTTTTGGTTTCGGGGAGGTTATCGACTGCTCCGGGGCATAATTACCGAAGATGCTATTAGTTTCATAGGGAATAGATTGAGCTCTGGATCTCCCTCTAAGTTGACGCTGCATCGTCCCTAGAATTCCCCACAAAGCGATGCTGTGCGGTGCGCTGACGTCTACATCGAACTAGCCAATGAGAGAGAGGATCACCCTCCTGGGGGGCTATCGGAGATGGCATTTTAGCGAGAGCGTTCGGAATCGCCGCACGCGATTGGCCAGCGCCGCTCCGCTGTCGTCATCCGCGGGGCGTGCCCACGGGACACCTACCTATAACCACATCAGAGAAGAGAAACTGTACCGTTGACAGTGCAACGAAAAATAAAAGTAGCGGTGGCGTCCTAAACTAAGATACACGATCAAGAGATGGCACTGCATGTACTATCATCATTATTGTTTAGATGCAACATGTTTGTTTTGTTTTTGACGCCTACGCTAAAGTGTTCTAGAAATGGGTAGTGGGCTGACTGGAGGCCGTGCACTGACGCACTTTATGTCTCATTTGGTAGATGGCGCCACCACCATCTGCAATGTAAGCGACGCGTTGCTGCCCTGAGCGTGGTTAGTTTGCCGGCGCTTCAAGCACAAACTACTTTCATGCAACCCAGTGGCGCACCGACGGGGGGGGGGGGGGGTTTCGGGTGTTGTAACCGCGCCTGAGGCCGACCTAACCCCCCTCCCACTCCGTAGCTGCTGCTATGTCCTAGAAGAATGTGGCGCTAATGTCTCTGCAAAACGCCGAAAAAATAATAAAATAATCATCGTCATTGATGCTACTATTATTTGGCATTTTATTTACTTTTTTTACACAAGCAACAACTGTGTAACCGCATGCCCGGCCCTTCTTGAAAAATTGAACCCCCCCCCCCCCCCCGGCAGAGATCCTGGGTGCGCTACTGATGCAACCCCTGTTCATAGCCATTTTCGTTGCTTTTCTTCTTTTGCGTAAGCATATTCTTGCTTTGGTCGTCGTTCTGGCGCATGAAGTATACCTAATATGAGCGCGCCATCAGCAGGCGCGGGATGTAATCTATGCTGTAAACCGCCAGTTTTGTATTGCGGTAGCGAGCTCTCACGTAAAAAAAAAAGAAGATCTCGCAGTTCTATTGCCTTTCGATAATTAATTAATTTATGGGGTTTTACGTGCCAAAACCACTTTCTAATTCTGAAGCACGCCGTATAGTGGAGCACTCCGGAAATTTCGACCACCTGGGGTTCTTTAAAGGGCACTGACATCGATTGCCTTTAGATAAAAGAGATTAATATTTTCATGCTAGTGTTTGTACTCGATAGTAACTTTAGTGAGGTCGTACTCTCACTAAATAAAACAATATTACTACAAACTTAAGCACCTTACACGCTCTCAGCTGATATATTCTCCTGAAAAGTGCAAGAAAATGTGTGGGAGTGCGCAGGAGGAAAGACCGATACTAATCACGCCCAAGAAATGAAAGACCGAAAGTAAGGGTAGACCACCCAGCATCACATGCAATCAGATTTTGCTTCTTGAAGACCCCTCACATGCTGCAAATTATATTTGTGTAAGAAATTGCATGCAAACACTGCTATCAGTTGAGTGCAAAATCCAGTTAGCAATTCTGCTGACACTATAATATACGAAAGGTTCATTTGCAGCCTTTTCTACAGAACTATTTGTCCACACTCGTGTATTTAGAAAAAATGAATTTGTAATGAAGGTGTGGAAAAATGTAGACAACAATATCGTTCACAGAAATAAGTGAAAAGTTTGTTTGGTGGGGCAGCACAATGACCTTACTCCACAAGATCCAGCCTATCAATCACTTTCTTTTTTTTCTTAAAGTGAAAACAGATAGAAAAAAGCTGCAATAGCTTGAAGAGGGCTTTGCCCCATTTTGTACTTATCAGCGTGTGCGGCAAAAAGCGTATCTCCTAAAACAGCCCAATAGATGCTAGAAAAATATTCACAACTACAAATAATCACAGAGACGCTAAATATTTTCAATAGCATACTTGGCATAGCATAAATTAAAAAAAAAGTTCACATAAACACATGAATAATCAACAGATATTGTTCACACAATAAGTAAAGACACTGAATCAGAAGAAATACTAACAAAAATGACAAATAATAGACAAATTTCCATTCAAATAACGCATGCATTTTTATACAGCTCTACTGGCATTCTGGAAGATCATATTAATCGCACTGTTGATGGTACGTCTGGCACCCGGGCGCATAACAATGGTTCTGGCGACGTGGTGCCATTCCGCAAGAAGAGTCGATGACCGCGAGGTGTTTACTACCAATCTACATTATTCACAACTATAAGAACTGAAAAATGAAACGTATTGACGAAGCAATGCTCGGCCGAAAACGTGCAGCGACGACGAAACACAGCAGCAGCACTACAGCAGCGGGGCGAAGGAACGGCGAAGGCTCCCATTGCTGACGATAGTAGCGCCGCCACGCGGGCACTCAGGAAAACGAAAACTTGTTTACATTTTTTGCGCCGCGGCAACGTGCCCTCTCCCCGGAGAGTGAGCCCACTACCCTCTTCTAGAACACTTTACCTACGCTATAGTGCCTAGAATATACTGGCTAGTGTGCTGAGCGCGCCGGTTGGCGAGGCAGCTGCGCTGATGCCTTCCCACAGTCACCGCGTGGCGGCGCTGCAACTCTCTAAGGTGTATCGGTCGCCCGCGGCTCCGCTTTCAGCTGAGTAGGAGCGCGCGATTTCTGCTGCGAATTCAGTGTCTTTCGTTGCCTTTAGGACACTCGTGACAACATACCGGACGGAGGGAAACTGAACGTTAAATTGCTGCCTGCAGAGAATCCTCAACTGGCATGGCACTACAATACTACGGTGCTTTTAACACGTACCTAGTACGTTACGTCGTCTGCTAGTTTTCTTTATTCGGCGCACAGCTATCCTACCGCAACAGAAATGCCAAATTGAATATCCTACGGCAGAAATGCGATTCACACATTTCAGTCGTGATCGTATTGAGTGTACATTCAACATGCGCCGTGTAGTCAGGTCGTGTGGGTACAATAATTCTTAATCGCGAACAGAAATCCGCCCCGGAGCGGGTCAACAGTAATCGCAAATGTCCATGCACATTGCCTAGAATAGGCACCATAGTCCATGTGGCGTCCATGTCCCACTCGGCAAGTCGCGAAGCGTCTGACGGCACGGCGAACATCGACACTTTGTCCGGGTTCGAACGATAGCCGCTCCGACAAAGCGGCACGAAGCACGTTTTTTCCCTGCCCTGATGCTTCGCCCGCTGCATCATAAGATTGCGCGGTTTAACACACAAGTATCGACACAGAAAACTATGCGAACAAGGTAGGAAAACACAGCGTGGACGTCACGATAACAGGAAAACACGAGGCACAGACAGCACGGATCACTGACGGAGCCGCGACGCCACGACTGAGTCAACTGACAAGTGACACGTCGACCACGTGACAACTGCGGCCGCGCCGGGCCGGCCGACACCCCCGGGAGTGTCGGCCGGCACTACCTGCACCACGTGACCCGCACTTTTGCTTCAGCGGCGCCGCCTGCCGGCCAACGTAGGAAGGCATCACCCACCCTGCCACGGCCTCCCATTGTGAACCCCCTCCGCTCAGCACACTAGCCAGTATATTCTAGGCACTATACCTACGCCTTCTGGCCTTATTGAGAGCCCCTAGCAGGAAAATTTCAAGCTAAAATATGGGGCTAGGTTAGTAGTTCTACTCTACGCGCAACTTGATGGAACGCGCCGCGGCTGGTTTTTTTCGCCACCTGTAGCGACTTGTGGAACGTCGAACCTTCCGGGGCCCCGAGATTTCGGTGTCGTCAAATTGACGTCATTGACGTCAATTCCCTGTCAATCATTTTCAAACCGAGCGTGTCGTCTGCTACGTGGAGAACGATTCCCGAGGCCGCTCGCTCAGCGAACGATTTACGAACACTTTGCGAACACCGGCCGCGGCAGCGGCTCCGCTTGGATTGAAACGGCGGCTGCGGCTGCGCAATGTTGCGTCACAGAGGGAAATGGCGGTCCACTTGGGCGCTGAGTCCTCGCATTGTCGTCGCTGAAATAGGACGTGGAGCAGCTGGAGGTTCGCGATGTGTTTGAGGATTTGACAGGAAGTGAATTCCGGCGTCAATTTCGCCTGTCGAAGCGAACAGTACGTTGGCTGTGCGCCGAACTTGATCCCGAGAGAGAGAACAACTTTATTTTAGGAAAAGAAAAATCCTCCCCGCCACCTCCTCTGCTCGTCTGATAGCTGGAGTTGTTTTCCAGGCTTGAGTCGCGGTGAACGGTGTCCCATGCTCCAGGCGAGGGAATGGTCAAGCGATCGGAAATCGGGTGTTAAAGGGCCCGTGGAATTTCGACGGAGAGAAAAGAGCTGCGCATGTTGATGTTCTTTGCTCCTGGAAGTTTCCAGCGCGCTGTCGGTAGTGAAGAGTTTGTCGGGCTTTCACAGTTGGGGTGCACCTCCAAAAATGCGAGAACGAGCTCCCTCTGCCTCTGAGCACCCGCGGGCCGAGATGCACGTTTTTGTGCGAGGACATAGCAGCAGCAGACGACGACACGACATTTAGATATGACGCCACTTACGCGCACGCTTCTTGTTTTTCGCGCCCGCGACACCGCTTAGCGAACCTGCAGAGAACGATATTGATGCTTAAGAGCGTGTTTACGTCTGAGAAGAAGAAAGCACCGTTTTTAAAAGGAGCAGATTTCTTAATTTCTCGGGAGAAACATTTTGGCTTTCAGAAGCAGACGACAAACGGAGTACGTCATCATCCGAGGAGCGCGCCGCTTCCCCATTGGCCGCGCCGGCCGCGCTCCTCCTATTCTCAAAGCATTGCTCAAAGCTATCGCGGATCACCCACTTTTTGACGTCAGTGTTCGGAAAGCGTTCTCGAGCGAACAGCCGATCTCCGATAGCCCCCCTGGATTTACCGCTTCGCGCTCTTCAGTAGTCTTGGCGCCTCGATCGCCGGGGGAGTGGCAGCATCCTGAGGGCATGTTCCTGTGGAAAAGTACGAACGCGGCCGCTAAAAAATTTTTCTTTCGTGGCGAGCCAGGTGTGCTGATTTGCAGCGCGCACTGCTCCAGTAACTCAGAGATGGTCGCCGACGAGCAAATGATGCGCCTTTCGCTGCAATGGTTCACGAAACGATCCGCTGACGGTTTTGATTGCAAGGTCTCCTTGTTTATGGCAGATTTGCGCAGGGCTTAGGCGCATGTAACTCAGTGTCTCCGCAGCAATGTCAGTCGTTCGAGAACTTCCGCCTGTGTAGTATCCCTGTGCCGTGTCGAGGTGCCGCTGACGTCTACATGTCACGTGTTCACATATTTCAGTGCACAGTACCACACCTATCTCCAGCCCCTCGATTCGCCAGACTTTATACATTACACAACTTCGCGAAGGCAGGTTGCGCTTTCGTGTTTCCTATGAAAGAGGGATCAACCACGTTATTTTTCCCGTGATGAACAGCGCCGACGCGCGGTGGCACGTGAGATTTTTAGGAAAGGTCCATTTCCTTGCCGATTCAATTTTTTTGTTGCGGTTTCGACCGCCGTGCGAGTTGATTACCCGCCGCACACAGGAGCGCTCCCGCAACACCACCCGGTTATTTTTAGTGGCTTGCCCGAGGTGAATTCTGCAGCGCGAAGGGGGTGCAGCCTGCGCCCTTCGGGGCCCTGAACGGCATCCTTGTCCTCGCTTACGGCTGCTGTGCGAACGGGCCTGGAGCACCGGAGTTTCCACATTTCTCTCGGTAGTTATCCAGCGTGAGGCGGCTGCACAACGAGGACAGTCGCTCCTTAACAAGGGCGCGCTTCTCCATTTTTGAACAGTGCCGGTGCCATATGTAAGCAGAAAACAGTTCACTGTGCATGGCGGCCCGCTCTTTCAGTGATTATTTTGTATGTAGCGGGAAGCAGCCGCTCCATTCGAACACGTAGAGCGCAATACGAAAGCGACATGGGCGAGCCTCTTTCCGGTAGCGCATCTGGCTCAGGAAACCAGGTGAAGGTCGGGACCACCGCGACGATGTTTGCTTCCGCAGCTGCGAAAGGCGTGTGTCACCAATAAGGTCAGTACTTCTCGACGGCACACAGACGAATACACAAATCGGACGAGGTTCAGGCGGGACACTCGGCGCTTCTTCAAGTGACTTGCCAGAAGGTGTTGTATGGAAACACAGCTGCACTTCCATTTGTTCTATAACACGATTCTCAGGGGGCTCAAGTGGCACACGTGCCTTCGCTACTTAGACGACATCGTGGTATTTTCCGCTAACTTCGAGTCTCATCTCGCTCGCCTTGAGCAGGTTCTTGAGTCTCTCAGAGACGCCGGCTTGCAATTAAACTTGAAAAAGTGCCACTTTGCTGTTCGAAAGCTCACAATTCTGACCACGTCGTCTCTAAAGAGGGAATTCAACCAGACCCGGCAAAACTACGCGCAGTCGCCGAGTACTCGAAGCCCACTACACTAAAGGAGCTCCGAAGCTTCATAGGGTTGTGTTCATACTTTCGACGCTTTATCCGTAACTTCGCCATGATCATCGCCCCTTTGACTGGGCTTCTTTCTGGCAGCGCCAACTTGTCGTCTTCGAATTCCTATTGCGATGAATCATTCACGACGCTCCGACAGCTTCTCACGTCGCCCCCAGTGTTCCGCCACTTTGATCCCACCGCGCCTACTGAAATCCATACAGACGCCAGCGGCATAGGTCTTGGTGCCGTTCTTGCACAACGAAAAAACGGCTGTGACGAGCACGTTGTTGCATATGCCAGTCGCACCCTCACAAAACCAGAGTCTAACTATTCTGTAACAGAAAAGGATTAATGCCTGGCAATTATCTGGGCGATCGGCAAATTCCGCACCTACCTTTACGGGCGCCAGTTTGACGTCGTTACTGACCACCATGCCCTGTGCTGGCTATCGTCTATGAAAGACCCGACTGGTCGCCTCGCTCGTTGGGCATTACGACTTCAGGAATACGACATACGCGTCGTTTATCGCTCGGGACGCAGACATTCTGACGCTGATGCCCTATCCCGTTCACCGCTGCCGTCTGACCCTGACCACTCACCAACTTCCACTTACGGCGCCTCGTCTCTTAGCATCACCGACATGCCGGCTGACCAGAGCAAGGATCCCTGGATCGCTTCCCTGCTTGACGTCCTATCGAACCATTCGCACAGCTCCAGCCCCGATGCCTTCATCGTCAGGCACAACATTTTGTCGTGCGTGAAGGCTTGTTGTATCGACGAAATTATCTCGCCGACGACCGCAGGAGGCTTCTCGTTATTCCCCGTCATCTACGCTCCGACATCTGCTCAGCCTTCCACGACGACCCTCAATGTGGCCACACTGGTGTATTCAACGCGTACTCCCGCCTTCGACTGAGGTATTACTGGCGCGGCATGTACCGGTACGTTCGCCAATACGTCAGGTCGTGTCCCGCATGCCAACGCCGGAAGAAACCGCCCCATAGCACTGTTGGGCCTCTACAACCCCTACCTTGCCCGGCAGGACCATTCGACCGCGTCGGAATCGATCTGTATGGTCCGCTCCCCAACACCTCTGACAGAAACACATGGATCATAGTCGCCGTAGACCATCTCACACGCTATGCCGAAACGCCTGCGCTACCAGCTGCCACGGCGAAAGACGTCGCCTGCTTCATTCTTCATAATCTCATTTTACGACATGGCGCACCACGTGAATTGCTAAGTGACCGCGGCCGTGTCTTCCTTTCCGATGCGATTGAGGCATTGCTGAAGGAGTGTCGCACCATTCACCGCACCGCGTACCATCCCCAAACAAACGGCATGACAGCGTTTCAATCGCAGCCTTGCCGACATGCTCGCCATGTACGTGTCGGAAGACCACTCAAATTGGGATCGAGTGCTTCCGTTAGTCACCTCTGCGCCGCAAACTACCACCTGCTCTTCTCCTTTCTTCCTATTACATGGACGTAAACCCTCCTGCTCAATGGACACCATTCTCCCCTACCGACCCGATCTTACTGAAGCGACCCCTGCTTCCGAAGCAGCTGCATATGCCGAAGAGTGCCGTCAACTCGCCTGCTCTTTCACCGCGCAAGACCAATGGCGCCAGAAATCCCGCCATGACGCCTCTGCCTCCAATGCTCACTATACTCCGGGGATGCTAGTTTGGCTCTGGGTACCATGGACTACGCCCGGACTTTCCACCAAGCTACTCTCACGCTATCATGGACCTTACCGTATTGTCGCGCAGACATCTGCAGTGAACTACGTCGTTGAGCCGCTTGAACCGTCTTCCGACCGCCGCTGTCGAGGACGTGAAACAGTGCACGTAGCATGGCTCAAACCTTACTACGACCCCCCTGTCTTGTCATTCCCCTAGGTCGCCAGGTTGGCTCCTTTCTGCGCGGGGAGTGATTGTAGCAGAGCATATCGGCATCAGTTCGAGTCACTGTGAAAGAAGACGCTGAGGTTTGTGTGGTGCGCGCTAAGTGAACCGCCCCAGCTGAGTAGGCTTAGTCAGTCGTGGTGTCTTCAAGTGTCGCTAGACTTCAAGTGACGCACGCCTTGTTTCAAATGGTAATGTTGTGGCTCAGGGCGGGTGGCTTTGTTTTCTGTGAGGCTGTCTGACACTTGGAATGCCACTTAGTTGTCATACTACCGCCTAAACTCCCAATGATATGTGTTCAGGGCCACTCCATGAGAGATGGAAAGTGTCTGTGCCATTCAGTATGAGCTAGTTTTTTGTTCATTTTATAAAGACCAATACAAACGGCCGGGAACGATATATATATATATATATATAATTCGCAAAGAAGACGTCCCTGTGCCCGAATAAATATTTTTAAACGAAGAGATCCACGCGATTAAGAAAAACACTATAATGTTACTGACGTTGCGGCCGGTGGACCGGCCTTCATATATATATATACAGGGTGTCCCACGTAACTTGAGCCAAGAATTTGAAAATGAAAGGCACTTCAGAGGAGAACTGAACCAAACGTATACTATTCGTACTGGTTTATAGATACTCAGGTTATTTTTTATTTCCCCCTAAAGTAATTAGTTAATTATTTTTAATTAGCTAACTCCTTAATTATGGGCTGAAAACCCAAAATATGAACACTGAGCTGTAGAGCACCTTCATAAACCACCGACTGAATTGTTTCCTGTACGATATGTCTTACGGTGTTAATTTTTCCGCATTCTAAAGAAAGCCCGCGAAATTTGAAAATGAGCCACGTGACGGACCGCGAGCGCAATAGTGCTGGTCTCAAGCGTGCAACCGGTGAACAAGGTCGCCTGCGGCTGCCACGGGGAAGCGACATGATGCTTTGGAGGTGGTCGATGTTTGGGCGTCCGTCTTTGGTTCAATGACGGGGCACATTCACGCTGCTGGCCGAGCGCTGCCGAGATAAGCGTCCAAGACGGATAAATAAAACAAGAAAATAGCTTTATTTTCTTGTTTTCTTGATCTTCTGTTTTCTTGATCTTCGTGAATCAGAATCAAACTGCTGTTTGTTTTTTTTCCTCGCAGTATTGAGCGCTTTACCACCGCGGCAGCGCTCTGCCAGCAGTGTGAATTTGCACCGTCATTGAACCAAAGACGGACGCCCAAACATCGACCACCTTCAAAGCATCATGTCGCTTCCCCGTGGCAGCCGCAGGCGACCTTGTTCACCGGTTGCACGCTTGAGACCAGCACCACGGCCTGCTGCGTGGAGCCGCCGCGCATTGTCCAGGGAGGGAGAGCGGCGTTGACAGTTTCGGCCGCAATTTCGCCGAGGGCGCTAGTAGTAGGTGATACTCCGAAGTCCGCGCGCTGTGGCGAGCGCGCCTTTTCTGCGTTGCGCGGAGTGCTAGTAGTTCCGAATTCCGTGTGTTCTTCCTCCTGACAACACAAACATAGCCTGAATAGGTTGTTAGAGCAGCAGTACGCCTAAGAACTGCTGCGTTCCACTGTGCACGTCGAACGCGAAGAAAAATCCCGGCTTGGGATACCTAGAGTTACTGTATATGCTACCTTTAGGTAGCAGGGATACCATGAATTTCCCTCCAATGCTGAACGCTGATAAGCCTGGTTCACCAACATCGCCAGGCAAGGATATGGAGG
This sequence comes from Hyalomma asiaticum, assembly GCA_013339685.2. Lineage (NCBI taxonomy): Eukaryota > Metazoa > Arthropoda > Arachnida > Ixodida > Ixodidae > Hyalomma > Hyalomma asiaticum. Next base: position 42,425,604 of record CM023483.1, read on the forward strand.
AAAAGGGTGCCCAGCGACTGTTCTTCTCTTTGCTCGCTGCACTTCACTGAAAATGATTACAAGACCACTCCAAGGACAAAGAAGCGGCCTCGACGGGAAGTAGGAGATGACGCTTCTTTAGCTTCAGCGAACAACAACGCAACAAGTGGCTCATGAGAGTCTGCATGAAGATCTCGAACCCGGCATCAGAGACTAAGAACAGGTCGCTGCACCAGGCGAATATTCCGAGGCAACGTCGAATTGTGGGTTGCCTGCTGCGAGTATGCGCCACGGATAGATGAAATGTCTCAAACAGACCTTGATGTTAAGCGGGTAATAGAGGATTAGAAGAGAACAGATAACCGCCTACAGAAGAAAATATCTCGTCTCAAGCAATCATTACAGACATTGCAAAGCAAGTATGATACAGCGCGTGAACGGCTGACACCTTTCGAAAGCAGCAAAGAAATATCGTCTTTTTTTTAATTTGCTGAAATCAGCCGACGCAGGCAATAAAACCGGCCAGTTTGTCAAGAACCAAGTGTCAATTTTTTGTTTCAAAGAAGCCAGAGTACAGTGAATTAATTCTGAGGGAGTACGTGCTTTGGAAAGCTTGCTCCAACAAAGGTTACGAGCACGTGAGGACGAGAGGCCTGCTTAAGTTGCCTTGTCGTGCCACAATTCAGAAGTATGTCGGGCACACAACAGGTGAAATAGGCGTCGCATCACTAATAACAGGAAGTCGGGAGGTACTACAGACCAATTACGTCTCAAGTATTGCATGGTGTTGCAGTAATTGTGTTACAGGAAGTTGAGTTGATAAAGTGCAGGTCGCTGTGTTGACTGAAGGCGATACGCGTAATATAGATTTTTCAGTACACACGCTAAGGAGGTATGCGCCTCCCTGTTTTCCATGAGCCGCTTCTTAGTTGATAAACATTTCTTTGCTGGGACTCGAATTGAATTTTTTTACTAGAGCCAGAAGATATACGCTGCTCGTAATTATCGAACGGGTAATCACTGCGTGTAGCAGCCTAGATCATTACAATAGAACACATTATATGTAGCCGGCATGCTCTTCAGTACAATACAATAATAATTACGAAGCTCTTCCCCGCATAAGAACTGCAATTTTTCACAACATTTGTCATAAGATTCGGAGTCAAACACGCTACTTGTTCTAAACAACGACATCGGCGAAGACAAAATAATTTATCATAATTACCGCTTTAGCTTTTAGGGAATTTAGATGTTGAATTTGTTTGTCTGAGCGATGTAAGCCATTGAAATATCCTGCACACTCCTGTTACATAGAGCTTTTGATTCATATTTTGCTTTGGCTTGATTTTATTATTTGCAGTTGACCTGTCATGCTTGCAAGGTTCTCCTGCAAGACCCAAATCCTTGCGGTGGCATTTACGAGTTCATAGCAAAAAATTTATAACGGAAAAATTCTATATGGACGAGATCGTACAAATTTGCAAGCTGACACGAAATTTTCTCAGTGAGGTGCTGAAGCACGCAGAAGTTCGCGAAGAAGTGGAAACCTCTGCAAACTTCCTCATTCAGCCCTCCTCTCACATTCCGTAACCTGTCCAGCATTACGGTGCGGTTCAACACCCTTGAGCACACGAGCCACCTCTGCAATGTTTTTTTTTGAAGAAGCTGTTGCGACCGTTGCTGGCTAACTGGACGGGAAATATAAATGCAATTGTGCAACGCCTGGTGAGTTTGTCACACAAGCCCCTCTCCCGAAAAGTTCTTCGCCTTCGAGGGCGATGAGCGCAAACACCTCTGATATTTGTTTACTGCACCATTAAACACGTACTGGTAAAGAGCTTCGCTCAAGAAGCGTACTATTGATTTTTGAGGTCCACCTAGTATTTTCATTTCTGTATGCGCAGACAAGATCACAAATTTTTTCTCATCACCTTTCGAACAGAATTCACGCAAGACATTTTTTTATGTAACAATAACTGCAAAATAAACTAGAATCAACTAAAACCTCAAGTATTCACTGCCCTTCTAGTAGAGAAACGCAAAATCAAGTCACGGTAGCCATTCAAGCACGTTTTAAGTAGAAGCGAAAAAAAAAAAAGAATTCCCCGAAAGCATGTGCCAGTACATTTGTGAAAGAACATAACAAAGGTGTAATAATAAAACTGGTCCTACAAAAGGGAAAACCTTGTCATAAACGCTTTAAGTACAAGTGCAGAATTGTCTGTCACAGAGACGGGCATGCTTAGTCAAAGCCACTTCGACTCCTGCAGGAAAGGAAAACCATTTGCCATTATGAGAAAAATGTACTGCCGTAGCGTAGAACGATGCGCTGAGGGGGTATCGAATTCGGCATGTGCGTATGCAGTACCGCGAGCGCCGCTGAAACATCATACGATTTCGCGCATACACCGCTGTGCAGGCGCTCTCACTATCCTTGACTGGTGGCGCTGCGGCGGCCGCCGAACGAACTAGTCCTCTCCCGCCGTCTCCGGCGCACGCAGCTGGCCGTACCTGTGCGCTTTCATCCAGCGGCCGTGCCAGCACTATAGCAGTGCGCTCGCGGTCCGTCACGTGGCTCATTTTCAAATTTCGCGGGCTTTCTTTAGAATGCGGGAAAATTAACACCTTTAAGACATATCGTACAGGAAACAATTCATTCGGTGGTTTATGAAGGTGCTCTACAGCTCAGTGTTCATATTTTGGGTTTTCAGCCCATAGTTAAGGAGTTAGCTAATTAAAATTAATTAACTAATTACTTTAGGGGGAAATAAAAAATAACCTGAGTATCTATAGACCAGTACGAATAGTATACGTTTGGTTCAGTTCTCCTCTGAAGTGCCTTTCATTTTCAAATTCTTGGCTCAAGTTACGTGGGACACCCTGTATATACGTGAACCAACAAACACTGAAGCCTAGGAAAGCATAGGGGACGTTACTGAAGTTCTTAATTTCTCAGATGAGAACTTCAATAACTCCCCCTATGCTTTCCTAGGCTTCATTTTTTGTTGGTTCATCAAGTTGTTTCTAATTAACGAACGAGCCCTTGACCCGTTCCCTTTCGTTATTTCATAGCTTGGCCTCGTTGCGGCCGACTTGGTGCCTTGAGGCAGCATGCGAGGGCATATTGGGCTATAGCCTCGGCAAAAGATCACATTCCCCTTGACGCCTCCCGCCAAAAAAAAGGGAGAGTGCTTTTACTCACCGCCATGGCTACGAGTGGCGCTGTCGAACACTCGCAGGATTATATGTATACATACGTATCCAATAAAGTGGACGGAGGGACGACCCCCTTCGTAGCTCAACGGCAGAGCATCGTATGTGTTACCCGAAGGTCGTGAGTTCGATTCACACTGAAGGCAAGTTTGTCTTTTCGTCCACTTTCATTCCTTTCTACTTATTCCAAAATTACAGTACCACAATTAATAACTTCAATAACTTCTATGCTTTCCTAGGCTTCATTGTTTGCTGGTTCATTATGTTGTTTCCAACAAATAAAGTGAACCCTTGACCCTTTGGTTAAGCATATACATTGTTATGCAAGAGCGACCGGACCAGGCATCTAGTTGGTCCAACCAGGTACATGTTCACGTACATTCGCCGTCATTGAAGACGCCGTCTCAAGTGCACGTTCCTTATCCCGTGTAACGCGTTGCTGCCTGTGGAGTCGCATTTTATCCTATTATGGAGCCTGTGCCTTCGATCGTTGTGAACAAAGGTGTACTTCGGTGCATTCACCTCTGTGGCCTGCGCTGTGGGATTATCCTCTTAAATCGGTTGTGCTACCCAGTGGTATGGCATCTTTTGAAGTCGGTATACTACTGTCAACGCTTTAAGTAATGGCACGGAAAACGAGTGAAGAACGGAGATGGCCCCGGTTACCTTGGCGCAATCCACTCTGGGGGATCGGCCATGTACCGGATATGAGATTTTTGTGGCCCCGGTGTCCCTGAAGACTCGTCAACTTTTTTTGTTACGAATGGCCAACAAGTCGCTGTCTTCATACAAGCGTCAAGTCCTGGTCCTCAGCAAGCATGCTTCATTGATTTTGCCCAGGACGGTAACGTCCCTAGCACTCGTGCTCGCGGCAGGATAGACGCAAGGTCTCCGTAAGACGGAAGCCTTAAGGCTGGTCCCCATTAGCGTCAGAAACGTTTTGCGACAACCGGCATCCAAGAACAACGTGATCCATTCGAGAGAGGTCTCGCGAAAGCAGCCGTCTTTCGTCGACCATCTCTGGCGCTATGTACCGCAGGTCATGCTACGACAAAGCTGCCAAGATGCTTCTTGCTCGGCATCTCTGTACGGGTAGGCTTAACGAAAACTGGATATACGGTCTGGACGTGGCCTCTGAGATTTGTGGGAATCACGCCCATCGCCAGGCTGCTCTTAGCCCCGCACATGCTGCGCACTGCCGATGCGCGTGGGCAAATAGACCGATCTTTCCCCACGATCTGCTCATGCGTGAGTATCCGGAAGTAGCGCTGCCGCCATCTTAGTTCGAGTGCGTAAGCTGTTATGAGATCACAAGGGCCGTTTTTGGCGCCGTAGTTGTCCGCCGCCGCCGCCGGTGTCCGTAGCCGCTATCGCGCAAGTCTTAGAAAAAAATTACCAGGACCGAGGAGGATTCAAACGACGTCCCCTGCGCGGTTCGTGTAGTAACTAGCCAGGGTGACTGAGCCAGGCCGGGGAACCAACGCAGAACAGCTTTATTTTGCAGAAAATGAAGTATATATAGGCGGCTTGCCTATGACGTAACACAAGACAGTGGAGTGGATGACGTTTGACACGTGTTGGCACTGCACTTCTTATCACTTCTCCCTTTCATTTAAAGTCTTTGCACGGGTCTTCGTAGTCGGGTAGACCTTCGTAAGACTGGAGGAGGTGGGGAAGCCTGGAACAGCTGGAAGAGATGCAGAAGGAACGGGAGTTGCGTGCTGGAGTTGCCGGGCTCCTCCCTTGGTGACGCCTGCTGCTCCCCGTTGTCACGGCTGGGCGGTACTGATTCGAAAGTGTCCGCCTTTGGAGCCCCGGGTGACACCCGCGGACGAATCTGGTCCAAGTGAGGCCGGGATGGCCCACCTGGTGTGTCGACAGTCACGAGGCGCGAACCTTCGGTGCCTTTGATGACGCCTGGGCACCACCGCCTCCCGTGTCCAAAGTTACGCACCCACACCGGGTCTCCGGGCTGGAATCTGGAGGGCTGCGAATGACTCCGAGATAAAGATGGCACACAAGTATCCAAGCGTGAACGAACTTGATAATTAAGCAGTAGTTCCGAAGGAGACTTTCCGCACGGTAGGGGCGTGCGTCGGTAGCCTAGCAATACTCGTGCTAGTTTAACTTCGAGGTCGTTCACCATAGAATGTTTAACCAGGCCGTCCTTGATAGTGCGAACTGCGCGTTCCGCAAGGCCATTAGATTGTGGGTGGTATCGGGCACTGCGCAGATGCGTTATGTTGTCTGTCATGAACTGGGCAAACTGCTGACTTGCAAACTGGGGCCCGTTATCTGACACTACAGTTTGCGGCAAGCCAAAACGCGCGAATAATTCGCGAAGCCGTGCTATTGTGACTTCGGTGGTTGTTGACCTGACCGGGAGGGCCTCGATCCACTTCGTGTGCGAGTCGACGACTATCAGCAGCATGCGCCCCTCTATTGGCCCGGCATAATCAATGTGAAGCCGTGACCACTTCATCCCTGTTTCTGGCCAACTGATAGGCTCCTGGCGATGTGGCATTGCTTGAGCTTGTACACATGGCATGCAGGAACGAGCGAGATTTTCGACCTCACCATCCAACCCTGGCCACCAGAACAACGTCCGAGCCAGTCTTTTCATCGCAGATGCTCCCTGGTGTGACCTGGGTAGCTCGGACAGCATGGGCGCCTTCGCCTTGCCGGGTACGATAACTCGATGACCCCAGTAGAGCAGACCTTCTGTGCTCGACAGTTCTAGTCTTCTGCAAAAATAAGGTTGGAGATGACTGTGACATGATGAGAGGTGTTTAGGCCATCCATTAAGTATGAAGCTCTGGACCACACAAAGATCTTTGTCCGCACTGGTCAACGCCCTTAAAGCACCTGCTGGCGCGTACGAACTGTCAATATTGCCACGTGCAGGAACAGAGTGCTCACCAGCAAGGACGGTGAAAGAATGTATTTACAGATTATATTTATACAGGTAGCGGCCGTTGCAGCCAAGATGGACGAACAGCAGCAGAGCCAGCAACAGCACGAGCGGTCGCCCAGTCGTCGTCTTCGTCACTTATCTGCGCACACTGCCACGTGAAGTATGGCGCCCTTTCGCCGAGCAGGAATGCTTCGTAACATACAACCCCCGGCGGTCGGAGCGCCGTCCCGGCGCTCAAGCTAAAGCGGTGTCGTGGCCAGAGAAGTACGGCTTAAGGCGGGAAACGTGTACAACATCACTGCCTGCTACGGAAGACGATGAGGTACTGTCCAACGGCGCGATCTGATATATGACTTTTGTGAGTTGGCGGAGAACTTTGTATGGTCCGGAATAACGAGAAAGAAGCTTCGATGACAGGCCGACGTGGCGTGAAGGCGCCCACAGGAGGACCAAAGAGCCGGGAGAGTAGTGAACTTCTCTGTGGCGGGTATCGTACCGGGCCTTCTGGGACAGCTGCGAGAGAGAAAGACGATTCCGTGCGATGTGGCGGGCCGTTTGAGCCCGAGCAGCGACATCGCGAGCATACTCCGTGGTCCCGTCGGGCGCTGGCGGCAACAGAGTCTCAAAGGGTAGCGTTGGATGACGGCCAAACAAGAGATAGAAGGGAGAGAAGCCAGCTGTATCATGACGTGACGAGTTGTACGCGAACGTCACATAAGGTAAAGTGCTATCCCAGTCGCGGTGGTCTGCTGAAACATACATGGATAGCATTGTTGTAAGGGTGCGATTGAGGCGCTCCGTTAGTCCATTCGTTTGCGGATGGTAGGCAGTGGTCAGCTTGTGACGCGTAGAACAGGAAAGAAGAATGTCGTCGACGACTTTTGAAAGAAAGGCACGACCACGGTCGGTCAGGAGCTGTCGCGGGGCGCCGTGATGCAGGATAACGTCGTGAAGCAGGAAGTCGGTGACGTCGGTGGCACAACTTGTAGGTATAGGCCCGCGTTATAGCATACCGCGTCGCGTAGTCGGTGGCGACGGCAATCCACTTGTTGCCCATTTGTGAAGGTGGAAATGGCCCAATGAGATCGAGTCCGACGCGGTAGAATGGGACAGTTGGAATGTCTATAGGCTGGAGTGGGCCGGCTGGTAACAATGACGGTTGCTTGCGGCGTTGACAGGATTCGCAAGCAGCAACGTATCGGCGCACATAACGGAGAAGGCCTGGCCAGAAGAAACGGCGCCGTACGCGATGGTACGTGCGAGTGGCGCCGAGGTGTCCCGCGGTGGGTGCGTCGTGTAGTTGTTCAAGGACCGTAGAACGAAGTGCGTCGGGAACAACAAGTAGAAGCTCTGGGCCGTCGGGGCTGGTGTTGCGTCTGTACAGAATGCCATCATGAAGCACGAATAAACGAAGCGAGGGGTCAGGGTGTTGAGAGCGCAGGCGATGGATAATGGACCGCAAACGTGCATCGGCGAGTTGTTCGCTGCGTATATCGGCGATGCCCGATATGGACAGGACGCAGGTGTCGGAATCATGCGCTTCCGAGTCTGGGGAATCCACGGGATGACGAGATAGGCAGTCAGCATCCTGGTGCATGCGGCCAGACTTGTAAATGACGTCAAAGCTGTATTCTTGCAACTTCAAGGCCCAGCGACCAAGTCGGCCAGTAGGATCTTTTAGGGAGGACAACCAGCATAGTGCATGGTGGTCCGTAATGACCGAAAAGGTACGCCCAAACAAATACGGTCGGAATTTTCCAATTGCCCATACTAAGGCGAGGCATTCGCGCTCGGTGATTGAAAACTTGCGTTCTGATGAGGAGAGGAGGCGGCTGGCATAAGCGATGACACGATTTTGACCGTGCTGCAGCTGGGCGAGAACAGCGCCGATGCCATGGCCGCTGGCGTCGGTGCGAACTTCTGTGGGAGCCGAGGGATCAAAGTGGGCCAGGACTGGTGGTGACGTAAGCAATTTGATGAGGGCGCGAAACGCATCATCCTGTTCAGGTCCCCAAGAAAATGATACGTCCTTCTTCAGGAGGTGCGTGAGCGGACGGGCAATGTCGGCGAAGTTCCTGACGAAGCGGCGGAAATAAGAACACAGGCCGATAAAGCTTCGAACATCTTTGGTGGACTTTGGTATGGGGAAATGCTGGACGACGCGCACTTTGTCGGGATCAGGTTGCACACCTTGCGCGTTTACAAGGTGGCCAAGCACGGTAATTTCTCGGCGGCCGAAGCGGCGCTTACAAGAGTTGAGCTGAAGGCCTGCTCGTCTGAAGACTTCAAGAACTGCCGATAGACGGGTAAGGTGGCTTTCAAACGTCGGCGAGAAGACAATCACGTCATCCAGATAGCAGAGGCATGTTGACCATTTGTATCCACGCAGAAGCGAGTCCATCATTCTTTCAAACGTCGCTGGGGCATTACATAAGCCGAACGGCATTACCTTAAACTGGAATAGTCCGTCAGGGGTTACAAATGCAGTCTTTTCACGGTCCCTATCTTCGACTGAAATTTGCCAGTAACCTGACCTCAGATCGATGGAGGAGAAGCAGGCGGATCCATGTAAACAGTCAAGAGCGTCGTCAATCCGCGGCAAGGGGTACACGTCCTTGCGCGTAACTTTGTTCAAGTGCCGGTAATCTACGCAGAAACGCCAACTGCCATCCTTCTTCTTGACTAAGACGACCGGCGACGCCCATGGGCTACAGGAATGCTCTATGACGCCTTTCGTGAGCATTTTGTCGACCTCACGCTGGATTACTTGTCGCTCAGCGTGGGACACGCGATAAGGACGTCGTCTAATTGGGCTGGCGTCTCCAGTATTAATTGAATGAGTGACAAGAGATGTCTGACCCAAAGGGCGATCGTCCAAGTCAAAGATGTCGCGGTAGGACTGCAATATGCGCCGTATGTCGGCTATCTGTGCTGGGTGGAGGTCAGGCGCGATCATCTTGTCAATGTGGTCACCGGCGGGACTGTGGGAGGAGGCGGACGAAACAGATGGCAAAGAAGCGTCGGCGATCAATGCAGAAATGGCATACTGGTCAATAGAAGATACTGTGCCCAGAGTCATACCGTGTGAAATAACTTGGATTGACCAGCTGAAGTTCAATAGAGGCAGAGACACTCGGTTATTTGTAACTGTGAGAACTGTATGAGGAGCCGCCACATTTCTTGCCAATAGAACGTCAACGGCCGGAGTCAGGATATAATCACCGTCGGGCAGAGTCGGAGAGGACGCCAAGCTTACATACGTCACGGCTTGCGGAGCTAGACGGACATGATCCATGGAACACAAGCGCGGCTGACGTATGGCCGTAGTGTCATCAAAAACGGCAGGTCAAGCTGAAGCAAGCCGGTTCCACAGTCGATAAGGGCAGAGTGAGCGGTTAGGAAGTCCATGCCGAGAATAAGTTCGTGAGAACATTGTTCGAGGACAGCAAGTAGTACGGTCGTAGAGCGGTCGGCAATGCTTATTCGCGCAGAGCACATCCCGAGCACGGGAAACGTCTTACCGTCGGCGACGCGGATGAGTGGTACCGTGGGCGGCGTGAGAACCTTTTTAAGGCGGCGGCGCAGTTCAGAATGCATGACTGATATATGGGCCCCAGTATCCACGAGAGCAACAACAAGTTCGTCGTCTATTTTTACGTCTATGAGGTTGCGTCTAGTCTGCAGTGTGGTCAGAGGATTTGGCTGAGAAGTCGTCGATGCAGCATCACCTCCGGGAGCTGCATCATCTAGTTTTCCCGGGGCAGGCGACCCATCGGCGATGTCGGGCGGCGGAATTGGGGCGAGCGAGACGTCGGGCGGCGGGAGAGCGGCGAGCGGGACTGATGACCACGCGGAGATGGGGAACGGCGATACGGCATGGATGAAGCCTCGTCACTGCTAGTCTGAGGTGACTCACGGTGCGGTTGGAATCGGCCATGATCTGCATCGGGGCGACGGTTGTGCCCATAGAACGCCCGATTCCCATACCATCTGTTGCAGTAACGGGCCACATGACCAATACGGCGGCAGTTGAAGCAGATGGGCCGGTCATCAGCTGTTCTCCACTCGGCTGGATTGCGGAGAGGCCGCAGGAACGTCTGGTCTTGGCCGTATGAAAGAGGAAAACGGCGATCGATGGGTCGGGAAGGAGCGGCTGCACACACTGAGTCCAGGCCAACATTCGAAAGTTCTTGGCGGACGATGGCATGGACCAGCGGTATCATCTGCGTGCTCGAATCGCAGACACGGGAGCACACGGGAGCAGGCGACATAGCATCGAGTTCACGTCGGACGATCTTGGTCACGTGTTCGGCGGTTAATGGAGCCGCTTGTGGTGCAGGTGGGTCCTCGCACGACCATGTTGCTGCCGTGTTGGGAAGACGAGCGAAACACGTCGACTTTTAGCGGCCTCGAAACGCTTACACTCCTGGATGATGGCATCAACAGTGTCACAGTCTTTGCATATTAGCAGATTGAAAGCATCATCTGCTATGCCTTTTAAAAGATGGCCCACTTTCTCGGACTCCGCCATGTCATCGTCCGCTCTGCGGCACAGGGCCAGCACGTCCTGTATATAAGACAGGTATGACTCCGTCGACGTTTGCGCGCGGGATGCCAGTTCCTTCTTGGCCGCTGTCTTTCTACTAGCCGACTTGCCGAATAGGGCACGCATCATTTCCTTGCATGTGTCCCAGCTGCTGATTTCGTCTTCGTGGTTCTCAAACCACACCTTTGCAGTGCCTCGCAAGTAGAACAAAATGTTTGCCAACATAATCGTCTCATCCCAGCGATTACTCTTACTTGCGCGTTCGTACAACGGCAACCAGTCTTCGATGTCCACACTGTCGGTCCCACAGAACGTGCCCGGGTCTTTCGGGTGCGTAAGGACAACCGTTGATGTAGCCGGCGCAGTGGGAGACTGCCCCTCGTCCGCCATCGTGGAACAAGCCAAACGCCTGCCGCTGCGGAGCTCCGTTGTATCGTGGCCTACCCAGCACCTCCACCAAAATGCCACGTGCAGGAACAGAGTGCTCACCAGCAAGGACGGTGAAAGAATGTATTTACAGATTATATTTATACAGGTAGCGGCCGTTGCAGCCAAGATGGACGAACAGCAGCAAAGCCAGCAACAGCACGAGCGGTCGCCCAGTCGTCGTCATCGTCACTTATCTGCGTACACTGCCACGTGAAGTATGGCGCCCTTTCGCCGAGCAGGAATGCTTCGTAACAATATGCTCTGCGGACAGCACGTATTCTGGCAAGGTTCCTGAGTGAACAACCTCTGGTGTCGGCACTGGCAAACGGCTAAGTGCGTCTGCATTGGCGTTTTGCTTCCCGGCCCTGTACTCGATGCAGTACCGGTATTGACTTAGGAACAGAGCCCACCTCTTGATACGCGCCGACGCCATTGGAGGCACCGGTCGATCTTCCCGTAGCAGACCCACAAGGGGTTGGTGGTCCGTCACCAGCACAAGCTCGCGGCCCAACAGGTAGTCTCGAAACTTTGAGACTCCGAACACCAGCACCAGAGCTTCCTTCTCGAGCTGCGAATAATTTTTTTCGGCGCGCGTCAGTGTGCGTGAACGGAAAGCGATGGGCTTATCGACGTTGCCCATGCGGTGCGAGATGACGGTACCTAAACCCGACGGTGATGCATCGCATTCCAACCGCACTGGTTGGTCGGGCTGAAAATATGTCAGCACTGATGAGCTGAGAAACGTTCGTTTCGCCTTTAGATAAGAATTTTCTTGAGTTGCACCCCACTCCCATTTATGCTCTTTTTCGAGTAGATTATACAAGGGGGCCAATATTGCTGACATGTGTGGTAGGAACCGGTGATAATACGACAGCAGACCCAGAAACGAGCACAGTTCGCTTACATTTGTAGGCCGTGGTGAATCGCGTATTGCTGCGAGGTTCTTTTCCAACGGGTGCAAGCCGTCTTTGTCGATCCGGTGCCCCAAGTAGACGATTGAGTCTTTACGGAAGTGACATTTTTCTGCCTTCAGCTTGACACCGTTTTTCTGCAGCCGGTGCAAAACATCCCGGAGCACAGAGCCGTTACCGTCTTGACGCTCGGCTATTAATACGTCGTCCAAGTACACCTGCACGGCTGGAAGGCCAGTCAGGACAGTTTCCATGCGCCGCTGAAAAATCGCGGGAGCCGAGGCAACTCCAAACGGAAGACGGTTATAGCAGAACAGCCCCTTGTGCGCGTTTATGGCGGCCAGCTTCTTCGCTTCCTCATCCAAGGGGAGCTGGTTATACGCGTCCTTCAGATCCAATGTAGTGAAAAGAGATCCCTCACGAAGTGACGCGAAAATATCCTCGATGTTAGGTAGTGGATACTGCTCAATTATGCACGCAGTATTAATTGTGGTTTTAAAATCACCGCAGATGCGGAGGGACCCGTCTTTCTTTAGTACCGGTGCTATTGGTGCCGCCCACTCTGAATGTGCTATAGGCGATAATATGCCTTCACTCACTAAGCGTTCCAGCTCCGTTTCTACTTTCTCACGAAGAGCGTACGGGATAGGCCGTGCCTTGTGGAACTTCGGGTGGGCGTCTTCTCGAAGGTGAAATTTCACCGGAGGCCCCTGAATTCTTCCGAGCCCAGATTCAAAAAGTGCATGAAACTCTGTGCAGAGGCTGTGGCGAGCAACTGACATCGATTGCACTGTTCCGAGGAACTCGCTCGGAAGTATTGACAATGCTTGGATTAAATCCCTTCCGCAAAGGCTAGGACCAGAACACCCTGTAACGATCAGGGTGGCAGGGACAGCTTTGCCTGAAAACTGGGCTTGAGGCTGCAGTTCACCGACAATGGGCAGCTTGCCCAGGTATCCATTCCGTCGTTCTGACTGTCCATCGGTTATCTAACCTTCTCATCACGTGGCCTGCCCATGTCCATTTTTTAAATGCGAAGCATTTCTTAGCGAACTTCGGCGAGTTTGAGCGTATCTATCTATCTATCTATCTATCTATCTATCTATCTATCTATCTATCTATCTATCTATCTATCTATCTATCTATCTATCTATCTATCTATCTATCTAGCCGCCTACGATTTTGTGCTCTCCTGGCCGTTTCGCTAATGGGATGTTTACGAAAATTGGTATGCCACAGATTGACTACATGACGAACATAAATATAATACTATTTATTCTGGCATGCGTAAAACAGTTACATGCCACCGAGATCAGGCAAAAGGAAACAGACGTTGCTGTTTCCTGACTAGGCCTACATCCCGGCACGTAAACAAAACAAGGACAGCAGTGAGTTAAGCGAAAACATCCAGTGCAGCATAATTCAATAACATCACTGTAAGAACTCAAGATCAAAATCTATATGGAGCAGACAATATACGCAACTATACACTTCAAACGCAGGGAAGTACAATTAGAGAACAGCAGTAGACATTGGAAGTGGTAAAATACAAATGCACCTACATAAACATCGAGAAAAGAAGCGCTTCATCCTGGATCAAAGAGCAATCTTACTTTCTTTTTAAAATAATATACAGATCTGCTTATCTGTGTTAACTCAACAACAGAAGGAAAACTGTTACATATGTCTACTATTTGACGGTCAAGTGATTGCGTGCCATAATTTGTCCTAGATCTAGTTGTAACAAGCGACGTCCTTCTCAAATTATATTCAATGTCCCGAGTGAGGTACATATTTCTGAATGAAGAAAAATCTTGTTTTATGCGGTTATAAATAAGAACCATCAGTTTAAGTTTGTAGCATTCAGTGAAGCACAATACATGAAAAACAGAAAATAAATTACTATGGCTATCTGGTCTTGTTAATAGCTTCAATGCTTTCTGTTGCATTGTGATCACTTTTTGTGCATCAGTCTTGTTACATGTGCCCCAAACTAAGTTGCAGTATGTGAGGTGCGAATGAACAAGGGAAAAGTATAGCTGCTTTTTCACCGATAGTGGAAGAAGATGGTTAATACGGCTTAGAACACCTATGGATCGAGCCATTTTCATTTTTACATGACTGACGTGATCAGACCAGCTCAAGTCACTGCGGAAATATACGCCCAGAAACTTACAACTACTATTACATGCTATTTCTGACTTACCAAAATAGAGTTTTGGGTTGTGGTTTATTGTTTTGTTTTTAGCATGGAAGACAATGAAATTGGTTTTTTTTACGTTTAACCTCAGTTTATTTACTCTCAGCCATCCCTCTAATTTTTCAAGCCAGCTATTCGCTCTTCGCTCAAGTTCTTCTAGGCTGGAGCCAGAAAAAAAGATGTTAGTGTCGTCTGCATATAGGATAATGTTCGAAGATGAAGGAATGTTTACAACATCATTTATGTACATAGTGAATAGGAGAGGTCCTAATATTGATCCCTGAGGTACACCATATTTTATTGTTCCGTAGTTAGAGCGGAACAATAAAAAATGACAGGTCATAACATGAAAATCATGACATGCATGTCATGAGCGGCATTATTTACATGCCCCGGTCTTGGTGCTCTCCTGGCAGCTTCGCTAATGGGATGTATGCGAAAATTGGCATGGCACAACATGACTGCCTGACGAACACAAATGGCAAGTCATAACATGAAAATCATGATATACATGTCATGAGCGACATGATTTACATGCCACGCGTTTCGTTAATGGGACGTATACCGAAATTGACATGCCACAACATGACTGCATGCCAATCATGAATGACAGGTCATAACAGGAAAATCATGACATGCATGTCATGAGTGACATGATTTACATGCGACGGTCATGGTGCTCTCCTGACCGTTTTGCTAATGGGATATATGCGAAAATTGCTATGCCACAACATGACTGCAAGACGAACATGACTGACAGGTCACAACATGAAAATCATGATATGCTTGTCATGAGTAACATGATTTACATGCCACGCGTTTCTTTAACGGGATGTATACGAAAATTGGCATGCCACGACATGACTGCATCACGAACGTAAATGACAAGTCATAACATGAAAACCATGACATGCATGTCATGAGCGACATGATTTACATGCCATGGTCTTGGTGCTCTCTTGGCCGTTACGTAAGTGGGATGTATACGAAAATTAGTATGAAACAACATGACAGCATGACTAACATAAATGACAGGTCATAACATGAAAAGCATGACATATGCATGTCATGGGTTGCATGATTTACATGCCACGCGTTTCGTTAATGGGATGTATACCAAATTGCTATGGCACAACATGACAGTATGGCGAACGTAAATGACAGGTCATAACATTAGAATCTTGACACGCGTGCCATGAGCAGCCTAGTTTACATGCCACAGCGTTGGTGCTCTTGCGGCCGTTTCGTTAATGGAATATATGCGAAAGTTGCTGTGGCACAACACGACTGCCTGACTATGATAAATAACAGTTCATAACATGAAAATCATGACATGCATGACATGATTTTCATGTTATATATGTCATGACCGGCACGATTTACACGCCATGGTCCTGGCGCTAAAATGCCGCTTCGTTAATGGGATGTATACGAAAATTGGTTTCACACAACATGACTGCATGACAATCATATATGACAGGTCATAACATGAAAATCGTGACATGCATGTCATGAGCGGCATGATATACATGCCACTCGTTTCGTTAATGGGATGTATACAAAAATTGCTGTGGCACAACACGACGGCATGACAAACGTAAATGACAGGTCATAACGTTAGAACTATGACATGCGTGTCATGAGCGGCATGGTTTACATGCCACAGTCATGGTGCTCTTGCGGCCGTTTCGTTAACTTCATATGTACCAAGCTCGGTATAGCGAGACAACAACGCAAATCCATTTTACGTTCCTGAGGCGTGCTTCGCATTTCCTTGATTCC
The DNA here is from genome assembly GCA_013339685.2 of Hyalomma asiaticum. Taxonomy (NCBI): domain Eukaryota; kingdom Metazoa; phylum Arthropoda; class Arachnida; order Ixodida; family Ixodidae; genus Hyalomma; species Hyalomma asiaticum. Next base: position 42,441,578 of record CM023483.1, read on the forward strand.
CACTCCACGGGGGATTTGCCTTTTTTTTTTCTTCTTAACGTCAGTTATGTCGGAGACTCCCGTCTGTTCTCTAACCCACTCGGCTCTATTTCTATCTCTTAATGTAATGCCTATCATTTTTCCTTCCATCGCCCGCTGCGTCGTTCTTAACTTCCTCTCGAGCTTCTTCGTAATTCTCCAAGTTTCTGCCCCGTATGTCAGTACAGCAAAATGCAGTGGTTATATAGTTTCCGCGTGAGTGATAGTGGTACATTTCCTTTCATGAGTTGGGAATGTCTCCCGTACGCACGCCATCCCATGTTTATTCTACAGTGGATTTCTTTTGTATGGGCGGGTGGTTTTGTATGGGCGGGAAGTTACTAACGGTGTTGCCCTGCTTATCTTTCACTGCCTGCATTACGTTCTTTCCAGCGCGAAGCCTTCTTTTACTTGTTTTGACGCGGACTCCTTTTTTCACGGCTGCTTCTATTTCTTTCACGTCATGGTTACGTACGTCCCTGGCTCTACTTTTACTGATGAGCTTAGACAGCTCGGCAAATTCTATCCTGTCTCTTGAGTTAGTTATTCTCATCTGTTGGCCTTGTTTGATTAAATTTTTAGCAGATTCAGATAGCTTGTTCAAATCTTGTCTGAGTGCCTTGCCCCCTACTTTGATCGCTGCTTGGGTGATCAGCTTAGTAATGTTTTCGTTCATCTTCTCTATGTCCTCAAGTTCTTCCTGTGCTAAAGCCTCATACTTGTTCTTAAGTGCAATTTTAAATTCTTCTGTTTTAACCCTGACGACATCGAGGTTGGCCTTCTTCCGCGTGATTAACTTTGTCCTTGTCCGTTTTAGATTGAGGGTTATCTTCGTCCTTACTAGTCTGTGGTCACTAATTCTGACCTTATTAACCACTTCCGTGTCTTGTACTACACTGGGATCACTGCACATTATGAAATCTATTTCGTTTTTCGTTTCTCCGTTGGGGCTTTTCCACGTCCACTTTCTGTTCTTACGTTTTTAAAGAAAGTATTCATAACATGGAGGTGATTTCGTTCTGCGAATTCCACTAGCATCTCTCCTCTGCTATTTCTATCACCTTCGCCGTAGTTCCCGACCGCCTGTTCTCCTCGTAGTTTCTTTCCTATTTTCGCATTGAAGTACCCCTTAACAGTTGTATATTGGGTGTGTATCTTGTTCATTGCAGTTTCTACATCCTCATGAAACTGTTCTACAGCCTTGTCATTGTGGCTGGTCGTTGGTGCGTAACATTGTATTAGCTTTAGTTTGTATCGCCTATTTAATTTTAACACGATACCTGCTACCCTTTCATTGATGCTATAGAATTCTTCAATGTTACCTGCCATGTCTTTGTGTATAAGGAATCCCACCTCGTATTCGCGCTTCTCTGGCAGTCCTCTGTAGCAGAGAGCATGCCCTTCATTAAGCGATAAGTACCCTTCTCCAGGTTTCCTAACCTCACTAAGGCCAACGATATCCCAGTTAAAACCCCTTAATTCTTCTAGTAGTTCAGCTAGTCTGGCTTCACTTGAAAGAGTTCGCGTGTTAAGAGTCGCTACGTTTAGTTTCCAGTGGTTGCCTGTCCGAGTCCAGAAGCTTTCCGAGTCTTTTGTTCCTATCCCCTCGTGGTCGCATCCGCGGCTAGAAGCTCCGTTGATGTCACTGTCGTAGGTCCAGGGTTCGGATGGTTCGGTCACTTGGGAGGTGTTGGCCATGGTGTTGCACCAGGGAGGCCAGTTCCTGTTCTGGTGAGCAGTTGAGTTACGCAGATGAGACATGGTGGTGGTGAAAGCCCTTATGCATCTTGTCCAAATGCTCCGTTGGGGGGGGGGGGGGGGGGGGAGTTCTTTCAGAGATGTTAAGTTTATGGTTAGGTTAGGCGAGGGTATCAATATTAAAGATGAACAGGATAGACGCAAGAAGATACAAAGAAGGAAAAGATCAGAAAGCAAAAAAAAAAAAAGAAAGAAACACAGGCACTCGAGGATTCGAACTCGGGACCCTTCGGTCTGCTACGAAAGCGTGGCCGAGTCCTCTGGGTGGCCAGGTCGCCGATGTGTTTACGAACAGGTTCCTCCTGCCCCGTCTCGCGTACTGTGGTGCAATGTATTTCAGAATGTCCGCGGTGAAGCATTTTTGCTATTTCCGAATACCAGGACGCCATCTTTTCGTCCACTTTAATTCCTTTCTGCTTTCTCCACAACTACAATACCACAAGTAACTTCCCCTATGCTTTCCTATCTGTTTGCTCATCAAGTTGTTTCTGACAAATAAAGAACGAGCCCTTGACCCCTTCCCTTCCGTCTGCCACGTGGCATTTTCCGCCGCCTTTGACTCACCGTCTCGCGTAGTTTTGAGAAAGCGCGCTTCCTTCCTTTTTTTTCTTTTTTTTTCTCTTTAACGCGGCAAGGTGGTGTCTCAGGGAAAGAAGTATAAGGTAGAGGGGGGGGGGGGGGCGCACGAAGCGGTTGGGGACGCGTATCAGCCTAGCTCGCACTCACGGAAGTGCCGTGATGAATAAATTCCATGTTTCCGTTGATTGTCACTCGAGCTTATGTCGCGATATTGGAAGCGGTGGCTGATTTTGCGGAAGTGTTACGGCTTTGTAGCATGATGTCCGCAACTGGTTAAGGAGCCCAGGCCCCGCATCGGCCCCAAAGCATTCCCGAGGGGTGAGCGTTGCTCTTGTTTCTATAACTTTCACTGTAGTCCATTCCTACAGCTATAGATGAATGCACACCTTTCTCTTCCACCACGCGTGAATTATACCTACTCGCACTACAGAACTCCAGGATAGATACACCACTGAACACGCACGGACTCTTACGGTTGCTATTATTTATTTAAGTCATAGAAAAAGTTCCTTAAACCGTGACGCACTTAAAGCGCCGGCTAACAGACCTATGAAAACCCGAACTAATTAACGCCTAAGTCGAAACGCTCCTTGTGGCTTTACCCAGGCATATTATATCGTATTTATTATAGCGTTTGTATTCTACAACACATTGTTGTAATATAGTGTTCTTTATTGTTTGAATTGCAAGTCACACATCGCGACGCGCGCGCGCGCACGCACGCACGCACGCACGCACACACACACACACACACACACACACACACACACACACACACACACAAAGAAAACGAAGTGATATTCTGCTATCAGATAGGCGATTGACGATAGGGACGCACCTCTTGTCTTCCCAATTGACAATCTCTCAGAAAATAATCCCAATACATAAAGCCGAAGACCAAGAAGGCACACGAAGGAATGAGACAGAAGCTGACTTTGACTCCATTGAAGGGAAATACCATATTCACGCGCGCACAATTCCAAATAGCACAATAGATCGTAACTGCCAGGGAAACCACTTGGCTAATTAGGAACCAATGTCTGTGAACGAAGCCTTTCAAGGCCATGACAGAATCTGCATATTAAGCCTTCCGCCCTGTCTGTTTAGTAAACGGTGCTCTAAAATCACAACGTATCAAACCTCTCATTAGGCTAAACTGGAAAAACATGAGTCGAGCTCTACAAGCATAACGCAGCTGGAGTTGTCTTTCTAGCTTTATATATATATAACGAAAGTGAAGGGGTCAAGGGCTCGTTTATTTCTTATTTCTTAGAAACACCTTAATGATGCAACAATAACTGAAGCCTAGGAAAGCGTAGAGGAGTTATTGAGATTTTTATTTGTAGTATTGTAATTGTGGAGTAAGTAGAAATGAACGAAAGTGGACGAAGACACAAACCTGCCTTCGATGGGAACCGACCTTCGGATATCGCGTGCGATACTCTGAGCAGCCCGTCCGCATTACTCCAGGGTATTTAAATGTGTATGCCTTTAGGTAGCATGCGAGGGCTTATTGGGCAGCAGCCACCTCGTCATAACATCACGTTCTACGTGGCGCCTCCTGGCAATATGGGTGTTCCACACTCACCGCCATGTCTACGAGTGGCGCTGCCTAACACTCCCAGGATTACAAGTACATAAATGCCCATAAATGCCCAAAGGAGAGATAGGGGGGGGGGGAGACCGCCTTCTCACTTCAGTTGGTAGAGCATCGGACGCGATATCCGAAGCTCGGTTCCCAACAAGGCATGTTTGTGTTTTCGGCCACTTTCATTCCTTTCCACTTACTCCCAAATTACCATACCACAATTAAGGACTTGCATAAATTCCCCTATGCTTTCCTAGGCTTCAACTTTTGTTGGTTCATTAAGTTATATATATATATGGAAGATGTATACTTCTAGGATGAATTCTTGGCAGCAGGTGTATTATGTCATTAAACGATAATGTTGGAAAAGGCTATCTTGTGGCCGAAACATAAAAGTTTTGTTTTTCACTGTGATCATTTGGCAATAATATATATATATATATATATATATATATATATATGCAGATTGCTACGGTTGAAGGTCACGCTAGGTTTATTTGCAGGGGATCGCTGGGTTATTGGTACAGCCGAGGAAAGATAGCGCCCACCGGCTGCACAACCAATCGTCCTCGTCGTTTTCCACCCTCGCCTGGCGCACACCTAGACTGCCCGGCCAACTGGCCCGGCTGATGCGGTAGCAATGTGTATATATATATATACTATCAGAAAGTCACAGTGACAAACATATGATTTATTCTGACGTTTCGGCTGGAGGCCAGCCTTTTTCAGCCCTCTTTGAAAAAGGCTGGCCTCCAGCCGAAACGTCAGAATAAATCCTATGTTTGTCACTGTGTCTTTCTGATAGTATATTTATCCCGATAGCCAAGATATATATATATATATATATATATATATATATATATATATATATATATATATATATATATATATATATATAATCCAGTAAATGTGTCTGCGGATCTAGACGAATATGAGCAGTGAAGAAACGGACGAACGTGCAAGAACTTTTTACTTTCAACGTTTCGGCCGGTGGTCCGGCCTTCATCAGGAAATGATGATGAAGGCCGGACCACCGGCCGAAACGTTGAAAGTAAAAAGTTCTTGCACGTTCGTCCGTTTCTTCACTGCTTATATATATATATATATATATATATATATATATATATATATATATATATATATATATATATATATAAAGAGAGAGAGAGCGTTGCGTGTTTAATATTGTGCAACGTTTCGCCATAAACGTTCACCAACATTAAACATGCAATTTTCTTGAGAATTTCTTCAACTGCTTTTTTAATCGGAGTTATAAAAGCTTCTTCCCGAATTATATATGGATACATTATGTGCCCCCCGGAGTATTGTGGGAAAAGGTTCAGTAAACAGCGAGGCATGCGAACGAAACAAATGCACATGCAACTTGAAGCTGCGTTTTTCAAACCCAGGCATTTAATGGCAATGCAACATGGATATAGTGTTCGTTGAAACACAACAGATCTTTTAAAGTACGCAAGTCGATGACAAGACATTGACTAGAGCCCGTAGGAGTCTCCTCAGAGCACATATTTACAATGCGCCGTAAAGCTCGATTATTCCAGGGCCCAAATATGCGGCGCAGCCACGTCACTTGCTCGTAAACGGCTACGTTTGACGTGGAAGTAGGTGATTGGTGACAGCAGAATATTCTTCTACTATTTCACGGCCGGCAGAATTTAAGGACCATGAAATAACTGAGCCTTACGGTAGTTTGTGCGTTTTATGTTGAAATGTATATACAAGGCTAAAAGCACTTTCGGATGACACTTTCTACAATTGGTGACATGCGAGTTGTATCATTTGTGAAGTGATTATGTTTCTGGCATAAATATAACTCGCAACTTCTGAGGCAAATGGCGATGGGCGTATGCCAGTGAATAGATGAACTATGTACACAATAATCATACACTATTAAATTCTCACAGCTTCTCCAGGCTTTCGTACCTGGGCTGCGCACTGCGTAGCCTGGTGACGCTGACAAGTGACACGACTAGAAGCAGCGCATTGCACACTGCGAGGGCCACCACGACATAAGCTGCGCTTTGTTCCACTGGTTCGTCGGCGGCGGCACGGAGGTTCTCTGGCCTCCGGTCGAGCACGAAGACCTGGGGCGGGGTCGTGGACTCTACCGATGGTCCAAACAGGGCGCCCGTTATCCTCACCAGCGGAACGATGTCGTGCCAGAAGGCGACTGCCCGGTTCAACACGCTGCGACGAGCGACACAACGGACAGCGGAGAAGTGCATGACGAGCTGGCCCTCCTCCGTGTACTCGGGCCAGTCCAGGGCGCCAACGATGCTGGGATCGCTGTGAGGCAAGAGTACATTGTAACGAGGCGGAAACGGTACAAGAAAAACGATGCATATCGCCACAATGAAATGCCATACACACCTGTCCAGTGCAAAGCGGCCGATAGAGGCCGCCATCTTGGCGCTGAGGAGCGCCTCAGACTTGGGAAGGTTGCGCTTCTTGAGCACAAGAGCCATGGCAAAGAGCACGTCGTCTCCATGTGCCGCTCCAATGAAATCGGGCTGCCTGGAGAACGAAGGACGGTGAGAAAACTGGTACACGTACACGGAGCCCTTCTTGTGATGGGCCATGAGACGCGCCATCTGCTCGGCGTGGGAAGCGACGTACATGTCGCCACAGAATTGAACGTACTGAGCTCGCGCACCGTCCTTGATGTGTTGATAATGGTACTCGTGCTGAACAAGCTTCGATAGCACGTCGTCGTCCCTCACGTTGAAGTCGCGCAAGTGAAACTGAATCATGTCAGCGACGTCCTGCGTGGCAAGTCTGTTTTGCATGAGGCGCTCGAAGAAATGTGACTTGAGGTACTGCAGCGTCAGGAAACACAGCGATCCCTCGTTCTGGTTGGTGCCAATAACAACATCGACAGCTTGGTGACGACCTTTCTTTACCGACTCAAGAGGCTCCTCGACGATCAGCTCGCCGTCGATCACGGGCTTGAAGAACTTTCCGATGCGAGTTGTGGCGCGCACCAACTCGGCAGCAGGAACGCCCCTCAAGCAGGTGGCCATATTAGCGCTGGAATCAGTAGGGCAGCCCAGGAAGTTGGCGAGCTTCTGTGTTGTGTTGAGAGGCTGGGAGTCGAACACGTAGTCGCCTACAGCTATGCCGCTCTGCATAACGGCTTTCTCGAAAAGCTTTTCTTTGATGGGAGTGGCTACGTGTATGCTAATGCTCATCGATCCCGTAAAGCGGCCCATAACCGTAACCTGGTCGCGGTTGCCGCCGAAGTGAGCTATGTTTTCCTTGATCCATCGGAGCGCCATACGCTGGTCATGGAGACCGACGTTTCCGGGAGCATCGGGCGTCAGCGTGGTGAGGAAACCGAAGGAAGACACCCTGTAGTTAATCGTGACCACTATGGCCCTCGAATGTGAAGCCATGTAGCTGCCGTCAAACTGGCGAGCGATAGCGTAGTCAAAGCCCTCCCCAGGAATCCAAACAATGACAGGGAGGAGAGCCCCGTCTGCGACGTCGGGTACGTACACGTTCAGGGTGAGGCAGTCTTCGCTCATCTCGGGCTCGGCATCGTCGAGAAAGCTGCTCATAAGTTCCTTCAGGTGAGGCGGCTGGAAGCAGGCGGGTCCCGGACGGCTCGCATCCAACTCCCGACTGGCAGCGGCGTCCAGTGGCAGAGGGGGAGCGAATCTCAGGTCACCCACGGGGGGCTTGGCGTATGGCACGCCCAGAAATCGGATCACGTGGCGGTGCTGTGTGCCCACCAGGTGGCCCGACGACGTTTGTACGGAGGTGGTAGGTGCCGCCGAGACCATCGAAAGGCACAGGAGAGCTAAAGTGGCTCGCATGTTGGCGCCGAAAGCTGATCTACGGTGACCGCTAGCGGCTGCTCTTTTAAATCCGGCCGCTGGGCGAGGGCATCAATGGAAGAGGCGCGATAAGCAGCGCGGTGGAGAGAAGAATGCCAGTGACCCCATTAGCTTCCTCCTCGCCTGGAAAGCGAAAGGCCTCGGCAACGGAAAAGTCGTGTCGCTCAGCACGCGCCTATTGCGCCGGTGTCGACTGCCGAAATATTGGCTCGCCGTCACTGTTCCTCAGCGGCTGGCACATGCAGACACGTTCGTGGGGCATTGGCACCACATCGGTTGTGTGCGGAGTTCTGGACTTTGCTGCAGCGCACGTCAGTGTTCCAGTTTATAGCCAGTGTTTCCTGACATGCAGTCCGAGACATCACTGGCGTAACCTCCGAGGCTGTGGATCATCATTGCCGAACGTACACAAATCAGACGGTTTTAAACTGTGGCCCAAATATTGTGCTTTTTTCACACCGGCATGATCTGTCTTTTCTGGCAAGGATTGTTCTTAGCGCGCGAGGTAAAAGTCCAATCTTGTGCGAGTAAATGGCCCGCAACCTCCACCTCGCTTGAGCGAGAGGCTTTCTGTGTGTTTTCGATTGTCAGATTGTCGTGAACCCTCGTGACATATGCAGCTGGCACGCGGCCTGCCTTTACTGTTCGATATTTAAAGTGGTTTCAGGGCGCTTACCTGACCACTGAGGAAGACTCTATGGGAAGCCGCAACTACAGGCATGAAACGCCCTAATGCCGGGTTTTGTCCACCTGCCCTCAACGCCTTTTCTCTTAGAGTTGCAAATGGAGCTCTTCCTGCCCTAAATGCACAACAAGCGGACGCCAATTATTCGAGTCGGTCAGCGTCTTTTGTATGAAAGGCAAGAGCCCGGCCCCAGCAGACAAACAACCGGTGCTGACGACCTGGCCAAGGGTTCGCTGCTCTAGCCGTCTCCGGATAAGGGAGGCGTTCACCCTTCGTAATGTTCTAACCACCACACAGTGGAAAGGGAGAAGGCTTGTTTGCGCGTGCCAATCACAAGCAGGAAAAAGAAATCGGTGCTCGACAGAAACCTGAAATAGGCACGGCTGCTTATCAAGATGAATAAAACCAAGCCAGGGGTGGGAGGATCGCTGACCGGCGGCGGTTGTTTGCTAAATGTCATTTACCTGGCAGCAGCCAGATTCTTCACATTCCCTCGTTGGGCCAGCTGCGTTTTTATCTCCCCACTTGTGCGTGGATTTGTGCACCTAGTGTACATGCAAGGCGCCAGCTGAGGTGGAACATGCACCGTGTTTAGAGAAGTAATAATTTCTGGGGTCCTACGTCCCAAACCAGCGGTACGACTACGTAAGGAGGGCTCCAGCACTTTCGACCCCCCGGGCCTTGTACCTTTTCACCTCGGTCGAAATGCGGCCACCGGGATTCCATCCCGCCACTTTTGGACACTTGACAACGGTGGCAGGTTAGAATTGCAGAAATGAAGTCGATGGACACGTCAGCGCTAGTGCGTGCCAATGCGCTTGTGTGTGCCACGTTCAACATCGCAGAAAAATTATGAGCACAGCTTCACTCAAACAACAGCAGTTCTATGCCGTTTTTTTGTCCTGTTTTCTCAACTGTAACAGACCGAACGCCTTCCATCGGCTGTGCGTCACACAGAAGTGAGTCCAGACAAATTTTGCCGACACTACCCAACCGTCAATAATCGGCTGCCGTGAAAGCTTGCGGCTGCTATGGTGTGTCTTTAATGGTGGCGATCAGAAGTAATGCGCCAGGTATGAAGCGCACCGCGGCTTGAGCCAAGCCTTTGGCGATGGCGGCCCGAGTCCAGGGCAGATCGCCTGGCATTGGTGGTCGAGCAACGTACCAGGGAAGCCCACCCACACTCGGCCTGAAGTACATTTGTTGAAGCGCGCGCACTCGAAAGTGTGCTTTGTTCTTATTGGGCGTGTGTTTCAAAAGCTCACGTGTTTTTCTTACATCAACTGTAGGTTGCAGCAGCGACTATCCCGGTAAGATATTTCATATTGCTGAAAGCTTTTTTTTTTGTCAACTTGAAAAGATATTTTCTTCTGCTCTTTCGGAGACACGTAGATAGTTTTTGCAATCATAGAGACAAGCTGAGGGTCTCTGGGCTTCTTGCTAAAGTTCCAATAGCGCAGCAAAGTGGTGCTTTCAATGACCATAAGAGGCGCGCTCGTGCAGGCGAAATGTCTACCACGCTTACATAGTATGGAAAAAAAGACTCGTCCACAACAGATGCTGCAGTATACATTGCCTTGAGAAAGATTGGTGAAATTGCACCTAGTCTCGAGGAACGCAAGCATTTTTTTTCTTTCTGTAAACAACCTTGATGCAGGGCGCACAAGATCAATCGGGGCCAGCGGCCTAGGACGGTAAAGGACCCCAAGTCGAAGGCGGCAGCATTCCTGGAAGCCCTTATCGTGCAGCGAGCGGTGTCACTGCTCGCCACGAGATATAGGGGCGATTCGCGGTAATGTTTGCCTCGCATGCCCTCCCGCGCTGCAGTGTACGCTCGGACAAAAGCCTTTTCTTGGAAGACAGGCAGATACGTCGGAAATTGTCGCACGGAAGGTCGCCTACCTCCTATGTGTTTGATCAGCCATTCAAAGAGCCGTGACAGTGCTCATCGTTCGCAATTTAAATGCAGCGTAACAAGGTTCGGCACAACCTTAAGGCTGTTTGAGGTAGCACACGTGCCTCGCTTCGGCCTCCAAACCGCTGTGCATAAGCCGGGCCACTCCTGTCAAAATTGCCCGACACGATGTGCTTTATCATGGCCGCTGTACCACAACCTTTGGTCTCAACACGAGCCTCCTGATCTCCATCCCTTAGGGCTGAACACGGCCGGCTCGGAAGCCAGTCAACCTTCAGTTTACATCGCCCTCTAATTTTTTTTTTTAGAATGAAAGATAAAGGTGGCAGTAGGTGTGGTGGCGGCGGTGGTGGTGGTGGTAGTAGTAGTAATAGTAGTAGTAGTAGTAGTAGTAGTAGTAGTGAGGGGCTTCCCTCTCTACGGTCTAAAATGCGATTACCCGGGGCATTGAGCTCATTGTCGGAAACACAGGGATTGCATAGTTTTTTAAAAGAGGACAAACTAGCGCACGCTCAGGCAACCCCTCGTTCTCTATTGGCAAGGTGCGCATAATTTCTGCGGTGCCGACTCGATTATGACCCCAGAGTGGCGTATCGCCGACCGTGCCCCTATAGAGCTACCCTATCCTTTCGAGGGCCTTCACATTCACTGTATATACTCCGGTAGGGGATCATACACAGTGCGCTCCACCAGTGAAGGTTACGTCAGCCACCTGCATCGCTCAGTGGTGCGACTAGAACCAGTGCTTCTGCTTTAATGACATTCATGTGAACTAAAACAAAGCAAAAAACAGAATACTCGAGAGAACTTCATTCGTAAAATGACGTGGCATAATTTCAGCCAGCGCCTTTAATTAAACGCCCAAACTAACGCTCCCAACATGTATGGCTGTGCCGTTAGGAGGGCTTTAGATGCCACGTGGACTCAGTAGTGCGCAATTTTCGTCCGTTAGAAAACGTTGATTTTTCTGAAGAAAAAGACGTCTTGTTCTTGTTCAAGTTCTACCACCTGCTGTACGGATGGACCTATTTGCCTATGAAGCCGAAGCGCGTGCCGTACATAAATTGCGTTCTCCCCAATTCACACACTGGTCTGCAACAAGTGATCACTGTTTCTCCGTTGCTGCACGGCATCTCCGAAAGCTCTCTCTGCTAAATCCAACAGCTTTTTAAGCATATTATATTTCAGAGTAATGCGTCTTGTGACAGTCAATGATGAGCACATGAATTTATCAGGGTCAAATAGTTTCCTCAAGGTGCTATCACTTCACTTCACTTCACTTCACTTTTATTTCCTTAAAGGCCCCCTCAAGGGGGGTATTAAGGAAATGCGTTCTTTTACAAAGTCCTGTCCTCAGGCGATACGTATGTATGTGACTGAAGTGTCCTAAATCTTCACATCGACGCTTCTTTCTCTCCTGCTCATAACTGGACCAGAATCTGATCATTACCTCGAAAGACAGCCCGATGAGAGTTTTACACCGGTGAAGCGAGGTTTCCTCCCCTAAAGGGGTGTTCACACGGGGGTGTTCACACGGGGGATTCACAAGGGGTGTTCACAAGGGGTGTTCACACGGGGGATTTCTCCGTGGGGGATAAAGGCGGAGCCAAGTGACGTCAGCCGGCGGGGAAAAGTCCCCGAACAAGTCTCTCGCTCACACGGGCAAAGCAACTGGCGGGGGAGGCCAGTGTTACCAGACTACTACTGTGCCGGTACTGACGGCACCACGAAAGCAACAACGCGCTTTGAGCGCGCGGAAATCAGTGCGTTCTGTGCGGTTAAACGAAATGGAAGTGGGCATAAACACTCGGATTTTGTCTATTGGGCCTGAGAGGAACGGCCAATCGTGTAAACACGCTTTCAACACGTGCACTGCTGCCTTTCGCAGAATGTCTCATTGACAAGTTCTGCGCAACAAATGTATACGCGGCTCTCGCCAGCAGAAGTTCCCGTGTTTTTCTAGCTTCACAGACGTCTTCGTGCAGACATTTTTGGCGAAGTTGCTGGCACCCGCTGTTTCAAAATTGTACGCAGCTTTCCGAAAATTCAACTAAGTATTCCTCCATGTTGGTCGGACTTCGGTAAACTGCAAGTACAGTATTTTCTTTTTGCTTTTTATTTCACGTGCCTCGGCTGAGGATGGAAGCAATGTGGCCGCTTGATATCGGACAGCCGTCCATTGAAATTTTGGATTACGAAGAATTTAATGCAGACCACTGCTGTCTTCATCAGGCAGGATCAATCACCAGTTTAGCCATCCCCCGACTCCCCACCCCCTTGAAAAAAAAAGAAGAAATACGCCGTTCTCTCAGCCGCAAAGAAAACTGAGCCATCAAAAAATAATAATAAAAAAAGAAGGTTCTTGCAGTCCGTGTAAACACCTTTTTAAAATATAAAATACATGCATAACGTCGGTGAGTCGGCACTAGTGTATATATACGAAGTTTGTGTTCAATGCCGATCATTTTTCTCGCCTTTAGCAAAAACTTTTCTTCTTCAGCACGCTAAATTGCATATCACAAGGGGATCTTTCTAAATGAGAGTCGTGCAGTTTGCGGGAGAAAACGGCACTCTAGCAAGCGTCTGCCCACTTCTTTCGGAGAGATTTTTTATTGCTTTTCACCATCAATACGGCACAAAAAGCACTCGATGATTCCTTTAAATCTTTCAAGCAAAACGGGCAAGGTCCAGATGCTTATCGAATTCATCATTTCGAAATAACTAACTAACTAACTAACTAAATAAATAAATAAATAAATAAATAAATAAATAAATAAATAAATAAATAAATGGGGCAGCTAAACATCGCTAGTCGAGGTATGGCTCCGTAATCGGACGTGGTGTACTCTTCCACGAGTAAAAAAAAAAAATATCCATCATCGGTCAGTTTCGTCAACGCGGTGCCCGCAAGCGGAACGCATATTTGGAAAGGTCGCCGTGACCGTGTCCACTGCTGCAGCTACGGCCAGCTTGTCCGCGAGGCTATTGTTGCCAAGCGCCAGCTCAAAAATTCCACCGTCTCCCCCGCCAAGCGGGGAGCGTTTGTTCCGCTCGGTCAAAAGGTCCCCGTCTCCCCGGGGATGAGCGGGGAGGCCGCGTAAGCTCGCAAAAGCGTGACGTTGTTGTCACGTGATACGCAATCCCCCCTTCCACGGCGGGGAGAAATCCCCCGTGTGAACACCGCTTTAGCGAACGGAGCTTTATCATTTACTGAGGGGAGTATACCTACATCGCAGAGCTTTTGCTGAAGCCAACTATGCCTATGCGTGGTACGAGACGTTTCCTTGAATAATTTTATTAGCACTGGGTGTATACTTTGCTAAATTTCCTGCCCTCCTGGTCATTTCTTCTTCCGGTCGATGTCTTTGACGTTTGCTCTCCGATACTCCTGGTTTGTTCGCGTAAAATCTTCACAATCTCTGAAGCCTAACACCACTGGCTGGGCGACAAATGCCGCAGCCCCTTCGTAACAAGATATTTAGGATTCGCACATTAGTGTGGTCGTATGCTCGACGCGCGGCGTTCGGCCTGGAGGTGTAGGGTCCATTGGGATTGAGCAGTGCAAATTGAGTCTTAACACATTTACATTGGCCATTGCAACCACACTGTGCACTGATTCCTTGTTTCACAAATGAACTTAACCGGCACGCACTAAACACACACGCACACAAACACCGACGCACGAGCGTCGTTACCAAGAAGGCTTCTTAAAGTGGCCGAGCAAGCGGCCATAGCGCTCGCCATGAAAGGCGATCAGGCGCCAGACACGACAACAGCTGTACACACCCAATTCCTGCCCATGTTGGGAAGATCGAGGGGGTTCAATGAGGCTGCGCGTGGCTTCTCCCCCCGGGCACGCTCCTGTCACGCCGTGAAATTACTAAATTCTTTTTACTTGGAGAGAAGGGTATTCCCGCCGCCGCATTCCAAGCTGAGCAGGCCTCTGCTTGCGCGGCCTCTGCAGAGCCTGCTACATCGTGTCACATGCTGTGGGGTTGTTGCGTCCGCAGTTCACCAAGCAAGAGGGGGACGGGCTCCTGCGTCTTTGAGGACCGTGGCTGTACAGCGCGCCCGTACGTGACCGGGCCTACACGCTGTCACTCACTCGTACCACGTGACCTGAAACTCCGTGGGACGCCAACTGTAATAAAAGGTTCCAAACGATGGCGCGAGAGCACGGCGAACGCTGAAAATTTGAATTCAGCAAAACCTCCATTACATCCGTCATGGAGGAGGGAGAGCGGAGGGAACAGCATGAGGGCTCGGAGGGGCGAAAAGAGACAGTATCAAGGCCCGGCAGAAGGCCTTTCGACGTCATTTGCAGCGAAGCAAACAGATGTGTGCAGACATCCGTGATTGGAGTGCACGGATGCTTTCTGCGTCTCCGCAATGCGCTGGGGACGCCGAGATGATTCGTTGCGGTATTCAGTGAAAGCGACGCACAGTGATCCAGTTTGGCGTCAATGTGATCACCATGCAGTATTACGAAACGCGCCAGCCATCAGGCGCTCCGAGTGTCGCGTTTCCATCGCCGAGTTCTGTACACGATCGGCATCGAGACTACCTCTTGACTTCGTTTAACTATATCGCTCTTGCTCGGGTAGGTGCTGGACTTTTGCAATACTCGGAGCTTATTAACACGAAAGTGTTTATGCCGGGGTCCACCACCACACCAATACGTCATTTCCGTAACGGGAGCGATAGGACAAGACACGTATGTAAGAACAACAAAGAAAAACACGCAGCAAAATTTTCGTTGATGCGCTGGGAACTCGCAGCGCCAGTGGACGAAAGGTGGCCGATGCTCTACCACTGCGCCTACGAGTACGCGGCTTACATGCTTTCTCATCTCGCTCGCTGCATTCCTCCGGCTCTGCGTGCGCGCATCGAGACGCTTCTTCTGGTTGGCGGCACCATTACGTCCCAAAGTGCGCCATTTGTCGCAGATGGTGTTTTCGCGCCGATTACTCGTGGTCTATAACACTTCTCGTGGAATATATAACGAACCTCTTTATATGGCGTTTATCGACTACGAGAAAGCATTTGACTCCATGGGAATACAAGCGGTTCTAGAAGCTGTACGTCTGCAAGGGATACCTGGCGTATACGTGAAAACCATAAACAACATATACAAAGATTACACAGCCACACTACTCCTACATGAGAGAAGCCGAGAAATACCGATCGGTAGAAGTGTGAGACAGGGAGATACAATATCCCCGATGCTATTCACTGCATGTTTAGAAGAAATCTTTAAACGTCCGAGACTGGGAATAAAAGGGAATTCGAATAGAGGGAGAATATCTAAGCAATTTGAGATTTGCAGACGACATTGTACTCTTTAGCAATGATGGAGACGAACTACAAAACATGATTGATGACCTAAACAGGGAAAGTATTAAAATAGGTTAAAAATGAATAGGCAAAAGACCAAAGTTATGCTCAGTAGCCTAGATAAGGAACAGGAATTTAAAATCAACAATGAACCCTTACAATGTGTAAACGAATACGTATACCTGGGACAGTTAATAGCAGCAACTCCTACCCATGAAAAAGAAATTCTCCGTAGAATAAGGATGGGCTGGAGCGCATTCGGAAGGCATTACGAAATCATGACTGGAAACTTACCGCTCTCATTAAAGCGAAAAGTATTCAACCACTGCATGCTCCCAGAACTAACGTACGGTGCAGAAACGTGGAGGATAACGAAAAAACTAGAGATAAAACTAAGGAGCACGCAACGTGCAATGGAAAGAAAAATGATAGGGGTAACGCTAAGAGATGAAAAGCGAGCGGAATGGATCAGAGAACAGACAGGAGTAGCCGATATTATCTTATCAATTAAAAGAAAGAAGTGGACCTGGGCAGGACATGTCATGAGGAGGAAGGATAATAGGTGGACAGTAAGAGCGACGGAATGGATGCCAAGAGAGGGAAAATGCAACAGAGGTAGGCAAAAGGTTAGATGGAGCGATGAAATTAAAAAGTTTACGGGCGTAAAGTGGAACCACCGCGCTCAGGATAGGGTGGATTGGAAATCGTTGTGAGAGGCCTTCGTGCTGCAGTGGACCTAAACAGGCTAATGATGATGATGATGATGATGATGACTCGTGGTCTATGACAAATGCTGCTTTAGGCGCCCAAGTACGCTAACGACGTCGACGGGTGGTTGTGGCGTCAGTAAACGTGATCAATGTAAACGCACATCACCCTTACAAAAATTTCTAGAAACTTGGCTGGCTACGGACAATTGTTGCTAGAACCTACCAACAACAAACAGAATGTCTACCAAAGGTGTACTTCTTTACCGACTGCTGTGTACTTCTGTAGCGACTGCTTGTTGGCGTTCTGGAAACAATAGGCGACCAACGTTACGTAGACGTGTGTTCATAGGCTGTCTGCTTACTTTCTACCAGTGCCCTATGAAACTTTTTCTTTTGACGCCCTAGGTACATACTGCCAAAATGATGCATGTTTGTAGGCTTTCTGTGGATCATCTACTAACATTTGTGTCAGTATACCCCTTTAACAATTGCTTAGTATATCTAGTGAGGCAAGTTCATGCACACATTCTTCACATTCTCAGAATGGTCTACCAACATATGTTACACCGTGACAGCTTGTGTCGATATGTGTGAACGAGTTGTACAATCAAGCGTAAGCAAAATACAAACGAAGATGTAGCAAAATGAATAATTTATTATCCTTCATTGGTACGCAGCAGTAAAAACAATAGACAAGCGCATTATGTAGCAGACTTTACAATAGTCAACGTAAAGCAGCCTCTACTTAGCACGAGGTGTATAGATAAATAGATGATTAAAATAAACAGATCTGCTTTAGCCTCACAAGCACATTCGCATAGAAGTATGATTTGTTCTAGAGTATTTCAACTATAAGAAGGTCCATTAATTGATAAAAAGGAAAACAAAAAGACAGTGTCATTTAACTTGAAAATTCATTTTAGTAGTAATTTACTGCCAACAGCAGACACGTGGCACTGTATCATAAGCAATATGTGCCGTCAGATAGGCTTCGCACATATAAATCAGCATTCTGAGGTAGACGTGTGCGTACTTCTAGGCTGAAGGTATATCAACGAAGAGAATTATACGAGGAATTATGCAGGAAAACTTACCACGTGAGCCTGTTCGATCGAAAACAAATGGAACTATGTGAGTAAAAGATCAAATTCAAGCGCATCACACTAACAGAACATACAAGACTGTAAATAGTTCATGGGTCGTCAGAAGATACAACAAAAGTCCAACGAGACGCAGAGTAGTTACCACTTGGCCTCGTCTTTGCTGTATGCAGTTTGCAGTGATCTTGGCCTAAAACAATGAAAGGCTTGTGCAGCGTGTCGGTTTTCTTGCCTAAAGCACATCCTAACAGCTTTGCCTGTCGGCAACAACACGTGTTTTGGGCCACTCGCATCCAGGTGCTCACACATATCGAGGAATATATACAGGAGCTCACACATGTCGAAAAACTCAACGGCATGGGCTGACAACCCCGACATACGGCGCATTCAGCATGTCGACGCAAAACTGCCAGACCGGTGACACAGCACGTGCACACCGTTCTCCTTCTCTCAACAGCCCTTTCCTCGCTGGACGCCAACAGTGGACGGAGATCTTTGGCACAGTGGATATTCTAGGAACCGCATCGGAGGCGGGGGGGGGACTGCCGGCCACTTGCTCCTCCTTGCAAACTAGTAGCTCTGGTTCAGGAGTTTCGTGCACGCAGCAGGTGCCACCGTGGCGTGCCTTTCGGCATGGTTTGGAAGGACCTTGGTTTTACCATTGCTGAGGAAAACTCACATCCGCGAAGTCTTCGATGCGCGTTCACTTTTTTCTTTTGTTTCACATGCAGTATTACTGCTACTGCTACTATTACTATATTTCCGCCTTCTCAAACTCTTTGAGAAGGCAGAATTATTTGACATCTGTGAAACAAGTGCGCTTGCCACGTTTGACGGCTACACGCATGTGTTTACACGCACACACAAGGAAAGTAGCTAGCCCTGCACTGTATGAGCGTGCGCGCCCCAAACAAATGCTCGGAAAAATGAGCCTGCACAAAGCTTTAAACATTATATCCACAAGGGCTTTTATGTGGCAGATAGTTACGAAATCTGCGGGAATGAGAGAAGGCGCGCAATTAACGCATTACGAGATTTTGCCAGCTTATGTGCGATCGCACTTCAGTGCTCTGTGCTGGTAGCAAGATAAGCTGTTGTTGCTGTTGTACGTTTTTTTTTCTTTTTTTGCCATCAAGCAAAGCACATACTAAACGTTAACAGCTGCCCCAAATCTGTCTGGTTAAGCGACATAATGTTAGTATTGAAACAAGATGACACCAGCGTAGGTCCCTGCTTCATTTCTTTTCTTTTTTACTTGAAAAGCAATAAACCGAACTATCGGGGTCAACTAGGACCCTTTTGGGGTGAGTGCTGGTCTCTGAATCTTTGTGCAAGACGGCCGTATCAAAGAAGTGTGTCATCTGTTAGCTTGAACTGCAGGTCAAAGAGAGTATACGTGAAGGTGAAAGTGAGGAAAGACGTTAGAAGTGCCCACTAGAACAGTGCTTGCGGGCTCTCTCAATTATACTAGTTATCTTGACAAAAGGAAGTTTGATTACAATCTCGCATGTTATTGTTAAGTGCGAAAGCAGCTTACACAACGCTTTGCGAACAAGTCAGCTCAGGTGCACTTGTAGGCGACGTATACTTTGTCTTCAGGCAACGTGCAGCTGCAATCATCAACATGTCCAGCGAAAATATCAAAGAATCACTCAGTGTACAGGTTAAACGTTGTACGACTTCTCACTTTTAGATAAAGAAAGTTCTTTGTGCGAAAGTCCGAAGGAAGTAATGTGATGGTTTGGTGGTATGCTTAAATTATTCATACAAAAAAAAGACCGAAGCATGTTGACGGTCCATTAGAACAGTCTTTATATTGAAGTAAGAACGAAGCCATTTCACGACGTATTTAAGACGTCCTTTATACAGAATTAAGAAGGAAGTATTTATATGCGCGGTCTAAAAAATACTTTATACAGAAGTAAGACAGAAGTCCTTAGACGTTCTAGCTAAAAAATTCTTTATACAGAAGTAAGGAGTGGGTCTTTATACGTTCTATGAACAAGTGTTACTAGAGTGTAAATGTCTGTAGACTGTCAGTACGGTCAATAGAAAGTCAATAGTTGGTCTACTTATGTTAACAGGCATTTTTCTAAGGTCAGTGACAGGGGACTCGTGAAAGGAGGTTCCTGGTGACGTCCGCCCGCTCGATTTGCGGAACGGAATACAGCAGTAAACCATGATCACCGTTGCGACGAATTCTGTAGCAATCTCGGATCTAGCAGATATGCCGAGTTAGCACACTTTACCTTAATTAAAATTAAGATACGATGGCCGCCGAACACAGTGTGCCACGGGCACTACATAGAAGACAAAGCAGCGGCCTATGCCACTACTTTCAAAGGGGTATAGCGACACGCACGCTTTAGGGTGGCAACAAACGGAACCAAAGCCAACAAAGAAAAAAAAACTCCACGCATCTCCACGAAGTGAACCATGACGAGTGGGCGAAGCACTGGGGATCTTTCTCCGTTACCGTAAATGACCCTTGATATTGCCCACCCATGCATGCAAATGAGTGACAATGCGTGTGCATATTGACACAGGCCCTGCGCTCCGGCGTCGTAGATCGTGCAGAGTTCCGGATTAATTTAGCTAACGCGCACGTTGCGAATCCTTATGGTTCAACTACGCACAAGAGAAATCTGCCACCGGCACTGCATTGCAGGTCAAGATCCAATGCATATATATATATATATATATATATATATATATATATATATATATATATATATATATATATGGGGTGGCCGGGGTGAATAGTTGTGCCGCGCGAGCAGTCGTTTTTTTCAATCAGGAGACTCGCTAGCAGACGCTGCCTACGCTAGCGTTGTCTCTGGCGGGTGCGGTCTATTTCTTTGCGAGCTCGTAAAGCGTTCATCGCAGAAAGTAGACGAGCGCCGTTCGCTCTCCCTCTCACGACAGCAGACGACACTCTCTGGGTGCTTCCGGGAGAGAGATCGCGCGCCCGGAGGCACGACACAAGCCTCGACCCTAAGGAAACGTTCATTAGTTCCAAAAGGCCCCAGTCCGGGCCTCGTGGTAGGATCACGCATTCTGGCCCAAACGTTCTTCGCGTGCTGTGCCAGAAGCGGCCACCATAGCTTTTGCAGTTTTCGTGGGGGAGTGGTCCACTCCTCCCTGCTGACAGGTCGCTTGTTTTCTGGAATTCTCGATAAATGTGCGTTTCTAAAGGCGTAGACGCCAAGGCTCTGCCACAGGATGGGTGCGTTAGAGGGGTAAGCCCGCAGTGCTTGCAAGGGGGCGAACCTTGGTGTCCGTTGATGTAATGTGTATGATCAACACCGAGCAAAAGCATAACCGGCGCCCAAAGGCGCCGCAGTACAAGCTGGTTGCCCTTTTTTACAGACGAGGTCGTGATTTGGGGCTGATGCCCTGGTAAACGCTCCCGTCTTGGCTTATTTGCCCTTACAGTTAAGTCCTCCTATTTTAAACGTATACAGTTAAAGCGAATTTAGGAGCCCGCATGGCGTTGTTCTCGCACATTTTGTCCCACATTATGGTTCCAGAGGCAAGCGAGTGGGGAAAGCATGTTCGCACCAGTTCACTCCTATGTAGCAACGAAGCAGTGGGCTGTCACACAGTCGGCTATCGATCAATGAAATGTCACCTGTGCGAAGCACGATGGCTCTATTTCTATGCGGGTTCACTCACGACAATTCTGCGACAGAAAAAGAAAAAAAAAAAACGGAGGTTCACGAAGCATTTTTTGTGGCTCTTGAGCATTGCTTTCAGGAAATCGTTGCAAGAAAGACAACCGATGTGACCCCGTTTAAATAAAGGACGGGATAAGTGCAGTTTTGTCCTGGCGCCTGCTCTGTTTCCGAAAGGTCTATCCGAAAAACAGATGAAAAAAAAATATAAGTGCAATTATGACGAAACCGCCGTCATGAACGCTGATTCAAGCGTGTGACCGGGCTATGTACACAAAAGCGGTCTAAGAGGTTTCCTGGAAGAGCTCGCTTATCGCAGGGTTCAACGGCGTTTTTCCATCGCCACGCGATAACAGGTCAGCATACGCTACTTCCCAGAATTTCAATCGAAAACACCTGTTTGCATGGGAATCGTCTTTGATAAGGTGCTCCTCTACGTCGTTTTTAAGGACACTGACCCGACGTTACTCTAGAGAGCCTCCGATATCTCGGGCAGCCAGATTTCGGATTAATGCACGGCCTTATCGGCGTCTTCATGGCCGCACGCGAGTTTCCTGGAAAGAGGGAAACGGTCGGCAATCTCGGTCTGGTCGCTCTCTCGAAGTAGCGGCGAACGCTTCTCGTGTACCGTAATGCGTGCCCCTTCCACTACGTCCAATTCAGCGGTGTCCCAAAAGGCACAACACGCCTCTTGCGGGGCTAGTATGGTTGCCATCATTGTCTAACTGCTTTTTGTTCTGTAGACCTGCGGCACTCCCGAAGGTTACGAACGACACGCGCTGTCAACATGACACGCTTTCTCGACATGGAAAGAAAACGACAGCAAGGCTGTTTGTCTGCAAGAGAATGGCACTTATATTGGAGCAGTTTTTCCTGTTGCAGTACGAAGGAAGGAAGGAAAGGTTAGCCTTGACTGAGCCACTCTGCACTGGGGGAGGGGGAAGATCACTGTGCTTCCTGCGTTGTAAATGACGCGTACTCCTTGTCAAAGACTGTCAGCCAGTGCTATGGCATTCAGAACTATTGTAGAAAAATGGGCACTGCCAAAAATCCGAGATTCGTGACTTCAGGACTCTCACGTCCGACTGAACTATGAAGAGCGCGTTTGTGACCTCCCAGGAAGGAGTACTGATGTCTGAGACGAGACATGGTGCTGCTGTTATATTTCTCATGGCTGCACTCATGAAGGCTTGCGAGAACTGGATTGATGTCATCCACCACGCCGTTCATCACCAGGCGCTTGTAAGACAGGGAGTTCGGACCCTGACTTGGCTTGTTGGTGTTTATGCGAAGCACACCGAGGTTTTTTGTTGTTGTTGTTGTTGTTGTTGTTGTTGTTGTTGTTGTTGTTGTTGTTGTTGTTGTTGTTGTTGTTGTTGTTGTTGTTGACATCGAAGTCAGGTCACGCGCAGGCGCGTGAGGCAGTTCAGACCATGCCTCAGCTGCCTTGCTGTTAGATGCTTGTTTGTCCTTATAACGGAACGGCTTGGGTGGCAGTAGTCGGAGGCCGTGATCCTGTACTTGGTAGACGTGGTAATGACGCTCGGGAAGTTTTGGAACACTTTCAATGACGGTATCGTCTACGCTTTCTGGATGCGGCTGCTTCTCGCTGAGTGGTCATTTTCTTGAGCATGGTCATTTCATGTGTCAGGCAGCCCTTCGAAGTAGCATGCCCATTGCAATTTGTACACTTCTGCGCGTGTGCATGGCACGTGTTGTGAGACCCCGTGCACTCACGTGTTATACCTTCGTGCACTTCCAGCAATGAAGTGGTTTCGGCACCAAAGGGCGGACAGCGTGTCTGCAGTGGCCCACCTTCGCACGCTATGTGAGGAACATAATCTTCGCGCATCGTAAAGTGCCGAGGCGACGAACACTTGAGATGATGCTTTCTTCTGAAGCTGGCCTGTTCAGGTCAGCGTTGGTAATAGCCTCGTCAATATTGTAAATTATTCCAATGCTGACTTCTTTCAGGTGCGCTACGTAAGCATGGGCTTTCATCCCATCAAGTTCACTAACACTGCGCAAGACATCCAAAGCAGCCGCATGATTGCCGTCAATTCCAAGGACGTTATCGTGGGTGTTAACTTTCATGTCTTTTGTTTCACTTGGCACCAGCGCCTGTTGCGCGACTGACACCGCTTGCCTGCTGAGGCGTGTCATGTTCTCAGTGGCAGGGACTGGCGCGAAAAGGATGCCTCAGTTTTCCGCAAAGTCTCATGGCGAACGAATTTTACGATGCGCTCAGAAAGCTTCTCTTTGCCTTTCCGCCCTCACCAGCACGAGGGTTTCGTCATCAGGTCCATCACTGTTGTGGTAGTAGTAAATGGTGTCGTTGCTGCCAGTATCACTATCGTTGGCGCAGCGCTTGCAGGAGGCAACTGCCGCGTGTATAAACGGACGCTCGGGACACTCCAGCTCTATCGCACTCTAGCAGGAGACAGCACTGAGATACAAGCTTCTGAGAAAAAAATGAGCGGGGCCGATAGGTGCCATCTGACCGTACGACGGACTGGCACGCCGAGGAGGACCTCGTAAGTCAGGTACGCCGAAATAGCAACAGTTCGATTTGAGAGGCTACACCGACTCTGCGCCGAAGCCTACCTATAGAACAACTAGTCAATACGAGGAGGTCGACAGTACGCCGAGCGTTACTGTCACAACGAAGTGCAAAATCAAGGTATAGGGTACCCTTGTTGCCTCCTTTAGATAATCAGGGGTGTGCTGCTGGCCCTGCCCCTCTCCCCACCCACAGTGCATGCCTGTGCATAAAAGTCCTGCATCACCTGCATCCTATGAAGGTCGTGTAGGATTGGGTCCTATAGGACACTATGTAGAATAATACAGGCCTATAGGACCCGTGTGGTGTATATGGGTCCTACATGACTCCTACATGTCATGTAGGTCCTTTGTGATACTCCTATATTCCATACAGGTCCATTATCACGGCAATATAGGCGCAGGAACAACACTCACATTGACACATTGTGCAAAACGTAGTGATTGCGAGCCAAGCTGGAAAGAAACGAAAATTCTTGGTAGGGGAAGGGAACAGACGGCACGTGAACTGTTAGAAGCATATTTTATTTTATTTTCAAGAAGGGCAAAGAGTATCATTAGTGAAACATCTGTTAATCTTAGAAAAGGAGAGATAAAATATCTAGACGGATGTGTGTAATAATATATATGGAATGTCGGATGACGGTGGCGATGTGCTTGACTGATGGAGTATACGTGTGGTACGTGTATATATTTGTCGGCGTAGCCAAAAATAAAGGTAGATGAAAGTGAGCGCTTGTCCTGTCTCCTCGTGTCACTGTGAGTGTTGTTCCTGCGCCTACATTACCGTGATAATGAACATGCACCGTCTAGCCCAGTATCAAGTTTTGTTAATCCATATAGGTCCTGCATGACCCTCCCGTACTGCATATAGGTCCTGTATCAAATACGATCGTATGTACGGATCCTGTATACTTATAATTCTTCAGCAGGGAACGGCTGCGCAAGATGTGTTCACTATGAAGTGCACCTTTAGTCGGGTACTGGATTACGAACTGCCTGGAGGCAGAACACCTCAACGTCGCGGCAAGCGGGCTGGCTATAACCCTTATGAAAATTCTCATTGAAAAAATTTTGAGAGAATACTGAGCAATTTCAACAAAGAGCATTGTAAAATTGTTAAGAAATTGCTCAAAATATGTTGACAAGTTGTTGAGGATTGGCCGTTCACTTCTTGTTCAAAAGTTATTTACAATTGCAAGTACGCCAAAATGTTGATTTGTAGTTGAGAAACTGTTGACTGCCGTCTTGAAAAAATGTTGATGAAATGTTGACTGACAAGACTGAAAAGTCGTTGTGACGTTGTTGATAAAACGTTACCAAACACTGTCGGTAAGTTGTTGCTTTATTGTTGAAAAATTGTGAACTGCTATCTTGAAAAATTGATGACAAAATGGTGCAAAACATGTCAAATCAAACGTAATGGTTTCGGGAGAAAATGCCTTAATAATGACACGCCGATATTTTAAGACAGCGCAAGAAAAGACGGACCACAAGGGAAAGAAAGACAGACAAGCGCTGAACTAACTGGCAGACTATTACGTATAAATGAAAACATCTGCAAAAGGCATCCCTGCGTGAGCACCTCATATCGCAGAAATAGTGGCAATTACCTGTGGTATGAGGTGCGCACGCAGGGATGCCTTTTGTATATAGTTTTCTTTGTAACTAAATGTGCCACTTGTTCAGCACTTGTCTGTGTCCTTGTCCTTCGTTCCGCTGTTTTAAAATATGAATGTTAACCAACTCACCCAACATTGCCCACTGTTACACTGAAACACGTTGACATGATTGTCATTACAAGCATCCAGTAATGGTCCACACTTGTTTTCTCTACATTTAAATGGGTACGAGAAGCGAAACAAGCGTACAAAGCTGGATGCACGGAGCTTTATGGCTACGCTTATATTATGCTTAGTATCCATACAAAGTAGCACAAAATTACCATAAATACTAATTATATGTTGCCAATACAAATATCTATATCGACAAAGAGTACTTCACTCCTTTTAAGCAATATTTACCATCAAACAATATTACATGGCGAAATGAAAGACGAGAAATATGCACCACGTGAAAATGGGATGGTAGTGCTTCAAAATAATCAAATTCATTATGCAAAACAATAATAAATGCCCCATTACGTGTGTTTTGGATGGCTAACTCATTCCTACTGAAAGTATGTTACCACAAAGAACATGAAACTGAAAAATGAAATGCGTTGTGTATCATGGTCTAGAAAAGCATAAAGTTTGAGTGATAATCAATCGAGCAGCATATTTAAATGCACTCAGAGCACTTGGTGCAACGTGGATGCAGTCATAGTACAAATTGGAGATATGTTGATGCATTTGGAAAAAGGAACGTGCAGTGAAACACCCGGACCACTGGAAATGTGGCACTTCGGAAATTGGTGACGTAGGAGAGCATCTGACACATTCGTCATTTGGTCTAGAGTGGACTATGGTAGAGATTCAACACAAGGGATGACAGTGCAACACAGCACTTGTGATGCTCCATACACCATTGTTGTGGGAGACTTCTACGCTATGGTTGGCAAGCAGGAAGAAGGAGCAGTCGGGAACTGTGCCTTGGGTTGTAGGAATGACAGAGTGGACTTAGTAGAGTTCGCAGAGCGGAATAATCTGCGAATCACGAATGCACTAACAGGAGAATCGGGTGTGGACGTGGAGAAGCCCGAAAGGCAAGCACATAAATGAAATTCGCAACTCTAGAAAAAGGGGTTGCTTTGGCAACATTGCACAGATAAACAAAGATGGCTTCTACATCCACAGTCACGGCCGCGCTTTCGCTTAGCGCTGTGCTAAAGTTTCTTGATTGCGGGATCGAATCACGATGCTTCGTCGAAGGCAAAATGTTTCTTGCTGCCGAACATCTGATATTAATCGGCCCAAAAGGATCTGAGCGGCGAAACAGCGGAAATAATTGCGCTGTGCGTCAAAACGTCGCACTTGTTCGGAAACCCGCATCAATTTTTTTTTCAGGATCAAGAGGCCTTCAAGCAGGCCTGAAGTTGAAGAAGGCAGGTGTTCATGCGTAGCAGGCCTCTCCGAAAGATGCAAGCACTTCTGCGCGAATGCAAAAGCGCTACCATCACACATTATGTCCATAACCACCAAACAAATTACGAGGCACAGCCCGCATGGGACGAAGGCAGCGAACGAAGGCAAGCACTCGCTTTATATCTACTTACTATAACGCGTGCGGGCAAAAGTACGTTAGCAATAATATAACCGCGGTTCAAGTTGAGCATTGACACGTTCAGAAAACATTACCAGATATACACGTATAAACAATGTCGCTATTTTGTTCACGAGCTCGCCTGAACTAAACTACACTCCGGCTCTTCGAAAAGCGCGCATGATAATAAACGCGTGCACCCACAATCTGTGTACTCAGCGGGGAGGAAGAAATCGTCGCGAGTGAAGTGCCTGGAACAAACTAGCACAGTTCCCGTCACCTTCTTGCCGATGCGCAAGTACCTAATCCATGTTGCCCTGCGCGAAGCGTCGTCTGCTTCTTTTGGGAGCCGATGAAACGACGCAATGACATCACTGAGTGCATGATGTAATCGCGTGTTGCGTACCCCAGTGCGTGTCATCGCGATGACATCGGGATGACACGCACTGAGGCACGCAACAAAAGTCTTTTGATGAGGTGTTCTTTCTTTTCCGGACTGCTCCGAGGCGGTATGGCGTCGATTAAGGAACTATAGAGCTCTTTTAGAGCGCGAGGTAATGCGATAACATGCCGCGTTTCAAGGCCAATCTTGGATCGGCTGGTTCCAGGAGCGTCCCCTAAGTGGCGAGCATTTAGATGGAATCGCGAATACACTTCATACTATGCGATGACCCTGGCGTCGTGCAGGATGTGGAAATGCTGGGCAAGGTTAGGTGCAGTGACCACAGGATTGCGAGACCTCGAATTGCACTAGACTTAAGGAGGGGCCGCAATAAGCAAGCACGAAAGAAACCGGTCAACGGACTAACAGTAAGACGGAAACTCGAAGAATTCAGGATGCAAAACAGATATTCCGCTCTAACCGAGGAAGCAGACATTTGCGTTCGGGAAGTCAGCGATCATCTCAAACGCATTCTCGAGGAGTGTGCAAGACTGATAAAGAAATTACTAGCAAACTTTACCAGGATACAAAAGAATTCATTAGAAAACGGCAAGGCATGACAGTTTCTAATGCAACTGACAGAATAAAACTAGCGGTATAAGCGTAAGACAGCTGACATACGGAAGCATAATATGGAGAACATTCAGCATGCTCTGACGAATGGAAGGAGCTTGAAAACGGTGAAGAGAGGTCTAGGCGTAGGCAAATATCAAACGTATCGCTCAGTGGAATCGGCTGTCATGTGGACAGGTGTGCAGTGTGAAACAAGGTGTATTTTTTTTATTCATGTTTGTGGCCCCTTGTGTAACGATTTCGTGCTAAGTGGGGATACGTCTGAATAAAGAAAAATAAAGAGTATGCGCTGAGAGACAAGCAAGGCAATGCCATCATGAATGGGATGAGGTATAGTTACAATATTCTACAAAGATTTTTACAGTAGCCGCGATAACCAAGATAATATAGGACGGGGAAGCAGTCCAGATTAGGTGAACATTCCACCAGTAATGACAGAGGAAGTATTGAAAGCTTTGATAGAAATGCAGGCGAGAAAGGCATCTGGTGAGATTAAGATAACAGCAGATCTCTTAAAGGGACTGTCTACCGCTCGGAAAATTTTTTAAGATTGTGGTAAAATACGGCAGATCGTGCGTCACATTTACGGGAACGAGCATGCTTTCACCCCACAAAAAAGGTATTATGTTTTTAATTTTGCTCTGAACGTGGTGCAAAAAAAACGCCGCTAGCGACACCCAACAGCGGTTCGCAATTTTCCAAGTGTACGAGAACCAGCCCACGCAGGCATAGATATTCTGCTGAAAAACTATTATGTATGTATTACAAGCGTGCTTCACCCTGTGAGACACCTTGTTATAGCATGCAAGAGCAATTTGTTCTTTTTCCGCTGCGTTCGGGGCGGCGCAGGTGGCGCTGCCTTCGAATTCGTCTGCCTGCGCAATCGCGTAGTACTGCGCTTGTCATGCATGCGGCGCTGCATGTCCGAGGCGCACCATCGCGCGCCGACATTTTCTCGCCTCTCCTCGTCCTCGTCACCTCTCGAATGTCGACCTTGAAACCGGTTCGTGTTGAGAAGCCTCCCGTGCCCGAAAGGGTTTCCAGGGAGACGAAGACGCATCATGCGCGGTACCCAGTGTTGCTGGCATGCCTATGCTAGGAAAGGAGTGACTTCGTAGATGAAAAAAAAAAAACTGTGTTTTAATAACTTCTATTCAGTTTCTGGAGAAACCACTGCACGCTGGGACACTTCGAAAGGTACGCTTTCTATTGAGCCAAGAAACGGGAGAGCGATGAAGGACGGTAGACGGTACCTTTAAAGGATGGTGGGCAGATTATACTAGAAAACTGGCAAGCTTGAATACGCAATGCCCAATGACTGCCACCATACAGGAATCTTGGAAGAATGCGAACATCTTCCTAATCCATGAGGTGGCACAAGGGACCTGAAAAATTACAGGCCAATTAGGTTACTGTCAGTCGCCTACAAGGTGTTTACCAGGATAATCGCTAACAGAATTCGTTCCACCTTAGATCTCAATGAACCTAAGGAATAAGCAGAGTTTCGTAAAGGCTATTCAACGGTAGACCATATTCACACTATCAATCATGTGATAGCGAAATGCGTGGAGTATAATCAACCCCCATGTATTTTTTTATTCATGTAAAAATAAATTAAGGAGTTGCTGTCGCCATTTTCGGTGACGGCTACCCCTTTTCGCTTAGATAATAAAAATAAATAAAAAAAGAAAATATAATAATAAACTAGTCCCAAAGGAGTCCGCTCGCTTCTCACACACATCAACACTGTAAGAACGGTCCAGTCAGTAATTGTCCCCAATTTCCGTCCCTTCAAAGAAGCGTTGAAGGGCTTTTAAGGCCTTGTGGTGTATCTTTGGTGGCCATGGTCCTAATATTTTCTCAAGCGAAAAAGTGCGCGTTGAATCTAACAAACGTAGCTCATGTTCGAGTCGCTGTCTCTGCGTGGTGTATCTGGGACAATCAATCAACAGGTGATGAATATCTTCGTTGTCGTGGCCGCATATGTTGAAGATGAAGCACATTGAATTTTGAATAAAAAATGTTTTGTGTAGGCAGTGCCAAGCCGGAGACGATGAATGAGGGTGTCGATGCATCGCGGGAGCTGATGGTCAAGTTGATACTCCAGATTAGGGTCGACTGCATACAAAATGGATTCTTTTGTTTTCTCTGTGAACCAATTGAGCAAGCACAATATATAGCCGTCATAGTTTATGAGAAGGCATTCGACTCGGTCGAAATCTCAGCAGTTATGCAGGCATAGCGGAATCAGGGTGTACAACACGGGCGCTAGGTAAGACTACTGGAAGACATCTACAACGGCTCCACAGCCACCATAGTCCTCCATAAGGAGAGCAGTAAAATACCTTTAAGGAAGGGCGTAAGACAAGGGGACAAAATCTCTCCAATGTTATTCACAGCATGCTTACAAGGAAATTTAGAACATTGCAGTAGGAACAGGTGGGCGTAAGGGTTAACGGTGAATACCCCAGTAACCTCAGATTTCCTGATAACATTGCCTTGCTAACACGGGAGGCAAATTGCAAAGCACGATTACTGACCTAAACAGGCAAGGTAGAACGGTGGGCCTTAAAATTAATAGAAGAAGAGATATTGAAGAAGATTAATATTGTGTCTCCAAACTGGCACTGCCGCGGAAGTCGCGTGTTTCTTCCTACGCGACATTTTTTTTTTTGCGTGATGGCGCTCCACGCCTTCTTCTCAGTGACCGTGGCAAAGCTTTTCTCTCGTCCGTTCTGGCTGAAGTCCTGCGTGCCTCAGACACCACTCACAAGACCACGTCGAGTTATCAACCCCACACCAGCGCCCTGACAGAGCGTTCCCACCGTACTCTCTCGGACATGCTCGCGATGTAGTACATCGCCCCAGACCACACGAAATGGGATGCAATCTTTCCGTCCGTAACATTTGCCTACAACACGGCCACGCAACGCACCACTGGCTGTTCTCCATTCTTCCTCGTCTATGGTAGCTCACCAAGTTTCGCTCTAGACGTATCACTTCTGTCGGCTTCTGTACCCTCAGCAGCTCCTTTCTCTGAGGAATTTCTCGGCTTACGGACTGCCGTCGCCGCACCCGCATTAACACCGGCGTTTCCCCCGAGGTACGGAAGTGCCGCTACGACTCTGGTCACCGTGCTGTAACTTTTTCTCCAGGCGATGAGGCGCTACAGTCTTATGTGAAAAATTAACCAGTCGTTTTATTGGACCTTACACAGTCATTGAACAGACATCACGGGTGAATTAGTGCATCTCGCCCCTTACCCCCCCCCCCCCCCCCCCCCGTCTGATTACCGTTGCCGAGGGACAGAAATCGTGCACCGAAATTTCCGGAGTCCTCCACTACGGCGTCTCTCATAATCAGGCTTGTTTTTGGGACGTGAAACCCCACAAATCAATACACCAGAAATGGTGCACGTTTCTCGCTTGAAACCATATATTCGCCGAGTTTCCTAATTCCTCAGCGCGCCTAGGCGGCCGCTTCCACCGCAGGAGGGAATTAGCGTGAGCTAAACATACGACTGGCTCTTCTTCATCTCTGCACATCATCATCACTTGTACATTTTCCCCCATCTACATGGATCATCATCAGGTGCTTGGCTCGCTCTCCATCTTGGTCGCCATAGCTCGAGGCTCGGCTACAAAAAAGCAGTTGATCACAGTATGCAGAAAGCTAATGTTCAATAGCCTTGGGCGAGCACAGATAGGTGGCGAGGCATTGCAAGTCGTAGGCGAATATGTCTTCTTAGGCCGGGTAGTGACGCCTGCTCCGAGCCATGAGGCGGAGATAATTAGGAGGATAAGTGGAGTGCATTCGGCAAGCATTCTCAGATAATGAATGGTAGCTTGTCTCTGGAGAGGAAAGTGTATAACAGCTGAATTTTACCGGTACTCATTGACGGGGCAGAAACTTGGAGGCTAACTACAAGGGTTCGGCTTATGTTGAGGGCGACGCGGCGAGCAATGTAGTCTGTTAGAGAACAAATACCTGTTAAGGACATATTAACAGAAATTAAAAAGAAATGGATGTGGGCGGGCCATGTAATGCGAAAACAAGACAACCGTTTTTCATTAAAAGACAACAGAGTCGGGCCTGGAAGACAAGCGTGGCAGGGGGCGGCATTAAGTTATGTGAGCAGATGAGATCAAGTTTGTGGGGATAAACTGGGCACAGTTAGCACAGTACCGGGATAATTGGACATCTGTGGTAGAGGCCTTTGCCCTGCGGTGTGTGTAGACAGGTTGATGATGATTATTATTATTATGTGCTCATGATTTTTCTAAGAATAACTCAGCTGCTACTGGAGTTGGAGGCTGTGTTTTTTTTTTTTTTTGCAATTAATTTGAAGAAAAGCATTAGGCTGCTCTATACTTAATGTGGTTTTATACTCACCCACTTTACACTCCGCTTCACTCATCACAGACCTATTTGGCATTCATATACCAGTCAGGCCGGCCTCAGAGGCATTGCATAGTGGTGGAAGGCAGTAAAAAAAAAAAAAAAAAAAAAAAAAACCTGCATTGCGTGATTCACCTTGTGTGCCTTAGTCTTGTCTACGCGTAGCTTGTTTGCCGATGTGGACACGCAACATTCATATTTCTACACCTTTGTCAGTTTGGCTGTGTCAGTTAATTAATTTGTGGTATCACTGACATTTCTATCTTTGCATGCAGCTTATTTATTAGCGTGAAAACTTGATAACAAAAACCAAACAAAATGCACTGGAGGACAAATTTTATTCACTTAGCATGCGAACGAGAAACAGAATGTGCAAAATTGAGGAGTTATTCCCAATTTACGAGCCAGTACGGATCATTGAATGCAATGTTCCTTTTTAAAGTAAAACACTCCTTATCTGTAACGGCCGAAGGACGTGCACTTTTTCATTAATCAACAGCTTTAAAAATTAAAGTGCAAATTTGTTTTGTGAAGAGTGAACACAGGCATTATCACAACACAAACAGCGAGTTGCTTTACAAGGATAGAACGCTGGGCGAGTTGGTAATGCATGACAGAAACGAACTGCGCGAAAAACACGGACGAGGAAGACACACGCACAAGCGCAGACGTGTGTCTGCGCTTGTGCGTGTGCTACTGGGGGCGCTTGTGCGTGTGTCTTCCTCGTCCGTGTTTTTCGCGCAGTTCGTTTCTGTCAGCGAGTTGCATTTGCATCAGCGATAAGCCAAGTGACTGACCAACAGCTTCCGATAACCCATGATTCATGAGGAAGTTCAAAAAAGTTCTTGGAGTTGCATTATTTACACAAAGCTTGGCCATCGCAGAAGAACTGTAGGAAATCTTGCCGTTTTTGAGGACCATAGCCTTCGCCCGGCGATTTCAGAACGGCAAACGGTGAACGGCAAGCTGTTTTGCCGGTAATGTGGGCGCCCCTTTATGTCTCGTCTAATGTCCGGCTTGTTGTACATAAATGAGACATTTCGTTAACGTCTTCGAAACGTCATCAAAAAGCTGGTCTTTTCGACGGCTTAGGGGAGACTCCAATAATCCCATTTACCGGGATTTCTGAATCCGTTTAGATTTGCCAAAGACGTCATCAAAAAGCTGTTCCTGAAACGTTATCCATAACTTGAAAAAGAAGCAGGAATCGTGCTCGGGAACGGGGCGTGCCCACCAAAATTTTGATCTGGTTGCCACCTTCAGAATATATAAAAAATGAAATGTGACCTTAGAGCTAACGCCTTGGGGGTTCAAATGACCCCAAGCATATCTTGCATCCCCTGTTCTGAAGGTGTCAACGGGATCATAATTTGTGAAGGCACGTCCCCCCGCGGACGCCATCCCTGCCTTTGTAGTAGTAGCTGCGACCTGCCATATTACCAGCTGCACAACGAGCTTTTCCGTGCCGCAGATAGGGAGGGGAGGGGGTAGTGCTAGCGGAATGCTTTCGTAGTTACGTCCTAAGAAGAAGTCCTAGCTGGCGTCGCACTTGCCTGGAACCGGGTTCTTTTTTTTTTTTTTCTGGTGGGTCAAAGCATCAGCATTGAGTGCGACAGAGCGATAACAGTGCCTGGAACAGTTGTCTACAAAGGCTTCATCAGTCTTAGCATTTAAGTCACTATTTGTTGTCATGCATACAAAAATTAATGCGGTATGTGCTTTGTATAGTACGAAGCAAATCTACCAAAAATAGTAATGACATATCTTTCTACAGTGAAGGACAGACAGTTTCTTGGCAAGCGGCCTAACAAGGAGGCCCCTGTGCCAATGATCATGAAATCAAAACACTACGACATCAACATTTTATTGAGAAACTAACTTGCGCATGTTTAAAAAAAAACAAGGAAAATGAGAATTGCGAGAAAAGTAAAACCGCAATTATTCAAAAGGAACTGCAGAAGAAACACTTTATATATATTTGGAACTTTTTAACGACTAGAGGCTTACAAAAATAGCACTGGTAGTCACACAAGAATCAAAAGCCAAACGACGATGCGCTTTTCAGCCTGAGAGCAGCGCATCCTGTTATATGAGCACAGACAGAACAGCCGATGACTGTGTGATAGCCGCTTTCAATCATGTTACGCAGTGTCTTCATCACATAAAATCAACGAATAGAAACAAAGAACTCAAATATGACTCAGCTATAAAAGATA
Source organism: Hyalomma asiaticum (assembly GCA_013339685.2). Classification (NCBI taxonomy): domain Eukaryota; kingdom Metazoa; phylum Arthropoda; class Arachnida; order Ixodida; family Ixodidae; genus Hyalomma; species Hyalomma asiaticum. Next base: position 42,476,185 of record CM023483.1, read on the forward strand.
TAATTTGCCTAGGACATTAGCTGTTCAAAGAAAGTAGCGCATGAAATATTAACAAAATCTGAATAATGAGCAACATCACAATGCAGTGCACAATCTGTCACGGCGAGCGACGTTACAGCGAAGCAACCTCAGTTTCATAATGAAGCTACATATTCACGTACTTGAAGTCGAATACACCGGAGACAATGTTGGGGCGACGAAAAAAAAAGAACAATATTCTCACTTACATATATGAAATACAAATATGGCTCCCTACTGTTGTGTAAGGCAGGAGCGCGGCGTAACCCGCGGCAGGCCGACGGAGAGGCCGAACGACGGGAGGGCGCGTGTAGTGACGACGCGTAGACCAAGCTTCGACGAGACTGACGGGAGACTGCTCTCCCGCGTTTATTGCAGGTGGTTTTAAGGAGCGAGGCACGGGTCACATGACCGGCATGACCACGCCGGATTGGTGGTAGCAAAGAGGCATGGCAGAGACCCAGCTCCCCCCAGTAGCATAAATAGAAAGCACAACAGCACTGGTGTCTTAGCATGTCACCAGGGGTCGCACGACACAACATCTACCACGGCCGGTCTGGACGAGCGCGCTCGCTCTCTCTTTTACGGCCTGAGCAGCTGCCACGACTACAATGGATCTGTTTCTATACAGGACGACGGCGCGTTCCGCGCGAGGGCGTCACGAGCCAACCCCCCAAAGCGCGTTGCTCTGCATGCGCTTCGTATGGTAAACCAGCTGTTCCCGGCCACATTACCGTGCTAATTATTTTTTCCGCATGTAGAAAGGGGTGGAAGCATTACAGGTGCGTGTGGGGACAGTCTGGTTTTCTAGGTACTCATGCACTCGGCAAAAGAAGAGGCACACTCAGTGCTACTAGCAACAAGAATGGGTTGGCTGGTTGGTCAAACTTGACAATCTTATATTTGATGGAGGCGCAAATGCTTGGGGCTTGTGCACTTGGATTTAGGTGCACCCTAAAGATTACCAGGTGGTCGAAATTCCCGGAGCCTTCCACCACGGCGTCCTTCATAAACATAACGCAGTTTTCGGATGATAGACCGCATGCTGATGCAGATGTCCCGAAGTGCGTCCATCTGCTTAGTTTCTACAATGAGACGGATCTGCTCAGCCTTGTGGCGAACCGCTCAATTGTGTGATTGTCAAAATGTTTCCCGGAACCATCATATGAGATTGTGACGTTCTTCGAGAAGGCAGTGAAATATCTTTACCGAAAGAAAATCCTCGAGACACTGCAATTTACTGTTCAGTCATATCTTGAAGATTCGCCGCTTCTGGACTATCCGGAAGGTGTGGACAAGAGTCACGCCAGAGTGTCGGCGCACATCATCTCTGAAAATTTTCTCCGGATTCTTCTTGTGAACTACACAAAAAAGTTAACAGATCAGAATGACAAGCCTTGTGGCTATATTCACAAGCCCACGCGGAAACATTTACGGCTGTGAACGATGTGACTACTTTTGAACTAGCTGTAAGCACCACGACAGTGTTATACCAGCAGTGCTTTCTTTTCTTTTTCAGTTCTTCTTGTGCATTATATTATTTTAGTACCAAGGACAACATTCTGTATGATGCTGAACGGTTTCTGTGAAAGTTCTTTATTTTTCTTCGCCTGCGGCGTACGTTATTGCATAAAAAGATTTTCCTCATCTCTTTACTTGCACGCTGAAGACCGCGTCTGGACACGTGAGAGCTTGGGAATTTATATGCATCCAGGGACTCAGCGTGGTGTGGTGCGAGTTTTATTATTATTATTATTATTATTATGTTCCTTCTGCTGTGATTGCGACTCACGGCTACTTGTGGGGAGTGTGACTTTCCCCTTTTTGAGGTATTTATTTTAATAATAAAGCAAGAATTGCGACAGCTTGAATAAAAATGACCATATTTTATCATTTTCAAGTACATTAATGTTTGGCATATGTGCATTTGACGTAAACGTTTTGGAAACCAATTTCTTTCAAAAAAGAATGTTTTGTGTCATTTGTTCTGACGGTCGGTGACGAATCATGCGGCCGAGCCTTCTGAGCGCGACGCGCTTCGCTAAGTGCTCTCACGAGCGGCAGAAGCGGGCGAATCAGTGGTTTGTGCCTCTCCCTCGGAAAAGCGGAAAGCACCAGAGTTGCCATATATATGCTTGCTACCGTATTCTCATCGCATTGATACCATGCATAGCATATAGAGGAGCTTCAGAAAGTGACACGGCAAGTCTGAGGCCGAGCATTCCCAGCGCGCGCTAGCCTCCGCAACGGCCGGGAGCTGGTTTAGAGAGGGTTGGCTCGGAGCGCCCCCGCCAAGTTGCGGCGATAGGTAGCAACAGCCCCCCGTCCGCAGGCCGTAAAAGAGAAAGCGAGCGCGCGTCCAGACCGGCCGTGCATCTACAAAGCACTGTATCATGTCCGCAGCGGCGAACGGGCGCTGTCACCATGGAGGAAAGAAAAACTAGGAGGGGGCGTCACGTGACTTCGCTAGCTTCGGCAAGCCAACCTCCTCTGTCGCCGCCCCGAGGGCCTAGTGCGCGGTGCATCTTGGGTAGGATTAGGCCCACAAGGTTGCCGGACCACTCCAGGTTGTTTGTTTGGCACCCGGTAACTTTTAGTGGCGCCTGCCGCATGCAGCAGCGTTCGCGGCATGGGCCCCGATGGATGAAGGACGGCGAGAGGCCGACGAAAGGCGTGCCTGACCCGTGTCTGTATAATTGATAAGGTGCCATTTACGCATGCTACTGTTGTCGATGGACTTGCCAGCGCTCTCGCGTGGAAAGCTGTGCAGAGCGTCGGACCGCGATCCATTTTTGCCACATTACGGTTTGTGAAATCAGCTGTTGGGCCCTTTAACAGCGGTGTACGCTTTCTAGCAAATTTTGGCCTCGCTTTCTTGCACTTACAGATGTTTTGAGGAACATCATATGTCGCGTTTCCATTTTGTCAGTATCCGATGTCCGTCCTTCGTTTTGAGGCAAATAAACAGCATTAGCCGGCTCGACACGCCGAGGTCGTCGCCGTTTATTCGGATTTACGGGCTGTTTTTTTTTTTTTAGCAGTGTGTGGTGCCATGTCGTTACGCTGTCGAACCGCTCCTCGGGCGTCCAGTCTCGTTACGCGTGTAAAGAAGCACTGGAACCTTGTAGTGGGCCGTCCTCTCCAGCGCCTTACAGTAGGGTTCGTTCTTCAGCGCTCTGTTGAAAAGACGCCGCTCGTGCTCGAGGTCCGTGCCCGTTTGGACAAGACCGTTGCCGCAGGGCTGCGTCTAGTTTCATCTAATACACACCTTAACGCACAATACAGCCAGTGGATGGAATTCGTGCGTTATGTGAACTAGTCCATGGGCGTCAGCAGGACTTTGTTTTGGAGGCGGCGAAGCCTGTTGTTATTATTCACACCCACCCCTCCAACCAGAATAATAGCAGCGGGACTCCACAGTGTCCGAAACACAAAAAAAGTAAGTAAGGAGGAGTGAAGAATGGGGACATCGGTGATTGAGGAAGGGTGGCTGGTGTGACTTGGTGGGTGTAAGTGCCCCTCTTGCGCCCCCCTGCATTATTCAGCACTTCGAATGCGATATTAGACCTGCAACAGCTCCTCCAACATTGCGGTAGGGACTTTCACCGCTGATGTGACACAACACTGGAACAGCCATTTCCATGATATATGCGAGCTGTTGGCGTGAAAACTGGATACACAGCACCAAAGGGAAAGCATGGAATTCATGTGGGCTAGTGGACTGATTGTGCAATTTCCACCGTACTTGGATGCACATTCTTTACAACACTGATTGTTTCGTTATTTATTGAATGCTCATTGCACCTTTCACACAGGTGTCAGCACATTTCACACAAATGCAGGAAGAAACAAGATAACTGGGTATATTGTAGAAGGTAAAGCAGTAAAGAAAATTGCAAGCATCACATAGAAAAAGCTAATCATGCTGCTGGTCCATGGCATCAGTGTTAGTGACCATATTTCAATGCTAGAGGATATATCTGTAATAATGTTATACAATAATGTTACACAACAAGCACCCCTAATACATTCATGTAAATAAGACAGTAGAGTGAGGTATTCTTGCGTTATAGCTGCATTTTTGCTTACAGAGACATTGTATCCAATCTTACCCCTACAGGTATGTGTGCTGTAATCACAAACACTTGGAGGCTTTTGTGATGGTACTGGTTGCAAATATAGGCAAAAATATGCGACCATCTCAAAAGGGCAGTTGTTGGTCACAAAATTAAAGTTGAAAAAAAAGGTGCAGTGAAAGAACAAGATCAATATTCTTTACAACACTGATTGTTTTGTTATTTATTGAATGCTTATTGCACGTTTCACACAGGTGCCAGCACGTTTCACACAAATACAGGAAGAAACAAGATAACTGGGTATATTGTAGATGGTAAAGCAGTACAGAAAATTGCAAGCATCACATAGAAAAAGCTAATCATGCTGCTGGTCCATGCCATCAGTATTAGTGACCATATTTGAATGCTAGAGGACATATCTATAATAGTGTTATACAATAATGTTACACAACAGCACCCATAATCCATTTATGTAAATAACATCAGGTATTCTTGCGTTGTAGCTGCATTTTTGCTTACAGAGACACTGTATCCAATCTTACCCCTACAGCCCATGTGTGCTGTAATCACAAACACTTGGAGGCTTTTGTGATGGTACTGGTTACAAAAATAGGCAAAAATATGCAACCATGCGGCAAGCCGAGTGAACGTAATGTTCAGTAGTACTGTAGCAGTTAGATGCATTTCCTGGCTGACATTACACAGACTCGGCAGCGTCACACGTTCGAACCTTCGACAACTTTGGCAAGCGCGTTGCCTCGGCGTGCGCGTTTGTCACACCGCGTATGCTCCGTGCAGAAACCTACGCCGCCTCCGCAGCAGACGCATCAAAAGCGAAACTCCCCAGTCGACTAAATCGACCGCTTGCCTATCACGTGAGGGCCTATTTCCCATGATTCTTTCCTTTAAATTTTTTATGACTAGGCTTCAAGATTGTCACGTGACGCCCCCTCCTAGTTTTTCTTTCCTCCATGGCTGTCACGTTTGAACACGTGATGTAATGGCCTTCTCCTTTCCCCTTCACCGTCGCCGACGGCCGGCCGATTCGCCGAGCAAAAGCGTTTCCTTTGCGTCTCACCATTGTTCAGCATCGTCGCCCGGCAGCGCACCGGGCTCGGCAAACTGCTAAGGAGACATATTGCCACGCTCGCCCGCGCCCGCATAGTGGTAGTGGTGGTAGTGATTATGGTTAGGAAAAGACGCTTATTTTTGCAGCCCAAACTGGGAGCACGGCGCAGCGTCTTGGGGAGGGGATGATGGGAAATAAAGAGGACAGAAAGGTAATGAGAGATGTCAGGGTTCGCTCAGCACTGCAGAAGTAAGCCGGTGGAAAGGGGAGGCGTGGGAGGGCAACCCGGGCTCAGTGATAGGCTGCGATGCCCGTCTCATCTATGAAGTCCACCAGAGTCTGCAGCTCTGGTAGACGAGTCGGGAACAGCAAGTGGTGGAGTGGCTCGCATAGTCCGCGCCGCCCGCTTCTCGCCGTAGGCAACGGCCGCGCCGCCGAGGAGAAGGCCGTGGTGGATGATGATGATGGATATTAGGAGAGTCCCCTTTATAACGGGGCGGTGGCCGGGCCGCGTATTTCCATTCCAGAGTAAAGTGAAGGCTTCCCGGCATGCAGTGTGGCGCTCTCTGTACAGGGGTCTTGGAAGCTGCGCACTCATTGGCTCGCGCGCGGCAGTGAACTCCAGCCACCGCCGCGTTTTCGTATCAATTTTACTTGTCGAAGCAGACGACAAGGGGCGCGGTCAGGTTTGGTATGACGCTGGATAACCACTGACCAAGAATTTGAGGCACGCGAATAAACTTCGTGTGCTTCCTAAGGCGATGTGCATACTTCTTTGTCGGACTGCACGGCGCTCGAAAAAGCGCTGCGCTCACGCCTTTATCTGAGCCATCTGAGCCGCGTCGGTATGTGTTCTACGGCGTGGGAAGCAGGTGCAGGCGGCCACACCGGCCACTCTTGGAAGTGAAGACGTCGGGGTCTCCGCGATTGGGATTCTCCCTTGCACTCGATCGGTAAGTGTTTTTTTGTTGTTCTTCCTAACCGAGCTGTCAAACGCGCGTTTCCCCGCACTATCAGTACGGTCGCGAACGTTACTCGGACAGCTAGTGCAGCAGCAGTCGGTTGGTACTCGCCGCGCGTTAACTGCTGCTGCTCGCTAGGGCAGCAGACGTTGTTTGGGCAGCCAGCGGAGCTTTAGCTAGCCGCCCACTCATGTGCTACTCAGTGACAGAGTCCGGACACATGTGACGCACGTGTGCACTACATATTTCGACGCCTCAGTGCCGCTTTGAAACTTGCGAGGCTGAAACAAAAGCACCCTGCCCTTTGTACTGCTTGTAATGCAGTACATCGGTGAGGGTAAAATTCAATTTCGAGCCAAAGCTGCGAGCCTGTGTGAAGCTGTGAATTTGCGCCAGTATGAAGAAGCGGTAGAGCATCACGTCGCGCCTCCAGCTGAGACAACACACAGCTGCAATGTGAATTAGTTCAGATTAGCGCTGTGTATGTGTACTCCTTTCTGTGTCTGTTATTTGCACTGCTTTTTACGACGACGGCTGTACTGAACTAGCTCGTGGCTTCAGCTGCAACATTTTCTGTGTATTTTGGGTTGTCTTGTGCACTACGCCTTAAATTTATTAATATTCCCAAGTGCCTCTTACAGCATCCATTCGCCGCTGTTTTATTGGCGCAAGCCAGTTATCACTCTCACAAGCCAAGTTTTCACTAAAAAAACGGTCATACTCATACCTTCTGCTGCAGTAGTCTTCCTGAGGAGGAAAGGTTTGACATAGGACTTCCTATTCACATATACATTGCGGGTAACTTCGGTAAATTCTATAGCATAAACAGAAGAGCTTGTGTCATGATAAAATTAAATAAATGGTATAAACTGAACGTAGTACTGTGATACACCCCAACATCCAGCTATGACGACAAGGAAGTAGAAGAGCTCTGCAAAGATGTTGAAGAAGCAGTATAAACAGTATGCACTCGATACACCATAGTGATGGGCGATGTGAGTGCACAACTTGAATTCATACAAAGAAGGTGACTGCATACAAAAATACCTTCCTCAGAAAGCCCCACTGGAGAAATAAGAAATGAAATCGACTTTATAATGTGCAAGCAGCCAGGCATAGTAGTGATCAAAGTAGTGATCAAAGTAGTGATCAAAGACAAGTGAGGGTAATAGTAGTCTTCAATCTTGGGACAAAAGCTGACCTAGATGTATTCAAAGCGAAAGCAGAGAAAGGGGCCCTCTAACACTTCTCTTGCGGGTCATGCAGACCTTGCGGGTAATTAGTGGGTCATGAAGACAGATGGCTGGGTATAGTTTTGGCACACGTCAACCACCCATATCATCTGATTTGATATTTTAATCATGCAATGAAGTCCCACATCACTGCCGACAGCATCAACGCGCAGTGGCTCTCGCCAGAACTATTTGCAGCAGAAGAGATGACATACTGTGGGAGGCTGTGATTGAACAAAAGTAAAATTAGAAATGGTGATGGCATTACACTGGGAAACACAGTAATATCGGGCTTTGTTTTCCTCTTATGTGATTTTTCATTGAACATCAGAATGTCAGATGCTGACAATTTACAGTTTGTTGCTGTGGCAATGGCATCAGAATCAGAAATGGCTTTATTTAGTCATAACAATTAATTACAAAATGTGTGTATACAGAAGGAGGTCCCATAGTCAGAGACTGAATCGGGACCTCCTACAGTAGTGAACATTAAAAAGATTAATTGATGCAACAAACAGAATACAAGCAATAAAATACATTACAGGGAAAAAAAAAAGAGTTCTAAATAAGACAAACAATAGCAGAAAGCAGCAACAAAGACCGAAGATAGACAACATAAAAAATAAAGGTAATTCAACTCTGCTAGACAGTTTTCAAATAATTCCATGGTGACAGACAGCAAAAAATAAGCAACGAAGGAGAAAACAATGCAGTGAGATCAAATTTCAGCAATGAGGGATAATGATGCGATGATTCGTCAACAGTACGTTGTGAGAAAGCATGAGAGGGAATGGGAGTAATAGAGGTGACCAAAACTAACCAGATTATGGAGTGGATGCGAGGAAAGTTTTCACATCTTTTCTTAATGTGGTGATTGAATGCGAGGATTTGATTTTTGATGGTATGTTATTCCAGAGACGGATTACAGTGAAGTGGGCTGTTTGTTTGCTATAGTTAGTATGAACTATAGATAAGATAGGTTGCGATTGTGGGCAAACTCTGTCATACTTGTATTTTCTAGACTAGATGGAGGGATTATAAACAGAGGAAGCTGATTTTTTATTTGCTTGAAAAATAGTATTTGTAGGTTATATTTGAAAGGGTGTTGTCGACCGTTAGGATGTTGTTGGCATGCAGGAGTGCTTTAGCATCACTGCAATAATGACTGCGGGTAGGTATTCTAACGGAGTGATTTTGCATAGTTTGAAGGGAGAGGAGATGACTGCTGTAGGTATTGCCCCAAGATGTGATACAGTAATTAATGGGAGAATGAATGAAAGCATAGTACAATGAAAGTAATGTAGGTTGGGAAAATATATCGCGGGATTCAATTAAAACACGTATGCCGTAGGCCATTTTTTTATGCAGGTAGGCCACGTGCTAATCAAATTTCAGGTAGCGGTCCAGTTTAATTCCACCACTACAGTGGAAAGAACAGGCAACCAAGTTGTGCAAACTTCCCCTACATAGGCGTTTCGAGCCAATTCTATTGGCTGCGCACTGTGAAGGATGTGGCGAGTGAAATGCAGTCACCTGTCCCCATGAAACTTGAGTTGAGGGTCGGCAGTTTTGTGCTTGTATTTTGAATGTTGTCGGAACTAATAACTTCGGACTGCAGTCTCCTATTGCTGTCGTTTTTGCAGCATATGCCTGTCTGTCTTTCAGCCTATGAAACACACTAATAAAAACGAACGCATGAAAAGTGTTAGAGGGCCCTTCTAAAAACAAATATGATCGCTTAGAATAATATGCTGCAGAAGAAATGAACGAAACAAATGATCTCCAGGAAGGCAATAGAAATTAGTGGTAACACACCAAGGACAGGTAGGCAAGCTCTCTCAAACCACTAAAGATCTGATAAAGGAATGACAACAAATGACAGGAATTAATGAAAATGATATAATTGAATTTGCAGGGCTGACAAAGCTGATCAAGGCAAGACAGCAAAACATGTTACATCATATTTTCAGAGATAAGCGGCATAAAAGCAGCTAAAAAGGAAGCTTTGTCTAGCAGGAGACAAAATACATGCATTGAGACAAGAGACAAGCAAGGCAGTGTTGCTTACAGGTTCAGCGAAGTAATGAAGGTAGCAGAAGAATTCTACAGTAGACTCAATAATTCAAGCTCTGACAATTCAAATTTTTCGTTAATTCAAACAAATCTCAAATTTTTGGTTTGCCTGCTATATGTTCAAGTGTATTTACAAGCCGTTTTATTCAAACTGAACAATTCAGTTGTTCGTGTTAATGCATACTTTTTGCTTATACTTGCCAGTAATATCAGCTGCTTTGGTTCTCTTTAGCTGAATATTCATGCTCATATAGTTTCAAACAGCCAGAAATAAAGCCAGTCACCTGTCAGCACTTCCAAAATGTCACTAGCAAAAAATGGCATCGATGCACGTGATAAATGGATATCTCTGTTGCTTATGCTATGTTGCACTGAGGCATGTGTCTGCTTGCATCTGATAACTCAAGCAAAATTTAGGGGTCCCCTGAAGTTTGCATTAATGAGAGTCTACTGTACACAGCATGCACATAAGTGAAATCTTAGCCAAAAAAGACACTGAAGCTCTATGTGTGCCTGTCAATGAGGTTCGAAAAGCCAGGTGAGGCATGTTCTTGGGAAACGCAGCCATAGAAGATGGCATAACCGCTGATATAATAAAAGATTGAGGGGATTTTGTACTAAAGAGACTTGCGACACTGTACACAAAATGTTTCAAGACAGATGTGCCAACAAGCTGGAAGAAGGCCATTGTAATCTTAAAGAAGACTCGAAACTATAGACCCATCAGTTTACCCTCAGTAATATGCAAATTATTCACGAAACTAATTTCCAAAAGGATAAGAAAAACACTATAGTAACCAAACTAAAGCGCAAGTTGGCTTAATGAAAAGTTACTCCGCAACCTATTTATTTATTTATTTCCTAATACCCTCCGGGCCAATGGCATTATGGAGGGAGGTGAAACATGATTTTTTTTTACCCATGTAATATTAGCCAAAATATAAAGGTCAAGTATAAAGAGGACAGGTAAAGTTGGTTTGCTTCGTTATAAAATGTTAGCTAGTGCAGAACAAAACAAGTGATGATCAGTGATTACAGCAACAGATCCTGGAAGGTGGTTCCAGTCTGCAGATGTTCTGGGGATGAATCAATCACAGGCATGCAATCAGTCGATGAATGTGCAGAGTAGAACAAACCTCTCTATATGGCTTTTATCAACTGTGTAAAAGCATACACGTCAGTAGAAATAATAGCAGTTCTAGAGCCATCGCAGCACAAAGGAGTTCATGAGAGATGTGTGGGCACACTAGCTAACATAAAAAAACTCCATTGCTACCCGGATTCTACACAGAACGAGCAAAAAAAAATCATGTTCAAGAATGGCTTCAGGCAAGGAGACAATATTTCTCCAATGTTCTTTATGCCTAGAGCAGGCCATACAAGTGTTTAAGCAAGTACATAGGGATGTAAAAGTGAACAAAACTTGACACAGACTACCTCAGCAACTTGCGGTTTGCAGATTACATTGTGCTTATTAGCAGTGATGGCGAAGGACTACAAATAATGCTCCAAGGCTTAAACCAAGAATACTTTCTTATTCTCCTTATTACTATTTCTACCTTATTTCCACCTTATTACTATAAGGTAGGACTTAAGGTGAAAAGACTAAAGGCAGAGGTAACAATCAGTGGCCTAGCTTAAGGTACAGGTGTTCGAAATTGGCAACCAGGTCACGGAATGTGTAATAATATGTCTATTTAGGGCAACTACTAACATGAGAGCCCACCTGTGAAAGAGAAATTCACGGAAGAGTAAAAATGGGCTGTAATACTTGTGGGAGACCTTCCAAGCTTATGACCAGCAACTTACCACTATCCCTAAAATGGAAAGTATACAACCACTGTGTCCTATCAGGACTTACTTACAGCTCAGAAACTTGCAGGGTAACAAAGCAACTTGAAAAGAAATTAAGAACCATGTAGCATGCCACGGAAAGAAAAATGATAGGCATAACACTAAGACAGAGAAAGAGATCAGAATGGTTCAAAGAATAAACAGGGGTAGACGACATCCTCGTTACCATCAAGAAAAGGAAATGGACCTGCACAGGCCATGTGATGCATAGAAAAGATAGATAACAGGTGGACAGTGAGAACAACAGAATGGCCACCATTGGTGGGAAAACAGCTGTGGCAGACAAAGAAATCAGATGGAACGATGAAATTAAGAAGCTCACAAGCATAAAATGGAACCAACCCTCAAGGGACAGGGTAATACTGGTGTCACACGGGCGCTTCAAAGGCCTTTGAACCAACAGTCCATCGACTTAAAAGTAATGTTTTAGCTGCTACACAGGCGGTTTCGATGGCCGTCGAGTCGATAGCCTATCGAGCTCGATAGACTATCGACTATCTGATATTACAGCATAGCATAAACACGAGCGTAGTTTTCAGAACTAATTATGTCTTGTTGCTGCAACAACCATTTAAACTCGTTAAGCCTTTGTTCTTGCTCGAGACGTAATTCCGAAGAATATGACTGAGGCATTAGACTACGTCCAGAATGCCGGCACGAGCACGCACGCCGAATGACAAGCCGGCACCAAAGTGTCATGTCTGGGTGTGCGGGACGACAGGGCTTGATATCGGGCATCGGTGCCGTTGAAATCAAGCCCATGGTCAGCATGCTTACTGGGTCATTCACCTTGAGTAGAGATTGCCCGCAAGGACGGACGCTGCAATTGACAGTGGGCATGCGTGACCCTGTATGAGAATCTGAAGGTGCACCTGTGGTCGTGCAACCACCTCCTATAAGTGCAGACATTTCAGTCGGGGCTTCATGCTGCTTGTCTGCTCGCGTGATTGTTGGGGAATATCTTGGCGGTTCCAGCCGTGGGACATCAGATACGTGCTCTTCTGATGCTGTCCTGATGGCATCCTCGCTGTTTGTGGATGGTATGTTGCGCAACCTACTCAGGTTGGTGCTTGCAGACTGTACAGGCTTGCGACATGGTAGCCGGCGGAGAATCTGAGGCGTGGGACGTCGACTGTGTCGAGCAGGACATTGGAGTTGTTGAGAAAAGTCGAAAGCTTGATGTGTCGGTGTAGGAGGCCGAGGGTGGTAAGGAGCACCAAAATAGTTGAGTACGGCTTCTCGCATGTCCACATAAGGGGTTGGGCTGCACCATTTGAATCTTTGGCGGCGTTGGAGGTCAGGTGGGTGTGCTGCAGCACCTCAAACTTGAACTCCTCGATCCAGATGCTGTTGCATTCCAGAGCATGCCTCGAACTAGGTAAACCATATTTCGACGCCAGCAGATTGAAACAGTGGTAGCATCAGGTCAAAGTGGGGCTCGAATATGGCTGAAAACTCGGTGACAGGAGTTTAGCACCGGCCGTGGTTCCTTGTGTCAGGGTCACCAATTTTTAGGGAGCGGCAGCAACGTGACATTGGCTGATGTAGCCGTGCCGTCGTCGCTGCAGTTATTGCGGACGAAGGAACAGAGCGGGTGCAGCATCCAGTCGGACAGGGCACTAGCGCGTTCCAATGTGTCGCGCGGCTACGCGGCACTATAGTCTTTTTCGCTGGCTATAGATGCAACTGCTGCGCCACTACGGTTGTATTGAGTGGGCTGATTTAGAGCGATAAAAACACTGTTTCAGTTTTCCCAGTGCCCATTCCCCTCAACTCTGTAGCTTACGTTATCTTAGTTGCCGCCATGGCCTCCAAAACTGGCCCTCTGAGGCCATGTGTAAACAAACCATGCTACGGCCTTGCACACAACCAGTGGCACGAGATGAAGTTCAGTTGCTTTGTTACTTCCTAGCTTTCAAATAAATTGTTTTAGGGCAAACAAAAGCGTACAATGTGTTTACATTTTTAAATGTCTAACCTGAAGTCGCTGAAATGTCAATGAATAGTGCTTATACCAGCCCATGGAGTCAAAAGGTCGTTTTGGGAGTGCGAGAAGGCTAGGATTTCAAACAACCGTCATTCAATGTGCACTGAATATTGCGCCAAAATCATTCATAATCAGTATATCGAATTTTGAAAAAACAAAAAATTGCAACTGGGCAACTCCATATTCTTTTCATGACCCCTTTAAATGTTTTCACATCTATAAGTTAAAGAGATACTTCAAAAATTATTTTCATTAGGCTAGCTAGCACATGTTAAGCAACATGGCCTGTTCACTCCTGTCTCTTGAAGAAATGTAATTAACACCAAAGTTCCCTGCATAGTAGTTTACAAGTCGTTAACGAAATCTGCATCCTTTTTTGTGCCATAGCAGAAGATGAGGTGCAAGACACATTAACGCTGAATGAGCTTTGTGGCACCATTTCTTGCACGAATGTGTTGTGTAAGCAGCATTTCATTAAATGGTACAACCATTCTATTAATGTTTTGCATCCTTGAACAATCTGACGTGGCACATGGAGCATTAAAGCCACTTCTTCAAGTTCAGGAACACCCGTTTGTCACACCAACATCACATCGAAACTGTGCTACGGAATATATAGTTACCACAGAGTGATTTCATAAGCGCATGAGAATTGCAAGCAATAAATGGTAATGAACATTGCTCGAATACTCTGCTACTCTGCATGTCAGTAGAGCACAGCCAGGACGTGACACACTTGGCAGGAAGCACACTCACCAATGCTTAACCATAAAGCTGAAATATTTACAATTCATCAATTCAAGAGTAATAATTACATTCATTTCGAACACTTTTTACTCGTTCTAGAATTGCCCCGCCACGGTGGTCTAGTGGTTATGGCACTCGGCTGCAGATCCGAAGGTCGCGGGATCGAATCCCGGCCGCGGCGGCTGCATTTCGATGGAGGCGAAATGTTGAGGCCCGTGTGCTGTGCGATGTCAGTGCACGTTAAAGAACCCCAGGTGGTCGAAATTTCCGGAGACCTCCACTACGGCGTCTCTCATAATCAGAGCTGGTTTTGGGACGTTAAACCCCACAAATCAATCATTACTCGTTCTAGAATTTAAGAAAATTGTGTTACTGTGAGAATTATAGAATGTATCACACGCACTGTAATAGCAAACAATGCCATGTGTGCCGCAGTTACTGGCGTACAACTAAAAAGAAAGCTTCAGTTTCAAAAAAGAGTAATTTTTATTACACAACCAAATTTAGAGTGTAAACATGCCAAAAATTAGCCATGACACCATGCAATACCTTTTGAGATACCATGAGCTGCATAGGAGGGGGACTGTTTGTTCAAAATTCAACAGTAGGCATTTCCCGCTGAAGCATGCTGCTTGCGAGACAGCAATGTACAGTTCTATTCAGAGGATGCATAAGTGCATCGGTCACCATTGCTGCAGCATTCTCAAAGCACATGTTGCTCACATGCAGTGCCTGTGCTTTACAGACAGTCGCTTCATCACAGAAGCAGCAGAATGGCCTTCTCATAGAACGAGTGCCACGAAGAGGCTGCTGATTAAGCACAGTGCAAGGGCCAGGTTACCCTGTGTGCCTCTTTGAACAAGTACACCCCTTGGGCCGTAGCTCAGCACTTGGGCCTTGATGCGCCATGCATTTGACATTGCAGTGGTCATCCAATCTGTTCCTTTCATGGCAGCAGCAGCAATGGCACAGCCAGGAACATTTTACCGGGGAAGAAGCAGACACACACACATGGGCCCGACCTGACAGTGTGAAACCTCTGTAAGTGACAGTAAAAACGAATATAAGCAGTGGTGACAACATAGTTCTTTGTTTTACCACATGGAATCGCATTAGGAAAATAACAGATGTGAGTATGAGATTACAAAGCTCACAGTTGTACAGCTTCATGTTGCTGCAAAGAAAGCAAGGTATTTTAAAGGTTCTCGTAGCAAGAAAGAGCATTGCGCAAGTAGTTGTCAGGGTTCTTCATAACTACGTAATGGTAAACATGCTAAATACATATTAAAAAAGGTAAGCTGCATTTATCTTCCAGACAAAAAAAAGAGACCAGAAAGGGGCTCCTGTAGGGGTCGTCGCCACTAATATTTGTTGTAGCTTGTCGTACCAAGAATTTTCGCGGCGATTCTCATAAATAAAATAATTTCATATTCCCCAAACAGTTTGCAGAGACAAGCATCTTCACATTTTCAAGGCCCTCTGTGGCAGCCTTGGCTAGTCTGTCTTATTCAGACTGCATCTACAAGAACAAATTCTTTGTGTTCCTTCTTTTTTTACAACAGCACAAAGATTTTGATAGGATGTTATATTTCCTCTTATTTCTCCAAGAAATGCTTGTGGAGCAAGATTACACTGTTGTGTTCCCATGAGGGCCATTTGAATCAACTAGAGGAGGCAAAAGGGTGCTTGCAAAGTTTCTGAAACAAATATTTCGATAAGATTCCTAATGGATGCTTTATTATTTTTTTATTGGAATTACCCTGAGGGCCAGAGGCATTATAGAGGGGAGTGGTACATTTAAAGAATAAAGTACAAACGTTCTTCTGTAAGTACAATGTTAGCTGAAAAAATACGTAACAGTAGTAGTCGTAACTAAACAAACAAGAATCAGAGTTTGCGAAAAAAAGCATAATTACATAAATAAACAAGTAACAGTACAAGTCTTTAGCAAACAAACAAGGATCACACAGTTTGCCAAAAAACGTAATTACATAATTGGTTGGATGCACAACAGTACACTTGAGTTTAAAACGTTGTGAAAATGAGAATGATGAACGATGACAGTTGTGCAGTTATATCCAAAAAGTATGTTTTGACAGTACTTACTGCCTTAACGTATGCTGTGTTGCAAGAGGAACATTTTAGTGATCTGATGTGTCCACTGTCACTCCTGGCTATGCAAAGTTTATTAACTGTGAAGTCAGATTTGGCCTTCCTATAAATCTTCCACAAATTATGCAATGATAAGCAAGTAAGTATGCTTTAACAGGCACATGCATACAACACAGCAAATAATTTATGCAGGCCAGGAAAAGACTAAGTAGCTCAGCCTTTTCGTACTCCACATTTCTCTTTCAAAGGACAGGTTTTAAGCCAAGGTGTGCTTCGAAATTTGCATACTTAGGGCCAATTTCTGTGAAATGCCATCCTGTTTTTATTGCATTTCATGTGACAAGCTTGTGCTACTTGTGGCCAGCCAGTAAGCTTTTGTTTTCATTTTTCTTTCTGCCTTAGAGACCCAGCATGAAAAAACAAAACGCAAGTGCGCAGTCACATTTGCAGAAAAAAAATTACGCCAGGGGAGTGAATATTAGCCTTGCTTGGATGAGCCCTCGCAAACTTCACCGCATTACAGACGTGTATTGTGGTGCAGTTATTTATAATGCGACAAGAACTTGCCGCAGAAAGAGGCCTCGATATATAGAGTACCTATATAAGTAGACTTTTTTTTTCTATGTCTATTATTTTAAAATATCTGGCCGTCGACACGCTGCTTTTATTGGTAGCTCATTATGTTATTGCTTTGAATTGGAAGGCTCGAAAGGTGGTATATGTGTTTTGATGAGATCAAAGAAACATTGGTGCTCATTCCGCTTTACGTACATGTACCAATTCGTACTGCGTTAGCCGAAAATAATTTTGCATGGATTCCACCAGACAGTGATTTCTGGAAACTACACTCCTGTTCGTGCTCCGGTCGATATCGGAGATCTCCGTATCATTTGATTTAGGGTACGCGGGCTTTTATTTCTGCAGGGGTAAGCTTCGCCGCAAACCAGCTCCATATTTTGTCCACCTGGCACGCAACAATAAAATAGCGACAAATGGATGCTTTAAGAAGTAAGCACCACATGAAGTTTAATTGCGTAGTGCACTGATGAAGCGGCTGCAATCACAAATGATCTAGCACAGCTGTGCAAATCCACAGCTTCACACACGCTCGAAATTGAATTTTACCCTCACCGATGTACTGCATTACAAGCAGTACAAAGGGCAGGGTGCTTTTGTTTCAGCCTCGCAAGTTTCAAAGCGGCACTGAGGCGTCGAAATATGTAGTGCACACGTGCGTCACATGTGTCCGGACTCTGTCACTGAGTAGCACATGAGTGGAGCTGAAGCTCCGCTGGCTGCCCAAACAACGTCTGCTGCCCTAGCGAGCAGCAGCAGTTAACGCGCGGCGAGTACCAACCGACTGCTGCTGCACTAGCTGTCCGAGTAACGTTCGCGACCGTACTGATAGTGCGGGGAAACGCGCGTTTGACAGCTCGGTTAGGAAGAACAACAAAAAAACACTTACCGATCGAGTGCAAGGGAGAATCCCAATCGCGGAGACCCCGACGTCTTCACTTCCAAGAGTGGCCGGTGTGGCCGCCTGCACCTGCTTCCCACGCCGTAGAACACATACCGACGCGGCTCAGATGGCTCAGATAAAGGCGTGAGCGCAGCGCTTTTTCGAGCGCCGTGCAGTCCGACAAAGAAGTATGCACATCGCCTTAGGAAGCACACGAAGTTTATTCGCGTGCCTCAAATTCTTGGTCAGTGGTTATCCAGCGTCATACCAAACCTGACCGCGCCACTTGTCGTCTGCTTCGACAAGTAAAATTGATACGAAAACGCGGCGGTGGCTGGAGTTCACTGCCGCGCGCGAGCCAATGAGTGCGCAGCTTCCAAGACCCCTGTACAGAGAGCGCCACATTGCATGCCGGGAAGCCTTCACTTTACTCTGGAATGGAAATACGCGGCCGGGCCACCAAGCTCTAGCTTTATTTCTTTTTCGTTTACAACCATTTATTTTCCCGAATCACACATATTTTCACAACTAATTATTTTTTCCTCGTCTATTTATTTTATCTATTATCGTTCTGCTGTGATGTAACAATCTTACCCGAACTACCTTGAGCTTTTGTTTGCTCCATACTTTTGCGCCACCAATGCTCTAAGCGCATTTTACTTATATCTATCGCCGGCATGTTCAGCTTTCCCCTGTTACTCCTGAAACCCATGGCCTCCTGTAGGGTAGTGTCCACAGCTACACCTGGGTGGACATCTGTACATTCAATATCGTTTCCCTAGCTTTTCCACAGCACGCACATGTATCCCCTCTTTATTGAATTTCGCTCTGTAACTTCGGGTTCTCAGGCAACCGGACCTTGCCTCAAACAGTAAAGCGCTTCCCTTTGAATTATCGTAAAATTTTTTTGCTCCGGTGCGGTGGCGCCATCTAGTTTTGCTTAGACAAACTAGCTGCGGAAAATCGTCTATACAAATCTGACATGAACGGCTATCAGACTGGCAAACATCATTTGGAAACCAAAAAAGGAAAAAGAAATGGCACAGCGCATGAAGCTACTCCTAAAAAGCGCTTCAAATAGCCAGCCGGTCTACATGTGTAGGATCAATGTGAGAGAACCGATGAAACTGCATGTATTCCTGCAAAGGAAAAAAAAATAGAGCCATTCTTTCCTATAACGCTGTTTCGCAACTGGGTTTTGAGGAACGAAATTTGAAATGCATCTCTGTCATAGACACTGCGCTCTCTACAGGAAAAGCTGATAATGTTCGGCGACGTGCTATAGAGAAACACTCAAAATAAATTGTTTTCGAGTGCCTGCTTCCCCTGAATTGCTGCCTGTACCATATATATATATATATATATATATATATATATATATATATATATATATATATATATATATATATATATATATATATATATATATAATGAACCAACTATGACGCCTAGGAAAGCAAAGCGAAGTTATTCTAATTGTAGTGTTATAATTGTGGAGTAACTGGAAAGGAATTTAAGTGGAAGAAAAGACCTACTTTCGGTGGGAACCTAACGCACGACCTTCGGACAACGTGTCCGATGCTCTATCGCTGAGCTACAAAGGCAATCGCCCTTCCCCCGGTACAGTCTGTTTCATACTTAGGGGAAATCCCGGAGCGCCTTGCAACGCGATGATGCGGCGAGCGCTGAAGTCGGCCAGCAGCAGCTGCGTGCAGTCTTTAACCGAGGCCGCATCGCGTTGACCACATGGCTGCATCGCGTTGCAAGGTACTCCGAGATTCCCCCTAAGTATGAAACCGACTGTACATATATCTATGTAGTACATATGTACGAAGGTCAGTTAGCTCCGCCGAAGCTTGGACGCTCACGCTAGGTGCCCAGCGAAGCAAAGGAAGTCAGAACAGCCGGCCTGCGGCAAAGGCACTGCCGCATTATTATATCACTCGTGAACGTTATACTACACACATTACAGATTCGTCGTTTATTATGGATGCATTCCCATACCGAGCACCTAGAAATCGAGTAACACGCATGCTTCACACTTAGAGGGTGAGACTATTGTTCTAGACTTGCTTACGGTGCTCAATGCGCATTCAGTATGAAAAGGACCCTGCAGCGATTCTTGAACGCACCAATCAGTCATTTAGGCTTCTGTGAACATGAGAGCCAAATATTATTGCGCTGCAAGCAGCAGTGGATTTACAGCGAGAAATCGCCTGCTCTGTTTCAGCAAGTGACGTCACTAGCAGCACCGACCCACAAATTGCCTGCTCTTTTTTCAGCAGGTAACGTCACCGGCGCCACCGACTAGGTCGCTTCGCTCACTTCGGTCTGCTTAAAGACAGGTACTCCGATTGCCTTTATTTTTTTAACGCATAATGAACAAATAAAGCATTCCAGACTACCTTTCCGTGATCGTAAGTTTAGTCAATTCTATATCTGCCTCGAACAAAGTAGTCCGCGGCCTAGTGACATTTGTTGGAAAGAAGAGCAGGTGAATTACAGCTAAACCAAATAAAAAAAAAATTCCCTGGTGCACGCAGCTGAATAATATTTAGCTCATAATAACCTCCACGACTGTTCGTTTGCTATCGAGATTCCGAAATGAAGCAGTTAGTAAATGGAACCAACCGCATGCTACACACCGACTGGGCACCGCAACTGCGCAAAGCGTCAACAAATTTCCGCTGTGGCTTCGATTTCGTCTGCACGAACTGGCTCTCATGGCTAGGTATTCGTGAAGTTAGTACAATGCAACGAAATATGGCTCATGGGGTAGCGAGTACGTAGCGAGGTAGCAGGAAAGTGTAAAACGTTCCGCATAAAACTGTTGAATGGCACCGCGGCTTTGATTTGACGATATAGGTATAGGCATGCACTGCTAGATCCCGGCACCAAACAAGCTGGCGCCGCCCGTAATGTATAATGAAAAAAATAAGCAAAATACGCCCAAACGTTCATGTATAGGTCGTCGTAACACGCCGCTCACCCATAGCCCGACGTTCGTTGCTCGTCCCCTTATCATCTCTGTCCTGCGCTATCAGCCCAGCAACCATGTCTTCACGCCCCGGTCCGTACCACGTGAAACAGTGGACAGCTTATGGCATACCGTAAATCCGGTGCGCACAACAGCGTCCCTGTAACAATACTGTGGAACCAGATCACAGGTCGTGTAAGCTATTCGCGGTCTGCAAGAATGACGAGCTCCGAAATGCAGAAAACCGCAATAGCGTGGTGAATGAGAAATAATAATGAACATTCGCAGAAGTCACATGCCTCTGACAAAGTTTAAATGTGACCTAGAACGCGCACACGACACTCATGGAATGCTGAGCTGTCTCAAGTCATTCCAGCACCACAAAACGTCATCATTTCCTGCGGCAGTTCTACTGACATGCCACAACAAACATCCACATCACTGAAATCTCATGAATGTAATGCCACAGTGAATGAGCGCGCGGCAACGGTTGCCCTACAACAAGCGATATCACATGCATGCATTCGTCTGTGTAAGACACGAGTAACTTTTACTACTACCCCATACAGCTGTACAGGTGCTGTACTCACTACTCGTAACGACCAACTGACAAGATGGTGGGAACGAAGCCAATGCACTCCTTGCTCACTAATCGGGCTAAACACGCGCATAGACCTAAAAGAGTTTCAGAATGCATTCATACACGATTATCTGAATAATAACACCACAGTTGCGCCTCTTGGTGTTTTAAGTTCATGCGTCAACTATCGTAGAGCTTACATAGAATTAATGCTCACTGTATCTGTTGCAGACCGATTCCGCATACCCGCGGACACACGAGTGACAGGCATCCTGCTACGCCATTCAAATGTGGTGCTTACATTAATTTTGGCGAGACGTAGACATTGATGTTACAGGATCCAGTCACAGAAGCGCCGGGATTGAACCAGGGTTAACGCCAGGAGGAAAATAGAAAGAACAAAATGCCACGACACGGACACACGCAGCAGTTGCAGCACGGTAACCGAATTCTCTCCAGGAACAAAAGAAGAGTCAGGCGCCAACAACTTAACTACACTGACTCCACCGCCAACAATCCATCCGAGCTGCGCTGGCTTTGCTGTGCGTCTGCGCCAGCCTACGACCTCTGGCCTCCTGTTGCCAGCGAGAGAAGGAGCCAGACATTCTGGCGCCTCTCTCCCAGCCCCATGGCAACCGGCGACATCTCGGCGCCGAGCACTGTGCCGACACACGCCGACGCTTTCAGCCATGCCCTGCGTTCGTATCTCCGGAGGGCAAGGAGGGGTTGGGAGGGGGGTGCAGGGGGCAAGCTGGCAGTATTGTTCCACGTTTACTTTCGGTCTCGCGAATGCGTTTTGCAGACGCTCCCGCTCGCGACGTCCTTGAGACGTCAACCACGCGAACTAAGACGTCAATCCCCCAATAAGACGTCGTTTTGGTCTTGCGTGCTAGCTGGGTGTTCACGGTCCTTCCATTCGAGGTTCCCTTAATGTTCCTCCACCGGGTTGAGCTCGGGCGGGTGGTCGGGTTTCGGCGGGTAGCGGTAGCCGTTCGTCACGCTCATCGCGGGGAGTTTGCCTGCCACCAACGAACCTTTGCATGTAGAGCAAACAGCGTACTCACTGTGATCGCCGGCGGCGGCAAACTCCCGCTGCAGAACGGCGATAGCGCTGGCACGCCACTGCTTGGTGGTCGAGATCTTGGTCAGTTTGTTATCGAACCACAAGCGATCGCATACCTTACAGCTGTGCTCCAGTGTGTGGACGATAAAGTCACGCTCAAAGCGCGCATCAGCGCCACCAACCTCGGGGAGCTTCCGGCGCTTGGCAGTGCGGACTCGCAAAGCGGCCGCGCTGCGGTCGCTCTGCCAGCCCACGCCGCCGCGATGCGATCTTCGTTCGTCGAAGCGCACTCCATGACAGCTGCTGTAGAAGAGAGCAAACGCTTTTATTTGTCTCTTGAACTACAGTGCCACTAGCAGTCTCCGCTCAAACTAGAGCATGCGCGGGAGTGCGCGTGCTCAGAGTGCTAACGGGGGCAGGCTACGCCGACCTACCGCCCCCCCCCCCCCCCAAAGAAGAAATAATGTTGGCAACTATGGAGAATAAGCAGTGGCATTCCGTTACCGCCGAAATACCTTAACAACTTATTACGGCCGCTTGCGATGAAACTGTGGCCAGGCTGGACAATACCGTCGCTGTTGGCAACTTCCCATGGCTGACGGCGGATAGGCTGAGCTAGGGAGCGGCGAAGGCCAGTGCCACCGTGAGTATGCCGGGCCCTAATACCGTGGCTCGGAATGCACCTGCGTTTCATAATATTGAGAAACAATCATTTTCCCTGTATTGAAAATCCCACCATTGCCCAACACAAATTTTATGGTGGAAATGATGGAAATTATGGTGGTGAGTGATGGAAATACTAGTAGGAGTGCTGGGTAATTAGCTGGGCAAAGTGGGCAGCTGGTGGGTACATGGTGAGATTGGTCGACGGTTTCTGGGTGGAGGGTGTCCGCAGCTGGTCTACAGTGGGTTATATGGCGGTTGAAGTTGTGGAATGTATGATGGGCGGAAAGGCTTAATTGTGGGACGCATGATGATTTGGCGGGTGGTGGCGGTCATAGCGGGGTGGGTGTTGGATTGGTTGGTGGGTGTAACTGCTCAATGGTGGGATGCGTAGTGACATTGGTGGGCAGTAGCGGTGACAGTGGGTGGGCGATGGGGTGCGAGGCCAAGCAGCTAGATGGTTGAAGGATGCTTGGAATAGTGTACATGAGATGGGCAATGACGCACTCTAGAAGCCATATGGTGGAATTCACGGTGGCCGAGAGACAGCATGCCGTACTTGCAACTCAAGAACTTGGAAAAATCCTCATTTGCAGAATCCAGCACGCAAACATAAATTTGCGGTGTATTGAAAGTTTAAAACTCACTAGCTGAACTGTTGTTGTTGCAGCTGAGCATCACTATCTAACACCATATAAATAAAATATGTACTGCGTGAATTAATTTATTATGCGTAGAAGTATATAATTCAAGAATCTTGCCTAATTGGCCCAATGCGGCATTAACATAGAACGCCCTTAGCAAGTTGTCTGTTGATTGTTAATCTAGGTATTTCCACGCAATGAATTTATATATGTGACAGTCAGACTGGCACATTTCATCATGGTCAATTGTACTCGCTAAGGCGTCACGATATGGCGGAGGTAGTGGTTGTTTTTGCCGCTAATAACCGGGCAGATTCGCGAATAAATGTTACCGTGTAGTAGTACCGCGACCGGACAGAATGCAATCGCGTCGATCGCAATTAAAAGTTCTCGCAATAGATAGATTTATGAACTGATGGAATCTTCGTAACAACGTCAACTTACAAATCAGATAGGAAGAAATGCAACATTTCAACTTTTATTCACGTCACCAGTTCTCGTTGTCACGGCGTTTTGTGGGCGACAACCACGCGATCGGAGGCGACCGCTGCCAGTGAGCTCGCTGGGGCTGCAAGCGATGCGGCGACGCTGCGAAGAGCCAACGCAATGCGCGTTTCATCGCCTGCGCGTTTAATGGTGTAAGGGGTTCGTGGGCCCAGGAACTCAGACAAGAGGTGGAAAGACGCCAGACATGGAAAAAACACTTTATGACGTCACAGCGATGGACTAAGCACATTGGACAGCGAGACATACAAATGACATAAATTACGTGACGTACACTACAGTTCACTAACACACACACCACCGCCGCGCACTAACACCGCCGTGCGCCGACGCACACTCATGTTCACACGGCACCGGGCGCCTGGGCGTAGCACGTAGCGCTTCTGCAGCCGGCGACCAATCACTCGAGCCGTTGCGGCGAACATGGGCGCCGGGCAGCCCGATGAGGTGGCCTTGCCGTCGTTGCAGAGCAGTACGTCGTTGGTGATGGCCCGAGGCGCGCTTGACATGGTTCGGAAGCCGTAGGCCAGTCACATTGCCGTTGCGACGAACACAGGCGCCGGGCAGCATGGTGACATGGACCTTCAGGCCTTCCAAGCTCGCCTGTCATCGGTGCTCGCGTCGAAACCTTCTTCGAAGGTGCGGACCGCTGTCTGGGACCACTGTGTCGTCCATGCGGCCTGATGATGCCCACGTGGTCCGACTGCCCAGCACACGGCCCTAAGCCAACCGCCCAGATCGAACATACGGCGATGGCCGCCCCAACAACGTCGTCGTCTTCCTCTTTCCTATTCCTAACCTTTAGGTGGCAGTAGCCGCCGAAACCGAAACCAGTTCACCACATTTTCCCCCCAGTTCAAGAAAGTTGTACGAGTTTCCGAGAATACGAAGGTGCGTCCACATTTTCGTACAACTTCACTAAGTAACCGAATGGCGCACAGAAGACCACACATGGCGAATCGAACGAGTTCATATTCCGGACACCACACCAGTTCCTATTTCGTTTATTTTGCGTCACGTAGTTCCCTTACCTAACCAGCATAGGACTCCTGCTCATTTCATGTGCGAGAACATCGGTGTCACGTGATTATGAACAATAGTGTGGGCAGTTATCTTAAACACTGACGTAGAACTAGTTCAAGTGCCAATTCATGTGGCAGACTAACGGGCAAACGGCTGTGACCAGTGCTGTCGATGCATATAACAAAATACAAGAAAAGAACTAAGTCTATCAAGGCATAATATGGTTGTAGGCTTTTCCGTATTTCTCTATTCATCAGGTCATCTTTTTACATCTTGAAGAAGGCCATATATTCTGCTACTTCTATGCCCTTGCGTACACAACTAGCACGTTTTCTCGGAGTAAGTAAGCCATGTTGCTGCAGTGTTCACTAAAACTTCCTCAACCGCCAACCCCAAAATTAGCCTTTGCAGTCACATTCAAATTGCTATAGTCAAGTAATATCATGCAACCACTCAAATCACCCGCTATGACTCAAAGCCTGACAAGGATGTCATTGGGATATTGTCATTTCAATTATACTGCATCACTTCATTGACTTTTCGTCAAATGAGCCTGTCTTTTATAAAACTGTCACTCATTTCAAAACATATCCGGGCGCAGCCGGTTATCTATGACTCAACACGAACGCTTTAACCGGCAGTACGACAAAGCAATTTTTCCATGCCTACCGTCATCCTCGACGCGTCTGAGTATTGGCTTAAGGTCTTAAAAGCCAATCCTGGCAAGGCTCGCCAATGTAAGGGGTTCGTGGGCCCAGGAACTCAGACAAGAGGGGGAAAGACGCCAGACATGGAAAAAACACTTTATGACGCCACAGCGATGGACTAAGCACATTGGACAGCGAGACATACAAATGACATAAATTACGTGACGTACACTACAGTTCACTAACACACACACCACCTCCGCGCACTAACACGCCGTGCGCCGACGCACACTCATGTTCACACGGCACCGGGCGCCTGGGCGTAGCACGTAGCGCTTCTGCAGCCGGCGACCAATCACTCGAGCCGTTGCGGCGAACATGGGCGCCGGGCAGCCCGATGAGGTGGCCTTGCCGTCGTTGCAGAGCAGTACGTCGTTGGTGATGGCCCGAGGCGCGCTTGACATGGTTCGGAAGCCGTAGGCCAGTCACATTGCCGTTGCGACGAACACAGGCGCCGGGCAGCATGGTGACATGGACCTTCAGGCCTTCCAAGCTCGCCTGTCATCGGTGCTCGCGTCGAAACCTTCTTCGAAGGTGCGGACCGCTGTCTGGGACCACTGTGTCGTCCATGCGGCCTGATGATGCCCACGTGGTCCGACTGCCCAGCACACGGCCCTAAGCCAACCGCCCAGATCGAACATACGGCGATGGCCGCCCAACAACGTCGTCGTCTTCCTCTTTCCTATTCCTAACCTTTAGGTGGCAGTAGCCGCCGAAACCGAAACCAGTTCACCACAAATGGAAATGGTTGGCGTCACGTCCACACTGTTAAACACAGATTAGTTTATCGAGTCGTTGTCATGCTTTCTGGCAAGAGCACCTGACTGTTCGGCATGACGCAGTTGTGCTGAGTTTTTCTTTAAACAACCTTTACTCCAGCAAAAGAGGATGAAAAGTAAAAAAAAAAATCTTTGGCGGCTTCGCGGCAGACTTTTTTTTTCCTTCTTGTTTGAGGTAGACCAAGAGAGTAGTCGTCTTTAAACCGCAAAAAAAAAAAAAAAAAACGGTGGCTTGGTCGGTTAACGCACCTGTTGCACGTGTGGCGTGAACTACGCCGAGAACTACGTCAGCAGCTACCGACGACGTCAACGACGTTTCGACCGCCGTTTCCTTTGTTTACATCAGTGTCTGTGACGGAGCCGATTCGTAGTGCTGTCGTCTTCCATTGTTTCTGCATATCAGCGACAACGACATGCATGTCTTGACAACACTTTCTGTTGGAAGTATGTGTTTGGGCCCACCGGTAGTGCTGCACATACGTGTAGGGTGACGTGTTCGGCCAACGTCGGCTCGCGCACCGCCTGAATACCGACAACCGTCCTGTTGTCACCGTGTTGTTTTGTCGAAAGTGAGCGGTGGTGAGTTCTGTGCTTCGTACATTGCGCGTTGTCACTGCTATATCTGTTGTTGCGGAAGGTATTCGATCACTGTCGTGCTGAATATAGTTTGAAATTGCGCTGAATACGTTAGTGCGCTGTGCTTAGCAGCGGTTTCTCATGTTTGTCCGGCACTCGCCTTTCGTGAGGAATTTCGAAGGCACGAGGTGCTGTAATTTTCCCGGCAAGATGATCGTAGTGGATTTCATAGACGCAGTTGGAGCTCATCACTGCGCTCGTCTATTGTGGTGTTCTGATGCTAAGCTCTAACCGTTTGTGTCTGGGCCTCGAGAAATAAAGCAATAATTGCTACAGCCCCACCGTTCTGTGCTGTGGAACAGTGAAGACAAAGGAACGTCTTTGCGAAAAGTACTGGTGGCCAGGCCTGGACAAACAGGTCGAGAGCAGTTCACAGCTGCGTAATCTGCCAAGCCGCAGACAAGAGTGTTAAGAACTATCCCGCTCCATTACAGCCAGTTTCCCTTCCTGACCGGCCGTGGAGCAAAATAGCTGTTGATATTGCTAGCCCATTTGAGCGTGCGTCAACTGACTGTCGTTTCGTTATGGCTGTAGTTGATTACTCTTCGAAGTGGCCAGCTTTCGGCCGTGATGTGTCCTCCCGTACAGTACTTGATTTCCTCTTGTCGGTGTTTTCGCTACCCGGTTGAACTCGTCTCGGATCACGGATCACAGTTTACATCCCGAGAATTTGAGTCCTTTGTTTAAGAAAGAGGAATCAAGCACAGCTTTTCAGCTGTATACCACCCCCAAGCAAATGGACAGGTTGGAAGGTTTAACCGTGTCCTCAAATCATACATTCATTTGGCCATACTGGAGCAGCGCTCAGCGAAGAACACTGTCACCGAGTATTTGGGGATCTAAAGAGTCCCCCCTCACAGTACCACTGGACTCTCTCCGGCAGTGCTTCTACATGGCGGCAACATGAGGACATCCTTGGACGTCATTGGCTATCCCACTGCAAACTTCTTCGCTGACCCTGCTCAGGAGATGTGCTCACTTCGGGAAAGGGTGAAAGAGCACCAACTTAAAAGCAAGGATTATGTTGACCGACGGAGAGTAGCTCGTCTACCAAAGTTCCAAGTTGGAAAGAACGAGAGGGTCAAGAAGCCTGTTCCTGGTACGAAAGGCACTCCCAGTTTTGAACCTCCTTTGAAAATTCACAAGCGAATAGAACGTTGATCCTTCCGGTCGCACGTGGAATGCCTCTCAGTTGACTGAAGTTCCCGAGGAAGCATTGCCACAGCATGCGCTAATATGGGAGAACCCTCTGCAGCGAAGTGCACCGACACCTAGCAGAACAGGACTGTTTTCTGAACTCCGTCAACGCCCTGCTCTGTCAATGCCATCAGCCTCATTACAGCCGCAGGGCCCACGACATCCGAGGCTTGTATGGAGACCTGCTTCAAATGACGATCGTGATGGTGCTCCTGCTTATGGTGGTGGTGATGGTGCTTCTGTTGATGGTGGTGGTGGCGGTGCTCCCTTGGTTGGAACCGAACAGGCTGATGAGCCACCACCTCTTCGTCGGTCCACAAGAAACCGACGACCGCCCACAAGGTGTTCAGGATAACGTAACATGTTAACTTTCACTGTTTTTGTAATTGTGTGTAAATATGTATATATTTAGGGAGAGATAGATGCAGTGTCGAAGGTCGACACTAGGTTGTTTCAGTTACGTCTATATGTAGCCGAGGGATGGCGCCACCTCTGTATGTATATATTCGCGAGTGCGTGCTCGAATAAAGGAGTTCTTGCGAGGCAAGGGATGAGTGGACGGTGTGCTCAGTCGTGTCGCGGCCCGACATTACAGTCATCCCTTATTTTCTTGTTTATTGTGCATTTTTTCCATCAC
The DNA here is from genome assembly GCA_013339685.2 of Hyalomma asiaticum. Taxonomy (NCBI): domain Eukaryota; kingdom Metazoa; phylum Arthropoda; class Arachnida; order Ixodida; family Ixodidae; genus Hyalomma; species Hyalomma asiaticum. The sequence goes on from CM023483.1 coordinate 42,505,184, forward strand.
GGAAAGTGAAGTAGCATGTGCACTCAGAGAAGTTTCTTGTCTAGAAAGGAGGCAAGGCTTTTTTAGCCTAGGTGTCAGCAGTGTTGCACAAGGTAGAAATAGATTGTCATCATGCTCACTTTATGCAATTTTATAACTTGTATAGGGTACAGTTGCGTCATTAAAATATTCCACTTGTGCTTTTTCGTGTGGCCTGTTGTCTTGAATAAGCTTTCAGTGGTCTTTAATTAGAAACATGTCCAAGCACAAAAAAGTGGTCTCTCCGGTGTATCTGCTTTTCTTTGTTTCTATTCTTCTCGTGCAGCATGTCATCAGCTAAATATACACCAACTAATCTGCACGAAGGTTTCAGCGTCAGTCGGCATACTTGTAACATTCTTAGCTGGCATTGCTTGTTTCTTGGTACTTACGCTTTTAATAGCCAGTGAGATTTATTTACACGAAGGAAAATAAGATTACTACAGCATGCTCTCCGCTCAAGCTTAGTAGACAAATTTCTGCCAATAGTACATATCGTATAATAGTTTTAATATTTTGATAGCAATTACAGGAAACAGCACTCTAAAGGTGCTACTATGGAAGTGTTGGAAATCTGCTGGGTTATAACTGGGATTTAATAAAAATATGAATTTCTTAACACACTTATAAGAGAGTGTCTCAACAGGTACCCATTTTGTTAATCCTCCAACGCTTCCTCTGTTTTGGAAATACATTTCAAATGCCTATATGCACGTTTCATAAGCCGAACACAGAAGTGAGCATTTAATAATCTGCTGTTAATTATTAAATTATCATGTCAAATGTGCTACACGTTAATGTCATCTGAAACTGTTTAATGTCTTGCTTAACTGATTGTAGTGTTTTATTAATGTTATCATTAGAAACTGTAGAAAAAAGCAATTATTATAATGTGTTCAACAATTATTTTAGCTTCCCTGGAAAATGAGACCGGTAACCGCCCTATGGTGTTGCAAGTGCTGGAGAAGATATTTCATTGAAAGCAAAGGGAAGTTCATCAGACAAAAGAGCAACAAGCAGGAATAAATACCATCAAAGATTTGTGTAGTATATGTATTCATTGATTTCACTTGTCATCAACATGTACACTTGGCCACATGCGCAGTCGCTATTTATCTTATTCCCATTACACCCACAGCCTAAACCATCTGGCCGTTATTTGCCCAACGCCAACATCTGCCCGGCAGCCATTTTCTAGCCGTCAACTGCTCATGACCTACCACAAGCCCACCATGTGCCCATCTCCACCATCTGCCCACTGACCACCATCTACCCGTAATTTACCCACCGGCCACCATATACCCATCATTTGCCCATCGACAACCATCTGACCATCTATCCACCATATGCCCAACATTTCTCCACCTACCCGCCCCCACCATCTATCCACCGCCCACCCACTACCATAATCCACCATAATCCCACCAATGATGGGCACATGGTGCCCATCATTGGTGGGATTTTCAGTCTCTCATAACTCGTTATAGCCGTTTCGTTCTCCTTCCAAGACGTTCCGCACGGAGATATCACTACTAGTGCTAGCAGCGCTATATTTGCAGCGATAGCTTTTGCAACTGTCTCATGCTTTCCAGCTGTTGTAGCACATCTCATGATAACATTAATTCGAAAACAACCCAGCATTTTTGCAAGCATTACAGTATGTTGGCCGTGTTGTTCACTTTGGGGGAAATCTTATTAGGCTATACAGTGACACGGCAAAAGGGACCTGCAGAATGGTCACAAAACCGCATCTGCGTGGTTCCACAGTGGAAACGGGCGGAGACGGGTAAGAGGACAGGCGTTGCTTTGAACCAAGCCTTATTGTTAAAACAAGAAATAAGCTGAAACATGACATGACACATGCTGACAGCCAGCTGCTGTGTATATTACCCGCTCCTTATAATTTCGCGGGCGAGTTGGTCACGATGTTTTGAAACGACACAGTTGACATCCGCAATCCCTTCATTGGAAGACGTCGAAATTTTCTTCGAGGACCGTATTAACGTGAAAAATTCTCTCATAATCACTTGTTCGGGTATCTGCCCGTTCCGCCAACGTACTTCTTTGCGCAGCTCATGGGGATCAAATTAACAACGCCCTCAGCGCATGCCCCAAAATGCCTCCTATGCTCAGTTGTGCAACTGTTGCTTCAACTGGCGCGAGCATTCACCGTCACCACAAAGCTCTGACGGTTTCTTCGGGGCAGAAAAAACATAACCTTCACATCTACTTTACCCCCTGACTTGTTCAATTTGTGTGAGATCTTACGAGGAGCACAGCGACTGGCTTCATGTCATCGGCGACGCAGCTTGCTGGCAGGTTTCCTCCTTGCTTGATGATCCTTAGCGTCGTCTCTGCAACAGAAACCAGCACGTGCTCGGCGAATCCAGCACTTGTCAGGCGGGAAGCCAGGCCAAGGAAGCTCCATGTTAATTAAAGGAGTACTGACACGAATTTTTGACATTCTCCTATTATTGTTGTAAATGAAAACACTGGCGTGGAGAACCCCCAAAAGAGTATCATGGTGCCTCGCAAGGCAATGAATATATTTTTTATCCAGCTTCCTTAAATGCCCACTTTCGGTTTCGATTTCGAGGGGGCGGTTTCCTAGTGACGCGTCAACATGGTCGGACGTACGTCTGAGTCACGTAGGGACAGCAATTCGTGATAGCGTCGCGGCAACTGTGTCGTCCGTGGTCAATTATACGTGGGGCACGCAAACAACGACAATTTCACGGTCGTCCAGTGACTCTGACAGCGATTTCGGCGATTTTTAATAGGCTGTGCTCATACGTCATCGTAGTGTCCATTTCCCTGGGGCTGGCTTGCAGTGCTGGGCGAGACGAAAACTTTAAAACCAAACTAAAATATTTTGTACGTGTTCCCTGGCTTCTGTGTGCGGGGGGCGTTAACGATACATGGCTAGAAAACGAAAAATGTGCATTTTGAGCCACCGCAAAATCGTGTCAGTACTCCTTTATTAACGGGTACGGGACTACCATCTGCGAAGAAAAGGAAAGAAATACCCTTTACATGAAAAATGTAAATCTTCTGGAAAGGGAGGCTCTTCGTAGATGCCTTGGGTTACCAAAATCAGTTGCCACCAATGTTCTCTACCTAGAAGCTCGGTTGCCTTCGCTCCTATGCAGATTCCGCTTACTTACCGTTCAAACGTTCTTGAGGATCCACGAATACCCCATCAAACTCCAAATAGTTTTCATGCATCAGCCTCAATTATTTTTTCAGTCTTACTGGCCTCGATTTCGTGCAGGCGCTTATTGGCCCCCTAGATGTGCGGTTGTGCCATGTTTCCCGCGTTGGTGAAAGGGACAACCTTGAAATTATATTTGATAACATATATCCGAACAACGCTAGACATCTGTCGCAGAATATATTAAACGGCTTATTACAAAATCATTTAGATGACCTGCACATCAAAGATGTCATTGCTACAGATGCTTCACAAATAGACGAAAAATCTGGAATTGGCATTTGTTCTGAAAGCTTTAATTGGACTTTTTCACTAAGACTTCCAGATTTCTTACCAGTATATTTTTGCAGAATTTCTGGCAGTTGTTATGGCCCTACCAAAATTAAGTTCAGCTATCTCATCAGTCGTAATTGTCACAGATTCTCTTTCTCTATGTACAGCTCTTACTGCTAACAGTGATTGTCGCATCCTACGTACTTTTCATTCCCTTGTCCCTAGTCATGTAACGGTAATTCGATTGGTATGGGTGCCAGGTCACAAAGGAATTATAATGAGCGAAATGGTGGACAGCTTGGCGAGGGCGTCTCTTAGTGGTCCAATTGCTCCTCTACTTCCGGCATCAGCGCTCATAACTGCTGCAAGATTTAGGAGAAGGGCGATAAATCAGGAATCTAGTGATTCCTTATTAACTAATCTTATTGACTATCGACACCTCTTATTCCTTTGGAATAGAAATGCAATTCTCTCCAGAAAACTAGAAGTTATCTTTACACAATTACGCTGTCGCATTCCAAAACTAAACTATTATGTGCACTGAGCTGGTCTGGCCCCATCGCCTTTGTGTCCGTTATGCGGCGAAGAGGAATCTATCGAACATTATTTCTTAAAATGCACTCGGTTATCCTCATTAAGAAAACGCACATTAGAAGATTCTTTTCATAGGGTTGGGTTGCAGTTCACCGTGTCTAGTGTTCTGTCTTTGGGAGCCTCCTCATTAGGACATTGCCACAGGGATGTGTGCTCTACTGTTTCAAAATTCATAATTGATTCAGGCCGGTTCTTTTCATAAATTCGTACACTTCACTGTTAATTTCATCTTGATTATTCGATTCTAATTGGTATTCCATAGTACCTCAGCTTAACTATTTCAACTTCTACGTCTTGGCCAATCCCCCAGGGCGGGTATGTGCCAGACTTGAAGGAAACAACAACAACAACTTACGTGAGTTTGGAGGGGGCTGACAGATATGGCAACAGCGATTTGTTTCCTCAGAGCTCATCTGCCAGCACAGATGACAAGGCATCCACAAACAGTTCATTCTGAGTGGCCACAAACACTCTTTGAAAAGCCAAAGTAGTCACGACCTCCGCAATGAAACAGTAACACGCACAAAATAAACGCAGGGCGACGGTTAAGTTTAACCTCTAAGAGGTCAATGCTATAACTTCATTAGGCCCCATTCGCGTCGTGAGCTCGTTGATTGACTGATTTATCGTGTTTTAAGTCATAATGGAGTGCCCCGGAAATTTCGGTCACCTGGGGTTCCTTAACGTGCACTGACATCGTGCACTGCGCGGGCCTCAACATTCCGCTTCCATGGAAATACAATCGCGATGGCCGAAATATAGCCTCCTTGTAGGGCAAAAAAAAAAATTGCAGTGGCTTAGCTCGGTCATGTGCCAAGAAATACGTAGCATTAGCCAAGGTTCAGCTGATTATGCCTAGCTTTCGTGGTTGCTTAGGATTAGCTTGATTATCATGCTTACTGCTGCTTCAATGACACACACGGTATACGCATGTGTCGTACGTATATTTTTGCTCAGCGTCAGGTTGATTCTCTATTGCTGCAAAGACGGCTCTCTCCTTCTCCATGGCTATACCACACTGGCAAACACCAGTCAGCCAGTCTGACAACTGGCTAACCTCCCTGTCCTTCCGTTTTTCTTTTCTTCCTCGCCGCTGTAAGTATAACCCCACTGACACGTCTCCGCATGCGCGCAATTTGAGAGGCGCTATCAAGCGGCTCCGGCGCAGTGTCAGACCGCGACGGCACAACGGAGGCGCACATAACTTGAAAGAGCGTGTGCTTGGGCATGTTGGTACTGCATTTTCACTTGTGTAGCGCACAAAATAAAACACAGACAAAAAGGAAGGACGTAGACACAGCGCTACTACACATGGGACGTGCACAGTTGCGCTCGCGGCGGCGCCAGTGCGTCTGCCGCGGCTATGACGTCACTCATCTGGGATGCCCAGACCGGCGAGGCGCGCCCGGCGGTGGCTCCGTTGCGCCAGCTATGTGACATCATTGCTCCTCGCGCACTGCTCTCGGACGCGCACGCGAAGCTCGGCCAGTGTAGCTTACGCTATGAAAAATCAGTTTCGCCAGAAGGGCGAAGCAATGAATGCGATAGCAATGCATGAAATGAGCTTTAGGGGCAGTCTGAATTGTGGTGAACGTGGGCTTATTAAGTAAGCATGCATGGTGCTTAAAGTACGATTTGAGGGCCGAGCAAGAGACAATGGCCCGGCAGAGCCGAGAGCTAAGTCACGTTGTTTTGATGTTTTCTGGCACGTGCATCACACCGCGCGACTTTATGTGTAAGCTGGGATGGACGGTTCTTCCAACACGCGATACATTAGAGAGATGGGGTGTTGTACCGCCATCGATTTGCCCAAAGTGTTCCCTTGAAGAACGTAACGAGCATATGCTGCAGCAGTGCGTAGTTGTAAGGTTCTTTTGGAGAGCCGCGCATGCTGGATTCCGTGGCTTCGTAATTCGTCTGGCCGTTGCACGAGCACAGTTGCTTCGCGTGACCCTCCATTACTGTGGGGTCCCTCTGTTTGTGGCGGAGCAGATGTGAGGCCGTCGCCGCAAGACACCGCCACCGCGCTCTGTATCCACTTCTCGAGCGTCTGTACTCCGAGCTACTGTGCTTTTTGCTGGAGGAATTTCTTCGGCAGTGGTCGTGCTGTTTCCTATCAATAGTTAATGGGCGGGCGCAGGTTGTTTTTCAATTTTCTTGGTTCATGTAGCCAGTTCAAGCCAGTAAAGCAACACTCAATACGGAGTGTTGCTTGACGTATGTATGTACCATGTATGATGTGCTTGATCGTCATCGCGTGCACGTGTCCCCGTACGTGTTGTTTCTTTGTCTCTGATGTCACTTCACACTTATGTATATTGTGTCATCATCATCATCATCAGCCTGTTTAGGTCCACTGCAGGACGAAGGCCTCTCCCCACGATTTCCAATCCACCCTATCCTGAGCGAGTTGGTTCCACTTTGTGCCCGCAAACTTTTTAATTTCATCGCTACATCTAACCTTCTGCCTGCCTCTGTTGCGTTTTCCCTGTCTTGGTATCCATTCCGTTGCTCTTACTGTCTATCTGTTATCTTTCCTCCTCATGACATGTCCTGCGCAGGTCCACTTCTTTCTTTTAACTGATATAATAATATCGGCTACTCCTGTCTGTTCTCTGATCCATTCTGCTCGTTTTTTTATCTCTTAGGGTTACCCCTATCATTCTGTACATCAAAAAAAAAAAAAAATTCACGCATATCCACGGAGTGAATGATGATGAGTGGGCGAAGCTCCGGAGTTTCGTCGGTAAAAACCGTGAATCTTCCGTGAATCTTACCCAGTACATCATCAAAGACGTGACAAACACTGTGTGTCGCCATCTAGCACTCTCCTATCACACTAGAGCACGATGGATGGATGGATATTAGGAGCGTCCCCTTTATAACGGGGCGGTGGCCGGGCCACCAAGCTCTAGCTTTATTTCTTTTTCGTTTACAACCATTTCATTTCCCGAATCACACATATTTTCACAACTAATTTTTTACTTCGTCTATTTATTTTATCTATTATCGTTCCTCTGTGATGAAACAATCTTACCCGAACTTACCCGGCGAGCGCCTCCGCGCCATCTATTGATCAATTCACGTACTAGCTAAGCAGCACCGCAGCGCTCGGACGGACAGACAGACAGACAGACAGACAGACAGACGGACGGACGGACGGACGGACGGACGGACAGACAGACAGACAGACAGACAGACAGACAGACGGACGGACGGACGGACGGACGGACGGACGGACAGACAGACAGACAGACAGACAGACAGACAGACAGACAGACAGACAGACAGACAGACGGACGGACGGACGGACGGACGGATTCCCATACTACGCGTTCCCATATACACCTGAACGAAGCGAGCACCGCAGCACCATCACGCCATCTAGAGAGCACTTCACGAACTAGAGGTGGCTACTACAAACTGAGGATGGACAGACCCATGGCATAAGGAGCTTCGCCCCTAGAATAGTATTTTATATACTCTTCATGCGCACGTTTACATCATTTCAAAATAGTAAGTGTTGTATGGCAGTTGATATGTGTTAAATGTGAATTTATGTTAGTCCTTTTGTGTTTCGTGTCAACGTGCGAGCTGGAAATGTGCTGGCCGCCGTGTGAGCTGCGTGGAATGTTTCATGTATATAGTGCTCTGTAGAGTCTTTGTACGTATATATTTTCCTGTTATTTTACTGTCACTGTTCCTCAATCTTTGTGGTGTCTTGGAGCAAACATTTTTCTAAAAACCACAAGCGACATGAGCTCGTTCGCATTAAACTCATCCACAACAACAACTACGTCGAGGAGCTCCCGGTGCTAGAGCAGAGTTTGGCGCGCGTTACAACTGTCTACAAAATAAAGAAGACGAAGGGGTGGCTAACGCGAGCAGCGGCCACGGGCGGGCTCGCGCTGCAGTTCGGCCATTACCTTCGAATCGGCAATACGGTCGAGTCCGATTCTCATTCCTATTTTCGTTACATTTTTTTCTGGTGCCCAAACTCGCCCGGTCGTCTGCTCCCCCGACTTTCGGCAATGGAGCGACAAAGCGCGGCTTCGTCCGCACGGCGATTACCAAGACCATCTCGGCACTCAGCACCCTGCTCGACGATCCCACAACCACCATTGGGAAGCTCGAGGGCCACCTCGCCTTCATCAAGCACAGCACTCGGAACCTATGGCCTTAGACAACGAGATCCAGGCCACACTCATTGATGCTGACCTCGAAGCCGACATGGAAACGGCGTTAGAATATGCGATAGATAAGCCGCCAACCCTGCCCGTGACATTCGCCTTCACCGCAACGCCAAACGGGGAGCCGCTCGCACCTATACCGCAGCAGCCACCCACTTAGCCATCGCTTGGCCATCCAACTACACCGCGGTGCTCCAAGGAAAACGAGGCGCCGCGCGAGACGGCCGGCCCCTGATCCCCACACACGGCAGTGGCTTGAGCATCAGGAAAAATCCGGTCGTTATATTCACGCCCCTATCTTGTGTGTAACTCTCCCGCAAACACTATTCAAGAGTGCTCTGAACCTTTCACTCAGGAAGAAGAGCGCAGGGAAATTCAGGCTCGCAACCTGTGCCTCCGCTGGACCAAACATTTCGGTGCCGAACAGCGAGATCTCTGCAATGCCGCCGTTGTGCTGGGCTGCACTTGAATTCGCTATGCGACCACATCGCCAACGGGTCATCGCGAACCACATTGCGGACCGTCAACGCATCATCACCGCAACAGCAAGCGCCTCGTCACCCCATGTCGAGCAACTTCCATGTCCATAAGCGGCGCTGGTCTCACGCCCGTACTTCTCCAGACTGCCAGGGCATGGGCTATCATGCCCGCTACGACAGTCCTGATTAGGTTCCTTCTGGACACTGGCAGTCAATGTTCTTTCATTCGGCATGGCATTGCTCGAGCCCTAAATTTTCCCGTTAGACACTGAATGCCTTAATTTGCTCACTTGTGAAAATCGCACCTTCTCTCAGCACTGTGACGTGTAAGCACGTTGCGACCGCGCGCTCCGGAACAACAGCAACCAGACTACGGTAGGAGCACTAGCAGTCTCAGAGATCAGCACTGTGCAAGTTCCCCTGCGGACGGCGCCGTCGTCTACATCATGAGACATCGTGGTATGCTTCCAGCTGAAGCATGCCCGGACGCAACGACTTTCCAAGAGGCCGAGATTAGCGCACTCATAGGCTCCGACATTTACCGGGACGTGGCAACCGGACAGCTAAAGCGAGTATCCACTAGAATCACTGCAGGGGAAAGCCTATTTGGTTGGACCATTCAGGGAACTCTCCCCCCTTTATCCTAAGGTTACGACGCGCGAACCACACCTCTCTCTTAATCACTGTGAAAGAGGCGACTACAAACGTCGCTGACTTAGACATGGGAATCTCCAACTCGTGGCGCATCGATGCTCTTGAACTACAGGACAGTCCTGAAGGCAGCCAAAATGACATCTTCGCCTATTAACTGTTTGAACAGCATGTTTCGAAGAAGGGACAATGTTATTAGTTTCCCCTCCTCATTCGGGAGCCCTGTCTGGACAACAGCCAGAACAACTACGCCTTACCAAACAGCGGCTCCTCATGCAGCTGCGGCGTTTCCGAGACCCATTAGATATTCTTGCTCGTTATCACGACACCGTCAAAGCATATTTCAACGAATCTCACGCTGAACGAGTTCCCAACCTCGACTCCTTGCCCAAGACCAACACGTGCTCCATGCCGCATCATGAAGTAATTCGTCGCGACGCCTTCACTATGTCCGACGCGTCGTCTCATGCTGCCTGTCAACCAACCTTGAAAAGTGCGCTCTTCAAGGGACCAAAAATGGATGCCGACTTATTGTGACTTCTGCTCTGCTTCGGCATGCACCCAATCGTCATGGCGGGTGACCTTGAAATAGTCATTCGTCTGGGGGCTGCGCTTCCTGTGGGTGGCTTGTCTTCTGTCAGAGCAGGAACCATCGCCACCAATCGTTCCATGGCGAATGACCCGCATGCTGTTCGGCGCTACATCCACTCCTTTTCTGCTCGCGGCTACGTTGCATCACCATCTTCGCGTTTCAGAAAAACGATTCCCCGAAACTGCGGAATGCCTCAGACAGTCCTTTTACGTCGACGATCTGGTGGTCGGTGCAGACAACGTGTAGACGCCGCAAAGAATTTATGCGGAAGCAAGGACCATTCTTACAGACGCCGGCATGGAGCTTCGCAAGTGGGCATCAAAGAGCTCCTTGCTACGAATGCAATTCGGAACGGACCACTTGTCATTAGAATACGAAGGTGGCGATGCGCACGGAATGATAGCCTTAGGGATTTCCTGGGTAAGAAATGAGGATCCCATCATCGTGAGCGTCGACCACGTTATCAAGCTCATTTTCACTGTGCCAACTACGCGACGGACAACGCTTCAAAGATTCGCTAGCCTGTGCTTTCCTCTCGGCTTCCTCGCACCATTCACTGTTCGAGCCAAGCTGTTGTTTTTTTTTTTTTCAATATCTGTGGGAACGGAGGCATCATTGGGGCTGCCCGCTACCGCAAGAGCAGCTCACCGCGTGGAATTCTTGGCATTCAGGGCTTCCGACGCTGAGCAAGGTTCGCCTGCCAAGACAGGTTAACAGCCCGCAAGAACATCTAATCAGTGAGACGGAGCTACATTTCTTCGTGGATGCCACTCTGAGAGCTTATGGCGTGGCTATATATGTGTGCACTGAGTCCATAAACTGCACGAACGTAGTACATGTCTTCTGATGATCAAGGAGAGAATCGCACCGCTGAAGCCTGTGCCGCTGCCTCCTTCAGAGCTGCTCGCCTGCCTGATAATCAGTGAGACGGAGCTACATTTCTACGTGGATGCCACTCTGAGAGCTTATGGCGTGGCTATATATGTGTGCACTGAGTCCATAAACTGCACGAACGTAGTACATGTTTTCTGATGATCAAGGAGAGAATCGCACCGCTGAAGCCTGTGCCGCTGCCTCCTTCAGAGCTGCTCGCCTGCCTGACTGCAGCCTGCATCTACAACTACATTAAGACGATGCCGTGTTTCGAAGGTGAAAAGGCATTCTTTTGGACCGACTCCCGGGTTGCCATTCACTGGATGTCGAAAGATCGAGGGCGCCATGACACATATGTCAGAAACAGAGTTGTAGAAATACGGCTACATACAGCGGGCCACGAATGGTAGCACTGCAAAAGCAAGGAAAACCCCGCAGACCTACTAACACAAGGTATAACCGCAGTCTCGCTTCTTCATTCGGATCTATGGTAGAGAGGTCCGTCATAGCTCTCTACTTCCACTCACAGAAGGAAGGATGATACGGCATGCTCAAAGCCCGTAAGAAACGAAGAGTCAGTCTTCGAGGCTACATGCGCCGTTATCTTTGCGCATCGACAGGCGTTGCTTAAAGTTAGCAACTACAGCCGATACTCACGTCTTCTTCGAGTAACTGTGCAGGTATACCGCGTTATGAGTATCGCCGCAACCAACACACGAGCGTAGTATGCTTTGACCGCTGAATGCCCAAGAAGTTGCTCGAGCCGAGAGCTACTGAAGAAAACAAGTGCAGCATTCGCACTTTCCAGCCAACAATGCGGCATTGTCGTCTGACCGAGCAGTACCTACTGCGTCTCGTTTGCTACTTCTGCGTCCATTTATTGGTGACGACAGGCTCACACGCGCTGGAGGGCGCCTCCAACTTTGGTCCGGCCTCCTATCTGTTCGAAACCCTATCGCGCTCCGGCGTCGCGATGCTGTCACCGAGCTACTGATTCGTGACACCCGTGAGCAAATTCTTCATTCGAGTGTCGAGCGCCCACTTACAGAGCATCGCGATCGTTTCTGGGTGCTGAAAGGCCGCCAAGCCGTGAAATCAGCATTGAAGAATTGCCTTGTGTGCCGGCGATGCAAGATTACCCCAGAGTCAGCACCTACAGCTCCATTAGCAAGAGACGGAATTACAGAAGCCAACCCATTCGCTGCTGTCGGAGTGGACTTCCACGGACCACTTCACTGTTGGGTGTCGACACAAACTAGCTCCAAAGTCTACATGGCCATCTTATGTGCTGTAACGCGCGCTCTTCATCTGGAACTCACAACGGACATGACGGCCGTCAGCTTCGTCGCGGCATTTCGGTGTTTCATCTCCCGCCGTGAAATACTATCAACAATACACTCGGACAACGCGCTAGCGTTCCACCACGCAGCAAGGACAGCTAGGAAAAAAACAACATCCAGTCTGGCGGACTACTGCAGTGAGCATCGCATCGCATGGAAGTTCAATGTCGAGCGAGCCCCTTGGTGGGGCGGGTGGTGAGAACGAACTGTTCGTATCACCAAATGCATGTCGAAGCGTGCTTTGGGTCGCAGTCGATCGCCTGTCCTTCGGAGATATCAGAACGGTTCTGTGTGATGTAGAGGCAAATATTAACAGCCGCTCGTTGACACTTATCTGCCCATTCCGAGGAAGCAGGTCCACTCACGCATTCACACTTTCTGCTTGGCAAATATGCAACGTGCTTCCCTCAAAGTTCCGGCGCTGCGATTCCTCAAGAGGAGTCGATCGTCGACGTCGCCTACTTCATCGAAAAGCTCTGACACATCATGTGTGGGAACGCTGGCGCAAGGAATACCTGCTGCTTCTGCCCACGAGGCGACACCCAAGGCGTCGCCACGGCTTCAAGGCGTCCGGTTCGGTGATCCAACGTCCCGTCCAGAAAGTTTACCTCCTGAAAGCATGAGGCACCATATAAACTCGTCGGCCGTGGGAGTGTGTTACAAAATAAGGAAGATGAAGGGGAGGCTAATGCCAGGCTCGCGCTGCAGTTCGGTCCTTCCAATCGGCCAGTTCTCCTTCATATTTCCGTTACAACATCTAAGAGGCAGCAGCCGCTCAAGAGAACCTATACAGCCGAAGAACGGGTCATCACAGTCTAGAAGCGTGTATGCGTCACTCGTAATCATGTGGTCGCTTCGGGAGGTAAAATGCGTGTGGTGTGGTAAGTAGTAGTATAAATGTCCAATGAAGAGGCGTTGAAACCCTCGTCTCTATTTTAAATTAAGAATACGATGTCAGCAAATTAAGAATACGATGTCAGCAAAGTCCCTCCGTTTGGTCGGGTTAATGGCTAGCCGGTTAAGATTTCTCTTGTAAAAGCAAAGCAACTGCTTTCCGCCAAGTCCCCTTCTCGGAAGCAGACTCCTGCCGCCAGTAAACAAAGTGAGTGTTCAAATTAAAGAATAAACGCACGCTAAGCTTTCTCTCAAAAGAAACGGCTGCCTTACCGAAGTTCAGTGCTTTACAACTCTTACTTTTTTACCTATATGTAGTCACGACAGTCGAATTTTTATGCCACGCGGACGTCGTTTGGCAATACGTCAAGGCCCCCATGTTTGTCTGCAATTAGCAGTAAGAGGGAACGCACTCCTAAAAAATGTCGCCAGCTTGCACTACAGACTGGACTAACAGCGGAGCTGGTGGCCGATTTGTTGTTGCTACAATCCCGGCGAGCTGCTACGTGGTTTTCGCGGGAACATGTTACACGGTTTCGGAGGGAACGTGAGTAGCTGCTACATGGTTTTGGCCGGAACATGTGACGTGACTAGTTCTCACGTCATGGTCATGTGTCTAGGTTCAAACTTGCTTAACCGGAAATGTCCGGTTGTGACGGCTTCTTACATCGTTCTGGAGGGATCATGCCACGTACTAGCTGTTACGTGGCATTTTACGTGGTGGGGCACTTGAACTGGTATAGCGCATTATGGAAGAAGAGAAACGGACCGACACAAGAGGACAGAACGCTAACTTCCAACTGAGCTTTATTTGCAAATTGCATCAAATATGGTACACTCGCGCAAGCATACAAAAACACCTGAACGTATCACCAAGACCAGACAAACCGTCGCAAAGTCACAGAGCAAAGATTCATAGACGGTTAACCTCATTACGGAAGGACACCTCATGTTCAGATAAAGCTAGCGAAGGGCCACTCACACATGTGTTTCCCAGCTCAATGCGCTTCAATTATTTCACGAGTGATTTGTAACGGATGCTTCTTCACCATTTCACATTGATCAAATACAGGGGAACATCCACAATCGCGGCAGTGAATTCCAATGTGTCCTTGGATTGTTTTGTGCACATTGTAATGCTGCTCTCTGAGCCATTCATTGAGGCAGCGCCCCGTCTGGCCATTATACCTCTTGCCACATGGGAGTGGTATCCAGTAAAGAACCCCCGCTTCACATGTCCCAAACCACGTTTTGTGGTTGGTTGGGCAAAAAGTAGCGCGTGATTTAAGGGGCTTGATTGCTTTGCACAACCGCTGTAATTTACCCGACGCCGAGAACACCACTTTGACGCCGCCTATCTTTTTTATTCGGTGGGAAATGTCGTGCAATGTACATATTTGATGCAATTTGCAGATAAAGCTCAGTCGGGGAGCGCCCTGTCCTCTTGTTTCGGGCCGTTTCTCTTGTTCCATAATACCAGTTCAAGTATACGACGAACCAACTCGCCCAATCTTCAACAGTTGTTGTGGGGCAGCTCGGCGAGAAGATTGAGAAAACCGAGGAGCTGGTTGCCTTCCTCCTCGCCTTCCCTTCCTCATCCCTTGTTGTAACGTACTACGCTATACCCTCATCACATGATCTCACTTTCCACTATGTATACTATACGGGGTTGGTTCCTCGCTTCGTTTTACCACCCCTCGAAATCGTATCGCCCTTTTGGGACGTAACAATCAGTCAAGCCATGCTTACTCCCTCTATAGCTTGCTATACCATACTATGCACGGGTATACGCCTTGCCGTTGGCACATACCCGCTTTCTGTGCCGCCGTTATGTCCTGCTCTACCTCCTCGTATCCCCTCACTTCCCCGCCCCTTGTAACACGTGCCTCCTTGGGCTGGCTTCCCGCCTGACAAGTGCTGGATTCGCCGAGCACGTGCTGGTTTCTGTTGCAGAGACGACGCTAAGGATCATCAAGCAAGGAGGAAACCTGCCAGCAAGCTGCGTCGCCGATGACATGAAGCCAGTCGCTGTGCTCCTCGTAAGATCTCACACAAATTGAACAAGTCAGGGGGTAAAGTAGATGTGAAGGTTATGTTTCTTCTGCCCCGAAGAAACCGTCAGAGCTTTGTGGTGACGGTGAATGCTCGCGCCAGTTGAAGCAACAGTTGCACAACTGAGCATAGGAGGCATTTTGGGGCATGCGCTGAGGGCGTTGTTAATTTGATCCCCATGAGCTGCGCAAAGAAGTACTTTGGCGGAACGGGCAGATACCCGAACAAGTGATTATGAGAGAATTTTTCACGTTAATACGGTCCTCGAAGAAAATTTCGACGTCTTCCAATGAAGGGATTGCGGATGTCAACTGTGTCGTTTCAAAACATCGTGACCAACTCGCCCGCGAAATTATAAGGAGCGGGTAAGATACACAGCAGCTGGCTGTCAGCATGTGCCATGTCATGTTTCAGCTTATTTCTTGTTTTAACAATAAGGCTTGGTTCAAAGCAACGCCTGTCCTCTTACCCGTCTCCGCCCGTTTGCGTTGTGGAATGACACCGCAATGTTGTCGGCCAAGTTCCCCTGTACCACGAAACGAAGCCGTTCACTGCTGACATGACTACTATTCATTTTATTCAGTACAATTAAGTGGTGTCAAATTTTCCCCCTGATTCGAGAGTATATTTCCAAATATTGCTTACTCACTTTCGAGCGCATCTTGTGTTCGTTCAACTGTCATTTCCAGACTTGCTACACAACCGTAACTTCGCCCGCAAGCAAATGGCACATTTTCCCTAGGAACACACCGTGTTCGATGGCTCGAAAAACTACTCTCGCAACTGGTACCGGCGAGCATCCTGTCGTACTGACCTTGAGAGTTGTGGCAGCTTCCGTCCTTGAGGCGATAGATGACTCCTCCCGGGACGTCATTCCTCATGTCAATCGTGGTCAGTATCAAAGGTTCAGCTGCAGTTAGTGAAAGTAAAAAAAAACCACTGATAGGTTCGACTGTGACATCCACACTATCGCAGCATCCTGCATTCATTACATCAGAACTGACCACTGTGTCTACACACCATCAGCGTCTGTCGCTATTGCGAGCACATGAAAGGCTGCGGGACCGCTGCGATGTCCACCGCAATCTTTGAGACAAAGGTCCTCTGAGATCCACGTGTGCTGATCGGCCAACGGTTCCAGAGCGTGCAATGACCTGCGACAAAAGTAAACGTGAAAGTTGCTCACATCGTCAGCAGACGCGCATAGGCTCGCCGGCAAAATATATGGCATCGTCGACCGAGCTGCACCGGCCCGTTGTCGAGGTGTGTGTGTGTATATATATATATATATATATATATATATATATATATATATATATATATATATATCAAGAAGTGTTTCTGCGGATCCAGTACTTTGTATGCGTTGAGAAACGACGGACGAACGTGCGAAAATGTTTATTTGTTCCAACGTTTCGGAAGGAGGGCCTGCCTTCCCTGACGTATTCCCTGACGAAGGCAGGCCCTCCTGCCGAAACGTTGGAAGAAATACACATTTTCGCACGTTCGTCCGTCGTTTCTCAACGCACATATATATATATATATATATATATATATATATATATATATATATATATATATATATATATATATATATATTGACACCGATGTCGAGAACCCGCTTCACATGTCTATATATTTGTTATTGATAGATTCATGCTTCATCTGCCAGTTACCTTACTGACTTTTAGGGGCGAAGCTCCTCTTAGTCTAACCTTGTCACGCGTCAGTTGTCAGGCGTAACCCGCGTGCCTCTCTCTCTCTCTCTCCCCGCGCGTGCCTATGCTGTCTTGTGAGAGAGAGAGAGAGAGACAGAGAGAGATTGGTTGTGTTTCGGTTAGGAAAGGACGCTAATTTCTGCAGCCCATGTAGGCAGCACGGCTAAGCGTCCGTGGGGGTGGGGGAAAGGGAGTGAAAGAGGTTGAGAGGAGAGAAAGGCCGTAGTGGAGGGCTCCGGAAATTTAGACCACCTGGGGTTCTTTAACGTGCTCTGACAACGCACAGTACGCGGGAGTTAAATTTGGATGATGAGATCTTCCTCTCTCGATGATGGTTCCGATGTCCGCGGCGACACGTCGAAGGACGGAATCTGGAGCAAGATGTCCTCACAGCAAAACACTCAGGTTTATTTACATTATTTACAAAACTTGGCCGGGGCGGCCAGTACTGTCACAGACATCAAAACACAACTTGGCTCGAACCACACCAAGTGGTTCGTTCCGAGCCCTTAATGTTCGCACTTAAACGTGAGCAAGCACTAAGCTTTCAACCCTCATCATAACTCATCAGAGGCAGCGCCAAGCTGGACCTCTGACCACCTTGCCGCGTCTGCGACCCAAGTAAGCGCTAAGCTCTCTCTCCCCTCCGATTCTCTTTTCTCCGTTAAATACACTTGATCGCTTCTGCGACCGCCTCCTGGGACCAACCCATATGCAGCACTTTACCAATCACGTACATGTTCACCCTCTCCATGAGAGCCTACGGTTACGCCCTCGCGGTCGTACATTTCGACACGCTTGCTGCACCGAGCTTCACCGAAAGATATCATCCACTAAACACGTGGTCACTTAGCAGAACTCTGTAGCAGGCCTACATTGCCACTCTGTTTACCCGGCGGCATGCAACCCAGCCGCCGCTTCAAGAGAACCGTTTGGCAGGTCTATTGTACCCAAAATCAGTTCCGCACATTTCCACGACGGGGTCATCTCCTCCGAAGGAGCGACCCGTTGACGACAGTTCGAGCGAGCACAAAGGTCAAAGGATTACTTTGACAGCGAGCCCCCGCTGTTCTTGCAAGCGACTCCCCCCTTGTTGTTCCTTTCTCGGATGCTCTTCGGAAATGTCCTACAATGCCGCCGTGAAGAGACCTGTCAACCGTCATGTCAACCCTATGCTGTGCAGCTATGTCCGTCACAGCAATTACTGACCGCGTGCGTCGCGGGAACAAAGCCGCCACGTCAACTGCGCACCGAGTGCATAGCACGACGTTTCTACGGGAAAAGCCATGCGCTAGGGCGCCGTCGCCTGCTCTTCCACGCCGATCTGCCGCCGAACATAACACCTTCCAACCCAAGAATGTTGCATGTACACTCGTTGTACGTACAACATAAAAAAAAAAACTTCCCTGCGGGCGGGTTGACGGGATGCGCGCGGGGTCACATTACTGTACGCATCTGCACTTAGCATTTCCCAATCTGATCGTTCACACTTGAACAAAAGCACACACACAACAACAACAATAACAAAAGCATTACAGAACATCCTATCAATCATGATACAACACTAAACCAACACAGATGTACGGATGTCAAAACAGTTCGTGGCTTGTCCAACGCACTAATTCGCACACACACACACAAAAAGAAAATAACACACACAGTCACAGAGACACATCTGTTTGTGAGGTCCCTCACAAGTTGGACCCTGTCCTGTACATTCCTTGGTGCACCTTAGCACGTGGTAAACATTCACGCACCATAAACTCACTGACCTTTCATCGTACAAAAGTACCCTTGAACGCGGGTGCCTATGGTAGTCTTTATCAAAACTAGACTTTTCGCTTTTAACCCTCAGCTTCCTCTGCTGGCACGAACTGTCCAACCGCGACAAGGCATCCGCGCGCTTCTCGACTGAAGCATTTAGATCGCGTGAGCGAAGTGGATGGCACTCTATCGAGCACTCTCCTGCTCGAGAATGTTCGCTATACCCGGCGACAACTTTCTGTGGCAGCACGGCCAAGGCTACGTGGGCGGAGCCTATGCACATGTGCTACTGCGCCAAGTAGTCCGACCGCTTCGACGGGTGTTTCGGTTTCACCAGCGCAGGTCGCTTTTCCTTACTTGCGCGTAAACGTTGTGCACCTGGGCGGACAGGTTTTGATTTGGTAACGCCTGGTACGACTGCGAAGCTGTTGGACTCGCGGCACGCGGCGGTGTTTCCTCCGTAAGCGACGTTGACGAGCTGCAACCGGAGGACGCCATCTTTGACGGTGAGGAATGCGGTGAGGTAATAAAGCAACGGAAGCCAGAGAAACCCACAAAACCTGAGAGAGCATGAAACGAATTTTTTTCTACTGCGCTACGTTTTTATTCACTAATTGAAAAATAAATCCGCGAAAAATGTAAGTGGTGAATGGTAAAATCTTAGTTACCGAGAACAGTATACAAACGTTTTCGTTGGGGGACTACATGTTGTGGCGCAGTAAGACAAGCGTGCTTCGGCTCCGTAGCCTTGGCTGTGCTGCCACAGAAAGTTGTCGCCAGGTATAGGTTTGGCAAATCTGACACAATTAAACACGGGACAAATAAAAGAATGGATAATGAATAAAATAAACAGCCAAAATAAAAGAAAAGCTCTTCCCGTGCCCCCACAGCACGACTGCCAGTGCCTTCCAGTGTCCCATGTCACTTTCCGAGTCTGTGCATTGCGAACAAGCTCATTCGTCTCGTTTCTCGAAAAATGCTCGTCACGCGGTGAACCATGTGCGGACGCCAAGACTTCCCCGCGGCGCGTTTCACGCACGACCGGTTCGCGACACTGCCTTTCGTTCGCTAGCTCACGGTGGCACAATAGGCTTCCGGGCATGGACATTCCATGCATCTCCTCACGGGCCTGATCACATGCTGTCCGCAGTGAGCCCTCTACTCTTTGTTCTTTTTCGAACATTCCGTTGCCCGCTTCATTCTCTAAAGCATGCGACTGTTTACGAGACCCTCCTCGCAAATCCTTTGAACCACGCCTGTGCTCTGACATCTCCTCTGCGCTCTTCTCGCATTTAAGATCGACTTCTTCGACAACTTTCTCCGCTCTGACCATATTAACTGCAAATTCTACAGATTCTCTCTGAATTTGCCTGAGCTTGTCGAAAGTGCACGGCGCTAGCAGAGCATCTACTCCTCTTCCGAGCTTATCGGTAACCGCGCACAATTCAACTACTTCAGGGGTAGCACCTCCCTCTGGAGAATGCATCCCCAACGGTACGTAAACCAAGTCAGCCGGGACTGCATGCCCGAATGGCCCTCTCAGACGTACTTTGCCTACCCTTTTGAGCTTCGCTTCAGTCGGGATTACTCCTTCTCTGAGAACCGTTATCTCTGATCCTGAATCCAAGCATGCCTTGAACTTTCGTCCCGCGCTCACCAGCTCAACCCACGTTAGGCGTGACCTGCTGGTCCTCTCTGTTGCGGGAATTACACACTCCGCTTTAAGTTCGCACACAGCCCTCGCGATAAGTTTCTCGGGCGGGGAGCGAATTTTCTCCCGATCTGCTGCCGTTGATTTCGGCGTCGTTTGCGGGCACTGCCAACGATAATGGCCATTCTCACCGCATCCGTAACACTGAGTCAACTTCCCCTTAGGTTGGGGTGGCCTGTCCGCCGGGCGGCGATTAAACCTTTCGCCACTCTTCAAACTAGGAGCTGCTGGTCTACCTGATCTTATACGCACAGCACTCTCGCCGTACTTTTGCGCCAGCTTCGCTAGATCCTGGGGTCTTAGCCACTCCGTCGTCTCGTGCTGTAGTACGTACGTGCGCACGTCTTCCCCCATCAGCTGCTTGACCCGATCCGAAATCATCAACAGACGCAGCTCCTCCACGCTCTTTATCTCCCTGCTGCGAAGATAATAATCAAACAATATATCCAGCCTTGTTGCGAACTGCCCCCACGTCTCATCGCCTTTCCGACAGGCATACAGGCGGCGTTTGTACTCCTCAGGTGTGAGCTTAAGTTCCTGCAATATGAGGTCACGAACCTCCTCGTAGGAAAGCACTCGTGCGTCCGCCTGGTTGGCTACCAATGTGCGGCACTTCTCATTTAGAAACGGCAGAATGATAGCGCCCTGCACGTCTTCGGGAATCGCACAACTCCTGAGCATGTTTTCAGCGCTCCGGAACCATGCTGGCACGAGTTCATCGGACACTGGCATAGGTGACAACACTGCCCGCAATTGATTCGCATACCTGGCCAAGTCACATCTGTCGCCATGCCCTGTATCACTCTGCTGAGACTGAAGCTTTAACTTTTGCAGCTCGATTTGAAGCTTCAAAGCTTCAATCTCCAATTCCTTTATTCGCACCTGTGCAGCGGAATCATTAGCTTGCACACGAAACGCATCCGAGTCCTCAAGCTCCGCTGATGCCCCCTCGCGATTTAATTCCTGCTCCTGAGAGCTACTCCCTGCCATCTGACTCCTGGTAACTCTAGTGGTTGCCATGGTGCACCCGGAGAAAACAGAACAGGGACCCACCTGTGGTTCGGTTCGCTGTACACCGATGCGTCGTGTCACGCTGCTCCCACGTCGTTACGTGGCGGAGACTTCAGTCGGTAGGCCAGGACAGCTGTTCTCCGATGTCCCAAGATGTGGCCACGCTGGTTCAGGGTTCGCGTCCTTCGTTGGAACGAGTGTCTGCTGACCTTCAGCGCGGACCTTCAGCCGTGAAGCAGAGATTTCCTTCAGATGTCTTCACCTTTCCAGGACTTGCAGGCTGCCTCACCGTCCTCCAGAAAGCCGCCGCGGAATCCTGTCGACTGCGCCAGTTAAATTTGGATGATGAGATCTTCCTCTCTCGATGATGGTTCCGATGTCCGCGGCGACACGTCGAAGGACGGAATCTGGAGCAAGATGTCCTCACAGCAAAACACTCAGGTTTATTTACATTATTTACAAAACTTGGCCGGGGCGGCCAGTACTGTCACAGACATCAAAACACAACTTGGCTCGAACCACACCAAGTGGTTCGTTCCGAGCCCTTAATGTTCGCACTTAAACGTGAGCAAGCACTAAGCTTTCAACCCTCATCATAACTCATCAGAGGCAGCGCCAAGCTGGACCTCTGACCACCTTGCCGCGTCTGCGACCCAAGTAAGCGCTAAGCTCTCTCTCCCCTCCGATTCTCTTTTCTCCGTTAAATACACTTGATCGCTTCTGCGACCGCCTCCTGGGACCAACCCATATGCAGCACTTTACCAATCACGTACATGTTCACCCTCTCCATGAGAGCCTACGGTTACGCCCTCGCGGTCGTACATTTCGACACGCTTGCTGCACCGAGCTTCACCGAAAGATATCATCCACTAAACACGTGGTCACTTAGCAGAACTCTGTAGCAGGCCTACATTGCCACTCTGTTTACCCGGCGGCATGCAACCCAGCCGCCGCTTCAAGAGAACCGTTTGGCAGGTCTATTGTACCCAAAATCAGTTCCGCACATTTCCACGACGGGGTCATCTCCTCCGAAGGAGCGACCCGTTGACGACAGTTCGAGCGAGCACAAAGGTCAAAGGATTACTTTGACAGCGAGCCCCCGCTGTTCTTGCAAGCGACTCCCCCCTTGTTGTTCCTTTCTCGGATGCTCTTCGGAAATGTCCTACAATGCCGCCGTGAAGAGACCTGTCAACCGTCATGTCAACCCTATGCTGTGCAGCTATGTCCGTCACAGCAATTACTGACCGCGTGCGTCGCGGGAACAAAGCCGCCACGTCAACTGCGCACCGAGTGCATAGCACGACGTTTCTGCGGGAAAAGCCATGCGCTAGGGCGCCGTCGCCTGCTCTTCCGCGCCGATCTGCCGCCGAACATAACAGCGGGCCTCTGGCATTTTAGCCTCCATCGAAAATGCGACCGCCGCGGCCGGGATCGAACCCGCGTGGCAGCCGAGTACCGTAAAGGCCGGTCCCCACTAGCGGCAAAAACGCGCGCGGCACGCCGCACGCGGCGCGCGTTGCTGCCGCGAGCGGCCAGATTCGTGAAAAGCGGCAGCAACGCGCGGCAGACGCTCGAATGGGCCGAGACTCATTTGTTTGCGGCCTCCGCGGCCGCCGCGAAAAAAGCACCAATCAGAAGCGAGCCGCGGAGGCGTGCCGACAGTGGTGCTAGAGTTACTGTATATTTACGGTAGCATATACAGTAACTCTAAGTGGATGGATGGATGGATGCTATGAGCGTCCCCTTTATAACGGGGCGGTGACATGTGGGCCACCAGGCTCGTAAGAAGATTTAAGAACTTTTTTTCTCTCTCTCTTTAAATTTTCCTCGTGCCTTTTAAATTTACTTCAATCAAATCGATCATACTATAGCAAAAACGGAAATTCATAGCCCAGTTCCCTGCCCCTTATGGCAGAAAGTCCATATTTTTCCCTATATTTATTTTTGTCCGTTCTCTCTAGTTTTCTGCCACCAGTATTCTAACCGTCTCTTACTTATTTCAATCGCGGCTATGTTCAGCTTCCCGTTGTTCGCCCTAAAACCCAAGGCTTCCTGTAGGGTGGTGCCCAAACGTACACCTGGGCGGGTATTTCCGCATTCAATCAGAACATGCTCCGTCGTTTCCCTATCTTCCTCACAGCATGTGCATTTTTCTTCTTCTTTACTGAATTTCGCTTTATAAATACGCGTTCTAAGGCAGCCCGATCTCGCTTCAAACAATAAAGCGCTTCCTCTTGAATTATCATAAAATGCCTCCCTCTTTATTTCGTTTTTGCCCTCTCGGTAGTTATTCAGAGTCGGCTTTTTTTCCATCGCTGCCCTCCAGTAAATCTTCTCTGCCTCTCTGACTTTTCCCTTTACGCTCTTTGTTGTCAGTTCTCTTACAGCCGTATATTTACTGGTGAGCCTCCTAGTTCTCTTTCTCCACTGCGTGTCAACGCTCTTTCTATATAAATAGCGAACACCTTCACTGCCCACCTACTCTCTTTCATATTCCTTAGCCTTTCTTCAAACCTTATTTTGCTCTGCGCTTCCCTTGCCTCAAAACTCGCCCATCCCATATCGCCCTTTACAGCCTCGTTTGTCGTTTTCCCGTGAGCACCCAACGCGAGGCGTCCCACAGTTCTTTGATTCACATCCATTCCTGATTGTACCTCTGGGCTCATGCACACTACTGAGTTCCCAAATTACGGCGGAAATTTAGACCACCTGGGGATCTTTAACGTGCTCTGACAACGCACAGTACGCGGGCCTCTGGCATTTTAGCCTCCATCTGTCCGTCATGCATAGAACCATAATACACAGCCTCTGAGATTCGAAAGTGACATGGCCGCCGTAATATCTCAGAGGCCATGCCCAGACCTATATGCATTTTTCGTTAAGCCTACCCGTACCGAGACGCCGAGCAAGAAGTATCCTCGCAGTAGCAGTTTTTTGATAGCGCGACCAGCCGTAGCGCTAGAAAGAAATACATGGTCGACGAAAGACGAAATCGTCTGATTAGAGCACACGTTTTCGCGAGACCTTTCGAATGGAACAACACAAGTCGGGGCGTCAGGTCGTTCTTGGCTGCATCGTCGCCGCTTGCCGCAAAACGCGAGCGGGGACTTGTTGACGCGCGCTTGCCGCGGAAGCGCTCGGCGCGCGCGTTTTTGCTGCTAGCACAGAACACCTATACTATGACCCTGCTAGTGGGGACCGGCCTTAAGGTGGCGGTCCCACTCCGGCGGCGCGCTCTCCGCATTTTAGTCGTTTTTTGCGAACGCGCTGCTCTCTCTACGCTGGTTTTGCAGATGTGAGCTATACAACGTAAGAAAGCTTAATTTCTGCGCTTTCCTACTACACTTATCATTATTGCCTAGACTGAAGCGTTAAGTAACGACAGTGAAAACAGTGGGAGCAAGAAACGGTGATTTTGGCATACAAGCTTCCGCATGACTGAGTTTCCAGCAAAACTGCTCAGCATAGGGAAATGAAATTTTCTGTGCCCTTAAATGAAATGTCATTCCAGAATTCTATGAAGAGAAATTTCGTGTAAAGCAATCAGGAACTTGTACAGACTCCAATGAAAATGACCAAAACAATAGAAGTTTATGATCGAATAACGTTTGTCCTTTTCAACGTAGAACAACAGCATTTGGTAGTTTCCTAGACCGTAGTCTACTTATCATCTGCGCGAAGTGGAGTTACATTCTGATGAACACATCACGAGTTATTATTACTTCAATTTCGCAATTTTGAGCTCTACTTATCCACGCATTACTGAAGAATTGACAAAACTGTTTATGTTGAAGCTCTGAAATTTTGAATAATCAAGCAGGAAGCCCTTCTCTCAAATCCTATGAAGAGAAAATTCTCTTTTTCTCATTAGGAAATCTAGACGGGCGTAGTGAATTTAGCTAATTTTTCTGCTGGCAAGGTCGGTACAAATTGGCATTTCTCGTCATGCACATGCTAATTCACGGCAATTACTGCACTTTAGTGGAATCATACGGTTTCTTACGATGACTTGTGCTCAGTAATTTTACCGAGGAGCGCCTCAAACTAAAGATTTTTGATAAAAAATAGATCTTAAATTTGTTTTCTAGCAGTGGTGCCCTCTGTGAGAAAAGATATCAACCTCTTGCGCTTGAGTTCCAACGTTTGTCAAAAGCGGCGCCACTAAACATTACAAAGCGGGTACGCTCTCCCTCCAGCGAGCCTCATACAGTTTTACCCCCTTCTCGAGACCGGTTTCTGTGAGCGCGCGCGTCACGGCATTCGGGTATTCGGAGAACCATTTCCAGCTTCCCTCCTCTGCTTCCCGCTGTGCGCGAGAAGGCACCCATTGTCCCCCTTCTTCACATCTGGGGGGCTATCGGAGATCGGGTGTTCGCTCGAGAACGCTTTCCGAACACTGACGTCAAAAAGTGGGTGGTCCGCGATAGCTTTGAGCAATGCTTTGAGAATGGGAGGAGCGCGGCCGGCGCGGCCAATGGGGAAGCGGCGCGCTCCTCGGATGATGACGTACTCCGTTTGTCGTCTGCTTCTGAAAGCCAAAATGTTTCTCCTGAGAAATTAAGAAATCTGCTCCTTTAAAAACGGTGCTTTCTTCTTCTCAGACGTAAACACGCTCTTAAGCATCAATATCGTTCTCTGCAGGTTCGCTAAGCGGTGTCGCGGGCGCGAAAAACAAGAAGCGTGCGCGTAAGTGGCGTCATATCTAAATTTCGTGTCGTCGTCTGCTGCTGCCATGTCCTCGAAAAAAAAAACAAAAAACGTGCATCTCGGCCCGCGGGTGCTCAGAGGCAGAGGGAGCTCCTTATCGCATTTTTGGAGGTGCACCCCAACTGTGAAAGCCCGACTAACTCTTCACTACCGACAGCGCGCTGGAAACTTCCAGGAGCAATTAAAGAACATCAACATGCGCAGCTCTTTTCTCTCCGTCGAAATTCCACGGGGACCTTGGCACCCGATTTCCGATCTCTTGACCATTCCCTCGCCTGGAGCGTGGGACACTGTTCACCGCGACTCAAGCCTGAGAAACAACTCCAGGCTATCAGACGAGCCGAGGAGGTGGCGGCGGGGATTTTTTTTTTCCCTAAAATAAAGTTGTTGTTCTCTCTCGGGATCAAGTTCGGCGCACAGCCAACGTATTGTTCGCTTCGACAGACGAAATTGAGGCCGGAATTCACTTCCTGTCAAATCCTCAAATACATCGCGAACCTCCAGCTGCTCCGCGTCCTATTTCAGCGACGACAATGCGAGGACTCAGCGCCCAAGTGGACCGCCATTTCCCTCTGTGACGCAACATTGCGCAGCCGCAGCCGCCGTTTCAATCCAAGCGGAGCCGCTGCCGCGGCCGGTGTTCGCAAAGTGTTCGTAAATCGTTCGCAAACCGTTCGCTGAGCGAGCGGCCTCGGGAATCGTTCTCCGCGTAGCAGACGACACGCTCGGTTTGAAAATGATTGACAGGGAACTGACGTCAATTCGACGACACCGAAATCTCGGGGCCCCGGAAGGTTCAACGTTCCACAAGTCGCTACAGGTGGCGAAAAAAACCAGCCGCGGCGCGTTCCATCAAGTTGCGCGTAGAGTGGAACTACTAACCTAGCCCCATATTTTAGTTTGAAATTTTCCTGCTAGGGGCTCTCAATAAGGCCAGAAGGCGTAGGCGTCAAAAACAAAACAAACATGTTACATCTAAACAATAATGATGATAGTACATGCAGTGCCATCTCTTGATCGTGTATCTTAGTTTAGAACGCCACCGCTACTTTTATTTTTCGTTGCACTGTCAACGGTACAGTTTCTCTTCTCTAATGTGGTTATAGGTAGGTGTCCCGTGGGCACGCCCCGCGGATGACGACAGCGGAGCGGCGCTGGCCAATCGCGTGCGGCGATTCCGAACGCTCTCGCTAAAATGCCATCTCCGATAGCCCCCCTGGACAATGCCGCAGCCCTCGGACCAAAACATCGCGCAGGGGTGTACATCTTTTTCTTGTTTTTTTTTGTGTGTGTGTGAAAGATACGTTCTAAAGGTGGGGAGATAAGGAAAGTTATTACTGGTGACCGCAGTGTCTGTCTAGCTCAAGCAGCTGACATGAAAGAAGGTGGAGTGGGAGTGAGAGAGGAAAGCACAGAGGGGAGCTATCTACGTGTAACCAATAGGACACAATGCCTGCCACTTCTCCGTGGTCTGCGCTACTGAGCGACAAATTCTTTGGAAAGAAACTTCGGTAGAGACTCCGAAGTGCACGGTAACCTGAACTGAAACACTCGCACGGGAAGGGGAGTGAAAGGAGGGAGAGGTCGCATTCAGTGGCATTCAGGGAAAGGGCGGCGGCTTCCTCTTGGTGTGGTGTGCCCCGCGACGAAATAGCCGACGATCTCGCAGCAAGTGCACACCTACCGTTACCTGTCGATGTCCTCTAGGCCTGAGCAGCGAAGACATTCGTGGCACCATTCAACGTCACATGCAGCAGCGGCACCCAGACCCAGCATCGCAGGCGTGGAAAAGCTACCCGCTGTCACCTCGCGCAACATGTTGCACTACCAACGGACGGGACTGCTGCG
Organism: Hyalomma asiaticum; assembly: GCA_013339685.2. Classification (NCBI taxonomy): domain Eukaryota; kingdom Metazoa; phylum Arthropoda; class Arachnida; order Ixodida; family Ixodidae; genus Hyalomma; species Hyalomma asiaticum. Next base: position 42,533,110 of record CM023483.1, read on the forward strand.
GTTGCGCGACGGGTGCATGTGGACGCAATCGCGCATAAACAAACCCGTCAATTTCAGGTCTGCATATGCGCTCCCTATTCACCATCGAACCCACCTTTATACACGCAAGTGCCTTGGATGCGGAGCGATCTCGACGTTATTTCACGTAACGCTGGAATTTGAGTTTCTGGTTATTCTTCCATTTCCTCTAAATCCTACGAGGCTATGCTGCGTGACGTGAAGCCCAGGTGGCCAGCGAAGCCTGATCCCCATGGCACATAGCGTTGCAGCTGCTTTTGGCGCTACAGGTATATATAAAGTGAGGGCCCCACCCTATATTCATTCAATGGCCTGAACAAAATCTCTCCCTCTCTCCTTGGCATAACAGTGCAAGTGTGCAGTGACGCGTGACAAGCTATCTTGAAGAGGGTGCTTCAAAAACGAACTGCGAGATGTTGCGTGCGTAAGCTAATAGCACACCTACCTCATGACCATATGTCCCTGCCCCCTACACTTCCGTAGTCACCGCTCAACGCTCTCAGTCCGCGCAAGCGATTTTGAAGTGCACGCAAAACTTGCCTTCGCCTTCCGCGTTTTTCCAGATTCGTACGACGATATCTGGAAAGTTACTTTCTCCATACGGTGAAGCGTGATAAGTTCGGCAAGGTACTGTGTCTCCTATTGTACGCGACTTCGGTTCAACAATACGGTTAGAAAAAGAAAAGCATTGAGCAAGCCCCCTTTAGTGGGAAGTGCGGATGACTGGGTGACCTGTAGCACTCCAAGCATTTCTCAAATGTTGCGTGTTTCGAAATCCAGCGAAGCTTTGAGACACGTGATAAGATAGTATTCTCGTTGACATATATGGTATTTTATCTCCGTTATCATCATACTCGCGTGGTGGTCTCATCTCCACATTTCCCACCCGCTTTTTCGTGTAACCACCGCACCTTCGAAAATCGATCGAGCAGATTTTTCCGTCATTTCTTTTCGCGAAGTCTCAGAACACAAAAAAAAGGTTGCAGTGACGCTTCACTTAGCAAACTCGGGATTGTTCCAAAATATTCGGGCGCAACGCCTCCCCTGTGTACTGCGAGCAGGATGCTACAAATTTGTGGTCTTTGTGCGGACGTCTCGTGGTTCCTTCGAGACCAAGAGATTCGCAAGGAACGTTTGGGGCAGTCAGTCTTTGCTCAGGTGAATGAATTCATACGCGCATAAGTTACGCGCCAGCGTTTGAGTGATACCCCCTGTTGTACACCGCTTTGACTGTAAATGTGGCCGTTCACTCATGGGTCGTTGGCTCAGTCGTTGTTGGCTGCTTCTAGTGCGCACCGCTCAAGAGCAACGTACCGACCAAGAAATGCGATAAACACCAGAGCGCGCGCGCGCGTGTGTGTTTTCGCCTTTGTTAGTGATGACCGCTGCGGCCGCTCAAGACCGTAAAATGTGTTCGTACCTTTCATCAAACATCGGCTTCGCCTCTGCGTGTGCACACAACTCTGGCCTTCGGAAGAGGAAATGGCTCATGATTTTTTTCCCCGCTCTCTTGACGTAATCGTATACCTCACGCACCATCGCCAAAAACATGCAATTTTCACGATGTTTGTGTCATAAAAGTGGGCATGGAGCAGAAATAATGCCGAGAAGAACGGGTGCATTTCTGTCCTACCCGTATCAGACGTAATTTCTCGCCGACTTTTGTGGCTGTTAGTGTGTTAGGTGGTCGGCATTCCTCGCCTTTTGTAGACTTCTCACACAGAAAAGGGACGATGGGCACGATAGCGGATGCAGTAAAATAAATACTTAGGCGCAGGAAACATGAAGCGCTCCTCGACACCACCGCCACAACGATAAAAGAGCCAGGCCTGCGCGGAACTGCAGGACAGTGACAGCGTTAGCTGGAGGAGCCACCTTCTTAGAGGCCATTTTAAATGCTTGAGAGAACTATAGTGTAAGTAGAGGTAAGGGGGGGGGGGGGGGGGGGATAGATATCTCCTGAATCATAACTCTCATGCCGCCAAGTAGGGAAGTACCCACTACGCCATAATTACTGCGGTATTATAACGTGCAAATCTGTATAACTGAACATCTTAGAGACTCTTGGCGTCGTTTCCCCGAGAACGAACCGAACTCTTGGCCCGGCGTCGACGGCGAGCTGCGGTTTGGGCTTCTCTCTTCACAGCTGTCTGTTGTGCCCGACGGTGCCTTGCTGCAGCCGCGCGCGTATACGCGCAGCAAGTGAATCGCGCGCGGCTGCAGCAAGTGAATCGCAGAGCTATAGCTCTGCAATTCACTTCTTCAGCAGCGGTCCGCACTTTTACGAGGAGGCGCCATCAGGTATATCGAAGAGCGAAGTTGAAGAACATTGTTTCATAATGATGATGTTGATGATGCCTCTGTAATGGGTGCAGAGCTACGAAGCATGCAGCCCTGTGTTCTTTCAAATGATTCCCCGAACTCGTTATGCAATCCACTTTCCGCGACGTGTAGTGGCGTATTATTATTCTGCCACGTAACATTGCATTCGTAAATGCGATTTCTCGGCAGACGTTATACCTGTTTAGGTCTTTTAGCGATGATTTTTCAAGCACAGGTAACGCACTGGTTTTTCAAGCTCTGTGGTAGAATGCTCGACTGCCACGCAAAGGGTGTGGGTTCGAAACCACGCAGAGGACGTGAGTTTGAATCATCCTCGGTGCTGGTTACTTTTTTCTAAAATTTGCGCGATAGCGGTCACGGACACCGGCGGCGGCGGCAGACAACTACGTCGCCAAAAACGGCCCTTGTTGTGATCTCATAACAGCTTACGCTGTAATAATAATAGAGTATACGCTTCGCTACTAACAGCATGGGTCGGGTTACAGCGCTCACTGTAGCAGAGAATGCGGCAAAAAGTGTTCATTCGTCCGGTGTGATTGCTTTGTCGTTACCAGTTTGGGTGATAACCACAGATAAAGTGGGGCGTCCTCCCGTCGTAGGACGTGAAGCAGAGGAAAATGAGAGATGTGGTGCCACACGGTATCAGTACTAAATAGGCTGTTCTTGTTTCGACTGTGCTTGAAGATTCGTCAGGCTGGAACAGAAGCCAACTGTGGCAAAATCCCGCACATGATAAATGAAGCCCTCCAAACAGCCCATCGCAATCGCAAAGTGTATGCGTAGAATTGTTGTATATACATTTTCGCACTTTGTAGGACGCTTTATGTATGTGTACTGCGCTTTATTACAGTAATCTTTATGTTACGACATAATGCAGGAGTTAAATAAAGTGCACCGTAGACATTACAGATGACTAGCACACACATGCACGCACGCAAGCTTTAGTGAAGACAGTAAATGAAACAGAAGAAACTGGGTACCATTCTGGCAAAATTTTTCAAAGGAATTTTACAAGCATGATACCTTACCATATTCTTCAGGTGTTGGAATATAAACAGCTCGTAGACAGCAGGCAAAATCGCACTCGCGCACTTACGCGTGCACGTACGACAAGAAAGCCTGTCGCATTTATTCCATCCACCCTATAGTCGCAGTGAACAAGAATGCAGTTGTGGCCATGCGGCATGGAAGTCAACCGCTGAGCTAATAACATGGAGGAGGCCTGTTTGCTGATATCGAGAGCCTGTACACATTTTTGGAGCACCCCAATTTTCATACATGGCAGCCTCATGTCGACAGCACCAGGAGAACAGAACTTTGCTGAGTATTTGTAGACAACCGAAGAGTCCCTAAATGGGGGTCCTTTTACTTCATTTCGGTTGACCAACGTTCGCTTAGACAACCACATCGTATCTAAAGCCTTACCTCATCTTTGCAAATTGCCAACGACAGGAGTCACACGAGAGAAAAATAGTGCTGGTTGTCACATGCACACATAGAAGAATGGGGCTATAGCTGCGCATGCCCAGAAGCTTTATAATGCGCTTGCTTAGGGTACCCTTTTCAAAAGAGCAAATCATTGTTGTTCACGGAGTCAAGTGCCATGCCTTACAGGCTTACTGTCGACACTGCAGAGGGAGGTGGCTGCAGGTGAAATAAAAGAAGAGACCGCCCGCGCAGACATGGAGGGGAGCATAGCTATCGCTCGTGAGCAGCGACAGTCGCAGCGGTCGCCCTCAGACCTGAATGAAAAAAAAGACACATTTCAAAAACCGAAGAGAGAAAAAAGAAAGAAAGAGACGGACTAGCACATGCATGCACAGACATACGCATCGCTCCGAGAGTGGGATTAAGGACAGCAATTACTTGCTCACTGGGGGAGCACGAAGGAGAGAATACAGGAAGCCAGAGGAAAGGCGAAAACATTGTAGTGTGTCCACCCTTAGACCCCCAGTCCCACCCCCCTCTTTTTGTGATCTATTCTTCGCTTCTTCGCGTACTGTCCCCGGCTAGTATGAACGTTCGTAGAAGCGCGTCTCCTCCTCACCCAGAGCCGGCCGGAGTTTCTTTTTCTCCGTTCTCCGCTACTCTGACCGAGTGGCGTTGTCTGCTTCGACAGCCATTTGTTCGTCAAATTCGTCACAAGCTCCTGCGGTGACTTGTCGGAATAGCTGGAGGGAGACGAGCGCGCACCTGATAGTGGGGAGGCCATTTTGACAGTGAGGACTGTGACCTGCACGTAAAATGTGCGACGTTCTCGCACGTGCAAAAACGCGAAAAGGCACTGCATAAAGTAAAAAAAATTATAAATATCTCCTTAATGCGAGCAGTGCCTCTTTTCAAAGAGCGTCATGTAGAAAATAAATCAATGTTGTTTTCTTAATTCTCACGCAGAAAACATGGACGAAATTGTGGGACTATATTCTTAAGTGGTAGCACACGCGTAGTTTGGCTCTGTAGCCTTCCCTCCATTGCCAAGAAAAGTTGTCCGCGACTATAGTATGAACGTTCGTAGAATAGGGATGGTAAAATCGATGAACGATTAATCGATTGATCGATTAAACGTACACCGTTAATCGATTAATCATAATCGATTTCTCCCTTTCGATTAATCGAATTAATCAATTAAAGCTCTTCGATTAATCGATTACGGCACCCACCCCCCGCTCCCACCCCTACAATGCCAAGTTGGCCGGAGCGCATGATTGCTAGGTGCCCGACGCCGAGGCGCAGATGTCGAGCGCATATTTCTACGCATGTAGACGAAGCCCGGAGCCGCAGGCGGCCATACCCCATGGAAATAGAAATGGACTCGATCCGATCTCCGTCGCCTACACCGTTTTATTTAACCCCCAGATTTTACTTGCTTCTTGTGTGTCACATTGTAATATGCGCTGATTATTTCTTGTCTGGTTCAGTTCTTATTGCCGTCGTATTTTACTCCTTACCGAATTAAATATTATTTGTCACCAATCAAAGAAAGAGAGATAATCTATTGGAGGGTAGAGAGGGTGCCCTGATCTAGTACGCCCCGGCCTTCTGCTCTACTTTGGGGACAATGCAACAGGGGAAAAAGAGTGATGAAGCATGATGATGGGGATAAGAATGAGTGATCCGTATATACATAATAGGACATGACTGCTTGCGCAAAGGGGACATGGATGCTAGTAATCATATTTCATTACGCTTGATAACAACTAGCCCAACTGTCTGCCTTAAGGCCTATGTACCTCTTGATAAATGTAAGGCTAGCTTTCCTGCAATGCAGTTAGCCCAACTTATGGCAGCTGTCCACTTCTACAAAACAGCGTGCTATGACGCAGAAAATGTCAACTCAGCTCTCTTGACATAAACACTCGTAATAGTCAAACCCCAGCACGTGTAACTGGGACCTCGCCTCCACTTGAAACGTGACAGGGGCCGCCATTAGTTGGGCGAATATTCTGTGCAGGGAAACGCACTCGAGGATTATGAAAAAGGTCTAATAGACGAATAATAGAAAAAAACAGCTTTAGCTGCATTTAAGTCTAACAGTCGCTTTCCATAATCCGCAACATTGCGCAATGGTATACCGAACGTCTAGCATCCAGTCCATTTCTATTGAAAAAAATAGGCCTTATTAGCATTTGAATCGATGAAAACATCGCAAAATACGATTTAGAACAGGGAATGCCGAAGGAGCCAACCTTTTGACAAGCGGACTTGTCTACGCCAGGGCGGCTACTGCCATCTCCAGCGTTCGTGTATGTACGCCTTTGCACACTCTCCCCCGTCTTCAGAAAGAGAGAAAGAGAGGAGAGTGAGGAGAGTCTGCTAGTCGAAACGTTGGCTCCTTCGACATTCCCTGTTATAAGTTGTATTTTGCGATCTTTTCATCGATTGAAGCATCCATCTTCCCCTGAACTTCTCTTCTTTTTAGCATTTGGTAATTCTGTATGTTCGCCTAATTCAGGTGAATTACAGCTTTAATCTATTGCTTGAACTCCCATGTCAGCCATCCTAGAGCCCGCCGTCTATTGCAGTGGCACGAACGGGAGACAGTCGCGAAATACTATGTTTTCTAATCTCTGATACATTAGACAGTGCTTACTGTTCGAACTGTACGCGCTGGGGGAGCACGAAGGAGAGAATACAGGAAGCCAGAGGAAAGGCGAAAAACTTGTAGTGTGTCCACCCTTAGACCCCCAGTCCCACCCCCCTCTTTTTGTGATCTATTCTTCGCTTCTTCGCGTACTGTCCCCGGCTAGTATGAACGTTCGTAGAAGCGCGTCTCCTCCTCACCCAGAGCCGGCCGGAGTTTCTTTTTCTCCGTTCTCCGCTACTCTGACCGAGTGGCGTAGCCTAGCGGGAAAATTTTAAACATAACCAAGATGGCGGCAGTGAGACCGCCACCTATGGAAACGCTCTTTCTTAGAGGAACGCTGTACCACCTCGCAAAGAAGAGAAACGCGCCCTCACCCGCGAGAGACAACGTTGGCGCAGGCAGCGTCTCCTTTTCTTGATTGAGAAATACCGACTGCTCGCGTTGGAGAAGCGTTCACCGGCAACCCATATATATATATGCACTGGATCTTGACTTGCAATGAAGTGCCGGTGGGAGATTTCACTTGTGCATAGTTGAACCATAAGGATTCGTAGCGTGCGCGTTAACTAAATTAATCCGGAACTCGTCACGATCTACGATGAACCTCCCGAGCTTCGCCCACTCATCATCATTCACTCCGTGGATATGTTGTAATTTTTTTAATACACCGTCACTGCCAACCTTGAGTGACGGTGTATTACGACGCTCGCTATAGTAGGTGTCTCCTCACCCGTGAACGAAGTCCGCGTAAACGAACTTTCCCCGCAGCGCGGGCAGCGCTCGACCGCCGTACACGACACCTCCGACGATGGCCTGGCCGCCAGCCTTTCTGTACCGGAACACTGGGCTGCTGCTGTCAGTCACGCCATCTGGGGAGAAAAGGCCTTTAGCGTAGCACAGTTCCCGCGTCAGTACGCCGAGATCCGCATGCATCCGGCAACCAACTGCCAACCGCCGAGGCCATAACACCCATTTTCGGTGCTTGATGCTTATCTGCACCACTCTGGGAGGTGGGGGGACCTTTGACCTTTAAGAGCGGAACGCGACATAGAGCTCCCGTTCACATCGACCATCTCTGTTGGTTACCGTCGAGGAAACGCTGCTCTATGTGGCAACAGTAGCGAAAATTCTAATGCATATTTGTGTTCTTCTAATAGGTTTTTCTCTTAATCTTATTAGTTCTGTATTAGTCTTATAGAATTCTTTAGTTCTCTAATAGATGCTCGTATTAGTCTAGTACATTGTTCTATTAACCTTGCTAGTTTGTATCGGTATGCTTATAAGGCTTGTTGGAATTTCTGTTGCTCCAATATGCTAATCAAGAAAAATCTCGCCTGTGCAATCTTCCAATCCAGCAAGATAACATCTCACGTTATGTTGACCCAAAAGTAATATTGAGAATTCCTCAATTTGTTGTCACCTAGAGACGTGGCATCGTCGCCTTCGACTTAATATGGCATACACAAAAGCTATTTACACCCCATAGGGTGACCACAGATACCTACTATGATAACTGTGGCAGCTTAGAAACACTGGAGCATAATACTTGAATGCCCCGCCTACCGGGACGAGAGACAGCGTCTTGAGCAACAAATGACCATGACTTGGGAAGAACCGTTAACACTGCACAGTAAATTATATAGGTCCAACGTCCAGCCCTTCGAAACGTGATGTTTTGGATATATTGTTGAATTGCCTGTCAGAAATCGGCCTAATCAGAAAACTGCAAGAAAAGCCTATGTTTAATCTCACATTTCATCTGTACACATTTACTTTTATTTTCTTTTTCCTTCCCCTTAAATTTTTCCCCATCCCTATACAGAGTGGCCCGTCAGATGCAGTTATATGCACACACCGGCAAAAATCTGTTTCTCCACATAAAGAGCGTATTGCTATGATAGATCTCACATAATCTGGCACGCATTAAGCTAATAAAATATTTGGTTTTTCTCAAGCGCGCTTGCTAGGGTTTTAGATAACTATCAGAGTACAACATTTGTGACTCAAGGTCCTTTGAACCACCTCGTTAGCTTGTATGAGTATACGCAGTAGAAAAATTTACACCTTTATGAATGTAGATGAGATAGCTAGAAATGTATGATAAATATTTTGTCAGTCTGGCATTGAATATTCAGCGGGGTTTAGATTAACGGATCTGTCTGATGCACAGTTAGCTGACCCTAAACTGGCAGGTGTTCTGTGAATTGGCATTTTGTATTTGCGCAGAGGAGTAACTTCCCACTGACGCTACACGCCAGGCAAAGGATCTGGAGTGCAGATACGGTATTATCGGTACACGGTTGTGTAAAGCGAGCTTTTCATGTTGTTCATTGGCTTGCGATGTTCCTGCGACGTCATGTGAGTTGTCTGATAATCGAATCTTTATTGCTGCATTGTTTCATAGATGGAAGACAACGGCAAAAAAATTGTGGTTGATCCCTCTCTCATAGGAATAACACGAAACCTGTCATCGCGACGTTGTGGAATGCGGCAATCTCGAGATGGCTTGGGTATACTGTGAACATGTGAACACATGTAGACATTAGCGGCACCTCGACACGGCACAGGAATTCTCGACAGTTGTACAACTTTCGAGCGACTCACGTTGCTCCGGAAAAAAGAAATTTGCTTAGCTCGGCCATGCCAGGATAAACGTAGGGTCAGCTAAGGTTCAGCTGATTGTTCTTAGCTTTCCTTGTTGTCTAGGATTAGTTTTATTATCGTGGTTACTGCTACTTCAATGACACACACACGGAATGCGCATTATGTGACACACGTATATTTATTTTTGCTCGACGTTAGGGTGTTTCGCCATTACCGCGAAGACGGCTCTCTCCTTCTCCATGGCAGTACCACAATGGCAAACGCCAGCCAGCCGGTCTGACATATATATATATAGTGATTCTTAAAGAAAGGAAGAGGCGCTAATTTCTGTCGCCCTTATAGGGGACACGGCGAAGCGCCTTCTGACAACCGGCTAACCTCCCTGTCCTTCCGTTTTTCTTTTCCTCCTCTCCGCATGAGCTTTAAGCGGCTCCGGCGCAGTGTCAGACCGCGACGGCACAACGGAGGCGCACAGCTGCGCACGCGCCGGCGGCAGTGCGTCTGCCGCGACTATGACGTCACTCCTCTGGAATGCACAGAACGGCGAGGAGCGGCGGCGGAGTGCGCTGAGCTGGTGGCTCCAGTAAGGTCTCCAGCTCCGGTGCGCCAGCTGTGTGACGTTACTGCTCCTCGCGCATGCGCAGCACGGCTCTCGGATTCGCACGCGAAGCTGCTCCAGCTCGGTCAGAGTAGCTAACGCTACAAAACAACTGCACACGCCGGAGCTCTGCGCAAGCCTGCCATACACGAGGATCGTCCGCAAATGGTGACGCTTCGAAAGAGAAACCGAACGGGTTGTCAGCGGATAGTTTTGCGAAAACACAGCCCACTGCCACGAAAGGCCAATCATTTGCTTGTCGACGGCCGTCTTTGCGACCCTGGAGCAGGGCGCGTCGTAACTCAACACACCTGGCCACGCATGACAAATTTTGTAGCGGCCACGTTCGTACTTTGCCCCTGGAACGCGCCATCACGACCACGCCACGGCTTTCCTGGGCGGTCGAGACGCCTGCACTGCCGAAGCGCTCACTGCCGGCGCGAATCAGGACGACAATCTGCTTCGCTCTATCTATAGTTCCCAGATGGCGGTACCAGCGCAGCGAACCTAAGAGAACCAGGAGTGCAATATAAGGGAGGCGATGTTCACTTGAGAGTAATTTTGCTTGTTAAACACCGTAGTTCACTGTACTAAACACATTTGCTTTAACCAGACGACAATTAAATGTAACTTCTAAAGGCTATAGTGAAGATATAACGCGAATCTGTTCCCTGTATGAGTGATGTTGCTATGGTGTATCGGTGCACCATCCAGATCATTTCGTCAAATCCCGGGTGAAGGTGGGTTTAAGTCCGCACAGGTGGAACTTCTTCAGAGTGAATGGGGGTTCATTTTAGGAGCTTGCTCGGCAAGCTTATGCTCGCGCCTTGTCCGGCGGCGGCGGCGTCGCTCAAGGCGCCGGCTTTCCGGTGACTTCAAGAATGCTCACTAGATGGCGGCGCCGTTCAAGGCGACGCGCACCACACTCAGCCCGTGCGCTTGCTCAGTGATGTTCCGTGCAGGGAATTTTCCCTTTTTCAGGGAATTTTAGACCGTCATTTTGGACGAAAGGGATAAAGGGAATCTTCGCAATATTGCAGGGAATTTCGGAGATGAAGACATATCCTTACGATGTTCGATGTTACTTCTGTTACGGGGCACTTTCGGTATCTCCAATCGTTCCCGGCTCATATAGCTCGCAAAATCATAGCCTTTAAGATTCGTTCCTGTTACACCGGAGCGTCTTTTCGTTTACCCCGGGAGGTAGGCGCGTAATAAACATATGCGAGCTCGCAGATTGTAGATCGCCATCGTAGCACACCCTAGTGGAAGCCATTGGCTTCCACTAGGGTGTGCTAATGGCTTCCACTAGGGTGTGCTACGATGGCGATCCACAATCTGGGAGCTCGCATATGTTTATTACGCGCCTACCTCCCGGGGTAAACGAAAAGACGCTCCGGTGTAACAGGAACGAATCTTCTTTCACCAAGAGTTGGCAACTATGTATGCAACAAGCCAGAAGCTTTCAGTAACAAAAAGAATAATAGCACACTTTTCATTTAATACAGCTGCCGTGTGTACGCAAACGAGTATGTACGGCAGTTCTTCCGCATCGCATACCCCTTAAGGTCGGCTCGAAGGTAGCTTCCGCGTAGTATGAAAAGCCAATCTCGGAGGCAATGCTTTGAGTTGTGCAGAAGCACAAGCGCGAAAAGAGAGAACGATAGCAAGAGCCGTAAACACGTCAAACACGGATATATGTATATATATTTGTGCAGGGAAATATGCGGGGATTTTTAGCGATGGATGCAGGGAAAAATGCCTTAAATCGGGAATTTTCATGCCTCGTAAAGGGAATTCTTCGGCGCAGGACGGAACATCACTGCGCTTGCCTTCTTTTCGCCGGGAGCTCACGCAGTGGACGCGGTGGACGCTCTTCGTTACCGCTCGGCCGCCGCGTGAACACCGCACAAGCCAAGGCAGCAGCGCTGCGGGCTCGCAACGCAGCAGCAGCTCGGGGATCGCCGCCAGACCCTGACTGATTTCATTGATTTGTGGGGTTTCCCGTCCCAAAACCAGCTCTGATTATGAGAGACGCCGTAGTGGAGGTCTCTGGAAATTTCGACCACCTGGGGTTCTTTATCGTGCACTGACATCGCAGAGCACACGGGCCTCAACATTTCGCCTCCATCGAAATGCAGCCGCCGCGGCCGGGATTCGATCCCGCGACCCTCGGATCTGTAGCCGATAGGGATGGTAAAATCGATGAACGATTAATCGATTAAATGTACATGGTTAATCGATTAATCGTCATCGATTTCGCCCTTTCGATTAATCGAATTAATCGATTACGCCCCCCACCCTCCCCACAACCCCAGCACCGCCCCTTGGCCGGAGTGCATGATTGCGAGGCGCGCGACGCCAAGACGCAGATGTCGAGCGCATATTTCTACGCAAGTAGAAGGAGCCCGGAGCCGCAGGCGGCCATACCCCGTAGAGATAGAAATGAACTCTTGCCGATCTCCGTCGCCTACGCCGTTTTATTTAACTCCCAGATTTTACTTGCTTCTTGCGTAAGTGCCACATTGTAATATGCGCTGCTTATTTCTTGACCGGTTCAGTTCTTATTGCTGTTGTATTTTACTCCTTAGCGAAACAAAGATTGTTTGTCACCAATAAAAGAAAGAGAGATAATCTATTGGAAGGTAGAGAGGCTAGCCTGATCTAGTACGCCCCGGCCTTCTACTCTACTTTGGGGACAACGCAGCAAGGGAAAATAGCGATGAAGCATGATGATGGGGATAAGAATGAATGATCCGTATATACATAATCAGGCATGACTGCTTGCGCAAAGGGGACATGGACGCTAGTAATCATATTTCATTACGCTTGATACCAACTAGCCTAGCTGTCCGCCTTAACGCCTATATACCCTTTGATAACAGTAATGCTAGTTTCCCTGCAATGCGGCTAGCCCAACTTATGGCAGCTATTCATTTCTGCAAAACAGCGTGGTATCACGCGGAAAATGTCGACTCAGCTCTCTTGACATAAACACTCATAGCAGTCAAACCCCAGCACGTGTAACTGGGACCTCGCCTCCTCTTGTAACGTGACAGGGGCCACCATTAGTAGGGTGAATATGCTGTGCAGGGAAACGTGCTCGAGAATTATGAAAAAGGTCTAATAGTCGCATAATGGAGAGAAACCACTTTAGCTATATTTAAGTCTAATAGTCGCTTTTCATAATGCGCAACTTTGCGCATTGGTATACCAAACTTCTCGTATCCAATCCATTTCTATTCAAAAAATGACCTTGTAGCATTTGGTAATCCTGTACAGTCGCCCATTTCAAGTGAAATACAGCTTTTAACCGTTGCTTGTACTCCCATGCCAGCCAGCCAAGGGGCCGCCGTCTACTGCTGTGGCACGAATGGAGGACAGTCGCGAAATACTGTGTTCTAATCTCTGATACATTAGACAGCCCTCACAGTTCGAGCTGTACGCGCGACTAAAGAAGTGCGCGTAGCGCCGAGCTAAGTCTGCGATCAGGTGAAGCCTTTGCAGTATACTGGCACAGCTGCCGTTTATTCTAGCCGGGAGGAAAAACTCATGTCACTATATTTCCCGCAGATGCCCTGCACTGATCGCCTGTTTGAGACCGGTATGCTGCTGTGCAATCTCGCATGAGTGATCACAAGGGAGAGATCACGTCAGTTCATGGTTATAGTATTATCGAGGGCTTCCACAATATCTAATGGACAAACCGAGAATTGTTGCCGTCCCTACAAGAGCGAGCGTCGTTAACTTTCCCTTAGTCCTCGTCTCTCTTTTTTTTTTTTTTACCTTTCTCGGAATTTCCTCGCCCTCGGCCACACTGCATGTTTTCGGTGCGACTTTCCAACCAGTGTGGTCGCCGAAAGCGCCTCCAATTTCGGTTCGCTCTAGTAGGCAGACTTCGAGAAAATACGACCTGCTGCCGATTTGTCCGTGGATCATGACCACCCACAGAATTTTGGATCCTTGACATCATCTAAAGACGACGGGCTCTCTGTGTTCAGTGGGCGAAAGTGCGAATTTTCACGCAGCCGCTAATGGGCACATGTGATCTCTAGCGCGTCGGATAAATACTTGTGTCGCTATCAAACACAAGCAACGCTTCTCAAAAACAAGGCATCATTTTTTCAAGCACTTACAAAAAATTTCGATTAATCGATTAATCGATTAAAACATTACACCGAAAGCAATTAATCGATGAATGGCTAAATCGATGAATGATTAACGATTAATCGATTAAAAACTCTGATCGACCATCCCTAGTAGCCGAGTGCCATAACCACTAGACCACCGTGGCGGGGCGCCGCCAAGACCCTGCGGTGACAGCCCGGGAGGCCGAACCGAAGAGGGCTCGCCGTCAAGCACCAGTTACACGCAGAGCAAACTCTGTACTCACTCGTCGGAGATCTGAACGTTGACATTATGCAAAGCGATTGCCTAGTCCAACACATGACGACACGTTACGCTCTCCGATGCGTATCGTACGACTGCAAACGTCCCACCACCGCCCCGCCACGGTGGTCTAGTGGCTATGGTACTCGGCTGCAGATCCGAGGGTCGCGGGATCGAATCCCGGCCGCGGCGGCTGCATTTCGATGGAGGCGAAATGTTGAGGCCCGTGTGCTGTGCGATGTCAGTGCACGTTAATGAACCCCAGGTGGTCGAAATTTCCGGAGACCTCCACTACGGCGTCTCTCATAATCAGAACTGGTTTTGGGACGTTAAACCCCCACATAACAACATAAACGTCCCACCACCACCAGGGGCACCTGTGTCGATGTTACCTTCTCGAACTTTCCATTGCGTCCCATCATCGATGATCCCTTGGCAGCATACTATACTGATCATAAAGCAATAATCTTTAAAGGGAAGCGAGTCCGCGAGCTCATCGAGGGACGCCCTTCTTGTACCTTCTTGTATATAGTCCATCAAAATGTATATAGTGCATCCAAATGTAAATTAATAAACATTGTGTATGTAGTGTATATTTACCAGCGTTGTCACGTCTATATATGATGGTAGAAGATGTGTACGGAGGATTCGTGGGTTACCCGATCATCTCCCAGCATCTAACATCATTCACTTTGTGGATATGGCGGTGCCTTTTTTTTTTTTTTTCAAAGATCCACTGCCGTTACAGAAGTACGTCACTGATTTCTTGGTGGAGCCCGGCATAAAACAATTTCGTGTTGAAACCTGCCAATAGGCGGCTTGACTAGCCCCTAGCCCCGCGTAATCACTAGCCCGTGGGCAAGAGCAACAAAAAGTGCTAAATATTTTCACGTGGTCGCGACGATTTCGAAGCAGCAGAACTCAAGACGATGTCAGGCGAACTGCTTATTGAGCGAACCTGTGCCCAGCAAAGCCAATCACACTGCACAGCCATGGCGGCGTGAACAGTCGGCGGAAAGACTGACAAGCTGCATAAGGCTTTTATACACGCGTCACAACGCGTTTCCGCATTATCTCCGAAATTACAGAAGTCATTCAAATGCGCGAGTGAGGCATGCAGAGTTTCAAGAACGGTCAACACAGTTCCCGAAGCAACGTGCAAGATAGACGCGGCCTGCGCTGCGCGTAACAGAAAGTGATGACGGTGTTCCCCGCAAACAACCGAAACAGGCGCGCGTGACACAGGAAGGTGGTAACGGCGTTCCACTTAAACAAACCAAAACAACCATACGTGTCAATGAGAACAAATTAAAAAGTTCAGCACATTATTGAAACAAGCTGTTACATTACCACTCAACAAATCAGAACACATTATGAGCGCAGAATTCAAACGTGATAAGAAAAAGGAAAAGAAAAAATTACCATCTTCCCAAAGGCGTCACGGGTTGAACGGCGCTAACGCGGGTGCTTCCCATCCCATCAGGGTTCCCCTTGGGAAGATGGCGTTAATTTTGCGCGTGAACCGACGAGTCGGCGGTGTAGCGAGCGGCGGTAGCGGCAGGTGTTGCGGGCGAACGGACGAGGCGGCAGCTTCGGGCGCTGCGGCGAGGGCGCGGCAGGCGAGGGAGAGAGTGACGTCAGCGCGCACTGCGAGGGGAGCATGACGTCAACGCGCAGCTGCGTCGTGACCTACTTGGCACCGCTCCAACACCTTCGGCGAGGGGAGCGCGTTGCGGCGCGTTCGTACGGACGCACGGAGGGAGAGCGTCACACAGGCTAGTCAAAGAGCTGCTTCGCATACACGACGCATGAACAAATGTAAAAGCTCGTCGTAAAAAGACCGAAATTACTGTAGCCCCACATTCAGGGGTCCGTTCCGGCGAATGCGCTCAGCCACGTGCCAAACATGCGGTGGAGCGAGAACCACTCGTCGTACAACAGTGGAAGTACAACAGCGCGACAATCGGGAGTCTGGATTGACGAAGGTCTGCAGCCCCGGCGAAACATGTTCGATCCTCGGGCAGCGTTTCGGGGAATCTTCGTAGCCACCTGCTCAACGTGCTGCAGGGATAGCAAATGCATCCGTAGCACTGGTAAAATTGGATTGCGTGAGCATCGCGTTGGCCGTGAGGCGTTCTTTTGTACGTACAAGCCAGGTGCAGACATGATGCATTGTTGACGGGTTGGCGTCGTCTTGTTTGTTTTGTGTGTGTGTGTGTGTGTGTGTGTGTGTGTGTGTGTGTGTGTGTGTGTGTGTGTGTGTGTGTGTGTGTGCAAAGTGTACCAAGTGTGCAATAAACGGGATGGGAGAGGGGAGCTAGGAGTGCCCATAGGTGGGAAAACTGTGGTGATTTTCCGTCAGGGGTTTGGGGCGGAGCAACCAAGCGGTTAAAACGTGGCCCTTCGTCCCTGACGAGCAGGTTAGGTTGGAGCGGATAGTGCTAGAGGTGACCTCTAGTGCTACTTCTTGTCGTGATGCTGGTCGTAGGAGCCGCGCTATATATGCACTGGTCGGCTCTGCCGAGTGGAAGCGACGGTTCCACCTATGTTCCACCAACCGTTTGTAATTATGTGTGTACGTCCTGTCTATAAAGTCGAGTTGTGTTTGTGTGCGTGAAAGGCTGGCCCCCATCCTTCAAGAGACAACGCAACGAGAGTAAGGAACGGACTCCACCCCATCCTACTTCACCGTGGCTGCTGGAGGATCGCTGCCCCACTAGGAACGAGAAGGGGTGTCCAGTTTTCCTTTAAATGTAATGTGTTTTTCTACATACACGTGTGAACTTTTTGTACAAGAGGAAATTAATAAATAGAAATTGATAAAGCGAAGATAGTTTAACAGTAATAGTAAAAAATAGCATAAACGTTCCACACAGTTATTCGAACCGTGTGCGATATTTTCCAATACTCATGTCTCAGAGTGTGATGGCTTTCCTTTACCACTAAATTTGTTAAGGTGTCAGAGTGGTGAACATTAACTTCATAGTTTAAATTTAGAGCTCAAGCGATAATTGTTAATGTTGTGAGCCCTAATAACACGAGTTTTTCGGAAAAGCCCTGCGGTTGTTGAGTTATAATATACGATAGAGACAGTGATGTGGTTACAGGCGACGTTAGCCTGCCAGACCTGGCCGACAATGGCTCCGCCCGTTATAAGATACATTGTGCACATTACGTAGATATCGTTTCTGCATAACGTAATTTTTTTACCGATTAGGATGGTGGTTTTACCCATACAAGTCGGCAGTAGGCCAATAGGTGAATAAAAGAGAATTATGAACTACTATTGTAAGTTTTGCAGAGAGAATTCCTCTCCGAGACTTTCGTGCAGGGGCAGTAGGTGACACTTGCGAGACAAGTGCAACACAATTTTGTTCAGCGCTGCCTTTTATGCATTCCAGACAGGAAAGAAGGTGGCGCCACAACGGGTGCGCAGTGACGTTAGAGCGCGGCACCTGTACACGTCGTGCTTTATCATAAGCGCACACGATTGCACTGCCTGGCAAGTACAGCATGTATATCGACGTCTTCATATCCTCCGTCTTTTTCTGGACAGAAGCGCGTGACTGCATATCTGCTAGGGCCGGCTCTTTTCCTGCAGTTGAAAATCAAATCTGTCTCGTGGAGCCCCGTATCAGCATGTCGTCCAGGTACACTTGCACGCCTGCAGTTCCATTGAAAATGTCGTTTGACGTCTTCTGAAGGAGCTCACGCGATTCACAACGGCAGGCGAAGGGAACGGCCGAAAGGTGTGGCAAGTGTACAAAATATTCAAGTTCCTCGCGCAGCGGAATCTGGTGGAAACCAGTTTGCGTCCGAAAGGGAAAGAAAAAATCGCCTCACCTCTCCGTCGATATCTTCACCCATTTCATTCATAGTGATCGCTCTTCAGGCATTCATTCGGTCTTCTGGGATCCTATATAACCAAAGCACTTGCCCAGTCTGTGGGCTCATCTATTCTATAGTGATGATGCCTGCCTTGAGCATCTTCTCGGGTTCCTTTTTGAGGGGCCTTTGCAACGCCAGAGGCACTCGTCTCGGCGTTTGGATGCTTGGAATTACACCCTCTCGTAATACCATCCGGTATTCACGCTAGACGCACCCTCGAACACGTCTTGGTAAGCCTGGACCAGTTGCTCGCTGCTGTTGGTTGTTACTGCGCTCGCAGATCGCGTGAATAGTCCCAGCCGCTCAATGGCGTGTAGCCCCAGGCACGGCCGGTCTGGACGCGCGCGCTCGCTCTCTCTTTTACGGCCTGAGCAGCTGCCACGACTACAATGGATCTGTTTCTATACAGGACGACGGTGCGTTCCGCGCGAGGGCGTCGCGAGCCAACCCCCCAAAGCGTGTTGCTCTGCATGCGCTTCGTATGGTAAACCAGCTGTTCCCGGCCACTTTACCGTGCTAATTATTTTTTCCGCATGTAGAAAGTGGTGGAAGCAGTACAGATGCGTGTGGGGACAGTCTGGCTTTCTAGGTACTCATGCACTCGGCAAAAGAAGAGGCACACTCAGTGGTACTAGCAACAAGAATGGGTTGGTTGGTTGGTCAAACTTGACCATCTTATATTTGATGGAGGCGAAATTGCTTGGGGCTTGTGCGCTTGGATTTAGGTGCACCCTAAAGATTACCAGGTGGTCGAAATTCCCGGAGCCTTCCGCCACGGCGTCCTTCATAAACATAACGCAGTTTTCGGATGATAGACGGCATGCTGATGCAGATGTCCCGAAGTGCGTCCTTCTGCTTAGTTTCTATAATGAGACGGATTTGCTCAGCCTTGTGGCGAACCGCTCAATTGTGTGATTGTCAAAATGTTTCCCGGAACCATCATATGAGATTGTGACGTTCTTCGAGAAGGCAGTGAAATATCTTTACCGAAAGAAAATCCTCGAGACACTGCAATTTACTGTTCAGTCATATCTTGAAGATTCGCCGCTTCTGGACTGTCCGGAAGGTGTGGACAAGAGTCACGCCAGAGTGTCGGCGCACATGATCTCTGAAAAGTTTCTCCGGATTCTTCTTGTGAACTACACAAAAAAGTTAACAGATCAGAATGACAAGCCTTCTGGCTATATTCACAAGCCCACGCGGAAACATTTCCTGCTGTGAACGATGTGACTACTTTAAACTAGCTGTAAGCATCACGACAGTGTTTTACCAGCAGTGCTTTTTTTTCTTTTTCAGTTCTTCTTGTGCATTATATTATTTTAGTACCAAGGACAACATTCTGTATGATGCTGAACGGTTTCTGTGAAAGTCCTTTATTTTTCTTCGCCTGCGGCGTACGTTATTGCATAAAAAGATTTTTCTCATCTCTTTACTTGCACGCTGAAGACCGCGTCTGGACACGTGAGAGCTTGGGAATTTATATGCATGCAGGGACTCAGCGTGGTGTGGTGCGAGTTTTTATTATTATTATTATTATTATTATTATGCTCCTTCTGCTGTGATTGCGACTCATGGCTACTTGTGGGGAGTGTGACTTTCCCCTTTTCGAGGTATTTATTTTAATAATAAAGCTAGAATTGCGACAGCTTGAATAAAAATGACCATATTTTATCATTTTCAAGTACATTAATGGTCGGCATATGTGCATTTGACGTAAACGTTTTGGAAACCAATTTCTTTCAAAAAAGAATGTTTCGTGTCATTTGTTCTGACGGTCGGTGACGAATCATGCGGCCGAGCCTTCTGAGCGCGACGCGCATCGCTAAGTGCTCTCACGAGCGGCAGAAGCGGGCGAATCAGTGTCTTGTGCCTCTCCCTCGGAAAAGCGGAAAGCACCAGAGTTGCCATATATATGCTTGCTACCGTATTCTCATCGCATTGGTACCATGCATAGCATATAGAGGAACTTCAGAAAGTGACACGGCAAGTCTGAGGCCGAGCATTCCCAGCGCGCGCTATCCTCCGCAACGGCCGGGAGCTGGTTTAGAGAGGGTTGGCTCGGAGCGCCCCCGCCAAGTTGCGGCGATAGGTAGCAACAGCCCCCCGTGCGCAGGCCGTAAAAGAGAGAGCGAGCGCGCGCGTCCAGACCGGCCGTGCCCCAGGATGGCCTGACGCCCCTTTTTCACAATGAAAAAGTCTACATCAGAGACTTAGTCACCTATTGCAGTGTTGAACGTCGCGATCCCCAGGTGTTTGATGTACACCCCAAACAAGAGGTGTATTTATACACACAAAAAGGGTGTCGCCTATGAGGCAAGCCAATTACACTCTTAAGGGAGTTCAAGCTTTTAGAATGTACAGTGTAGGACTTTTGCAATCCTTGCTAGTCTGACCTATTAGCCTTATACGGCTGGGTTATTAGTACTACGCTCGTATTATGTTTCCTAAAGGTCTTTTGTACAAGCTATTGGTCTGATAGCAATAAAATGTATTGGTGTCAATAACCTCATAGGCTATTAGTTTTTATATTACATCTTTTGCTGGGCAACAATGCAGTGGACATAAGATGGGCTGATGATGATCCAGGGTGTCGCAGTGGGTCTTTCGCTTAGTGCTGTGATGAAATTCCTGGATTGCGGCATAAAATTGCGGTGTTTCTTCAAAGGCGAAAGGTGCGTGCGGCCGAGCACCTCATATTGAATTGGTCTGAATGATTTCAATGACAAAACGACGCAAACATAGTTGCGCTCCGAGCGCGAACAAGCAGCCCCTTCGGCGAGCTGCTTCAGATATGTTTTGAAAATCTTAAAGAGAGCTGTTCATTGAAAGGCAGAGAATTTAGCCGGAGTTAAAACATCGCTGGCATGCTACTCTGCGTGAGAGAGGGGGGTCGGGGAGAAAATTATAAGTAGAAAGAAGTGCGAAAAACAGGCAAAAAGAAAAGAAGAAGTTGGGCTTTGTGTTTGTCACTATAATGACTAATTGCATCCAAAGATATTATTTCAAGTTTCCATCATTCATGCAGTAAGGTACTAGGATGCGTAGCAAGATGGGAGAGTGATGGTGACGATGTAGATAAAAGTAAAGCCTATAGAGTTGACCTATACTGCGTAAATATGAAAATAAAAAGTCCATCGAATGTCTCTGTCGCGTGGGGCAAGCTAGAGGGCGTGATAAAGGGATGTGTGATTGTTGCCAAGCCTGTAGACGCAATGCCTAATGACGGCAAACATACCGGAACCTTCGAAGAATGCGAACATCATCCCAATCCATAACAAAGGCGACACGAAGGACATGAAAAATTACAGGCCCATTAGCTCACTTTCAGTCGTCTACGAGGTATTTTTAAGGTAATCGCTAACAGAATTCATCATCATCATCATCAGCCTGTTTAGGTCCACTGCAGGACGAAGGCCTCTCCCAACGATTTCCACTCCACCCTATCCTGAGCGAGTTGGTTCCACTTTATGCCCGCAAACTTTTTAATTTCATCGCTCCATCTAACCTTTTGCCTGCCTCTGTTGCGTTTTCCCTCTCTTGGTATCCATTCCGTCGGTCTTACTGTCCATCTGTTATCTTTTCTCCTCATGATATGTCCTGCCCAGGTCCACTGCTTTCTTTTAATTGATATAATAATATCGGCTACTCCTGTCTGTTCTCTGATCCATTCCGCTCGTTTTTTATCTCTTAGCGTTACCCCTATCATTTTTCTTTCCATTGCACGTTGCGCGTTCCTTAGTTTCATCTCTAGTCTTTTCGTTATCCTCCACGTTCCTGCACCGTACGTTAGTACTGGGAGAATGCAGTGATTGAATACTTTTCGCTTTAGTGAGAGCGGTAAGTTTCCAGTCATGATTTCGTAATTCCTTCCGAATGCGCTCCAGCCCATCCTTATTCTACGGAGAATTTCTTTTTCATGGTTAGGAGTTCCTGTTATTAACTGTCCCAGGTATACATATTCGTTTACACATTGTAAGGGTTCATTGTCGATTTTAAATTCCTGTTCCTTAGCTAGGCTATTGAGCATAACTTTGGTCTTTTGCCTATTCATTTTTAACCCAATTTTAATACTTTCCTTGTTTAGGTCATCAATCATGTTTTGTAGTTCGTCTCCATCATTGCTAAAGAGTACAATGTCGTCTGCAAATCTTAAATTGCTGAGATATTCTCCATCTATTCGAATTCCCTTGTCTTCCCATTCTAGACGTTTAAAGATTTCCTCTAAACATGCAGTGAATAGCATCGGGGATATAGTATCTCCCTGTCTCACACCTCCCTCGATCGGGATTTCTCTGCTTCTCTCATGTAGGAGTAGTGTGGCTGTGCAATCTTTGTATATGTTGTTTATGATTTTCACATATACGCCAGGTACCCCTTGTCGTCGTAGAGCTTCTAGAACTGCTTGTATTTCTATGGAGTCAAATGCTTTCTCGTAGTCGATAAACGCCATATAAAGAGGTTTGTTATATTCGGCGTACTTCTCAATTACTAGGTTGATAGCGTGGCTGTGGTCCATTGTCGAGTAACCTTGCCTAAAACCAGCTTGTTCTCTCGGTTGGTTAAAGTCGAGGGTTTCTCTTATCCTTGTAGAAATTACTTTTGTAAATAGCTTGTATATTACTGGGAGTAGGCTAATTGGTCTGTAATTCTTTAACTCCTTTATGTCACCTTTCTTGTGGATAAGGATTATATTAGCATTTTTCCAACTGCGCGGTACACTACATGTCTTGACACATTTCGTGAAGAGCGATGCAAGTTTTTCAAGTACAACATCTCCTCCGTCTTTGATCAAGTCGGCTGTTATACCATCTTCACCGGCTCCTTTACCGCGGGTCATGCCTTTGGCAGCTTTTTTGACTTCGTCAGTAGTTATACATGGAATTTCAGTATCTTCCTCTGATTCTATTTCTTTTAAGGTTGTACGGTCTGTCTGAGAGCTGTACAGTTCCGAGTAGAAAGCTTCTGCTACCTTTACTATTTCGTTGAAATTATTGATAACGTTACCTTGTTTATCTTTTAGGGCATGCATTTTGTTTTGTCCTAAGTGCAGTTTCTTTTTGACCGATTTAATGCTGGTGCCTCTTTGTACTGCTTTCTCTATTTCTCTCGTGTTAAAGTTTCTTATATCTCTTTGCCTGGCTTTACTGATCAACCTTGATAGTTCTGCGAATTCAATCTTATCTTTTGGCGAAGTTGCTTTCATTTGTTGCCGTTTTTTTATTAAGTCCTTGGTAGATTGGGACAACTTATTTGTTGTTTGCTTTGCTGTTTTGCCCCCGAGTTCTATCGCTGTTTCAAGAATTGTTTTCGTTAGAGTTTTGTTTATTTCTTCTACATCGTCACCATTTTCGCCTAAGGCCTCGAACTTGTTGCTTAGGGCGACTTTAAATTCTTCGTTCTTCGATCTGATTACCTCTAGATTACATTTTTTTTCTAGTAAATAATTTAGTTCTTGTTTTCTTTAGGTTAAGTACAGTCTTTGCTCTTACTAATCTGTGATGGCTGCATTTTATCTTCCCCACTACTTCTGTGTCTTGAATTATACCTGGTTGTTCGCACATTATAAAGTCGATTTCATTCTTTGTTTCCCCGTTAGGGCTTTTCCACGTCCACTTCCTATTCTTGTGTTTCTTGAAAAACGTGTTCATTATTCGGAGTCGGTTTCTTTCGGCAAATTGTACGAGCATATCCCCACGGTCATTTCTACAGCCGACTCCGTAGTTGCCAATCGCCTGCTCTCCACTTTGTTTTGTCCCTACTTTGGCGTTGAAATCCCCCATGACTACTGTGTATTGTGTGCGTACTTTCATTATTGCTAATTCGATATCCTCGTAGAACTGCTCCACTTGTTCGTCGTCGTAGCTCGTTGTTGGCGCATATCCCTGGATTATCTTAAGTTTATACCGCTTATTTAGCTTTACTACGACGCACGCTACCCTTTCGTTAATGCTGTAGAATTCATCTACATTACCCGCTATATCTTTGTGAATTAGGAACCCGACGCCAAATTCTCTCTTTTCGGGTAATCCTCTATAGCAGAGGACATGTCCATTGTTTAAGACTATGTAAGCTTCACCTGCTCTCCTAACTTCGCTAAGGCCAATGACGTCCCAACTAACTCCTTCTAGTTCCTCGAGTAGTTCCGCTAATCTAGCTTCGCTGGAGAGGGATCTTGCATTGAACGTTCCAATGTTTAGTTTCCAGTGGCGGCCTGTCTGGGTCCAGTGATTATTACTGCCCTCTGCTGCTTCACAGAGCTGACCGCCGCCATGGACAGATGTTCTGCAGCTGCTGGACACTGAGGGCGAGGGTTTAATTGTAGACATCGTGTGGGAGGTGGTGGCCAAGTACTTCACCAGGGAGGCCAATTCCTGTTCTGGTGTAGGAGTGAGTCGTAAACGGCAGTTGAACGACTGAAAGCATTTCAGGTACCCAACCGTCGCCAGGCCCCCTGCCGACTTGATTTCGAGTAGTATAATAACAAATCCGCAAAAGAAAAAGGGGGGGGGGGGGGGGGGGGGCGTCGAACCTGTGCCCCGTGGCGGCGCCGGTTTCAGCGTCTCCGCACAGAATTCGTGCCACCTTAAATTTCAGTCAACCTAGCGGAAAATCAGGGTTTTGTAAAGGCTATTCAACAATAGACCATACTCACGCAATCAACCAGGTGATAAAGAAGTGCGTGGAGTATAACCAACCCGTTTATATAGCCTTCACAGACCGCGAGAACGCATTTGATTTGGTCGAAACCTAACCAGTAAAGCAGGCATTGCGGTATCAGGGCACAAACCAGCATTGTTTACGAATACTGGAAGGTACCTACGTGCCCACCAGCCACCATAGCCCTTCATTAGGGGATCAGTAGTATGCCTACAAGTAAGGGCATAAGACACGGGAACAATCTCTCTATTGTTATTCACAGCACGTTTGCAATAGGTATATAGAACATTAGACTGGAAGGTTTAAAGGTTCATGGCGAATACCTCAGTAACCTCAGATTTTCTGATGACATTGCCTCGTTAAGCAATTCTGCAGCCCAATTGCAAAGTACGACAAATGACTCAGACAGGCAAACTAGAACTTTTGGCCTGAAAATTAATATATAGGAAACTAAAGTAACGTTCAATAGCCTTGGGCGAGGACAGCGGTTTGAGATAGGTGGCAAGGCACTGGAAGTGGTAAGCGAATATGTCTACTTAGGCCAGGTAGCGACACCTGATCCGAACCACGAGGCTGAGATAATTAGGAGGATAAAAATGGGGCGGAGCGCATTCGTCAAGCATTGCCAAATAACGAATGGTAGCTTAGCATTGTCTCTGAAGAGGAAAGTGCATACAGCTGCATCATCCCGGTACTCACCAAAGGGGCAGAAACTTAGAGGCTAAGAGAGCTGAGCTTAAATTGAGGATGACGAAGCGTGCAATGGAACGAAAAAAATTGGCCGTGTATCTCCGTGCTTCGCTGCAAATGTCGTCGAAAGTCTTCTACCGGCCGTACTACATGAGTCCCGGGTCATCTGCGGTTCGGCACGAGCTTCGGGCGTCTGTTCAGCCGCCGGGTCTTAGCCTCTCGGTCAGTGACAATTCGCGCATCGGGCACCTCGTCTGTTTCCTGTTGCCTCCGGGCGCGCCTCGATTCACGAGCTTTCGCTAGCCGCTCGGCTCGTTGCTCTGACGTTTCCTGGGCACGCTTGAGACGACGGGCATCGGCACGCCGGCGCTTCTCCGCTGCAATCTGCTCGTCGGTCTTTTCCCTTCGTTGTCTGGGCATGTCTTCTAGAGTGTGTTCTGTATCATCAAACGGCCATTTATGTTTTGCCTTGCCTCAGACAGCGCCCCGTTTATGTTGAATCGGCCGCATGTGGCTGGCATTGAGGAAATGAAGGCAGCGCTGCGTGAGATATGGACGGACGGCATCTGGCCGTGATATCGGGAAACGCAAGAAGCTTGCGTAGTACGCAGAGCTACTGGTAGGTGGCAGCACCGTGTCGTTTTACCGAAGCGTAGGAAACGTCCGCTTTTTCGTTCATACGCGTCGCATTTTAGCGCATCCTAACAAGCACTAGGGTCTTTAGAATTGCGCATCTATGTATTGTCTACTAAAGGAACACACCATCTAATACTTACGTATTGATGTTGCACCTCAGATACTTGAATATTTGCTTTTTGGTCGACTGTGTTCACAAGTATGAACGCAGCTACCAGTTCAAGATGGGTGGTCGTTGAGGAAGGGGTTAAACTTTCGCCATTCTACTGAATCGAAAAGCAGGACACACACACACACACGCACGCACACACACACAGTTTTCCCTTTTCACTCAGAGTCAGAAAATCGTCACTTATTACAGCACTCGCACATTCCATCCTGACCAAATTTTGCACGACACCGCTCCATGCACCTACCCCACCCCAGTTTAAAATATAAGCATTCGTTCACTAAAATTGATCCCTTAGCACACGCTGACATGTTCCACCTTCCCGTTCTACATGCTTACACAGATGGCTCCTACACATCACACTAGGCCGGATCTGCGTACATTATAATGGATAGCCGAATGCGCATTTTGCAAGCTAACAAATACAGAATAATCCACGCCTCAAGCGCTTATACAACTGAACTCATAGCTGTGTGTGAATGTTTACGATATATTATGACGCTACGCCCACAAACCCCCTTCGATCTGCCTTTCATTGCTTAGTAAACTTGCCTCTCTAAATGATAAAGACCCAAGAGTATTAGATATTAAAAATATTCTTTATCAACTTCAGGTGCAAGGATTTTCCTTCCGGTTAGTCCATATTCCTGGGCATAAAGGAATCTTGGGGAATGAACTTGCCGACACCCTAGCGTCCTCAGCTATGAACAGCTGCGAGGATGGCCAAAATTTCCGTCCGCGCGACAAGGTCCGAATTACACAAAATTATGATTTCACATTGGCAGACAGAAGGACCGAATACTTCATTATTCCACTGGATCAAAAGCGTCTACCAAATCCCAAAATGGTTTCCCCCAAATAGAAAGTTAACGCACTTAATGACTGGTCACGGGCATTTTCAGTATTACCTTAAAAGATTTAACATTACCATGTCCGACCGCTGCGCATGCAGCCAGCTTTGTACAGGAGACTTACTTCAATGAGTGCCCACGAACACAACATATATAGTGCGACACCTGCGTCACCACAACACAACTATTACCTACGCACAGTTCCCCCGATACCTTCATTGAAAACCAGACCGCTCATTCTTAATGCAATTGGTGACCCTAATGCGCGAATCCACCGTTGTCACTCCTTCACCTTCCCATTCCGCAGACGCCTCCTAGTTTCATCGCATCACCTTACAAATCTTACACGAGGTATCGTTTGGATGCTGTACGCCATAGCCGTTCTTCAGCCTAATGATGGCGAGGGTACGGCTATGACGCCCGCACCAACCATCAACCATATTATATCATACATCACCTCACTGCAGCTCACTGCATTGCTGCTATGTGGCTTTGTAAGGTGACCTGGCTACCTGTCTAGTCTTTCACCACTTGCAGGCCTGAGCCCTCCCTTCCCTCCTTTCTGGCAACCTTCACCTGAACTTAAACGGCACTCCATAACAGCCCGTCTCCTCAAGCATTTTTCCTTGTCTCCAACTCTTTGTATCGTCATTTTCCCATTGCCACCACGCCTTCGTCAACTGAACATGTTCTACATGCTGGAGTACCTGGTCCCCAACTCACCTGCTGCACAAGGACCGACTCCATTCGCCCGCCTTCTCATCGCCTTGCCCTTCGGCACAAGCACCACGTGAAGGGGACACGTTCTTTACAGTGAAGGACAACCCCCGACAGCAGCATCTTGTCTCTCCACCCCAAAAGCACCTGGACTAACCCATAGTTTATACAATTGGTAGTTGCTCAATTCTCGCGATAGGGCATTATGTTTGTTGCATTTCACGCATTTAAAACATCTACAAAGGCACATCTGCACTAAACTATACCCGGGGGCCTTCTCTGCTAGAAATTCAAATCGACATTATCGTAATTGGCATGACCTTAAACTTTCACGCCTCATTACGCGCAGATTGACCCCTCACTGCTTTGGCCTCATACACCCTCCCCCACCTTTTTTGTTAGATAATTGGCTCTCCCTCGAAATTCACCTTTCGGGAATATTTCCCTTCTTTGTTTATTTTACAATTGGCTGTAAGCCCGATATACCTCCGGGTGGGGCGGGCTACCCCCACATTATTTTAATTTGTTTTCGATCGCAGGGGGAGAAATTTAACTCACACACACACAGAGAGACCAAAATTTCTGCGTTGAAGTATCCCAAGAAAGACTATATCGTCTTTAAAATGGTAGGTGCAACATTAAGCGACAAGAAGAGAGCGCAGTGAGTCAAGGACATATTGAGGACATACTGAGGACATATTAGTAGAAATTAAGTAGAAGAAATGGACGCGGGCGGGCCATGAAATGCGATGACAAGACAACCATTGGTCATTAACGGTAACAGAGTGGATCCTCAGAAAAAGCAAGCGTTGCGGGGGGCGACGGAAAGGTAGGTGGACGGATGAGATCAAAGAGTTTGCGTGGATTAATTGGTCGCAGTTAGCACAACACCCGAATCTGGGGGAGTACCTCCAGTGGGCCTAGACAGGCGGTGATGAAGAAAAAGGTGTGTTTTCGTTTTCTAAAATTTTCAATGTTCAAACGCTGACACCTCTTCTGCACCCACCGTAAAGTGCTGCGCAGCAGGAAGCCGAGCCGTGACGCTTGCCGGCCTCGACCAGGTACACCTCCTCCTCCGGCCGGTGCGGCTCGACCCCGGTGTCTCCGCAGAGCAGCCGCACCGTGGCTGTGCAGCAATCGTTATTCTCAAAGGGGCTGTCTACTACTCGGAAAACATTTTTACATTGTGGTAAGGTCGCGCGTCACATTTACACGAACGAGAACACTTCTACCTTGCAAAAAGGAATTTTGCTCCCAAAGTGGTGCAAAAAAAAAAAAAAAACGCCGCTAGCGGCTCCCGACAGCGTGTTTGTCAATTTCCAAGTGTAACAGAACGAACCCACGAACGTGTACATATTCTGCTGAAAAACAAATATTCATGTTTTACAAGTGTACTTCACGATGTAAAAAGCAATTTTATAGCGTGCAAGAGCAATTCGTTCTTTTCACTCTTTCGATGTGGCGCAGGTGGCGCTGTTTTCAAGTTCGTCTGCCTGTACTGGCGCGTTCCGAGGCGCGCCCAAGAGATAGCCTTCCGCCGGGAAGCAGAGTTGCACGTCTCTTTTCCATTAACCGCTTGTAACCATGCCGTGCGGAGGAAGTGCCGCTCAGGCACAGGTAAAGAGGTTGCGATGGCAGCGCCACCGCTTCAACCATACAGTTAATATACTGAACAAGCCCCTCATAGGGCCCGTGCATAGGAGGTGAAAGGGAGGGAGGGGCGGGAACCGTTCGCGACGCCATGCTGTAACGCTCACGTTGCTGGCTGTCCTTATCGATAACAACCGGTATTAACCTGGCGACCAAATATGTAAACACATAGCCTCCAAAATGCGGCACCAAGCTCGGAGGCTATGAGAAGGAAAGCAGCGCTATCTATCTATCTATCTATCTATCTATCTATCTATCTATCTATCTATCTATCTATCTATCTATCTATCTATCTATCTATCTATCTATCCAGCTGTCTACGATTTCGCGCTCTCCTGGCCGTTTCGTTAACGGGATGTATACGAAAATTTGTATGGCACAACATGGCAGCATGACGAACATAAATGAGAGGTCATAACATGAAAATCACGACATACATGTCATGAGCGGCATGATTTACGTGCCACGGTGTTGGTGCTCTCCTGGCCGTTTCGTTAACGGGATACATACGAAACTTGGTATGGCACAACATGACTGCATGACGGACATAAGTGGGTGGTCATAACATGAAAATCATATGCATGTAATGAGCGGCATGATTTACTAACCACGGTATTGGTGCTCTCCTGGCCGTTTCGTTAACGGGATATATACGAAAATTGCTGTGGCACAACATGACTGCATGACGTACTTAAACGAGAGGTCATAACATGAAAATGATGACATGCATGTCATGAGCGGCATATTTACTAGCCACGGTCTTGGTGCTCTCCTGGCCGTTTCGTTAACGGGATTTATACGAAAATTGGTATAGCACAACATGACTGCATGACGAACTTAAACGAGAGGTCATAACATGAAAAGCACGATATGCATGTCATGAGCGGCATGATTTACTAGCCACGGTCTTGGTGCTCTCCTGGCCGTTTCGTTAGCGGGATTTATGCGAAAATTGATATAGCACAACATGACTGCATGACCATATTAAACGAGAGGTCATAACATGAAAATCACGATATGCATGTCATGAGCGGCATGATTTACTAGCCACGATCCTGGTGCTCTCCTGGCCGTTTCGTTAACGGAATGTATACGAAAATCGGTATGGCACAACATGACTGCATGACGAACTTAAACGAGAGGTCATAACATGAAAAGCACGATATGCATGTCATGAGCGGCATGATTTACTAGCCACGGTCTTGGTGCTCTCCTGGCCGTTTCGTTAACGGGATGTATACGAAAATCGGTATGGCACAACATGACTGCATGACGAACTTAAACGAGAGGTCATAACATGAAAATGATGACATGCATGTCATGAGCGGCATTATTTACTTGCCACGGTCTTCGTGCTCTTGCGGCCGTTTCGTTAACTTGATATATACAAAAATTGGTATCATGAGACAGCGATGTCTGACGACCAAGGTTGACACGTTCTAAGAACATGAAAATTGTGATGTGCATGTCATCAGCGGCATCGTTTAGTGCCACGTGTTTCGTTAGTGGGATGTATACCAAAATTGTCATGGCTCAACACGACTGCATGATGAACGTAAATGACAGGTTATAACATTACAATCATGATAGGTGTGTCATGGGCGGCATAGTTTACACGCCACAGTGTTGGTGCTCTTGCGGCCATTTCGTTAACTTCATATGTACTAAAGTCGGTATAGCGAGACAGCAATGGAGGTTCACTTTACGTTCCGGGTGCGTGCTTCGCATTTGCTTGATTTCCTTGATTCCCACTGCACGTGGGATCTTCCATTTTGAGGGGCGAAGCTCCTTATGGTCTAGGGCAATCCCTCGTCCCTCCGGCGTACCCAGTAGCGTCTCCCTTATCATACAATAGATGGCGCTGTCCCATAGAGATGCATGCAAGCTGCAGTTGGGTGACGCTATACTAGACGGCGCTGTACGCATTCTGTGTCGTCATCGCCATTTCTCGACTAGTTTCCTAGATGGCGCTGTCCCATAGAGATGTGTGCAATATGGCGGTTGGGTGAATGGACACTAGATGGCGTTGGAGGTGCCGTTGCTCTTCGATTGGCTGCTGCGCGGGCTGCGCGTGGCTGCGCCGGGAGCGCTCCTCTCATTCTCCTAGATCGTCGCCGTACGTGTCGGATCGCGCTTGGTGGACCATGGATGATTAGGAGCGCCGGGTGCGGAAGGCCGCTGCGGCTCGTGCTCGTCGGCAGGATCCCGCGGTGCGAGCTCGAGAGGCTGCCGCAGAGCGGGCACGGCGCCGGACGGATCCCGAGACGGTGCACGCCAAGGAAGCCGCTGCGAAACGGGCTCAACGAGAAGCGGACCCCGGAATGCGGTAAGCGCTGGCGTGTGTTTGGGCCTGTGAGCATTGGCATACGTACTTGTGGGGACGGCATTTCACGTTGCGCACGGACCACCAAGCTTTGGTCTCGTTACTCTCTTCTCAAGGCACTGGGCGCCGCCCCCTTCGCGTTGCACGCTGGTCGGAACGACTGCGTCGCTACAATTATACTGTAGAGTATCGGAAGGGGTCTGAAAACCAGGTGCCCGACGCCCTTTCCCGCCTTCCGTCTCCGCAGCAAAATGTCTCATTTGATGAGGTTGTGTCCTTTGTTGAGTTACAGCGCCTCACTCAGTTTCTTAACGGGCCCTTCGTGAAGACTGCATGTTAGGACAAGTCAAGACCTATATCGCCACATCTTGGCCCCTGCACATAAGAAGCTCTCGAGCGAACTACAGCCTTTCTTCTTGGTACGTGAAGAAGTGTCCGTCGTTGACAACCTGCGCGGCGAACGAATCGTCGTTCCCTTGTCTCTCACACCGCAAGTAATCGCTGCTGCCCATGAAGCTCACCCTGTTCGAAGAAAGGCTCGGCTACGAGAACGGTTCTGGTGGCCAGGCATGGACAGGCAAGTGGAGCTTTCCATCAGAACTGCAGCATCTGCGAGATGGCTGACAAAAGTGCGAAGATTGCTGCTGCTCCCTTGCAGCCCCTGTCAGAACGTCCATGGCAGAAGCTTGCTGTTGACATCGTCGGGTGAGCACCACAAGATTGCAGATACGCCATTACGCTCACGGACTATTTTTCTAAATGGCCAGAGGTTCAATTCTGCAGTGAAGTATCATCCCGCACCGCCATAAACTTTTTGCATTGTGTGTTCTCCCGTGCAGGCTATCCGGAAGTGGCAGTCTGTGACAATGGGCCCCAGTTCTCACCTGTGGAGTTCATTGAGTTCCTCAAAGATCGCGCCATCCGCATTGCGCACTCTTCTGTTTACTACCCGCAAGCGAACGGACTTGTCGAGCGGTTTAACCGTGCAGGTCGCCACGCTGGAACAGCTTCCGCTTCGCCAAGCAATAACCGAGTATTTGGGCTAACATCGCTGCACGCCGCATGTCGCTACGGGCGTCGCACCGTCTGTTCTCCTACACGGACGGCGACCGGGAACACGCCTTGGCGTTGTGGGTCACCCGTCACCAGTTTTCTTCAGCGATCCTGTTTCGGAACTTCATCGTCTGCGCCAACGAGTTAAGAGCAGCAAGACTACAGCAAAGAATACACAGACTGTCGCAGGGACGCGAAGAACACAACAGTGTCTGTCGGCGATTAAGTTAGAATTTAGAAACCTGGAATATCGGTTAAGGGAGACCTCACGTTTAGCCAGCCGTTGAAAGTAGTCCGCCAGCAAGGTCCATCATCGTTTCGGCTTGATGATGGACGAACCTGGAACGCGTCGAAGCTATCCAGGGTACCTGCAGCGCAGCATAATTCTGTGTCTGAACGCGCGACTACGCCGTCGGCATCTCAGCAATCCAACGACTACGCCTCAACAACCCGACACGAAGCCTCGCCAGCTACGCCCACGTTACGAGCTCCAGCGCCAGCTGTGTCGGAGGACCCTGTGTCGGGCCCAACCACCGAGGAACCAGATCGATACTAGTGCTATGTGGTGCGATCGAGCGCTAGGTGCAGACGGGTGCAGTGCCAGAGCATGAACTGTGTGCAGGCGGTTGCGTGTCTCTGCGAGCGTTTGTTTATTTATTTCTTTTTGTTTTTCTAGGCCTTCTTGTTGTTCCATACAGTGAAGAGTGCATGCCATGTATAGTTGCAGATATTTGTAAAATTTTGTAAACGCTGTATATCATTACTAACGTACTAACTATTACTTACCTTGTTCTTGTGAGGAGGGGAATATATAGTACATCAGTTTGTTTCTGTTGCCCTTACACGCCGCCAGTGGCGCTACTGTTGTATATATATACAAAGGGGGCTCTTGTTCCGTTGCGGCCGTGACTGTGTTTGTGGTTCTTCTGCGGCTTCCGCCGAAACGACAGCCATCACGAACGCTTATTGTGCGCTGACAGGAATGGCTTACAGCCCTGTGTGTGTTGTCCTCTAAGTGAAGAAATAATCTTGGAATACCGTCCTCCTCGATCAACGGCTCAGAAGCCAATGAAAGCGCTTTTGGGCTTTCTGAAAACATCTGGCCTTACCGGGCCCCTTTAACTCTGTAGGAGTGTCCTGTAGGTGTTACATTTCCCCCTCTATACTTCTCTTCTTCCCCTTCTCCCATCCCGCAGTGTAGTGTGGCCAACAGGTCTCCTGACTGGTTAATATTCCTTATTTCTCTGTCTCTTTCGAAGAACTGCTTGAAAACAGGACATTGTACAAGCGCTGTTTCCGATGTGTTCTTCAGGCCATCTTCTCCCTCAGACTTTCATAACCGGAGCAAGCATTATTTACCCTCCAGTGATTGCATACGAGAGCCGCTCGGTTATTTGTTTTGCATGGTACCTCCCTGTGAATTCTCGGCACTAACGCCACATTTCTGCACATCTTGGCTACGCTTCTGATCTGGCAATCCTGGCGCTTTGTTCTGTTCTATGGTTGTGCAGCAGTCATACAGCCACAATTCTAGCGCATATGGTACACGGACGGCGCATTGCGAAGGTTCCCTCGTTTCAAAAAGGCCTTTGTCGCGGCACGCATCCCGCTCTCAAGATGCCCGCGATACGTACCGTTCTGCTGCTCCGAAGGGTAGACGGTGCACCGCCACGGATTCTGGAAGCCGTACGCGAACACTTCAGGCAGAACTCCCAAGCCGACAAACGGATTGTCAGCAGGCACTGCGTACTGCTGCCGCCCCCTCACGTCCAGCCGAAGTATCTTGCCAAGAAACGACCTTCTGCACGGGAAACGCAGGAAAACGACACCGCGGATTTTGTCTCTAAAGCTCGCACCGGGAGAATATTTTTTCAGAACATTGTAGGCTGGGCAGCACATGGGTACATGGGATGGCCGTAAAAAAGGGCCTTCCCGATCGCGTCTTTTTCAGGGTGTACTATCGTGTGCCTGTGTTCGGTAGGCGTGCTGTGGCCTACAAGGCGCGGTCGTGGTACTATCGCCAAAGAGGAGAAGGCGGCCATTACTTTCAGAAAGCCGTGTGCCGCGCATGAATGCTATTCGATTGTCTGGGACATATCCAGTTGGAAACCAGTGCAACTACGACGACGATCGAGTCCTCTTTGGCATCCTGACCATTTATTATTTGGTTCACGCTGTACGTGCAGTCACAATCTGACAAAGCTACGGTCGCTACATCCTGGCTGACAGTCACATGCTTTGCGTTGACGGTTTGTTCGCGCATTTTTCTGGACACAATTATTCGCTGTATAAAGTAATATTATCGAAGGGCGCGCTTGTGTTTCGGTACCTGGAGCTGTATTCGAAAAATCTGATACTCACACTGCCTTTATACGACTGTTCTTCCTACAACCACGCGCACTCCAGTTGTACAAGATGCGCCGGATATTAAGCGATCCGAGCATTGCGTTTCAGTCACTGAGTTGTGTGCAGTGTAAAAGAAGATAAACTGTTGTGTTACGAGCTTGTCTACTTGCACAAAACAAAGAAGGCTTCTCTCAAAAGGCACGGAAGGCCTAATTGTTTTGATGCCTGCTCGTGAAGGTTTGCAGAGATCTTGACCATCGCATTCACCTCGGCGATAACACAGTGATGCTCGACTGGTACCACAGTCGTTCAAGCATCACTGAGCCTGGTTTCCTGTGCTGATTAACCCTGATTACCGAGACACTGTCCCATGATGTCAATTTAGTTAGGCTGCGCTTGCAGGCTCCAGGTAGCGTTTTCGGGCTAGGGAAGGTTAGGAAATTTACCCGAAATACAACTCGGAAAAACAATTTCTTGTAAAGCTTTTTTTTTTTTTTTTGAGATATGATGTATCCAATGCATATGCGTCATTGTGAGCTAACAGTGGTTGCCTACGTAACAAGTGCTGCACATTGCCATGTATTCGTAATTTTGTGTAACGTGTATTTTACCGGTGGTCCAACGGCAGTCCCAGTGACCATTCAGCTCTCTGTGGAGCCACGTTGCTTCGGGAATTTGCGAGCGCCAAAAATCCATAGATCCAAGAATGTCCTTGCGGCCCCGCTCACTTCCACCTGGTCGCGTCCTACGCTGATCATGCGCGACCGCAGTGCCGACATAGTTGTATCAAAACAGGTCAAGCACACGCGCCGCTCTTTTGGCCTGCGCATGCACCCCGTACGGCAAACAGCTCCAGTGGGCCCTCCTCGCGTCGCAAATAGCTTCCAAAAACCTACAGTGGTGCGCCGTGCGCGCCCACGACATTGTGCTCGTATGGGTGTGTTTTACCGACAAGCTGAGGGGAGCCACACTTGGTCACGACATGACAGGCATATTCATGAATTGACGGCCTAGGCTGTAGCAATGATAGAATTGGGTACGCTTGTCTTTCACAAAATGAGACCTTCTTTCTCTCTCTCTCTCATTTTTTCTTTTTGCTTGCGTGGCGACTTGTACGTGAGCGAACTGGTCTACAATTTGGTTCTGCAGTGTATGCGAGGTTGCATAAAGGTCGAGGAGAATGTTACTATCACAACGGCGAGTGGCTTAAATGCCAACACCACGAAAAGCAAGATTGCCATCCACCAGCTTTGTAGCTACAAGGAAATTCATACGGATTTCTGAGTCAGAGCTTCCCAGTTGACGAAAAATTCGTCCTGGTCCGGGAACGCCTTTTTTTTTTCCTCTCCATCTTCCGCAGAATACCAACACTTGCTGTCACCTTGGTTTTCTTTTTTTTTTTAATTTATTCGTTTCACTTTTTTCTTTACCATATGCATCTCGCAATTATCCATTGCACGAGTGGATCCCTGCGAGAACTCTGATCAGCACTGCTCGCACGACTAGTTTGCACTGAGATGGTATAGTATAACGACAAAAGTGTGAATACCTACGGAGCAAACGCAGTGGGGACGCTTGCTGAATTGGCACGAAAGGCCGCCTTTGCAAGACGCGTGTCGCCGTTTAGAAGCACTCTCCAGGTTTACCCATTCAATAGCGTTCACGGCTCCTTTCAGCGGGCGCAGGCACATCCCATGTTCGAATATTGCTATTGGCACTTATAGCCCCGTAGCAGGCAGGGTGTAAATAACCGAATGAATGGTGGGGCCAAAGCGAAGCCGGTAGCCGCCTCGTGCAACGTATGCGATGACGTCGCAGCTTCCCACCCGCCACCACAAATACGGAGCATGAGTGAATGTCACCCGACTCGGCTTTTGTGGAATAGACAGCGGCATAGAGTTTCCTACTAAAATACTAGAGGGAAAACTGGCGCTGCGATCGTGAAGATGCCATGGGAATGATGGGTATGACATGGATTTGTCTAGTCTTCTTGCTTGCGGCTTCAAACGTTCTGGTGGATTTGTTTATTTTTGTCTTTTAGCGTCGGTGGCGCGAGTGACATTACTACACTTTTTCATTACGTGACGAAGGCAGCGGCTGTAGTGTACGCTTTACCGCTAGAGATCATCAGACTGTCGCATGTACTAAAGTCGTTTGCAATGATGAGGTGCAGTCTGTTTCGCTGTTGTGTTTGTTGATGAATGGCTACACATATTATTTGCAGTGGTATTTTACCCAACTTTAGAACTATTTGCGCTGCGTCTCGCGAACCTTATTGGCGTGATTTTGCTGCTCTTTTTTTTTTTTTCTTTCTATCAGGTGCGAAAGAATCTGCATGCGTAGAGTCGCTTTCACGGATGACATACATCCCTTGTGACAAGGCTGCCCGTATATCCTGCACCAGATCATTTCAATTCCGCTTTCTGATTAATTCAACGCTGACCGAATGCGCCAAGCAGACGCACAGTTATCGTGCGTAGTAGACACCCAGTGGGCGATACGCGCCTGCGGTCGACGCTCAAAAAGTAAGCTCAAATCGAAGCTCAGGCGCAGTTTCCGACGGAATTTAACGGCACAGTTGTTTATCAAACATCACGTTTTTTTTGTTTTTGTTTTCACAAAACCAACCACCAAGCGATGGGCGATAGCGCTCCTGCTACAGCCTTGCTCAGGAGCTTGACTCATGCATATAGTTTGTAAAAATACAGTGGAGCACTTGCCCTGCACTAAAAGAAGCGAGCGAAAGCCCGTTTTTTTATATTTAGAAGACACATCTACATTTTACACACTTGAAAATGCAAGCACGTCACTTACAAGAGCAAAAATCTTTATTTTAAGTTACTCAAATATATCTGGAATTTAAACCCGTATGGACGCTGCTAAATCTGGGAACAATCAGAGAAGCCAACGTTGCCATATCGCACAATATTGCTAAATTTCTGAGCGTTCAGTATTTTTTCTAACCGCGAAAAAGCAAGTGGTATTTGCGCACGCACATAGTTATTGCAGTCTTCCGTTTTAGTGCAATATTTTGTCGTAAACGACCTATTTTTTTTGAAGTGGCAAAGCCATATGAAGCCAGAAGAACGAAGACTAGGCAAATCCATGTCATACCCATCATTCCCATGCTGGCTCAACCGCCTTGTTTGAAACTCCCGTAGACACTAGCGCCAGTTTTCCCTCTAGTATTTTAGTAGGAAACTCTATGGACAGCGGCGATTTGAGCGCTGAAAGTATCGCCGTTTGGCTGTTGACCGCCCGCCTTCCCGGGTATAGCAGCGTTGAAGATGATGACGTCAAAAACACAGGGTGGCCCGCATGGGAATCCGCTAAAAAAAAATTAACATAGGTTTTTCAGAAAAACTATATCACTTCGCATGTGTTGTTACGGTACCGAGGAGAACACGTATTGAGAACTCCCTTTACATCCGCAGACACTAATAAATCGCCGGCGTAAAACATGCCTAAATGATTGAAGCGAAGCTGATGCGATCTTCAAAGAACGTTCTCAGTAAGCGACTACGATGCTGGGCCAATGCACAGAACATCCTTCCCAAGCCTTGCAACTGGAATGCATCTATACTGTAACATTCCTCGTGCTCCTGCAAGTTGAGCGCTTTTATTTCTAAATATTTGAAGCGCATAAGACGAGGAAAGATCCGGCGCGCTCTGAGACCTGCATGCATGATGCAAGTAGAAATTCCCCGGCTACTCGCGTGATGAACTCTTTAAAATAAAATCCGCCCTACTTGGGAATAACTCGGTAATCCCTCTGGCAGATCTTTTTTTTGCCGCGCAAGGATTATACGGCATGCGCAGCGTCTCGAATGCTCGGCTTTCCCGGCGTGGTGCATCACGAAGCAACCTCTTGATTAAAACAAAACGGATTCTCGCCGGAGCTCACAGATCGTAACGGTGACTGGCGTTGCTGGCGTCGTCACCCGTGGTCACGTACAGGAATCCGTCTGGCCCGAAAAGCAGCTGGCCCCCATTGTAGCGGCGGTCGCGCTGCGCCACTCGCAGCAGAACCACCTCGGCCACGGCCTGCAAGTTGATCGCCACTGTATTGTTTCCCAACAGTTCGAGCTATGGTTGGATGATTCAGGACGTACAACACTCGTGAAAGGCCCAGGCAGCACGGGCGCTTAATCCAATATTGTTCTTCTTTTGGCATACCAATTAAAGCCCTGTGGTGTCACTGCTCAGCCAGGAAAGCAATCCTCCTATAACTACCCACTCCGTAAAAGAGGCCAGAGGGGACCGTCATTTCCAGTCAACGTACATTGTAACCAGGGGTGAGTTCTCCCTCTGGGCTAGCAACATTGGTTATGTAAAGGCGGAAAGCTGTATCCAACCAATCTCACTGCTTCACCAATGCTGGACATGGCGTGTTGGGCAGTATGGACAGTAGTTGTCGCATCAATGTCGTTAACACCGGCAATTACACGCGATATATCAGGAACAATGCTTTTACCAGTTTAAACAATACTAAGGAACGAAACAATGCCCCCACCTGAATGAGTTGAGCAAAGTCACCGTGGTCGTATTCTCTGCACCAGAAAAAGTATCTGAATAAGTTATCTGAATAATATACATACATGCGCCAATTTCGACAATCCCGGAGCGTATCCTTGCGAGATGAGAAAGCGAGGCTACTGTTGCGGAGGGGTGCTGGAAACTGGTGCTGCCGGGTTAAGGGCGCTTGTCCACTTCCAGTGGCGGATTCCTACGCCGCAGCTGCAGTCGGTTGCTGCGGCAGAATGGCGGAGCCGAGCGCGCGCCCAATGTTCCTAGGCGACGCCACGCAGCTGGGCGCGCACTTTCGCCAACCCAGCGAAGAAACGCGGCGATAAGGCCGCTTCACTAGCCGACTGCCGCTGCGGCGAGTGTTGGCGCCGGCGTCACATCCGGTGGGAGAGGTCACGTGCTTTCCGGTCACGGCTTTTGCGGACGGCAGCTGGGTGAGGGATATCGCCAATATATATATATATATATATATATATATATATATATATATATATATATATATAAACCCTCATATGCTAATTATGAATTGTAATAACTTCCCCTATGCTTTCCTAGGCTCCAATGTTTGTTGTTTCATTAACATGTTTCTAACAAATACTGCGAACCCTTGACCCCCTTCTTTTTCGTTATTTCATAGCTTGGGTCTCGTTGCGGCAGACTTGCTGCATTAGGTAGCATATGAGGGTTTATTGGGCAGCAGCCACCTCGATTTAAGATCATGCTCTACGCGACGCCTCCTGGCATTAAGAGTGTGCTACACTCGTCGCCATGGCTACGAGTGGCGCTGCCTAACACTCCCAGGATTCCATATACACAAATACCCAATAAAAGTGGACGGCGGGACGACCGCCTTCGTAGCTCAGCTGTAGAGCATCGGACGCGATATCCGAAGGTTGTGGGTTCGGTGCCGACTGAAGGCAGGTTTGTCTTTTTGTCCATTTTAATTCCTTTCTACTTACTCGAAAATTACAATACCACAATTAGGAACATTAATCACTTCCCCTATTCTTTCCTAGGCTTCACTGTTTGGTGGTTCAAGTTGTTTCTAGCAAATCAACGAGTCCTTGACCCACTTCCGTGCTTTATATATATATATATATCAAAAAAAGTTCTTCCTGGCTATGGGGATAAATATACTATCAGAAAGACACAGTGACAAACATAGGATTTATTCTGACGTTTCGGCTGGAGGCCAGCCTTTTTCAAAGATGAAGGTTTCTCATGGGCGCATGGTCTTAAAGTACACTTCACGAACATGCATAGTGAGGGGTGGAAAGGGGGGAGCTCACAAAAAAATAAAATAAAATAAATGAAGCGGCTGGGTCGGTGGGATACACATGTGTGTCCAGGAAGCAAA
Source organism: Hyalomma asiaticum (assembly GCA_013339685.2). Lineage (NCBI taxonomy): Eukaryota > Metazoa > Arthropoda > Arachnida > Ixodida > Ixodidae > Hyalomma > Hyalomma asiaticum. Next base: position 42,574,010 of record CM023483.1, read on the forward strand.
GGCCAGTTCAAGATGACGTCTGCATCCGCACGGCGCCTCCATAACAAAGAACGGGTGCTGAGTCCTGGTGCTACGACTCCCGCAGTGCAGCGCGGAACCGCTGAAGCCAAATGTCGTTCTTGTGTGGGGAGTACAGAGAGGACGGGCGGGGGAACGGGAGGAAGACAGGTTGCTCTGTGCGCGGTCGGTACCAGTAGAGTTCAAAGGATCGCCCCCGCGCCGTGGTTCACGGAAAATGGAGGATAGATAAACGTAGCGCATCCGCAAACAACCTTGAATGGTTTGGTTCGTTAAAGGCATGTACACACAAACACACACACACACACACAAAATAGAGAAAAATAAAAAAAAAAGAATAAGAGAAGAGAAAACACCACACAGAAAGAAGAGTCGTTTAGTTTGACGAGTCATACTCCGTGGAACTCGTTCTCTAGCGAAAGTGCGCGATGCACCAGAAAGAAAATAGAGAGAGAAACTGTATATATATATATATATATATATATATATATATATATATATATATATATATATATATATATATATATATATATATATATATGTGTGTGTGTGTGTGTGTGTGTGTGTGTGTTGTATGTGCAGTTAGTTGAGAGACGCGACGTCCGTTTCGTTCGCGCGACCGGCCTTCGTCTTTGAATACAAAGCATAAGAAATCGCGCACTTTTGTATGCCAAGGATCGAGGGCGCCAAAACACGTGTTCAAGTCTAATCAACAACGACATTGCATATCAGCACAAAGAAGTCTTTTTCATTCGTCAAAGTAGCACGGGCACTGGTGTGATACCACCTTGCATCAGCTGTCGAAAAGTGAAGTGCTTAACGGGATACATGTGTACATGGCGGCAACAACGCGAACAGAATCATCGTTTTAGATGCGAAGCACTGCCGCAATTCCCCGAAGATAACTGCGGAAAACTGCTACGCCAAAAGGAATGTCTCCGACGCACCACACGAGCACTTATACCACCGTGTGGTTCTGACCTCCCTGGTGGGCTTACTCGCTTAGAGGAGGTGGCGCTTCGGAGACTTCGAGTCGGGGTTGCTCTTACGCCGGCAGTGACCGCCCACTGGCCGCAACACTACCGCGCAGCGTATGGAACCACATGCCCCTTTTGTGACGCTCCTATAAATGCAGTGGACGTGACACACTTGCTCTGGTCGTGCGCGGGTCTGGAGCAAGCACGCCTTCGTCATCTGAGAGCAACCGGTCACCGTCCCGGTCGCCCTCCGGACTTACAAGGGTGGATAAATGGACCATTCCACCGATCCTTGTTAAATTTTATGCATGAGTGCAACTTGTTTGTTTATGTGTGATGAGCCTCACGTGTTACTTTGTACATTTTATGCCAAAGGGCAGCCTTTCGAATAAAAAAAAAAAAAGATGCGAAGCAGCTCTTTGACTACCCTGTGTAACGCTGTCCCTCCGTACCCACAAGCGCGAGGCAACGCGCTTCCCTCGGCGCAGGTGTTGGAGACGAGACGGTCGTTTTCGGGATACTCGATGTCTGGTGCGCATGCGTGAGCTGCTAGGGTGCGATCTAGGGGCTTTTGTCACGTTTTCGTCTTGATCGTCTCCCTATGGTCTAGGTACTACCTAGAAAGCAGCGCCAGGTGGTTTCCGCGGTTTCCATCCCTAGAGGAGCCGGCTTCGCAACG